>JAIPUX010001232.1:35720501-35739400 GCA_020142125.1 Phrynosoma platyrhinos
GACGCAAATGAGCATTGTGTTGTCCAGGAAAGATTGTTTTGACCTCCACTTGATAACTATTCATTAACATATCAATACGATTCATCTTTCTGCAGTGTAAAAGAAAATATCAAACCCTTGTGATTGTGGGTTTGAAATGAGGAAAGCAACTGTCGAGAAATAAAAAGACATGCCCATTTCTATTAAGACTGTAAAGAAGACAATTCAAGTTTTTCAATTCAAAGGTTACAATAGGGTAACATACACTGCAATCATTTCATCCCATCTTAAAAGGAATACAGGCTGTCCAATAGTGGGAGCTGAGCATCCATCACCTTAATGAAAAGGAGATGCATATTAGGCTTCTATCATGTAACTAGATATTAGGATTTGTTATTGCCTTCCTTCAAAAACTCATGCTGCATTTTAGGTCTGGCTGAAGCATTTATAAATTAGTTGTTGTTGTTCTGTGCCTTCATTTTGTTTCTGACAAAGGAGACTATCACTCTCTACACTCTTAAAATGGGGCTAGGTCGTTTTAATTGCTCTGGCTGCCTCCTGTTGCATTCTGGAACTTGTAGTTTAGGAAAAGGTATTAGAATATTCAACCACCAGAGCCTTTAAGCCTCATGGAACTACAAACTCCAAAATGCAACAGGAGACAGTCAGAGCTGTTAAAGCAAACTAGCCCCGTTGTAAGAGTGTGGTGCGATAAGCTTGTTATAGTGAGCTTAAGGCGAACCTATCACAGGGATTTCTTTGCAAGATTTGTTCAGGGGTTTTTGCTTTTGTGTGACTTCCCCAAGGTCACCCAGTGGGTTTCCATGGCCAAGCTGGGATTCAAACCATGATCTCCAGAGTCAGGGGCATCACTAGGGGTGTGCAGGGAATTCAGACCACACTGGGTGACAGTTCAGAGAGGGGTGAACACCTGGTAGGACATCACTCACTGCCCATCCCAAGACACACACCCTCGCCCTCTTCTGTGCCCCTTCCTCTCCCCTTCTGCAGGGATGAAGGGAATCCCTTGGGACTTCCACCCCTGTCTTTGCTCCATGGGTGGTAGGAGGGCACCATGACCAGATCCTTCCTTCTCCCACTCAGCTGTAGGGTGGCTGCCTGCCCAGAGGTGACATCATGAGTTACCGCACTGCATGACACCAACCCTAGTGATGCCACTGTTGTAGTCCAATGCTCAAACCCTGACACCACACTGGCTCTCATTGATGAATTGTCAGACTATATAAAATGAATAGATGACATCAAGTAATTCTAAATTATTTGTCACCCTTTCTCTTCGGTTTGTACATTGCTTTTATCTCTCTCTCTCTCTCTCTCTCTCTCTTTGCAACCCTCATTGGCAGAGTTGTAAATGAAGAGCTGGACTTCATACCTGCATTTTGAAATAAGTTTTTATGAAGCTCGTTTTCCAATAAGATTGCTGAAGATAAGAGAAAGATGGATGGATCCAACAGTGGATACTAATCTAGTTCACAGCACTGATTCAGCAACCAGTGTGTCCCACTTCAGGCCTGGCATCAATTTTTACCATTTTTTGTCCTTCCTGCTCTTCATTTCCACAGCTTTGCCTTCCACACCTATCTCAGCCTCCTTACTTTTTGCAACCTCACTGCCTTAGAGAGAGGGCAGCCGGTCATTATTTTCAATTGTTAAATTTTGGCAGAAGTTGTTATTTTGGTTTGAGGGAGGGTTATTTGTGGTGAGCATCTGCTTAGCTTATCAAGAGCACAGAATAGTATACATTGGATTTTATTTTCAACTGCACACCTACAGACTTGTTAATTTAGTTTAAATGTTTTATTTTACATATCGAGCACAAGCAGCCATACAGTCACTCATGAGGATTCTTGGCAATATATGATATTTGCTGTGACAGAGCACTCATTTCCCTCTCCTCAAATATATATATTAGGAAGTTAGACCAAGCGCCATTTGTTGGCAGCACAGACAAATTGTGCAAATTGTATCACTTTTTAAAAAGCAAAGCAAAGCAGTGGGCTTGCCAAATGATAATGGCCCTACATGTTATTACTAAAACTATAGTTGTTCTATGGAGACACTAAAGAGAAGCTATGATGGAGGTTTCTTGGTAAGCTTCTTCAGAGGGTTTTGCCATTGAAATTCTCTGAGGCTGAGAGAGTGTAACTTGGCCAAAGTCACCCAGTAGGTTTCCTTGGCTGAACCCGAATTTGAATCCTGGTTTCCAAAGCCACAGTCCAACACTTAAACTATGCACAATGTTTTTAAAAATGCACCATGCAGATAGCCAAGCAGAAAGGCGTGGGGGTGAGCATGTTTCAATCTGACAAAACAAAAAACCCCCCATAGATATCAGAAAGGTGCCTTAAAAACTGTTTCAGCATTAATAGATAATACTGTAGCATGGCCAGAGATTGCAGTGTTTACAAGGGATATAGAGTAGTTCTGGATCAATGTGGCATTCTTGGGATGCTGTGCCCCTCCTTTGGCTCTTAGCAGCTGCCTAAGGGCAGATGGCTGAGGAGACTGCGAAACAGAAGAGGTACAGAAGAGTTTAGGAGACTGGAGGAAGAATAGAGAGACTCAAGAAATTACAGACTCTTGAGTTAGTTTTAGTCAAAGCAACTCTGAAAGAAGTCTGTGGAGGAGGGAACAGCAGGAGCCTTTTCCCCCAACAGAGCATAGTCTAAAGCAGGGGTAGGCAACCTTTTTGAGCCGGGGGCCGGGTTGCTGTCCCTCAAACAACTGGGGGGCCGAAGCACCAAAAATAAATAAATAAAAATATTTTTTTAAAAATGTATGCATGCACACTCTCTCAGCCCCAGAAAAGCCATGGCAAAACCCCTGTGGAGATGTTGCCAAGAAAAACCCAAGAACAAGTAATAACAACAATAATCAATATCATCATGGTGGCAGCGGCGGCGGTGGTGGCAGCGGCAGGACCGACCTGGGCCGGCCCAAAGACCTCGGGGGGCCGCATCCGGCCCCCGGGCCTTAGGTTGCCTACCCCTGGTCTAAAGTAAGGCCTATCACTAGAGATGGACACACACAGGCCTGAGAGGCTTGAACTCCTCATGGAGTACCATCTTATCTTATTGTGCTTCTTAGAGACTAGTTTTAAAGTGTGTGCTACTCTGAGTTGTCCTATGGTTTCCTTCCCTCTGTCAGAATCTCATTGATTCATTGACTCTGTCATGAATTGGTTGATTTGGGTTTATGTTGAATGTTTGGACCTTATCGCTACACTCAAATAACCTGGTTTACCTCTTCCGAACTGAAGTCTAATTCGGGAGGCGGCTGAGTCCTATCACAAGGATTTTGCCACTGAAGCCACCAGGCAAGTCCAGCCCGACTGCAGCCCGGGTCCCCAGCGTGCTTCGGCAGCTTATTTCGAAACCAGGAGCTTTCCGACTTGAAAAAATGGCCACCAAAGTGCACCGGGGACCTGGGCTCGTCCGGCAGCTTCGGTGGCAAAATTCTGATAGGACCCATCTGCCTTCCGAATTAGACTTCAATTCAGAAGAGGTAAACCGGGTTATTTGAGCAGTGCAATAATGTCCTTAATGTTTAAAAGTTATGGTTAATGTTTAATAGTTTTAAATATAATGTTCTAGGGCAGTGAAGCCGAGTGCCCAAATTCAGTGGCATTCCTGCACCAAGTATCACCGGGTGCTGGGTGCGGGACTTCTGGGGTTAGGACTTCCAGGGGGTGGGACTTAAGGGAATAGTTTGAGTGTTGGACTATGACTCTGGAGATCAGGATTCAATTCCTTCTTGGATATATGAAACCCAGTTGGTGACCAAGTCACCAGTTAGGCAAGTCACACTCTCTCAGCCTCAGGGGAAGGCAATGGCAAACCTCGTCTGATGAAACTTACAAAAAAAAATGTGATAGGCTCACCTTAGGGTCTCCAAAAATGATTTAAAGGCACAAAACAACCCCCCCAAGTCTTGGAGGAGGAGTAAGTAATTGCATCTCCCTAGGGACTGTGCCTCATGGGGGGGGCTTCCCATCAAAAGGAGGGGCTTCCCGCCGTCTTTGTCGCAGCTCAGTTTTCGAAGGGAGAACTGGGCCACAGCAAGGAGCCTGGCCAGCCCTGCGTGCCCATTCAGATGGCTTCACGTGCCACAGGCGGCACGCATGCCATGCATTCTCCAACATGGATGTAAGGAATATACATAACAGCCAGCATGACATAGTGGTCTGAATGTTGGATTACTCTAGAGACCAGGATTCAATTCTCAGATCAGCCACATGCTCTCATCCTCAGGGGAAGGCAGTGGCAAGCCTTCTCTGACCACATCTTGCCAAGAAAACCCCATGATTAAAATCACCTTAGGGTTGCCATAAGGCAAAAATGATTTGAAGGCACACATCAATAACAATAACAGCAAGGGTATATATGTGTATCTGAATGATGAGAGGTGGAGTGATGGAAAAACCCAGGCACTGGCTGGTATCTTGTGTTAAAGACAATTGTCTGATTAAGGAATGCACAGATGTGTGGGAGATGCTGTTTCCCACAAGAAAGTAGCATAGCGTGTAAACTGAAAGTCCAGTGGAACCTTGCCATCCGTTGGCTTGCCATCTGTAGATTTGAGTATCCACGGACAGCAAGCCCCGTTGTCCCAAATGGTGGCATGCACACATGGCTGCAGTGCGCTGCACACAAGTTACACTGCCATTGGGGCAAAGGCACTTGAAGTCCTGCAGTTTTTTTGTATTGGGGGGAGGGTCTGGAACAGATCCCCCACAGATATGAAGATCATAGAATCATAGAGTTGGAAGAGACCACAAGGGCCATCCAGTCCAACCCCCCTGCCATGCAGGAACTCCCAATCATAGCATCCCCAACAGATGGCCATCCAGCGTCTGCTTATCTGACTGTAGTAAAGGAGGACTGAGCAATTTGGATTAAAAGGGTGGTACAAAGAGTTGCATTGATTCACGGACAAATTGTTTAAAAGCCCACCAAACTGTAGGGTGATGTAAAGAGCATATTTGGCTAGTGTATAGAAATGATAGCAATTCTATGTGCAGACATCTTCCTGCTAACACCTTTGGTTACTGGAATAAAGTTTTACTGTTTGAAACACATAGCATTGGTTCACTGAACTGTGTGAAGGGGGGGAGCAGTTTTTGACACCCTCCTGGTTAAGCAATTCTGACTTTAACATTCTTTCCTGTTCCAATAAGTTGTGCCCTGGTTGTTTCCCCTTTCCAATAAATGCGGGTGTTGGTGGGATGGAGGCATCAGACACTATACTCTCTCTTCCTCTCTTCCAATTGACTGAACCCAGTCCCCCCCAAAAAAAGAAACTGCCAAAAGAAAACACAAGTACAAATGTGAGTTATGCTCTTAAATATGCATCCACCTTTCCATCAAAGATGTCTGTGAGGTTCTCCTCTCCTAAGCTTCTACCATTGGTCTGTTCAAACCCATCACCTCCTGCTGCTGTGAAATAAAACACCTAAATTCAAGGGTTCAGGCACGCAAGTCTTCTGTCCACATGATATCTAGTCAGGCTCCAATGGTATGAGTGGAAAGCTGGGAAGCAGAATAAGCAGAAGTTTCCCAAGCAGTGGGTGGTGACAAACTGGTAGAAAACAAAATTACACTTGCAGGAGAAGAAATTGGTGCTGTATTAAAACAGGGAAGGGTCAGGGCTTCAGATCTTCCTTCAGCTTTGCTGTATCAGTCTCTCAACCAGGTATATAAAAACAATCCTATGTTACCTAGCATCAGTGGAAGGAGGGGTGCTCCAGTGCCCTTTTGACATAGTAATTCTGTCAACTGAGAAACAAATAACTTTTTTTTTCACTGTTTAGATCCAATCTAGTGGATAGGTCCCATGAGCAAAACTGACATTTACATTTAGGTATGGCTTTTTAAAAAAATAAAAAATAAAATCATGAGCAGCTGCCCCATAACACTTGGCAGGCTGCAGAATGTTTGGGAGCATTTTTGAAGGATCCAGTCTTGTGAAACATTGCCAAACCTCCCCATGGACTCCTGTGATTTGAAACTGTGGCCTGAAGAACAAGCAGTGCTCCCCATGGCTGCAAGTTGCAAGGGAAGACTACTTGAGAAGCTTGTTGTCTCAGTGGAAAACACCTGACAGGTTTCCAAGCAAGGGCAGCTTGTGGCTTTGATATCAGTGGAGCAGTGAATCCCTTCTAGGTTTTAACCTGAATGTTAAAGAAGGTTTCCATACAAACAGCTGACAGATAGATTCAATGTGGACTACAAAAAAAATGGATTTGAAGAAATCATAATGAATTAGACAGATTGATGAAACAAAATGGGCGAAAACTAACCTCTAAATATTATGAGGTATTGCAAACTGGAGAACTAGAACAAGATGTTGTAAAAGAGACAATGATCAGATGGCGAAAGATATTGGAAAAGATATTGATTTAGAGAGCTGGGAATGGGCAAGAAAAAGGATGCAAAGGTTTACTCACTGTCAAGACTTAAAAGAAAACTACCTTAAAATGGAACAGTGATGGTATTTGACACCAACGAAATTGGTAAAAATATATAAAACTGGTAATAATAGATGTTGGAAATGCAGTCATACTACAGGAAGTTGGTTTCATATATGGTGGAATTGTGATAAAATCAAAATATATTGGATGAATGTGCATAAAACAATAAGTAAAATACTTAAAATAAAATATGACTTATTACCAGAAATATATCTATTGAATATGACAAATAAGATTTCGGAAAACATAGAAAAGAAACATGGAAGAGTATTGTTATACATGACAACGGCAAGACTACAATACAATACAACGGCAAGAATAATATTAGCAAAGAAATGAAAGCTGATGGAAATTCCTTCAATTAACAAATGGCTCACAAAACTTATTGAAATGAGGAGTATGGATATACTCACAGCAAGATTGAATAAGCAAAATTTAGAAAAAATTTAACAAGATTGGACCCCTATACTGCAATACTGTAAAGAAAACTTAATTGTGTAAGAATTTATATAAATGAATGTATTGAAATATTAATACAAATGTGCCATGATATCAATGAAATATAAATATAATTATAGATGATCGAAGATGTTAAAGTTGAAGTTATAACACACAGAGGATATAAATGATATAATACATTGATTGTGAAGACAATAAGGGTAAGTTGAAAAATAGTTGAGGACAAACTGGAGGTTCAGTGGAAGTATATATGTAAATATAAATTGAAATGATATTAATATTTCATTGTAATGTGTATGTGAAAGAAAAGTACCTTTTAATAAAAATTTAATTTTTTTAAAAAAAAAGAAGCTATCCAAGGTGCTAAACTTATTTTGGGGGTAGAGTTCTGCACATTGCATGGCTTCTTTAAATTACAGCTTAAAACCTGGAGCAAGTTCACTGCCTCACTGACATCAAAGCCTCCGGCCACCATTTTCCAAGAAAGTAGACTTGCTCCTTCATGTGCCCTAGTTTACCTTGAAGGGATGTCTGGGAACAGCCTTCTATCTGAAGATGCCCTCTTTTTGAAGCAGGAATGGAGAATCTGGGGCCCTCCAGATGTTTTGGGGCTCCTAAAAGCCCTAACCAGCAAGGCCAATGGTCAGGGATGAAGGTTCTTGCAGTTCAACAAGAGCCAGAAGGCCACACGTAACCCCTTATTGAAAGGTCTTTTCAAGGAATGTCTGAATCTGATTTAAAGAGGGGAAAACCCTAAGAAGGGAAAGACTTAAAAGGAACTTGAAGTTGCCCATCAGCACTTAGCACCTAAACAGCAGGCACACAGAGCACCTGGTCACAGTCTTTGTTACTAAGATGACATTAATTATATCTTTATTTAAATGATAGAAATTCTTTTAAAATTGATATCTATTCCTATAAAAAGTAGCACAGTTAAGAAGGTTACTTTTAAGAAGTACAGTAATTTCTGGCGTATAAGACTACTTTTAAACCCAGGAAAATCTTCTCCAAAGTCGGGGGTCATCTTATACGCTGGGTGGAGGAGGAGGAGGAAGAAGGGGTGGCACAGCATGAGGCAGGAGGAGGAAGAAGAGAGGAAGTCAGGTTAGAGGAGGAGGAAGGGGAGGAAGGGGTGGCGTGGGGTGGCATGAGGCAGGAGGAGGAAGCAGCAGCGGATAAGAGGTGAACCCCTATCCTGGGGTTTTCTTGGCAAGACTGGTTCAGAGGAGGTTTGCCATTGCCTTCCTCTGAGGCTGAGAGTGTGTGACTTGTACTAGCACATGCAAGGAGAGAATGAGATTTGGAGTTAATCTAAATGACCCTTCATGGAATTCTTCGAACTCTGTGATTTCTGTTCTCAGAGATATCCATGTGGGTCCCCCAGAGACAATATATCTTGAGATTGGGAGGAAGAACTGATGATAGCTCATAATATTTTGGTAATGACTCTCAGTGAGAGCTAGGACAATCCAAAAAGGCACAAATGATGGGAGAAGATGGCTCATTATTATTCCCCTAACCTTCTGGAAAGGTAGTTTGTCAAGCCATCTCTCTGTGAAGAAGTCGGCAGGTTTTAGAAAGAGAGACAAAAAAACTGAGGGACTCTTTTGAAGAGTCCTGTGGTGTTGGCAATTCTAGTAGAAATTAAATGGAGTTGTAATGCTGTGAGCATCCATTTATGCTAAACTTATGTATATATGCAAAAAAATATATCTAACCAAATGCAGTCAGTCTCCAAGAATCTCTTTCCAACTAACCATGCTCTGAGTAAAAACACTTACACCCTGGAGTTCTTGCCACTCATACAACAGGTATGTAAGGTCATTAGAGTAGATAGCAGCGCATAATATCTATTTTCCAAAGGAGGGAAGGATGGCTGGTTGTGAGAAACGCTGCATGAATTTGTTATCATAGAGAAAAGAGGCAACACTATCCCCTGGAGCCTGCCTGCTTAGGCTTCCTGGGTCATGTTCAACATGTATTTTGAAGAAGTTGAAAATGAAAGGGGAAGCTCAGATGGTAAGGATGACCCATGTTCTTACCGTAGATTGCACAATCAAAAACCATAGCATCACAAAGCACATGTAAAGGAAATTTTGCTAGTGGACATTGAATGGAGTTTCCCAAATTTAAACATTTACAAAAGTCACCACTCAGGACTGTTCCTTTCAAGCCATCTACTTGTTGTGCAGCTAGGTTAAAAAAGAATGATAGTAAATGGGAGTGGGAGGAAAATGTATTGTCGCTTTTAATTGCTTTCAAATTGCCCTTGACTCAAGGGCTGCATCTGCGTTGCAGAAATAATCCAGTTTGACACCACTTTGGAAATTATCCCTCTGCTCTAATAACCCAGTTTACCTCTTCCGAATTGAAGCCTAATTTGGGAGGCAGCCGGGTCCCATCACAAGGATTTTGCCACCAAAGCAGCCAGGCGAGTCATTAGTCATCTTGGCTTCATCGTCTCAATTTAATCATCTTGGCTTCCAGGGAGAGGTCAAGCCTGATTTGTTCTAGGGCCTATTTATTTGTCTTTTTAGCAGTCCAAGACATCAGCAGAACACTTCTTCAGCACATTTCAGATGAACTGATTTTCATCCCCTCAGCTTTCTTTACTGTCCTGCTCTTATATCCATATATAGTGATGGTAAATACAATGATATGGACAATCCTAACATTAGTATTCAATTATATATATTTACACTCCAGAGACCCCACAGAATCAGGATGCATCCAGTTGTAATCCAAATCTTCCTAAAATAGCAATACTCCAATTATAGGCAGGCTATAAAAAGGAAGTCCTATTTTATACAGCAGTTAATTGACAGGTACAGGCCTCTTAAAGTAAATTATTGCACCACTCTCATATGAGAAGCTCAAGACGATCAGGCTATATGATCAGCTAAATCATATGATTCAGTCCTCTCTTGCTGGACTATATTACTACAGGTAGGATATCTCATGTTCTATTTTTTCTCTCTCTCTACATAGAAAACTTCCATGTTCTTAATTCAGAAAACTACAAGGTCTTGACACAAGTTTGGCTAGAATTTCCCATGCACAGTAAAGGGAGGTGGGGGACAAACTATAATTCAAATATGCAATCCCAGCCAAGGAGTGGAGTCAGAGTGATCAGATGTCTTTCTTTTCTGGGACAAGTCCTACATTTCAGCCTTTTGTCCAGGAGGAATTTCAAAATTGTCCTCCATTTTGAGCATGATTAAGAAGCATGAATGTATGTGAGTGTTTTTAGCTTTTCTTTGACCAATCTCCGACATTTTCTTGAATGTCCTACATTTTGTGGTGACTTGTCTTCCTTCATGGTTAGGACATCTGGTCACCCTGAGTGAAGTGGCACAGTGAAAACAAGCACTGCACTACATTTGTTGTGTTGATCACACAGATTAATGGAGGATAACACACTCCCCCCTCAGCCTGGCCTACCTGACAGGAGTACTGTAGAAGAAAAGTATAATAGAGAAGGAGAACCATGAGCTCATTGGAGGATGGATGGAATACAAGAGTAATTTGCAAACCTCCCCTGAGCTTTGAGTACTTTGGGCTTAAAAGAGTAGGGTTGCCAGGCCAGAACTATCCCACACCCTGAATTTCAGGGCCAAAACCTGAAATCTAGGGATGACCCACTGTAATGTCACAGGAGATGGGCCCTGGTGGCGTTACAAGGACAATGTGATAAGGGGCAGCCCCTGAAGGTGTTACTAAGCATAAGACATCAAGCATCAAGTTGGAGTATGCCATTTAAATAAAAATGTCAAGTTCAAGAAGTGTGGAAAATATACACTTATACTTTTCAATAGTGCTCTCACCCTGAGATTCTTCTCCCTTGCTATGAGGACCAGACTGAGATCTGGGAACTCTAGGAGCCTTGATTTACAGTCGGTCCTCCATATCCACAGATTCTTTATCCACAGATTCAACCTTTCATGGTTTGAAAATATTCAAAAAATATAAATTGCAAAAAGCAAACCTTGATTTTCCCATTTGATATCAGAGACACCATTTTACTATGCCATTGTATTTAATGAGGATCCACGGATTTTGGTATCCACAGGGGATCCTGGGACCAAACCCCTGTGGATACCAAGGGCTCAAGCCTCCTTTACTTCTTGCAGGACACTGGAAGTCCTTACACAGGACCCTGGTGTGCTTTGTCTGGGGCACATAGCCTGAGGATTACTAGCTCTATTGGTGTTTTGCCTCTACTTGAAAATCTGAAGTATTTTCTGTCTTTTTTGCACATGACACAAAGCTGCAATCCAGGGTCCATGGTAGTCTGCAGCCAGTGTGAACTTAGTCAGGGGTAAGTTGGAAATGTTGAAAAGAGGAAACTTCTGGGCAGAGGGAGGGCTAAGATGGGAACTCACACTCCTCACAGAAGTTCTTCCAATCTTATAAAAAGGAAAGGGGCCCTTTGCCTTACCAGAATTTCTCAGGAAAGCTGGTCATTTCCAAGATTGCTCCTGGGACCTGATTTGAGAGACAGAGAAGGTGCCACTCACTGCAGGATGTGGGCAAAGGTATTCCTTTCATTTATTACTCTGAAGAGGGAGAAGAAGAGCATGTGGAGGCTCTAAAATCCTTGCAGAATTAAACAGCTGGAGGAAGAGGAAGATCAAGCTAGGGCACTTTCACGTAACAGAGTGATAAAATTTGCTGGCATCCTGTTAGCAGGATATGCAGGCATAAGTCCACCTTATGCCTGTGTATGCCTTTTCCCCCTGGCCATTGCAGAGGTTAGTATTCTCTTCCACTGTCTGCAGTGACCAAATGCACCTCCTTGGATTCACTTGAGCCTCTCCATGGATAATGGTGGGGGGTTGGAGAAACATTTGGCTATGCTCCTATTGCCAGAGGCAGATAATTACACAATCCGTTGAGACTTCAAGGAGACCCAAATGGATCTTGATGGACGATGTAATCATTCTGTATCTGGCTACAGGGACATAGCCAGACTCCAACCCCTCAACCCACTCTCCACAAAATCACAGAATAGCTGTGGAGAAAGGTGTGTGCTGTAGCAGCTAAATGATAAGTCTGGGTGATGTTGAATGGCCAGCTGTATATTTCCACATGCAGAACTATTATGTTAAGTTTTGCCATACAGGATCTTGGCCATTGTGCCAAAGGTCTCAGGTTCCCTGGCATTCCTTGGGATTGAAGGGATTAGGTAACAAGTGCTAGGAAAGAATTTTGTCTGAGAACCTGCAAGTGAGGCACTGCCAGAACACAGACGATACTGGGCTAGGCATATAAGGTCAGCCCAAGAAATTTTGTTGCCTAGGGTAGTGCATCAAATGATGCCACTCACCCACCCAAGTCAAGAGGCAGAGTACTGAATTCAGAAATGGAAAATCTTACTTTTTGGACTACTACTCCAGTATTGTGGGATCTGAAATCCAAAGAATAACATTTCCAAGCTCTCCCCAAATCCTGCAAAGTTGTTTGTTTGTTTGTTTTGGCTCCTGGCAATAAATATATATAATATAACACATCAAATAATTATTTGGTGCCCTTTCATGATGGCCCCAAATTGTTGCCTAACTGTGGAATCAGCCTAAGGAAAGGGCCCTTAGAACAAGGAGCCTGGATGAATATGAGGCAGCTTCTTATCTTCCAAAGAACAAGACAAACTGGAAAATTTAATGTATTTGGACAGAGCATTTAAGGGAACTGCAGGTGGCTTGCTGCAGGTATTGGCTCCCATAGTGTGAAGAAGGTTTGACCCAAATAACACAAAGAAACAGCAGTCAGAATCAAACCAAACCCAGCCAAAGCAAAATCCTTAAAAAGCACGCAACTGCAAACCTTATAACATAAATCAATATAATTGCAAAAACATGATTATAGAAAGAAACCATTTTCTTTCTATAGCCATGTGTTTGCAAGTACATTGATTTGCTTTATATGTTCTGCAGTTGTGATCTTTTTAAGCATTTTGTTTTGGTGTAGAGAAGCTCTGCATAAGTAGAAATCTGTCAAGCAGAATGCAAGCCAGCTCTGTGGATGGAATCTACTAGGCACTGGATGATCTTCCCCTATGTTTGTTGGGGCTGGGCTAGGAATTTGAATTGAAAAATAGGCTTGGAATTAGATAGTTTGTTTAGTCACCTGCTGTGCAAGCATCGTCCATACATACATTCTTTTCTCTTTGTGGCCAAAATTTTGCAGATTTTGGGATAGTAGAAGACACGTACAACAATTGTTGTGCTTATACTAATGTCATCTTGTTAGTTAAGTGTCAATCAGAGTAGTAGATAAATCTAATGGATTCAATGTGTCTATTGTAGTCAGGACTAAAGTAGTATTTCGGCCATTATTTCCAGTGCAAATTGTTGAGCTGGAGAGGTAATGGGAAACATTGAACAGTGATGGCAGATGCATATGAAACTGCTTGTACTATGGCCCTCCAACAGAGTTTGGAAATGTTCCTTCTTTAGACCATCCAAATCACCCAGGCAGCTTTCTGGAGCTGTAGTCCTAAAAAAAATGTTTTCCCAATTCAAATCTGTGGAAGAGTTTAGAAAATAGCAGCTATGGGGGCAGAAGTGATATTGTGAATACAAAACATTGTTCACTAAGAGAAATTGATTGGTTGTTGTTTGTTTGTTTGTTTGCTAGAATATTACTGGAAATTTTGCTAACATAATCCATGGGTTGAAACCAAGCCACTTGACTGATGTGGTTGTCCAGAGGAGCAAGCGGATGATTCTGGACACCCTAGGAGTTGCGCTGCTGGGCACCAGGACAGATGTTTTTCAGAAAATGATACAATACAGTAAGGTATGATGCTCAAAATATACATAACGTGAACAGATGTTCTTAAAAGCAAGTACAGGTTGAGTCTGTCTTATCTGAAATGCTTGGGACCAGAGGTGTTTTGGATTTTTTCATATTTTGGAATAATAATAATAATAATAATAATAATAATTTATTTATAGCCCGCTCCTCTGCTCAGCAATCGGCTACAACATATTAAAAGAACAACAAAATTAAAAAGCATTCCCTCGGTCAACAACCCTTCCCCCGTTAAAACAGAATTAAACTTGAAGAATTAAAATGCTACAATAACATTAACAACAACAATAATAATATGAAATAGGCGAGAAGATTAGGGACAGAATAAGATAACTCAATTAAAACTCATCCCTCTGAAGATATTATTCTGGGAAGGCTTGAAGATATTATTCTGCTAATGAGATATCTTGGAGAAATTCATTAATATTTCATATAGATCTTATACACATAGCCTCAAGGTAATTTTATATGAATTATTATTAATAATTTTGCAATAATTTTTATCTATAAATATTATGACTCTGCACAATGTATTCTAATTCTATTTATTTACTTATTTATTTTATATGCTGCCTTTCTCCCAGGGCGGGACCCAAGGTGGTTATATACTTTTTTTGCTAGAAAGTATATGTGGCACAGAGGCACTGGCCCAAGACCAGGAGAAATTTTACTGCCCATCTGAATTTTCAAACACACTGTGACACTGTAAGTTTCACAGCATATTATTCATGGATTTGAGAAGAAAGGAGCCATAGAACAGCAGCAGAGTAGATGCAGAAGGTTCCAGGTCCAGTCCTTGGCACCTCCACTGAGGTGAGGCGAGGACTCTCTCCTGATTAAGGGTTCATCTAAACTGTAAAAATAATGCAGTTTGATATTGCTTTAACTGCCACGGCTCCATCTGACATAATCCTGGGATTTGGAGTTTTGTGAGCACCGGCGCTCTTTGGCAGAGAAGGCTAAAGACCTTGTAAAACCCAGTATTCCTTAGGATGGAGCAGCAGCACTTAAAGTGGTGTCCAGCTGTATTATTTCTACATAGATGTAGATGCACTCTGAGACTCTGGAGAGCTTCTACTTTTCAGCATAAACCACTGCTTTTCAAATCATTGGATGTGGTGGACCAGCATTCCCACCCGGCAAAATGCCAGGGACCAGCCTCATATTTGTGCCGTATTGCCTTCATATTTGTATAGTTTCCTACATGTGGATCACCATCACTTTGAGTAGCACTATTGTAAAAACCTGTGGGCTTAGAAGGCCCAACAGTCTAACTTAGTAAATAACAAGTTCTGCTATTCCACATTCAAGGCTACAAGAGAGCTCTCCACAAATTTGCCAGCTGCAGTGTGAACTTAAGCTTCCTCTTGGCATTGCAGCAGTAATGTCTGAAAGTGAGTAAGAACAAGCCAGACACAAGCTGTTGGAACTCTCACTTCCTCTGTGTTTTAGGAAGGAAGTCTCATAATTAACTTTGATCCAGGCAGATTTTTTTTTTAAAGTAATACAAGTGCCCGTGATCATAGGGGCATTTGTGGAGAATGCAAATTCTGTATTTTCAGAGAACCCCTTGTTCTTTAAGTGTGCTTGAATCAGTCCAAGTGGTTTCCATGTGATATAAAGGTAGCTTTATTTCAGTGGTGTTTGCCCTGCAAAATAATGAACATAAAGGGACATGTCTTTATGTGTCTTGTGCCCAAACTGTATATTAAACTGTCGCCTATGATTTCAGATCTACAGCTCTGATACATCCAGTTCTGTCTGGGGCCACCAAGATCTCAAGCTTCCTGCCCTGTATGCAGCTTTTGTGAATGGAGTGGCGGTAAGGAATGCTACAAATACACGTCTAGATGTGGCCTGTTTTGCAGGCTATTTCAGCATAGTATCAGACTGGGCATTTAGTGTGAAACCACTGTGCTTGACATACAGTGCAATTCTATTTATGTTGATTCAGAATGAATTTCCATGAATTCATAGAACCTACTCCCAAGTAAGTGAGTGCTGCATTGTAGCCTTACTTGTATTCTGTGAGATATCCACATGCTATATTCCTGTAATTTCTCTTTTCTGCACATCTGTCTTTTTCAGATTGAAGAAAAATCCATGTTGTTGTTTATGAAACAGCAGTGTAGTTTCTATAATAATAATAAATAATAATAAATAATAAAATTTATTTATATCCCGCCCTTTGGGAACCCAATCAGGGTGGCTTACAACAATAAAACCATGTTCTAGTGTTATGTAGCCCAGAACATCTGTGGAAAAATACTTTTTTTGGACCACAGTCCTGAATCCCTATGCCATCATGATGGCTTGAGGATAATGGGTGTTGCGCTAAACAAAAAAGTAATATTTCCAAGCTTTCATGTATTCTTCTATTTTAATAGAGGGTCCTGCCAGTACAATGATGTCTTGGGCAAGTGAACCAATCACCAGTCTGCACCCTGTTGCTATTTCCATATTAGTATTGCAGTATTGAGCCAGCAGTGTAGTGGTTTGAGCATTGGACTAGGACACTGGGAGACAAGGGTTCAAATCCCCACTCAGCCATGGAAATCCACTGGGTAACCATTGGCAAGTCATATCCTCTCAGCCGTAGAGGATGGCAAAGGCAACCTGCCTCTGAACAAATCTTGCCATAAGTCAGAAATGACTTGAAGGTCCACAACAACAATATTTTAATACAGGGGTAGGCAACCTTTCCCCTTTAAGGGCCGAGGGACTTCAGCTCCCAGAATCTCAGGAGATATTGGCCAACATGGGACTATTGGCCAACATGGCTGAGGCTTCTGGGAGCTGAAATCCCTTGGCCCTTAAAGGGGAAAGGTTGCCTACCCTTGTTTTAATAGGAAGTCTAGAGATCAGCATTTTTATTTTTATAATATATACAAATCTTTGATTTAAAATTAGGATATCTTTCCTTCTTTCAAAAGACTCACTCCATGGATTTTGATGACACTTGGCACCCAACCACACACCCCTCTGGAGCTGTGTTGCCATCTCTCCTTGCTGTCTCTGAAGCAGTGTCTGAAAAGCAAAGGATTTCTGGTCAGGACCTGCTTTTGGCGTTCAACATAGGAATTGAAGTACAAGGTAGATTGATGCATTTTTCCAAGGAGGCCAGCAATGTTCCTAAAAGGTATGTTAAGTATATAACATCAGCATAGTACAGTTAAGTAGAGTAGACTGCAGTTATTATAAAAGGTCTCCATTGAGAGGAAGCATAGATGGACCTTTGGACTTTGAAAGATTTGGGATGTAACTTGTGTTTCACTTGACAAATTTCTCTCAGGTTTATCTCCTGAGCTTAAGGCAGTGAAATATTTGGGGAGACAACTAGAAAAATGGTGGAGAAAGACAGGTTGAATCCAACCGAGCATGAGTTAAATCCCATTTTACGACCTGTTTTGAAGCAGTCAAGACAGCAAAGAAATGATTCTTTGCTGTCTCTGTTCCATCAGCTCAATCTTGTTCAGATAAAGATCTACTACATCATAGACCTCAGACTGCTGAGGAGGAGCCCTCAGAAAAGTGCTGTGACTGATTTGCTAAACAGTTTCCAGAATAAATTGCTCAGATTTTTCTGACTTGGGACTCCACATTGAAGACAGAGTCTGGGGACGTAGCTTAGGCATGTACTTGAGAGTTTCAGGTCGTATTTATTATTATTATTATTATTATTATTATTATTATTATTATTATTATTATTAA
Source organism: Phrynosoma platyrhinos (assembly GCA_020142125.1). Lineage (NCBI taxonomy): Eukaryota > Metazoa > Chordata > Lepidosauria > Squamata > Phrynosomatidae > Phrynosoma > Phrynosoma platyrhinos. The sequence goes on from JAIPUX010001232.1 coordinate 35,737,954, forward strand.
TATCCTGCCTTTCTCCCACTACAGGGATTCAAGGTGGTGAACAGCAAATTTAAAACAATAGAATTTTAAAACAATACAAAGGCATTAAAATGTGTAAATATATTTTTTTAAAAAAAGTTAAACAATTTTAACAGTTAAAAAAAGATATGCTTTAAATTGTAAAATATGTTAAAAACTTTATACAAACCTTAAAATCCTTTTAAAGCCCAACCTTCAGTTTAAAAAAGCCTGATGGCACAAAAATGTTTTTATCTACCACCAAAAGGGATGGGGCTACCCTGGCCTCTCTAAGGCGGGTGTTCCAGAGCCTGGGAGCAGCCACCAAGAAGGCCCTCTCTCTTGTTCCCAAATGAGCCTCACCGTGGCCAGATCTGACTTCTCCAGGAACGGACACAGTTGACACACTAGCTTTAACTGTGCAAACACACTCCTGGTCACCACTGAAATCTGGGCCTCCAGGCTCAGCACTAATTCCAGAAGACACTAATTCCCCCAAACTATGGACTTGAGTTTTGAAGGGGAGTGTAGCCACATCTAACACAGGCGGTTCCTGGATCCCTATTCCTGGATCTGTCTTTTGGCTGATCAAAAACACCTCTGTCTTGCCTGGATCAAGCTCCCATTTGTCTGCCCACATCCAGTCCATTACAGCTTCCAAGAACTGGTTTAGTATAGAAACAGCTTCCTTGAAATTAGGTGGAAAGGAGTGCTAGAGCTGGGTGTCATCAGCATACAGGTGACATCTTACTCCAAAACTCCAGACAACCTCTCCCAGTGGTTTCATTATATGTTAAAAAACATAGGGAACAAGACTGAACCCTGAGGACCCCAAGGCCAATGGCCAAGGAGTTGAATAGGAGTCCTCCAGCACCACCTTCTGAGAACGTCCCTTCAAGAAAAAATGTAAAACAGTACCTCCAAGCCCAGAGCGGCAACTCAGAAGGATACCATGGTTGATGGTATTGAAAGGTGCTGAGAGGTCTAGTAGAATGGGACATACTCCCCCTTTCCAATTCCCTGCGTAGATCATCCACCAAGGTGACCAAAGCAGTTTCTGTCCTGTAACCAGGCCTGAAACCAGACTGACATGGATCTTGATAATCTGTTTCATCCAAGAACCCCTGGAATTGAGAAGCCACCATATGCTCCAGTACCTTGCCCAAATATGAAAGGTTGGAGACTGGCCTATAGTCATTTGATATAGTAGGATCCAGGGAAGGCTTTTTCTGAAGAGGTCTCACCACAGTTCAACATGATGATGTGGCCAATTGCTTGGAAAAGTGAGGCTACCTCTTGTCTGTTAGACCCATGTCCATCCTTGCTAATTAAAGCAGCCAGAGGAGGGTTGGCCACTTGGGTTGTGGAGGTTGTAAATCCTTCTTTGGAAAAAGGCTATGTTCCAACCTCTCTCAAAGAAGCAACTGTAAAAGCTTTGTTGAAAAAAAAA
>JAIPUX010001232.1:35749514-35759666 GCA_020142125.1 Phrynosoma platyrhinos
TCCTTACATTACAATCAATTCAAAGAAAACACTGCCTCCTTCTATTCAGATAACTCCCAAACGTATATGCCTCTATATGCATTCTGAGGAAGTAGTTTAGGAAAGCTCATGCTGCCAACTTCTTTATTTCAATTAGAGCCAAAATAGACTGCAGAAATAACCCAGCGTGAGACTACTTTAACTGACCTGGCTCAGTCCTAGGGAATCATGGGAATTATAGTTTACTCTGCCATCAGAGCTCTCTGATAGAGAAGGCAGAATGTCTCGCAGAACTACAGTTCCCAGAATTCCCTAGCATTGAGCCGGGGCAGTCAAAGTGGTATCAAGCTGGGTTATTTCTGCAGTGGGTTTTGGATCTCTGTACCAAACATATTCGCACTACATTCAAATTCATTCCTTTCCTGTGGTCTACTCTAAGGGCTTGGCTAAGCTTTACATATTTGTCACTGAGTTTTATCTCTTGTCTTTCATGATCAAACGTTATTTCCAGATTTTCATTCCTGTTTTTCCATATACTCTCTCTCTCTCTCTCTCTATATATATATATTTGTATTCTAAACACATCTATCCTATCTATTACTATAATTTATTTCTTCACAGACCTATTGGGATTGGTAGTTTTTTTAAGGTCTTTGTAGCTTTCTTTCTCTGCACAAAGAGTGTGAGCCAGCGTGGTATAGGCTTTTCAGTGTTGGACTATATATGGCTCTGGAGACCAGGCTTTGAGTCCCAGCTCGGTCATGAAAAGCCATTGGGTGCCCTTGGGCAAGTCACACTCTCTCAGCCTCAGAGGGAGGCAAAGGCAAACCTCCTTGGAAGAAATCTTGCCAAGAAGACACTATAGGCTCACCGTAAGTTGGAAACGACTTGAAGGCACACAACAACAACGGGCTTTTACAGACTGCCAGAAATAATGCAGCTTGAGTCCACTTTAACTACGGGGGGTTGCAGACTGTCAAAAATAGTGTGAATTCAGTCCACTTTTAGGGTTAGGGTTAAGGTTAGGGAATCATGGGAACTGAATTTTATTGTGGCACTAAAGTTCTCTGACAAAGAAGGTTCAATGTCTCAGAAAAATAACAATTCCCATGATTCCCTAGCACTAACCCTAACCCTAAAAGTGGACTGAATTCACACTATTTTTGACAGTCTGCAACCCCCCTACCCTGGCTCAGTGCTAAGGAATCATGGGAACTGTATTTTTTTCTGAGACACTGAGCCTGGTCTGTCAGAGAGCTCTGGTGCCACAATAAACTACAGTTCCCATGATTCCCTAGCACTGAGCCAGGACAGTTAAAGCGGTCTCAAGCTGCATTGTTTCTGTCAGTCTGTTCAGGCTCTTAGGCGACCCTATCAAGGAATTTTCTTGGCAAGCTTCTTCAGAGGGGAGTTTGCCATGGCCATCCTCTGAGGCTGAGAGAGTGTGACTCGCTCAAGGTGACCCAGTGGGTTTCCATGGCTGAGCTGGGACTCAAACCCTGAACTTCAGACTCATCGTCCAACATTCAAACCCCTACACTACTCTGGCCTAATAATGTTTAACTCGGGTTAAATAAACAGCAAGGTGAAGCTAGGGCAAGTCACGCTCTCTCAGCCTCAGGGCTTGAGGGCCTCAGGGCCTTGGCAAACCCCCTCTGAAGAAACTTGCCAAGAGAACCCCGTGAAAAATGACTTGAAGGTACCGACCCAACGGCAAGAAGCGCCCTCCTTGTCGCTCTGCATGGAAAAAGGAGGGAGACAGAGTCGTGGTTTGGGTGAGGATGACGACTCCTACTAGATTATTTTACAACCGCACTCTTAAAGCGTTGCTATTCCACTTTAACTGCTTTGACTGCCTCCTGTTGCATTTTGGGGTTTGCAGTTCAGTGAGGCCTAAAGAGCTCCCTGGCTGAATAGTCCAAATGATCCTTCCTAAACTACAAGTCCCGGAATGCAATAGGAGCAGTTAAAGTGGAACAGCAACGTTAACGACTTCTTTCTGCCTAAAGACGGATGGAGGGCGCATGCGCGCTGGCTGGGCCTCTCCTCCGCTGAAGCCCGAGCGACAGAACAATCCTGGCACCAAGATGGCGGCCGGAGGGGTGCTGCCCGCCGCCATTTGCTGGCTCCTGCTGCTGGTCCTCCAGCCCAGAGGCTACAGGGCCTGCTGGACGGCGCCCTCCCCGCAGTCTCCCCGGTGGCCGGTGCCTTACAGGTGAGCCAGAAGAGCCCCGCTCCGTCCCTCCCTCCCTCCCGCAAGACGGCTCCTGGGCTGGGCTCCGGTCTGAGGCTGAGAGAGTGTTTCCATGGCCAAGCGGGGATTCGAATCCTGTTCTCCGGAGTCATAGTCGAGAGCTCCAACCACTACACCACTACGCTTGCTCCTTTAGTTATTATAAACAAGTATTTATCCCTACATCCACCTTCAGTTTATCATTAATACCAGGGGTACCTTTCCCCTTTAAGGGCCGAGGGACTTCAGTTCCCAGAATCCCAGGAGCTATTGGCCAACATGGGACTATTGGCCAACATGGCTGAGGCTTCTGGGAGCTGAAGTCCCTCGGCCCTTAAAGGGGAAAGGTTGCCTACCCCTGGCCTAAATCGATGTTGACAGTCTCATAAAGTGTATTATTTATTCTTGTTTTGTTTTGTTTTCTTATATCCCGCCTTTCTCCCAATATAGGGACTCAAGGCAGTGGGTGACGCGCAACAAGTATAAAACAATACCATTTAAAAACAGTACAACAATATGAAATATATATAAATACAACATTTAATAAGCAATCGAAACAATTTTAAGAGTTAAAACAGTTATAAATTAAAATATATACACTCGTCCCTCCACATCCGCTGGGGTTAGGGGCACAGGGCCCCCATGAATGTGGAAAAACTGCAAATCACAAAAACAATGTTTTTACCTCAGCGAATGCCTCTCTAGGAATCTCTGGGTCCTCCAGGGCAACTCTGTGGTCAACATCTGCCAGACATTGACCATAGAGTTGCGCTGGAGGATCTACAAAGGCCTAGGGGAGTGTTCTCTCTAGGAATCTCTACATCTTTTAGTGCAACATTTGGTTAAAGTTGACCATAGAGTTGCCCAGGAGGACCTAGATATTCCTAGAGAGGGCATATTAATAAAATCCATGAATAATCAAATCCACAAAAGAGGGACACACACACACACACACACATGTTCGTCCCTCTTTTGTGGATTTGATTCATGTTTTTTAAATGTTAAATTTATTATATATATATATATATAAAATTTAAAATTTAAAAAACATGAATCAAATTTATAACTTTTATTCTTAAAATTGTTTTTTAAATTTTAAATTATATATATATAATTTTATATAATTTTATATAATTTTATATAATTTTAAGACTAAAACAGTTATAAATTAAAATATAACATATTAAAACAGTAAAATACAAACCATTAAAATGTATATCGTACAATGTTAAAAACCCAGTCCTTATCACTTTGCAAAGGACTGCTGGCACAAGAATTGTCTTGTGCCGCTATAGCACATATATAGTCTTTTTTTTCTCTGACTAAAGCCCATTTAGCCATCTGCTGCCCAATTTCAATGGCAAACCAGAATGCCAATTATTTTTAAAAAGAAGTAGGTCACACAGAAAGGGCTTGCAGGCCCACCTTTTATCTTCCCCACTCTCCATTAATAACAAAATGTTTTCCAGGATTTCAAGCTGAAGTCTTTCTTAGCCCAAGTCTGGAACTTTGCATGAAAAGCATATGCTTCACCACTGACTCACAGCCTCATAAGCAGAACCAAGTGGCTTTTTAGCTTTCTAAAAGTGTGCAACATGGTGACAACAAAAGAGAGGAGGCAGATAAATAGGTTCATAAGGACTGCTTCCTCCCCATCAGTTTAACTCTACCCTAAGATCTGACCAAGAGGTTGGCTGGCTGGCTTGCTTGGAGGTCTGGGCAGGTTGACCACAGGTCCACACCACAAAATGGAGGACATCCAAAGAGAATGGGGGACATCCCAAAAGTCAAAGGTCCAAAGCACACTGCAGAAATAATCCAGTTTCAGATTGCTTTAACTGCCCTGGCTCAGTGCTAGAGAATTCTGGGATTTGTAGGTTTGTAAGACATTTAGCCTTCTCTGTCAGTGTTGCTCTGGTGCCACAATAAACTACAGTTCCCCGGATTCCCTAGCACTGAGCCAGGGCAGTTAAAGCGGTTTCAAGCTGGATTATTTCTGCAGTGTGTTTTGAACCAAAGTTTGCAGGAACTAAGTAGAGAAGTGGAAGAGGGGGCTCTTGGAAGTTTCTCATCCACATGGTCGCCATGAGTCGAAATCGACTTGAGGGCAGATAACAACAACAACAAGAACACTATATAAATACAAATTCATTTGATATGGTGGTTTGTTGTTGTTGTTAGGTACCTCCAAAATCTTTTTTGACTTATGGCAACCCAAAGGAGAACCTATCCTGGGAGTTTTGTGGTTTTTTTGGCAAGGTTACTTCAGAGGAAGTTTGCCCTTGCCTTCCCCTGAGGCTGAGAGAGTGTGACTTGCCCCCAAGGTCACCCAGTGGGTTTCCATGGCTCAGCTGGGAATCAAACCCTGGTAATCCAGAGTTGGTAATCCATACTTTATTTACAGCTATATTACATGTACTGTACAGTATTTTATTCGGTACTTGACTATTTTTCCGATGGTTCAACCAAATGCCTTGTTGGCTTGCAGTATAGAACTGTGAGCAAGACAAAGGCTTAAAATGGTACTTTGCTAGCAACACACCCTTGACTGAATGTACATTTAAACATTCCTGTCATTTGCTGTTGTGCTGAAATGAAGGAGGAAAACCCCTTTCTATATTCACATTGTGTTCTCAATCAGCCCATTGCCTAACATTTGCTGTCCTTTCCCCTCTGAGAAACAAATGTGCCCTGAGTTCTGGGTGCAAGTCTTATCTGCTGCTGCTCCTAGGAAAAAAGAACTTTAGAAGAATCCATCCCATCCCCTTATTTGCAGCAAGGACAGGCTGCCAAGTAGATGACACATTTCTTGAAGGGGGACAGCAAGTGTGATATTGCTCAATAGGTTTCTTAGTCATGCTCAAAATGGAGGATATTTTGGAATTCTTCCTGGACAGAAGGTTGCAATGTAGGATATGTGGAGGAAAATGAGGGCATCTGGTCATCCTGGATCTGTGGGATTGGAGGGTTGGGGGGGGGGGGGTGAGGGCTTCCCTGCTCCTTAGAGGCGCATCAGACTCCCACCACTAGGCTGCATTGTCAGTGTCCTATATACTGGCCAGGAATGAGAGATGTAGGTATAACAGGCCTGGGCAGGATGGCAATCTGGGTCTGCTGGTAGAGTAAGTATTATATTGGCAAAGATTCTATTTTACTCCTAATTATTTAACAAGAGCAACAAAATGTCTCCTCTCCACCCTATAAATTGTGTGTGTGTGTGTGTGTGTGTGTGTCATCTGTTGGCCTATGGCAACCTCATGAATACTGCTGTAAGGAAGAAAGCTCAACCAGGGAGTGGGTTTTGTGTGTAGAAGTACTGCGAGGATGATTCAGTTCTAGTGTTTCTGTAAACCAGGAATGATTGGATTCTAAGTCTGTGTTTTTCCACTAAGCTCAAAACAGGTACCAAGCCTAAGAACCCACTGGCCTTAAGCTTCTCCATCCTGTTGTTGTTGTTGTTGTGTGCCTTCAAGTCGTTTCTGACTTAGGATGACCCTAAGGCCTATAATAGGGCTTTCTTGGCAATATTTGTTCAGAGGAGGCTTGCTATTGCCTTTCCCTGAGACTGAGGGCATGTGAATTGCTCAAGTTCACCCAGTGGGTTTCATGACCAAGCTCCCTGGTCTGCAGAGTTTTAGTCCAATGCTCAAACCACAATGTCACACTGGCTCTCGTTGTTGCTATTCCGCCTTCAAGTCATTTCCAATTTCTGACTTCACATCCCTAAGGTGGATCTGTCACAGGGTTTTCTAGAGTGGAGAGGATGCGATTCACCCAATGTCACCCAGCCAAGCCAGGAAGCAAACCCTATTCTCCAGGGTCCTAGTCCTACACCAGGTGAATAATAATAATAATAATAATAATAATAATAATAATAATAATAATAATAATAAATCAGTTGTTGTTGTTGTTCTTAAATTTTCATTATGAGGTTTTAATGTTTTATCTTGTGAGCCATCTTGGTTCCCTTTTTTGAAAGAAAGGTGGCATAGAAGTGAAATAAATAAATATTTATATAAGTATAAATAAATAATGACCCTCCTCTCCCTATGGATTGAGGCAGGGAAGAACAGATTAAAGTACAGCAACATCACAAGATGGTGTAATGTTGCATGGGAATCTGTACAGAACAACAACTATCTCTGTGGAACTTGTCCAGTAATGTGCTTTATGAGCAGAATGGCCTGGGCTCAGTCCTGGCATACTTTCGGATGCAGGTAGCAAGTGACGGTTCAGATGCTTGCCTGAGGCCCAGAGCTGATACCAGTCAGGGCTAGATGGGGAAAATAGACTGAACTGCTCTGTCATGATTTATTTTGTTTCTAGTCAACCAGTGGTGCTGCTGCTTAACTGTTAGTTGTTCCTGTTGTGTGTCTTCAAGTCGTTTCTAACTTATGGTGACCCCAAGGAAACCTATCATGGGATTTTCTGGGGCTGAGAGGCCCAATGGTTTCTGTGGCTGAGTGGGGCATCAATCCCTGGTCTCTAGGGTTGCATTCCAATGCTCAAACAACTACACCATGAAATCCTTGGGAAAGACAGTAAGTAGTACATTCTGTACAGTAGACAGAACACTATCTGCAGACTTTTCCTTATTTCTTACTGATGAAAGCCAGACAGTGTGATATAGTGGTTAGAGCACTGAACCAGGCCTCAGGAAACCAGACATCTAATCCCCATGAAGTTGACTGGGGTGAAAATAGTTACTCAGTTGGATAACCATATGGATTGTAAGTGATATCCAACAAAGTATGTTCTGAAGATTGGCTCAGGGTGGGATCTACAGAGGAATGGGTTTTCCTTAGTGTCCAACAGCCTCTCTTCCACTAAAGGTATTTCAACAGTAGCTGGGTTACCATCAGCAGGAGATGCTGTCGTGGTGCAACCATGCCCTGAGCAGGAGGTTGGACTAGAAGACCTCTAAGAAAACTTTCCAGCTCTAAAATTCCATGGGCTGGAGGCTTGTCCCTCCAGGAATAAAAGAACTCCTGCCATTTTTGGGAGGGATGCAGGATCCAGCAGAGGCTTCCTGTTGGGTGAAGTGTGCAGGACTACAGTTTTCTCCACTTTCCTTATCCTACATGTTTGCCTAGTCTAGAGGATCTCTTATTCCTTTGGAATAGTCTGAGGGGAAATGCTTGGTGCTGAGAGGAGACATGGGGGATAAAATCATTCCTCCAGTGCCGACAGAACTCTGCAAATCACAAGTCTGTCCAGTGATATGATTTTGTGATATGTGAAGGGTAAAGTCCACAATTCAGCCCTCATCCCACTGAATGGTCTTAGGCAGGCTTATAGTCTCTAATTCTAGATGTGTACCTTTTGTGCCAGGTTTCACTTGGTGGATCTCAGAGTTCTTGTACAAAAGGATATAGAATTTATCAATCTGAAATCTTCTCACCCCTGACATAGTATTTGGGGCAGTCAGAAAAGTATTCAATCAGAATTGGTGAATGGGTGGTCTTCCAGATATCGATGGGCTGTGACTCCCATCTGCCCTATCTAACAAAGCCAATGGAGAGATAGCTGGAATTGCAAGCCATCTTCATCCGGAGGGCCACCTGTTTTCTGTCCTTCTAGTAAATAGTGCTAAGGAAGATGCTAGTGACCCATGTCTTTCAATTCTTGTTTTACTTCTTTGGTGAGGTATGGAGAGAACACAAGCAAAGTTGCAGTCTAGGTAAACTCTTAGATTAGAGTGCCATGAAACAAATATTGGAAGTACTGGCATCCTTAAAGGATGTATCACACATGTGCTTATTGCCTACTGGCAATGGTTTCAAAGAGAACTTGATAATGTATAAGGGAGCCCAGTATTAACTCACAAGCTTCCCAGGCTAAGCTTTTACAGGGTAAGGGAAAATTATATGTATAGTTAGATGAAAGAAACCTCCCCAAGATGTGCAGGTGAAAGAGAAGCATAGCAGCTGTCAATCTATTGTGTAAATATTTTTGTGTCTTTTTTTAAAAATAATGAATTTATTTTAATGCAGGCGTTTTGATTACCGCCCTAAAACAGATCCTTACTGTCAAGCCTACTACACTTTCTGCCCAACTGGCTCTCCCATTCCAGTGATGAGCAACAAGGATGTCTTGGAAGTGTATCGATTGCAGGCTCCTGTCTGGGAATTCAAATATGGAGACCTCCTTGGTCATATGGTATGGTGACTTCTTCCCTCTCTCCCTCCTTCACACACTGTGCTCCAACTAATATTAAAATCAAAACATATAATGTAGATGGAATGGCATTCATTCTGGGCCTAGTTAATATATTTAACTAGGTTAATGTATAACAAGATTGATGTATAATGTATTTAGGAAACTTGAACATGACAACTTTGCGGGACTGTCTACAGGAATTTTTTACATCTTTGGGGAAAATGCACTTCAATTTATTTATTTTTGATCATTTCAAAAATTGCTTTAAAAAGTTGTGGGTTTGGGGGGGGGGGGAATTACACTGCTGGGATCACTTTTTAAGTATTTTATCCTAGCTAGCACTGTTTCCCATGTAAGCAAAATGATGCTTAACATTCTGCAGCAAAGACTTTTACCCTAGAAATGCTAGATGTCAAAGCTGGGTTCAGGAAAGGAAGAGGCATTAGGGATCATACTGTAAGTATATGTTAGATAATGGAGCATAGCAAAGAATTTCAGAAGAAAATCAGTCTGTGCTTTATAGGTTATAGCAAAGCCTTTGACTGTATATTTAAAAAACTATGGATATCTGTTAAAAAAATAGGTGTGCCACAGCATTTAATTGTCTTGATGCATCAAGAGTCACTGCTGGGACAAAATACAGAGAAATGGAGTGGCTTCCAGTTAGTTGGCAAGGCTGCATTTTATCACCTAGCTGTTTAACTTGTTTTCTGAACATATCATAAGTGAAGCAGGATTAGACTCTGAGAAAGGTAGCAGGAAAATTGGAGGGACACCAACAATTTAAGATAAGCAGATAATACCATACTGTAGGGTAATTTAAGTGTTGCAAGGCTTCAGCCCTTGCCAAAGGAACAAAAATATTTATATAACAAAAATATCAAAGCCAAGACTATTAGGGTCTAGCTTTAAATTAGCAAAGTAGCAGAAATGTGCCTTTGTTTAACTATCCTTCCCTAAGAACTGAGACTGAATCCAAAAAACAACACGAGTAGCTTGTAGTTCAAAGCAAACGTTTACTGATGGCTTTAATCTATATATACATAAAGGATGTATTCTAATCTCGCTAGTGAATTTTTGTTTGTTGATAACTGCCTTTGCATTGATCTCGAGCCATGGTGACCCTACTGATGACACATCTCCAGGCCCCCCGTCCTCTACTGCTCTGCCCAACTCCTGCAGACTTATATTCGTGGTTTCTTTAATAAAGTCCATCCATCTAGCGTGTGGCCTTCCTCTCTTTCTACTTCTCTCCACCTATCCTAACATTAATGTCTTTTCCAATGACTCATGCCTTCTCATGATGTGTCCAAAGTACGACAGTCTAAGTCTTGTCACCTTGGCTTCTAGGGATATCTCTGGCTTGATCTATTCTAGGACCCATTTGTTTGTCCTTTTGGCTGTCCATGGGATCCTCAGCACTCTTTTCCAGCACTACATTTCAAATGGATTGATTTTCCTCCTATCTTCTTTCTTGACTTCCATTTCTCACATCCATACATGGTAATAGGGAATACAATGGCTTGTATGTTTCTGACTTATGTACTGAGTTATATTTCTTTGCATTTTAGGATCTTTTCTAGTTCTTTCATAGCTGCCCTCCTCATTCTTAATCTTCTTCTGATTTCCCGGCTGCAGTCCCTATTCTGATCAGTGTTTGATCCCAGATATGAGAACTCTTTTGTTATTTCTATTTCCTCATTGTCTAATTTGAATGTGTGTAAGTTCTCTGAGGTCATTATTTTTGCTTTCTTTATGTTCAACATTAAGCCTGCCTTTGC
>JAIPUX010001232.1:35773676-35789045 GCA_020142125.1 Phrynosoma platyrhinos
TAAACCAAGCACATCTGCAAATCGAAAGGATATTGCAGTGCTACAATAAACACATTCAAAGAAAATATTACTCAAAATAATTTTCAGTCAGTACAAAATATGCTTTTTCATAATCAAATGTTTAGTCCATTAAGCAAAGTTTCCTCGGCAATATACAATTGCTCTTGAATAGCTTGTTCTTATCTCTACATTTGGTATAGAGAAGTTTAAAAATAGGTACATTTTCTAGCTACAAGAGAATCCTACATCGCAATATAAAATCAGTACATCACGAGTTCTTGTCTTTCTGTGAAATCTCCCACAGATTTTGTGTATGTGACACTTAGAATTTACTCCAAGTCACATCATTATCTAGGTCTTGGAGAATGCTATTGGGGCGTGTTCAGAATTAATCCAAACAAACAAAGAAGCGGCTGCCAAATGATCCACTTGATTCAGTAATACTTCTGGAGAAACAGTATATACAATAGTTATTTTTTAGCTTTAATTTAAAACAGCCATGCCTAAAATACAGGCTTTCATTGCATTCTTAATGCTTTAACATGAATTGAGAAATTCTTTAAAAGCAATTTACTTATTATAATAGGATGACAAAAGTTTTTCCTTTCCATAGTGCATGACAGAAAGCTGCTAGAGAGTGATGGTATTTGTTTTCATTGTAATTTTTTTCCTGCAGATGAGTAAGTCGAGGGGTGCCACTCCCCTTTCCTAAAATTAAGTATTTCTGACCAGAAACCAATGAATAGCCAATATTTTTTAAAGCAACATTACACAGCTCAAAAATGTGCTTTTAAGCTGAGAGGAATTTCAAAAGGTTTATCATGTAGCTGGGGAAAATTTGTTGCTCAAAGAATAATGATCAAACTCCTCTTAAAGCCATGGGAATAGTCCAACACTTCTTTTTACCCTGACTATTGTCAGGAAGTTATATGGTGGTGCTTAGATTTGAGAAGACACAACAAAATACAAAATCCTCAAACATGATACCTTTATTGGTACAAAACAAAAAGCACAAAATACAACCTTTCAAAGCTTTACTGACTTAATCAGGTAAATATATTAAAAATCATAAAGAAGAAAAATGACTATGTAAAGATATTAAAAATCATACAGAAGAAAAGTGACTATGTTAAAGTCACAGGCCTACATTTTGCCACAGATTTACTTCTTATTTTGTGTCAGATTTACCTATGTTGTCAGTTAAGAGGGCCTGGAGGCAGAAGCCACTTCCTTTTTTGATCATGTGGGTAAAAAGGATACGTGAAACACAGGCAATAAAATTTCAAATCCATTAACAGCAGCATAGTAACTTCCATCGAGATCCAGGCTTTTTCTGTCCTATGCAAGGTTAATGTAGACAGAAAACATTGAATTTCTCAAGATGTCTCTGTACTGTTGCATCTGGAAAAACTGTATAGTTAAAACTTGCCAACTGTAGTCCAAATGGAAGAATTCACCTTTGTTGGAAGTAAAAACCTGAAAGAGTTAAGTCCCAGTCCATTAGCTCTCTCTTGTTAAAGGTTCCCCTGCCATGGCTATTTCTATTTTTTGGATTTTGTGGTATTTTACTTCATAGCCAACCTGGCTACCCCTGAACACATTTCCTAGATTTTGGATGATTCTCTGCATCTGCAAAAGGGCTTTTCAGCAATGTCTTTCTTCCTGCAACATCAAGTTGTCATCCTCACCCCACCAGCACAAAAACACACAAACAAAACCCTTACCTTTATGTGAAGGAACTCTCCAGAAAAGGAATGCTGCTGGGAGGCAAAGGGATCAGAAACTCTCCACTGCGTTTGCCTTTCTAGAACACAGAAGTGGCTAAAACTCTCCTACCATGGATTATAAAAAAAACATGAGCTGCCCAAGCACAACAATAGCTGCTTCCCACATCTTACTTGCCACCTGCTATTCTGAGCAGCCAAAGGATTGATAGAGTCACTACTTTTTCCTTTACTCTACAAACCACGTATTTTTAATATTTCTGTACAAAAGCTTGGTTTCCTTTACTGGAGAACATATGCAACACTCATAAAAGCAATGCTGCATAACAATTAGTGTGATGAAAAAACAAAAAACAAATTTCTCCATGAACGTCACCAAATTACAGCATACTTGTACCAGAATACTTTAGCTACCTGAGCTTTAGTAATACCTTAAAACAGGTTTATATAGAGATATTAACATTCTACAAATGTCAATTTTCCATTTTAAAAACTGCAAAGAGAAAAGGAACTTTGAGGCTAGTAATTTATACACAACTACATTTTCTAGACTCTACAGCAATTTAATAAGTGGCAGATAAAACACATTTTCTATATACAAATATGCTGAACTATATTGCTGTATTGCTGTCTTTGTCATTTTATTATCAAAACATTAACAGCCTACAGACAATTTACAGTCTAAGCTGTTGATTATTCTATAATCCATATATTAGCATTTCTAGGAATGGACAACACTAGTGATCATCCAAGCTTTGTAAACTGAATTTCAGTCAGTCACTTCAATCATAGTAAAACCAAAGTGCCAGTTTTAAACCATTTATGAACATGGAACTTGAGTATCTGAATAAATGAACTCATTTCTACTTATATTTAGGGTCATCTCAATGGAAAAAGAGCAAACTACCAAAGGTTTTAGTCAGGCAAGTGCTTCAGAATATCCTCAGATTCTCCTGATACACCTGGATTTCAGAAATCAGCATTAAGTAATACATAAATTGTCTAGGACACAAATAGCTTATATGATTAAGTTGCAGTATGGAATGCTCAAAATAGAAGACACTGTTCCACATGCCCTCCCTTCTTTTGAGAGTCTACCATGTAGGCATCATGTCTGGAAACCAAACTCTACCAAGATGTTTTGACACTTCCCAATGAATCTGCTCCAAACTGTACTTCTGGTCAGGAATCAAGACTTCTTCCATGATCGACAGTTGAGACAAGCGGCCACCACACATCTTCACAAATTCAACAAAGGCACTGCAGGAGACTTCACACTCCCCAAGGCCAATCGCCGACAGATTTTTACAATGTTCTGCAATGCGAATCAATTCTTCATCCAATGGCCGTAATCCATTGGCACACACCACTAGTTCAACTAAGCGAGGGCATGTCATTCCAACCCGGCCAAGTACTTCTTTGCTGACTGATCTTCCAAAATAAAGATGAGTGACTGGAATTTCATATCGAAAGAATGGATCAAACTCTTCTTCATATAAGAAAAAATACATGACTAAGTTCACTTTGGGAGAATGTTTGATAAAAGCATCCCAGCTGCTCTTTTCAATTGTGTGGAAATGTGTCTGTCCTGGATTCTCACTGACTACATCAATGCGCAAATGTTCTAATCTGACATGTTTTTCAGAAGACAAAGCAAGAAGGAGCTCATCACTTAGCAGATGGTAGTTCAATGCCAATTCACGTAAACCATGACAATGATCAGCCACACAGAGGATACCTAAAAAAGAAAATGAAATATCAGAATGTGAGTTCATATCCAACCTGTCATAGAAAGAAAAGGTTCTGCCCTTTAAATGGAAAGGTGTTCTTTAATCTTAAAAACACAAACTAGGAGCTTAAGTGTTTTGGAAATAAAAATCAAGTGATGCAATCATGGTTCACAAACAGGTTGTCCACCCACCCACCATGTGCTAGAAAGTAATACCTAACACTAGTCATACTGGCTGATAATGATGGGAAGTATAGTCTAGTAGATCTACAGGACACGAGTTTGAGAAAGGAACTGAATGGAATTGAAACATCTTCCTACCTGGTGTAACAAAGTGACCTAGATTGCAAGCAAACAATATCTTAATAATACAGTATGTGTTCTCTCTGTTATACAATTTTCCCAAGCTTTGCTAAAAATAGACAAGAAGATAAAGCAGCACAGGAGATGGTAGCTCTGATATGAGTTTTTAAAACCTTGCATTTTTCTACTGTCTGAAACTAAGACTGATTTTAATGGAGCATTTGATTCAGACAAATTATTTGCTAAAATATAGGTCATGTGTTGTGGAAGTGATTAAAGCAGTGACATATTGGCTGAACTATTTAGATAAATTGCTAGGGTGACACATATAAGTAGCTAGGACAAGAAAACACTGAGGTAATATACTCCTTCCACTCTTCCCCATCTATTTATAGAAGGGGAAAATACGACAAGAGACACTGATAGAAAAAAAGTACTTAAAAGAAACCCTTTCCAATTGACAGGGAAAATCCCTAATCCAGTTAGTCAGACAGCATCCCTAAAGTAAGGTATCTCCTGGTTGAAAACCTGCTCATCCTAGCTTAACTTGAGCTATCTGAATAAATGCTAATTTGGCAAGTCAACATTTATCTAGGTTTCACTGATTCCATGGGTCTACTCTTCTTGAGACTAACAATAGTATTCAGGCTATTATCTCCAGTTGAAATGCAATTTTATATTGTTTTTAGGTTTTAACTGTTTTAAATTCTATTGTAATTTTTTTAAAAATCTGTGAGCTGCCTTGGGTCCCTCTGGGGAGAAAAGTGCAGATATCTGCAGATATCTGATCGGTCCAGATATCTGATCGGTCCAGCTGTGTGAAGATAGTAACATAAGAGATAATTCTGATAGCAAGCTCACCTGCTGGTGAAACATGAGGACAGCTGCTCATCTTTAACAGTTTCAGGGTATCACTGTTATTAGCCACTAGTACCTTTAGAGACGGATCATCTACTGGTGTATCATCTATCTTAAGTGAAGAAAGGGATTTGGAGTTTACAAATACCACAGTCAATGCAGAAATGAAGTGTGACTGTAGAAAGAGAACAGAAAAACCAAAGAGTGAAACCTAATACCCAACACAGAATATATTTCATTCATATTTTCAAATCTGGACACATTCTTGAGATTTTTTAAGGCCCCTCCTAAAGAGTATAGCTCAGGCAACCAAACTCCACTTAGACTGGTAAATCTGGATCTTCACACAAGCATGACACTGACTGCATAACGCTGAGCAAGTAAAATGCACTGACTTGTGGCTTAACAAAGGTATAGACTGGCTTTGTCTCCAGAAGTATGAACAAGCGCCACAAAGTCTGATGCACCTAATCCCATTTTTGTCCAGCAAGCTCAGGATCAGTTTACATGAGAAAAATATCCAAGCTATCACAATGATGGATGGCCTTGCTTATTAAGTGCCAACCTACAACTTACATACCATTCAAACAACTTAATTCAGAGTGAAACATATGTTTGAGAACTAGGTACATTCTTCAATCTTCACATGAATGAACTACCGCATCATTATAGCTAGTGCTTTTGTAAAAGTAAAATATACAAAATGAAAGGGTGTGCATATGCATATTTACATAAAGATTTGGATCACTTATGGAGTCTTCTCCAGCACCATATACCAATTACAAGATTTATACAGAAATATTCAATCAGCCCTCATTCTGTGAATTATCTACTTCGAATTGCTCCTTTGACAAATTCTAGTAAAACTTTCATTTGCTCTATTTTAAGAGCAGCTCTGGCAACACTCTTGGACAGACAACTTTTCTACATTGGCAACACTATTTTATAATAACCTAGTAACTGATCCGTTTCCTACATGTATGTAATATTGGAAGAGATTACATTAAGAATACTGACTTTTGCAAGAGACAAAGTAATGTTGGCAATAATTCCTATTCAATTTCTGTTTGAGCATGTTCAAAATTTTAGATGTCTACATTTTCTACACTGAAGAGAATACATTGAGCCTGAGAAAAAGATAATAGCTCCAAGGAAAAAAAAGTAAAAGAAAGTGGCTAAGAAAGAATTTTATGGAAGAGACCTCGGAAGGATGGCAGGCTGAGTTGACCCTGAGCCCCTGGATAGTATTGAACTCACAACCTTGTGATTTGTGAGTGAGTGGCTAGTGCAGGCATTTAACCACTGCACCATCAGAGCACTTTGTATGTGCAAGCACAGCAAGACTTGCAAGGTGTGTTTACCCTTGGTGTGAAAAGGAACAGACAGAGAGAAAAAGGAATAGGACCATACCATGGAAACCCACTGCAGCTCTGAAGTATCTGGAGCATGATTACCAGAAATGAAACAAAGTTTACTGCAGCAGTTACAATGATAGATAGCACATCAGACGTTCATAATTTAATCTCTTGAACATTTTGAGAATTAGTTTTCAGTATGATTAATACCTTTGGTAAATCCATGAAGCTTGGTCGAGCTGTTGAAATTAGTCCTAGTGTTTTTAAAGAACAGTTCACAAGCTGTGATAAAATATCACAAGCTGCTTCAGCTGATTCCTTGCTGCTGTCCACCTATTAAAGAAAGAAAGAATCAACTGATGCAAACATCCCTCCAGAAAATGAAAACATTCTATGCATTTTTAAAAAAATATCTATGCTCCATTGTGCAACGAACATAAGTTGACTGAAAGAATAAAGCATTATTACTTATTTTTATTCTGGCTATGAAGAGTCAGATGAGAAAAGTATCTCCATTTTGACAGACAAATTATTTTGAATATCAACTAGGAGATGATCCATTTACTGTTTTAGGAAGACAGAAGGGAGACCTATGATGAAACCTTACTCAGGCTGAGACCTTACTCAGGCTGCGTCCGCACTGCAGAAATAATCCAGGTTGACTCCATTTTAACTGCCATGGCTCAAATGCTATGGAATTTTGGGAATTATTGTTTGCTGTGGCAGCAGAGCTCTCTGACAAGAAGGCTAAATGTATCACAAAACTACAAATCCCAGAATTTCCTAGCATTGAGCCATGGTGTGAAACTGGATTATTTCTGCAGAGTGGATGTAGCCTCTTTCTCACCTGTCAATTTATGCATGGTCCCCCTTTTGATTTTTTTGGGTGGAAGGGGCATCACAAACCATAACCATTTTCCCCCTCTTCTTGCTCCTTTGCTGCCAATATTCAGCAATGACCAAATCACATCATTTCTGCATTTTCATTTTTTAAAAATTCTATCTCCTTCACACACATTTTGTTTGCTGCACTACTTATCTTTTACTCTGATTACTATAATCATTTTCTTTCTTTCCTTTCTTTCCCTTTATCTTTCCACTGTTACACCCTAACCCATTTTTTCCTGTAACTCTCACTTGTCCAGTTCCATGATCCTAGTTACCGAAGGGTCTCCTCCTCCCTAACATCCTTTTGGTCCTACTGTTCCTTACGTCTAGAACTGTCTCCCAGGCCACATCTCCTACTCTTTTAAAACCAATCTGCAGAACTCACATTTTGTGTTTGGAACAACCAATATATTATTATAATAAATGATACTGCATGTAATTGAAACCATCACATATGCTTTCCCCCTTATTGTTTTAGACTGTAAGCTCTTTTGGTTCAAATTTGTTCTTTGTAGAGCACTATGCATGTTAATAGAAGGCAGTCAAATCTGTTATTAGAATATAACCCTTGCTCATATATTTCAATTAAAAATTGGAAAACTTCTGAAATAACTATACAGCATCTAAATATAGTGTGTACTTTTTATTAAATATCAGACAAATGTGATAGACCCACTGTGCCTAAAGATGTATGGGCATGGCTGGAACTTATTTGGGTTACTATTTCCTATGACCAAGATGTTACATCTCTTCTAACTCTTTTAATAGTGCCATGGCAAATTGTGGGTTATTACATGTGGCAACACAGTATCACTATCTGACAGCTATACTGTATGAAATACCTAAATACTCTCACAAATAGAGACTTTGCAAACTTTCCCTTTGCCACTAATGGTAGGGAAATGTCTCCCCCCCACACACACACATCCTATTAAAGGAGGCCTCTCATTGTCCTAAAATGGTCCAGCCTTCCCATCCCCATATGGCAAAATTGCATCCCAGTGGGGAACACACACAGTAAATAAATGTTTGGGGTCCTTGGGATGCAAAAAATGTCCTTGGTGGTCACATGAAATATGTATGCCACATCTTCCCTTGTGCTGTATGAACTATGGTGGGTCATGAGTCCACACATTTTTGCCTGGCCTTGGTAGCTTATCGAAGATTGGTGGCACAAGGACCATAATCCTTCACCCTTATGCCCAATATCACCAAAAGAGGACCTGGGGAGTGGATGGTAATTCCCATCCAAAGAAAAACAAGTCCAAAGTCAAAGCTCACACATGGATATAACTTGTTCTTCATGTCTCCTTGTTCTCCTACTCTGTCTAAAAGTGACTGACAATAGAGATGGAACTGTACTGACCTCCTTTGTATATATGGGTTGCTAGAAACTCCAACCACAAAATACCCAGCAGGTGTACATCTGCTTGTCCCTCCTCCAGCGTAGAGCATGAAAGCTCTAAAGCTGTTGCATTTGGGAAAGTCTCCCTTTCTGCAAGTTCAAGTTTGGGTGGAATCCTCAGGATTCTCTGAATCTCTGCAGCATGTCTGACCACACACTGTGATCTGTTAACACTGTCCTACCTGGTGTTACATTTCTGCTATCTTCTCAACTCCACCATTACCCAAACCACCCATAAAGGACATTAAATATACGGAGAATCCCTACTCATACTGAGATACATCTTTCTGAGCCTTGGTAGGACTCTTAGGACAACCTATTAATTCCTCTTAGACTTCTTGTTTAGAAGCAATGAGAAAAAGTAGGAAAATAGCATTTCTAAAAGATGTATTCCCAAGAACAAAAGCTGTATTACAGTGCGCTCTTGCTATCTGTGGGGGAATCAGTTCCAGACTCCCCCATGGATAGCAAAAAATGCAGGACCTTAAGTCTCATTCTTTTCAATGGGCGCACACCCATTGAAAAAGCCAGGGTAGCAAGCCCGCGTTTGGTGCAGACACACTGTATTTACAAATAAATCAACATTTAAGCAAAGTAATGTTAGTGTAACTCAAGGCCTTTGCAGACTGCCAGAAATAGTGCAAATTGAGTCCACTTTAAGGGTTAGGGTTAGGGTTAAGGAATCATGGGAAGTGTATTTTATTGTGGCACCAGAGCTCTCTGACAGAGAAGGCTCAATGTCTCAGAAAAAAAAAATAATTCCCATGATTCCCTAGCACTAACCCTAACCCTTAAAGTGGAGTCAATTTGCACTATTTCTGGCAGTCTGCAAAGACCCTCAGATATAAGAGGGTGATAAACAGTAAAAGTTTTAGCAAACTGTAAACACAAGCTTGTAAGTCTAGCAACATGAGCTGGATGAAAGGAAGTTAAGTCATAAACAATTTGTTCAGGAAATACCAAGTGTAAAACAGAAGCATGCTTCATGCATAACATAAACTTTTAAGAATCATGAAGTTTCTGGGAGTTTGAGAACCTTCTGGTTCCATATATTAAAAGCAGTATCTTTCATTTGCAATCCATGCATGAACCCTAATGCTCATTCAATGATTAGAATAGTTTCCCATTCTGCTTCTTCAGAGCAACCAAACTTTGCTCCTGAGTCCTTCCCTAGAAAGATATGACACAGAGGGAAGGTGGGAAATTATTTTTAAAAGTCATATACAAAAGATCAGAGATCAGTGCAAGTCTCAGCTATTTATTCTACAAGTGTAATGCAACAGCTGAAAGCAGAAGCTTTTGAAATGTATCGATTCAAGAGAAATGTTAGAAAATATCTGATCTGATCACTACCAGTCAAGTGAAGCTACTACAGTCATAATGGGGGGAAAAACAATCTCTGTGCTTAAATGACAATAGTTACTCTAAATCCCTGCAACACAAAGCACTTCTTTCTGTTTTCCTGCTATTCTTACTGCTCAAAGGAAAATGTATAGGTGTCTTTGCTTTCCCAACACAGTTTTGTTGTTTCATTTGAAGCTGGAATGTTACTTATCTGAATTGATTTTTACTGCCTGGGAAAAACCAGCATTTTCAAGTAGAGTACTTTCAAGTAGAGTACTTTTCATGTTAAAACCACCATAGCAATACAGTATATAACAGTCTGCTTGATTAGCACAAATAAAGCAAAAATCAAACTTAAGTTCTGAATTCAGATTTTCCTTCTGCATTTGCCTGGTTTAAATTTCAGTGTCAGTTTGAGATAACAGTGTATCAACATAAAGGTTCAGGCTGAGATGAGGTGCATACATGTGTATAAATTAGATTAATTAGACCCATTCTCAGAAAGGTATATTACTAAGATTTTTAAAATTAATACACTGATGTAGTCTTCATTTTCCTGATAAATATCAATTATTTCTCTGCCAAAGATAAAGACTGATCTACTATTTATTTTTAGCCCACATCGACAACTCAAGACCTCAGGGAGAAGTACCATAATAATGGCTTTAAAATAGTTTAAGCCGCTTAAAAACCTATTGAATACAATTCAAAAATCAAAATAATATCCACAATCTTATTTTATTTTTTTTATCAAGCAGCTGATCAATAGCGTATAAGTATCTCCTCAGGGCTACCCCATGTATGTCGAGTTGGAACAGAACCAGCAATTTACAAAGCATTTAAGTTAAATTTATTTTTAAAACTTAAAATTAGTTACCTTGAAGCTGACATACTGTAGATGATTGGAATGCCTTTTGATAATTTGCTTGATAAGCTCAGGATGAGTAGCCTTTAAATAAGATGTAGCTGGCTGATTCAGTTCAAACTCAAAACATCTCCAGAGTTCTGGCATGTGAAACACTTGGTTCCACCTACGGCAGACTTGTGACGCATAAGCACGATCAAGAAGAGGCAAATACTGGAATATGTGCAGGACAACCTCTGGAATAAGGTTCCCCCAATCTGGGCACTCAATATCTCTTACTGATTCTTCATCTGGAATTTTCAATTTTTTGCCACCAACTGTACTCTCCTCTTCTGATAACTGACTGCCAGCTTTGCTGTTTTTCCTTCCTCTTTTCATTCTATTAAGATAAAAACATTTTCAAGATACATTTTCCATAGATTAGAAACCATTTTCCTAAGATCAGACATTATTTCCTCCTATTTTTTATTCTCCCCACATAAAATAAAATCTAAAAGAGGGGGAAAAATCCAAACATTCAAAATATTTTTTTTTCAGATTGGACACTTATTTCTGTAATAGTGTTTCTATAAAACTGGATATATTTGTCATTTATGAACACAAGATAATGATAAACTGTGGAAGATATACTGAACACAGTTCACATACTGATCTTTATGATATTTCAGTATATGAGATCAACTATTGTGCTTTGGGGCCTTTGCAGACTGCCAGAAATAATGCAGATTGAGGTCACTTTAACTGTCCTGGCTCAGTGCTAAGGAATCATGGGCATTGTATTTTTTTCTGGGACATTGAGCCTTCTCTGTCAGAGAGCTCTGGTGCCACAATAAACTACAGTTTCCATGATTCCTTAGCACTGAGCCAGGGCAGTTAAAGTGACCTCAATATGCATTATTTCTGGCAGTCTGCAAAGGCCCTTAGTTAGCATTGTTTGGGACTAAATAGTTATAACAAATAAACCAGCTGAATTACACTGTTAATAATTCAAACATTAATCGTACTTGCTCATACCAGGATGTCCATCTCTAACATCAGTGGATCACCATGGTTTGTGAGATCTGTCTCACAAATCCATCCTCTGCTCCACTAAGGAGTTATTTGTCAGCACATAAAATCTTAAGCACTGGCTGAAATAGTACCAGCTGAAAAATTTGGGTGTTATTTTATATTTCCATGCTTAGTTATTTAAAATAAATGTATATACACTGCTTTTTTTTGATTTTCCTAACTCCCAAATTCCGTATTAGAAAATAACCTAAATAAACTACAGTAGTTATAACAGTCATACTCAGAAACACTGAAATCAATCCAACAACCGTAAGGAGAAATAAATGTCCTCAGTATGTTTTGGATAGATAAGTACCAGCTCTGCCAATGAGGAGTAAATTTTCAGTATTGTTTACACTGTATAGACTTCTTACACAGAAACAAGACAGCTATTTAATTTTTAAATTACTTTTGGCTGTCTACTTAGAAGACAAAGGAGGGGAAAAACATTAATGAGATTTTAAATCAGTTTGGGTTACTCCAGAGCTTTGAGAACTGTAAGAACAAGACTGTATCATAAAATAATGCAGATTTACTACACTACAGTTATTCTTCTGGCCATCAAACTGTCTTGGATAGAAATATAAACAACTGCCAGTGTTTCTACGGCTGTCAGCAAAAATAAGTTCCCAGAAGAAGCCCACATTAGAGGAGATTCTCTGGATTGCCACCCAGACAGAAAACTGAGTATTTCTAAAATGGCAACTGGAGTCTCGAGCGTAAATGTTCTTCCACATCCTAATATGATTCAAGCCTTGCACATCCTCTCACATAAGCTGACAATAATACAAGTACTGCAGAGCATGTACAGCTGGCTCAGGAATTGTATATCATAGATAAGTGTAGTGGAGGGGGGGAATCCACTGTACATGAAATGGGGGCAGGAAAGGGAGGTGATGTAGGTGTGATTGACAGAAGTGTCGCAAAAGCACTAGCACATTATTTGAGGGAAGCAACCATATTAACAGAAATGGAGGTGATGACACAAGTCTAAACAACAATAGCCCTAACACATGTTATGCCTGAATTGGGGGCACCACCTTGATTTGGATGTCAAAGTGAAATGAAGAAAACAATATGATCTCAGGCTCTGGTATGCTAGGGGAGGGGAAGGATACACAGGAAAAGGGGAGAAATATCTAGCATCTTCAACCTATCTATCCTTAGCAAAGCTTATTTGCAATGCGAAGGGTTGGGTGGACAGGAGAAAACAGGAGAGAGGGGAGGGGAGGGAGGTTGAGCATGTTCGGTCCCAGGTGCAGCTGTACAAGGTGATGATGATTTTATTATTATATAATAGTAATAATATACAACAATAATATTACAGTCAGCCATCCATATCCACTGATTATTTTTTTTTAATCCATGGATTCAAGCATCCACAGCTTGGAAGTATTTCAAAAATATATAAATTCCAAAAAAGCAAACCTTGATTTTGCCATTTTTTTAAAATAAGAAATACTATTTTACTATGCCATTGTATTTAATGGGACTTGAGCATCTATGGATTTTGGTATCCACAGGGGGTCCTGGAATGAAACCTCAGCAGACACCGAGGGCATTTGAATCCTTGAATCTCTGTAGTGTTTAGAGGGTTTATATACCCTTGAATTTCTATACTGTTAGAAAGGCAAGATATTATTATATCATAATATTAATAATATCCCACCTTTCTACCAATATAATACAATAATAATAATAATAATAATAATAATAATAATAATAATATGGTAACTGCCCTCGAGTTGATCTTGACCTATGGCAACCCTGTGGATGAGACATCTCCAAGATCCCTTGCCTTCCACTATTTTTCTAAGTTTTTGCAGATTCATACCCATGACCTCCTTAATAATAATAATACACTAATATTAATAATACATTATTATTATTAATAATAATATCCTGCCTTTCTACTTATATATTACACTAATAATCATATCCTGCCTACCTATATAATAATAATAATAATAATAATAATAATAATAATACATCTTTTCACCAATATAATACACTAATAATAGTAATAATACAATATTATTAATATTAACACCCTGCCTTTCTTTCTATATATTAATAGCAATACACTAATAATATCCCACCATTCTACCAATATAATACACTAATAATATATTAATATTTATAACAAATATTATTAATAATAACACCCTGCTTTTCTATCTATATATAAATAACAATGCACTAATAATATCCAGCCATTCTACCTATATAATAGCAATACACTAAAAATGATAACATCTCACATTTTTATCAATACACTAATAACAACAACAACAATAATAATATCCTACCTTTTGGCATATGTATATATATAATATATATGTGTGTATGTGTGTATCCTTTCTACCTATATAATATCCCACCTTTCTACCAGAATAACAGTTGCTGTAAGGAGATGAGTTTTTATCCTGCCTGGTTGGCACAATTGTTCTGTTGTTGTATATTGTTTTAATTGTATTGCTTTGTTTTAACTCATTCTTAGTTTAATCCTGTTTTAAGGGGTGGGAGGGCAGATTATGGATGGAGGGAATGTCTTTTTAACTTGTCTTGTTTTAATTGCTGTAACCCGCCTCGACTGCCATGCAGAGAGGCGGGCTATAAATAAAATTTATTATTATTATTATTTATTATTATTACCAATACACTAATAACAATAATAATACAATTATATTAATAATATAACATCCTGGCTTCCTATCCCACCTTTCTACCTAAATAATAATAATACTATCCCACCTTTCTACCAATATAATACACAATAAATAATAATACACTAATATTAATAATTAGTAAACAATAATACACTAATATTATTAATAATAATATCCTGCCTTCCTATCCCACCTTTCTACCAATATAATACAGTAGTAGTAATAATAATAATAATAAACTATTATTAGTAATAACATCCTTATTTCGCATATATATATATATATATATATATATATATATATAATACACTAATAATAACAATAATACCCCGCCTTTCTACCTACGGAATAATAATAACAACGACAACATCCCGCCTTTCTCCTGACATAAGGGTTCAAGGTGGCTAACAGGGAAATTATAAGAGGTAGGCCTTGAGGAAAGGAGGGAGGGGGGCGTCCAGGGAAATGGGATGACAGAGACCGAAATAGGGGCGAGCGAAGGAAGGGAAGGGAAGGAGGGGAGGAGAGGAGAGGCTCCCTCGGGGCTCACCTGTGGCCGTGGGGGGAGAGGGAGGCGCTTCCCTCAGCCGGGGCCGAATCCTCCTCCTCCTCATGGGCGAAGGCCTCACTCCAGCAGCCCTCCGCTACAACCGCCCTCAGCTGCAGAAGGAAAGAAGCCGCCTCCTCCTCCTCCTCCTCCTTGTTTACCCGGGAGCTCCGGCGGCGAGACAAAATGGCGGCCCCGACCCCAGGCGCTCTGCGGCGGCGGCGCTCCTCATGGCGCATGCGCAGGAAAGAGCTGGCCCCGCTCCCAGCCTGGATTGTTGACGCCCCCCGAACCCGCCCCGCGGTCGCTTTGTCCGCGGGCAAGAATTCCGGGTTGTTTTCGACGCTCTCGCTGTGGCCTGTCGCAGAAGAGAAAGCGAGGCGCGCTTTACGGCCTCTGGGTTGGTTGAGAGAGGAAGGGTTGGCCACCTTGCTTCGAGGGAGGCTAGGCGGTGCAGGACTCTCTTGGCTTCCCAGGACCCCCCTGGATTCCCTTTTTAAACATTCCAGTTCGTGGTTTATATATTTCCACCGTTGTAAACAAATGGTTAATATTTACATTGTTGTTGTGAGGAAGGGGACATAGCAATATATTAATATAATATACATTATATTAGAGGCATATAATAGAAT
>JAIPUX010001232.1:35789145-35802026 GCA_020142125.1 Phrynosoma platyrhinos
GCAAAAGGGGAGAGAAAATGGAGCAATGAAGGCAAGAGAAAGGGTTGCCAAAGGGGAGAGAAAACGAAGCAATGAAGGCAAGAGAAGGGGTTGCAAAAGAGGAGAGAAAACAGAGTAATAAAGGCAAGAGAAGGGGTTGCAAATGGGGAGAGAAAACGGAGGGATCCAGGCAAGAGAAAGGGTTGCACCACCTGACAAATAAAAGCCTCTATTGGTATCAATGCAAGTGGGAAAAGACAATTTTCAGCAGGACACTGGGGCAGGGATGTGATCAGAAGGCTGATCACAAATCTCCCATGTGAAGTACCATTTGTCCATTAGATATACATGACACCATTCAGCCCCACTGACCAAGCATATTGACAATATTAAATAGTACTTCCCCATGAACTAGCATCCTAAACAATTGACATTAAAGTAGCCTATTTTACCTCAATTATTAGAACAGTGTGTTGTGGGACAGACATTTTAAAACAGGGGAAACAGGTTATGAAATGCACTATATAACCACTCAACTGCTCTTCATTTAGCTGTCGTGTGCCTTCAAGTTGGCGCCAACTTGGGAAGACTCTATCACTGTCTACTTGGCTAGATTTATTCAGAAGAAGTTTGCCATTGCCTTCCTCTAAGGAAGCTGGAATTTGGTATAAACATATAGAAAGACACCCTGAGTAGTAAAACAGCCAAAAAATGTTACAAGTCAAAAATAACCTTTCCCTCAGAACATCAGCAGAGCAAAACCACCTTGGTCAGAATCCTCTTAACGGCTTTACACTTGTATAACTGAACAACTGCCTAAACAGTTGGACTTTTTGTCCAAGTATTATCCTGCATTGTGCAATAGCCATTGCTGCTCTTGGAGAGAGACACAGTTCTGCCTCACTCCATTGGTCTAGAGTTATGCAGATGTAGCACTGCACTTATGCTAGCTCTCAAAATAATAATATAATCTTAGCCACAGTAACCACAATAATTTGCCAAAAGGGTAGACAGGGACTTCTATTGTAAGCCACAAGTGTGCATCTTTACTGTATTTCCAGAATGGTTGCTTCATTCTATAATCTTCTGTTACATCTCCTTAAGCTAAGAAGTCCCTAGCACATTCACCTTCTTGAGTTCCAACCCTTTTATACACCAACAGACCCAAATGCCCCTGCTCACAGGCGATACCTCTGAAACAGACCTTCCTCTCAATATTTTACATTTTCTTAATTTATTACAATTTCAGCCACAAACCCTCAATCTCCTCTGGGAAGAAATGAGAGGCAGGGAAGTATTGATTAGCTGCCAAGTCTTATTACATTGTTAATGCAAGTTTACACTTTAGGAAAGCAGCTCTTTCTAAATCTGGAAATAGGTTGTCAGAGCAGCAGCCTAATCCCTTGCATGTGTACTTTCTAAACAAACTATTTCTTGAGATTCAACCAACTTAACTATATGTAACTTCCATACTCAATGGCATGGATACCTGAATTCTAGAGCACTAGAGGCTACCACTGAGTGTGGCACTTCGTTGAGAGAACAGCCCATGTACCAGGAGGATACCTATCAAGTACTCTTCACTCAAGACTCAAAAATCATAAGCACCTCCTACTCACACACATACACAGCTATTTTTTGCCGTTCTTCTTTTCTACTGCTTCCATTTTGGTCTGTGCATTATTTATTCTTCCTAGCTTATTGCATTCTGGAAGCCAAAACACAGGCACTGCCCTTGGGAGCCTTTCTTCCTGGATTTAACAGCAGTGGTGTGTGTGCAATTTGCATCAGGGCCAGATTGGAGAAGAAGGGGTGTTACATTATCCTTTCCCGTGACTGCAGCTCTTATGAAAATAAAAACCACTTCCCCAATATTAAGAAAACAAAACCTTGAAATGGTCACTTATGATGGAGTTTACATCATGTGCCATCAGAACCCATAATCATTCAAGGTTGGGCAGATATTCGTCCCTATGTTCCCCTCAGCACTGAAACTACTAACTACCACAGCCCTCAGGCTAGGTCTCTTAATGAGCTAGTACAACTGCCAACTAGATTTCCAATTCAGTTAAGCTAGCAAACAAAGTTTAATAGCAGCATAGGGTAGGCTGAGCACTGAGACAGTTAATACAGTGGGCCCTTGGTATCTATTGGGGTTTGGTCCCGTTGAATGCAATGGTATATATAAAATGGCAAAATCAAGGTTTGCTTTTTGGAATTTAAATATTTTCAATCCATGGATGCTTGAATCTATGAATAAAAAATCCATGGATATGGAGAGCCAACTGTAATGTAACTCTGCTAAGGAGAATGCAGGGAGAAAACCAAAGCAAAACATTTCTGAGAGAAAATTACAAAGGCAGTATGATGGATGTTGTACTGAATATGGCTGGTGGCATTTAAAAGGTGGGGCGGGGGCAGAGGAGAGGGAGAGAGATAGAGAGAGAAGGACAAATAAAACAGAACCAGCTGTCAAGCCAAGTTCAACTCATAAACCATCAAATGTGTTATACAATGCTGTCTCAAACCCTAAAAAAACACTGCAGTTTTCAAACTGAAATTATTTTTTGGCTTACCTGTAGTGACATCATGTCAGGACGATACTGTTTTCGGAAGCCAAGATCATACATGAGAAATTTGAGCATTTCAAAGGCTTGCTCTTCGCTCATGTGGAGAAGCAGCACTCCAGCCACAAAGCTGATGCCCTGGCAGTAGCCCACTTCCTTGTCCAGCAAGGAGTATGCTTTCAGAAGGTTGAAGAGTGATAGCTGCCCTGCTCCTAACTGAGCAGTAAAGTAGGGATGTGTTGGGAAGGTCCTTCCTGGGGAAAAACAGGAAGGGAAGAAATGGATTGACAGCAGATTCTTACAAGAGGACTTACACAGAACAGCACCGGTAACGTATGTTCTTGTGGGCAATCAAAACTAGCTATGTACAGATGGCTATTTGTTCCCAAGTGGTTAAATTACCAGCGTAACCTTAATGGACCAGTTTCTGAGACAGGCAAAGAGACAGATAGAACAGTGATAATGCTAGTATAAATAGGAAGAATTAAAATTTTCCTTTGCCACTTCATAGGACTAAATTACTGAATAGTCTATTTTCCCTATCTTCTTGCACATTCTCATGAGGAACAGGAAAATAAAATCAACCAAAACACCATTACTTTTACCAGTGAAAAACAGGATACTCGTTACCAGAAGCAATTTTCTGATACAACATAATAAGACAGCCATGAAGGGATTACCTTAAATATGTCACAATACTATGGGTAGTACAACCGATTCATAAAATTCATTCAGTACCGAAATGTTGTTGTTGTTGTTGTTGTTGTTGTTGTTAACTGCCCTCGAGTCGATCTCGACCCATGGCGATCCTATTGATGAGACAGCTCCAAGACCCTCTGTCCTCCATTGTTCTGCCTAATTCCTGCAAACCCTTAATACTTGTGACCTCCTCAATAGAGTCCATCCATCTGGCATGTGGCCTTCCTCTCTTCCTATGTCTCTCCACCTTTCCCAGCATTATTTTGTTTCCAAAGAGTCCCCTCTTCTCATTATGTGTCCAAAGTACAACAGCCTCAATTTGGTCATCTTGGCTTCCATGAAGTTTTCCAGTTTGATCTGTTCTAGGACCTACTTGTTTGACCTTTTGGCTGTCCATGGGATCCTCAGCACTCTTCTCCAGCACCACATCTCAAATGCATTGATTTTCTTCCTATCCAGCTGTCCAGCTCTCACATGAATACATGGTAATAGGGAATACGATGGCTTGTATGATTCTAACTTTTGTGTTAAGTTATATATCTTTGCATTTCAGAATCTTTCATAGCCACCCTCCCCATTCTTAGCTTTCTTCTGATTTCCTGACTGCAGTCCCCATTTCTATCAAGGTTTTATTCCAGGTATGGGAATTCTTTTACTATTTCTATTTCTTCATTGTCTGGGTTGAACTTGTGAAGGTCCTGGGTGGTCATTATTTTTGTTTTCTTTATGTTCAACATTAAGCCTGCCTTTGCACTTTCTTTTTTGATCTTCCTTAGTAGGTGTTCCAGGTCTGTGATGCTTTCTGCTAGTATTATGGTATCATCTGCATATCTTAGGGCCTTTACAGAATGCCAGAAATAATGTAGCTTGAGTCCACTTTAATGGCCCTGGCTCAGTGCTAGGGAATCATGGGAACTGTAGTTTATTGTGGAACCACAGCTCCCAGAGAAGGCTCAATGTCTCAGAAAAAAACAACAGTTTCCATGATTCATTAGCACTGAGCCAGAACAGTTAAAGTGGTCTCAAGCTGCATTATTTCTGGCAATCTGTAAAAGCCCTAGGTTATGTAAATGACACCATAATACTAGCGGAAAGCATGTTGATATTCCTTTCTCCTATTTTCACTCATCCTTCTTCTGTGTCCAAGCCTGCTTTTCTTATAATATGTTCTGCATACAAGTTGAACAGATAGAGTGAAAGAATACATCCTTGTCTGACCCCTTTGCCAAATGGGAACCATTCTGTTTCTCCATGTTCTGTTCTGACAGTAGCCTCTTGTCTCGAGTATAGATTTCTCATCAGGACTATCAGATGTGTTGGCACTCTCATGTCTTAACCTTTCATGATCTATGCAGTCAAAGGCTTTGCTATAGTCTATAAAGCACATGCTGATTTTCTTTTAGAATTCCTTAGTGTGCTCCATTAGCCATCATATGTTTGCAATGTAGTCCCTAGTGCCGCTTCCTTTCCTGAACCCTGATTGGAATTCTGGAATCTCTCTCTCCATGTATGATTGGAGTCTATGTTGCAGAATTTTGAGCATGATTTTGCTTGTGTGGGAGATCAGTGCTATGGTCCTATAGTTGATGCAGTGTCTTGTGTCTCCCTTTTTGCGGATGGGGATGTATATTGATTACTTCCAATCTGTTGGCCATCGTTTTGTTTTCCATATCTGTTGGCATATGTTGGTTAGCACTAAAGTTGACTCTGGCAATGTGGATTGCAACAGTTCAATTGGAACATCATCTGTTGTTGGATATTTCTTTTTCACTATTTCTCTTATTGCATTTTCCACCTCGCCTTTTAGGATTTGGGTTTCATCTTCATATGGCACTTCATTCCATGTGTCCTTCATTTTGTCATCTCTTTTGTACAATTCTTCTGTGTATTGCATCTAATGTCTTTTTATTCCTTCCTGGTATTGAATTATGTTATTTTTATTGTCATAGATCATCCCAGTCCTTGGTTTGAATTTTTCTTTCATTTCTCAGATCTTGTGAAATAGATCTCTTGTTCTTCCCTTTTTGTTGTTGTCTTCTATTTCTTGTTGTAGTAATTTTTTTATCTTTCTGCACAAGCTTTTGTACTATTGCAGTCACAATTCTTAGTTTGTTCCTATCTCCCTTTTGTTTTTCTTCTTAATGACAATACATCAATAATAATAATATCCCACCTTTCTATCAATATAATACACTAATATTAATAATACACTAATATTAATAATTAGTAAACAAAATAATTATTTTGGAAATAATCAAATCCACAAAAGTCAAAGCTGTTATACAGTTGGGCCTCCACATTTGCAGCTTTGATTTCTTTATTTGATTATTTTTTGATTTTTTTGGATTTGATTATTTGCACTTTAATATGTTCTCCCTAGGAATCTCTGGATCCTCCAGCGCAACTCTGCCAGAAATTAGCCATAGAGTTGCATTGGAAGACCTAGAAGACCTAAAACACTTCTCTAGGCATTTGTAGGTCTTCCAGCGTGATTCTATGATCAACCTCTGGCAGATGTTAACCACAGAGGTACACTGGAGGACTTGGAGGTTCCTAAAGAGGTGTTCCCTCAGTACAAAGAATTGTGGTTTTTTATTTGCAGTTTTCCACATTCACAGGAGTCCTTCACTCCTAACTCTAGCGAATGTGGATGGACCACTGTATAATACATAATACATATAATAATATATTAATAATGAAACATTTGGTGTGGCTCTCAGAAAGCAACAGCTATTCTCCCATCTCCAGGGAGAGAGAGGAGACTGACAAATATTCAGTCCCCCCCTTTTTTTTAATGACCAGAAATGCTTTTATACCACGCTTCATCTCATCATATAAGGTCAGTAGACAAAATATACAGTAAAAATTATCAGCCAGAGCAATATAACGCAGGGAATGCAAATTATTCATCTCATGTCAGTCACTTTAAAATAGGGAGCAATGGACTGGGTGTGATTCTCAATTTTTTTGAGGTTTTTACTTCCAATAAATGTAACACTCTTTCATTTAGGCTACAGTTGGGAAGTTTTACCTGTACAGCTGAGACATGTATCCTATACCTGTGCATTTGGTTTTTGTGACCTAAAAGTAGAATTTTGCATTTGTCCTTATTGAATTTCATTTTACCAATTTCTGCCCAATTTTACAAGTTTCAAATTTAACATTAAATTGATGATTCTAAATATGAGGACCCTGGCTTATTGAGATATTGGTATTCACTTCAATTTTAATGTTTTAAATTAAAAAAAAATATTGCTATTTCAGTGGACACAAGAGGAAACAACCCACATGATGTGGATTGCTCTTCTGCATCTTCTAGACCAAGGGTCGGCAACCTACGGCCTGTGGGCCGCACCCGGCCCACCAAGGCCTGCCACCGCTGCCACCTTTCACGGCTGTGGGGGGTCCTCCGGGGCGCCATTTTGTGTTCTGGATGGGAAAGGTCACGTGAGACTCCGGGCACCATTTTGGAACACAAAATGGCGCCCCGGAGGACCCCCATGGCTGCGCTGGGCCTCTCCGAGGCACGGCCGAGGGAACCCTCCTGGGGGACCCTCGCGGCCGTGCCAGGCCTTTCCGAGGCCTGGCACGGTCGAGGGAGCCTTCCTGAGGGACCCCCGTTCCTGCCAAAATGGCGCCCCACCGTCATGGTTTCCAAAATGGCGCCCCCCCACACGCACGCATGCGCACAACGGTGGGAGTCATGCGCATGTACGCACATGCCGGCCCCCAGCGCCATTTCCCCCCCTCCTGGCCCGCCAGTAAAAAAGGTTGCTGACCCCTGTTCTAGACAATCAGTGTCCTGGGACATGGCCTCATCATCTCCATTGTAAACCTGGCAGGAGCTGGTTCTCTGTCTTTTCTTTCTTCCTCACAAGCGATGTAGAATAAAACCTGGATTTATTATCTGGTTTTTGTAAGAAGTGGCAAGGGTGAAACAAGCCAGCAATTCACGTCTCTGATGGGTTCTCGTGGCACAGTAAGAAACTGACCAGTTGCAGACCCAAGACTCCTGCCTGGTTAGCCACTCCAGGTTAGGCAACATGCACTAGCAAGTCTGGAAGGACTATTGTACTGGTGTCAAATAAAGGTGTCTTGGGTCCCTGGGAAAAAGTAGCGATTCTGGGATATTACTTAGTTTGGCGTTCTTCTTGGAGCCTCAAGAGCTATTTTGAGCCCATTAAAATGGTCTCCCACATTGCTAATGATTTCTATATTGTACACATTCAAACCTGTCTCTGTGCAACATTTTACTAGTATTTACTGAACCTTTAATGGACCCCACATATTTTAAGTAACTTTTTTAGCTTTGAATTCCCACAGAAGTTTCATAATCACTCAAAAGTACTCTTTCCATGTTCATTTGACTTAATGCCCGGTGACCTATTCCTCTCCTAAAAACATGCTGAAGTTTTGGAGTGCACCGAATAAGCAATTCAAGGAAAAGATTGCATTGAAATGAATGAGAGCTTTGCAGGGGAGTTTCTTTGGAAACTTTGTCTGGTAACCATTGTGTGAGGGGAGGGAGGGAGGACAAAATGTCATTTAGATTTTCTACATTATACACCAGAATGCTTACTAAATCTTTACAAAGCAATTACAGCATGCAAACTGAAAAAATGCATCTTACAGGAATAAGCATCCTCATTTGTTTATTATGTAACTGAATACCCTATACATAACTTAGAGCCTTTGCAGACTGCCAAAAATAGTGCAGATTGAGTCCACTTTAAGGGTTAGGGAATCATGGGAAGTGTATTTTATTGTGGCACCAGAGCTCTCTGACAGAGAAGGCTCAGTGTCTCAGGAAAAGCAACAACAATTCCCATGATTCTCTAGCACTAACCCTAACCCTAAAAGTGGACTCAATTTGCACTATTTCTGGCAGTCTGCAAAGGCCCTTATATTCCCTTAGTTGTTCACAGGCTTATTTATTTTGATCCAATTGTAGTTATCACATCACCACCTCCAATGACCCGTCTTGATACAAAATAAATAGTACCCTGGATTTCTAACAAAGATGGAGTTCTATTTAAAGACAATTCTCCTCCATTCCCCCTCCTCCTCCCATTCCATTTGATCCTGATTATTACTGTACTCTTGGTATTTTGGACTGGAATTGGGTTTGTGTATGTGTATATGTCACTGAGTTGTACAATTAAAACAAAGGTGGGCAATTTTGATGATTTTATGTTTAATGGCATAGCCTGGCATTACCGTTAGGCAACAGATGTGGGGTGTCAGGAAAAGGTAGCAAATAATATGTTGTTTGCTTTATTATTTTATTTGTACTTGCCAAGAATGGGGAACAGGAACTTGTGGGTTTTTTTTCCATCATTTTGGAGGACTCACCTGGGTTTTGCACTTTCAAACGAGGGGAGGAACACTATTTGTCTGTGATAGGGAGCAAAGTTTCTTGGGCTAGCCTTGCTTCAGTACATATGACTCTTATTCAGCATAATTTTGCAATACAAATCATGGCAATACAATGACTGAAACCTATCAAAAGGAAAAGTTAAATTCAGGAAAACCACTACTGTTAAAAACATATTATTATTCTTACTTTTGTTGTGAGTCAAGAAACTGTTGCATTGCTGTGTGCCTTCAAGTCATTTACAACAACCCTAAGGCAAACTTATAACAAGATTTTCTGAGGTTGAGAGCAAGACTTGCCCAAGGCCACCTAATGGATTTCCATGGCTGAGCAGGGATTTGAACCCTGGTCTCCGGAGTTGCAGTCTGACACACAAACCACTACACACTGAATACATTTCAAACCAACTCATGAGTTGAATTTACTAATTCTGGCTCCCCAATATCTGAATGTGAAGGCTATCACAACACAGCAAGTCTGTTAAACCTATGCTACTGCCCTGGAAAGCAAATGTGGTTTTGATTCTCAGCTTAAAAGGAAGAATTGAACATGGAAGACAAGAAATCATCTCCAAGAATTGGGTTTAAAAAGAAATTATTGCTTTTGAAAGATTCCTTCTACAACAGGATTGGGAAATGTGGCCCTCCAAACATTATGATGCCAACTGTTACCAGCGTTAGCTGTCATGGCCAATTATTCAGTGGCAGCTGGTGGCTCAGAATTTCAAGGGAGCTACCCAAGGTGATGAATCTGTGGCTCAATTTAGGGCCATTTTATGCTACACATTTGTAGTGCTATGATTCCACTTTAGCTGCCATCACATCCTATGGACTCCTGGAATCTGTAGTTTAGGTAAGGGCATTGAGAATGCTCAGCCAGAGAGCTCTAATGCCTCACCAAACTACCAATCCATGGATTCCACAGAAGACAGCCACAGCAGTTAAAGTGGAATCACTGACCTGTAATTGTGTACAGTGAAAAGGCCATAAATTGCTCTTTCAAGTGTGGACTACAATCTCGAGTATATTCACCACTCCACCAATATGGAAGCCACCAGCTGTCCTTGCAATAATTCTTACCAGAGTAGCAAGCAAAAACACCAACATTGTTCTCCTAAAAACTATCTCTAGCTTTATGCACAAGCCCCAGGCACACAATGTCTTTTAGGGGGAAAAAGATTAACAAAGGCTCACATAGTCAGATACTAAAGCTCCATGGACCTTTCACTGGATAATGGGTATGTGATACCCACGTCTGAATGCAGGAAAAACACAGTCCTTAGAGGAATATGGCAGACGATGAAGTTACCTGGAACATGGATCACTTCAAGTAAGATAGATCTTTTTGGGGGACTCTTTCAACAATATTTTCCAGAAGAGTCAGCTTTTTTTGTCATATCAAAAATGAATAAAAAGGCTTGTAAAAAAAGTGAGCCTAGAATTCACTAGTGTTACTGCCCAAGTTGATGGTCTCTTCTGTTATATATTTTTTAAATGACTGGAGGCTGGAGGAGTACATTAATACATCAGGTATTTCATCACTCTTTCCACTTTAAAAAACTTTTACAGATCACACCAATTTGGCATATGATATAAGAACGTAAGACTAAACTTATCTTAGCTACATTTAAGATGGAAATTGATAATTTTATTTGCTAAAAGGCCATGTCAAAATGGACCAAAAAAAGCAATTGTTTTCTAACTTTGTTAAAGCTGACATAAAATTCTGATATTGTTTCAACATTTATGAAAAGACATATTTTAGCTGCTTCAAAAGAAAAGTCTTACAAATTCATTAGACTTTCACTGTATAAAAATGTACAGCGGCTTTATTGACATATACATTCCATTATGTTTACAGCTGCAAGATATGAGGCACACTCAGTATTGCACTTCATTAAAATTTCAGGCTCAAACATAACCCAGAAGTTTAAATGAAACTGCTGTTTACAATTTAATAATTCTTATACAGGACAAACATTGATCTTATATATACAGTGTGATACTGGTTACATTTATGCCTTCCTAACACTTTTTTTTTAAATAACAGTCTAAGAAATAAACCAGAACACTTCTGTTTTCCACCCCTACCCGTGATGCAGTTACAATTGTACAGGATTACAAAAAAGTCAGTATACAATAATCAACTTTTTCTTCATCTGATATCCAGCATCATTTTGGAGTTCATGGAAACAGAGTCTTGAATGCTTCTTTGATAGCTATTTATTTGTAAGTGTCCAATGCTTCGTAGCTGATGCGCGTAATGGCCACATGCAAACACCTCACAAGATTTGATTTCTTGGGTCATAAATGTCAGTTTCCCATAGCAAGGATTATGTACATGGTATTTGGCATCTTTCTCGCGCTTTAATTTTTCTTTTCTCTGGATTATGAAATGGTCCCATACTCTTTCTAATTGTGGTTTATGCTGAACTCAGGACACTTATGGGATGAAAGCAGCTTTGTTCTGGCAAATAAGAGAACTATGGACTAAAAAGTATGTGCATTTCTGCAGACTCCACAACCTAGTGCAAATTCCTCGCCAGTAGGTGGGTGGACTACATGGAGGGGACATTCTGTTCCTTCAAGCTGCTTGCCTTTGGGACCTGAAAAACAGTTTAACAGCAATCAGAAACTTTAACTTTCACAAACTTTTGGAAATTCATACAGTTAAACAGTGATATTGCAGAACTTTAAGGTCACCAAACTCTTTATGTTA
Source organism: Phrynosoma platyrhinos (assembly GCA_020142125.1). Classification (NCBI taxonomy): domain Eukaryota; kingdom Metazoa; phylum Chordata; class Lepidosauria; order Squamata; family Phrynosomatidae; genus Phrynosoma; species Phrynosoma platyrhinos. The sequence goes on from JAIPUX010001232.1 coordinate 35,800,483, forward strand.
TAAGAACGCTGAAGCTACCATTTCATAGAGGGAATTCTACATCTGATCATTTTACTGTTTTAAGATTTGGGATCTTAAAGGGACAAAATAAAAACTAGTCTCTTTCTTTCTGAAGGGCTCTACGCCTGCATATACAGGTCTGACACCAACTTAAGTTCGCAGAAATAATAGGCTTCTGTGAGAAGGCAGAGTGTTAATTCCAACTGGCATCTTGGGTTTTAGAGTGCTAGTTGACTTCGTCTATAATGTAGTCCTCCTGTGTTTTCCTAGTGCTTCTTTAATCTTTTTTTTTTCTTATCAGGGAAAAAAAGCCTTTTAAGTAAAAAGGTAAATGAATGCACAATGCTTTTTGAATGTCTAGTAGCTGGCTTCTATCAGAAAGCACCCTCATAAGTACTTGGAAGTTTGTAGAAATGGAACTAATCTTGTATCTTGGGAAAGTGGAACAGATCTCAAATTACACTGCAATATAATGGAATATAGGAAAAAAGAAGAACCTGGTTATTTCCATCTGTCTTTAGTAGCTGCAGGTTCTTTGGAAGGCAGAAAATATTGAATATATTAGCCCAAACAGGATGCTTGCAGTACATTCTTTTTATGCTGTTGTTCAGCATAAACATGCCAAAACATGTTATGGAATTTGCTTGGAAAAGGAGGGCCTCCCGTTTAATTTAACATTGGTCATTTAAGAGTTTACTTAATTATTGATAAATTAAGCAAGCCTTTACACATACAGCTTTACAGAAATATCAGTATCAAAGTCTGTCTGAAAGAAACATGACAGATAGCTTTGAGTGGGGGTATCTCCTCCAGGCTCTGCAGCTAGTCTGGTCCACTTTTTGTTGTAGTTCTAGGCAGACTTTTGATTCAAGCACGCTTTGGGCAACTGGATGCCGGGAAATGGGCTTCATTGTACTGTATCTGTACTTTATGAATGTGTTTTTAAAATATCTTAAATTCAATTGTGTTTTAATATGAGAATTGGTTTCACTGTTTTAATATGATAACATTGTGATTTTATCTGAATTTTTAAAGTTAGCTTAGTTAATTTTGTCAAATGCCTTTGGGAGAAATAGGAAATACAGATCAAATATAGAAACAAACATACTATAATCTATTAGAGGAGACTTTGTGCTTCTCTTCCTCCTCCTGCCCATTAGCTGGCTTCGCTCAGCTAGCTAAAGGGCAGAGGGAGGAAGAGAGTGTGCCCACACTTCCCCCACCTTCCCCATCCTTTAGCCAGATGAGGGAAGCTGACTAAAGGACAAGGAAGGCACACTCTTCCTGGCTGCTCCCTCCCTCCTGCGCTTCCTCCTCAAAGGGAAAAGTCTGGGAGGAAGGGAGGGAGAGAGGAGAAGTGCACACGCACACAGCAGTGACCTCGCAAATAATCAAATAATGCCACGAAAGTCAAGGGCCAACTGTATAGCAAAGCAATTTGCCTCCTATGTTTCTAAAACTTATCTAGAAGAACAATGTTTTATAAAATCCCGACAAACCATTTCAAACCGGCTTCAGGACAGGCTTTGGGGTTGAGACTGCCA
>JAIPUX010001232.1:35808303-35823741 GCA_020142125.1 Phrynosoma platyrhinos
GGTCTCAAACTGGATTATTTCTGCAGTGTGTTTTGGACCTAAGTCTCTGGCTCTTTGGGACACAACTATGTACTGTAAGAAAAACCTGGCAGGCCAATTCTTTCAAAGTAGAGTTAAAATTGGCTGGAGGTAGGGAACTGGAGCAGAGAAGTCTTGGGAATACTATTTTTCATGACCTGCTGCTACATTTTGCTCCCACCTCAAGTTTATCCATAGTAAAACACATGCAGAAGAGTATCAGTAGTCTGATCCCCCTACCACTTCGCTGATCCAAATCATTCATCTACTTGCTTGTCTCTTCTAACTCTGTGATTCTATATAATGGAAGCAGAAGGCTTTGGGAGTTTCCTTTGTATAGTTTCATGTAACCTGCAGCCAAGTCCTTAAATTACAGAAGAAAATGCTTATGGGATGTTCCACCCTTATCTACTGGGAAATAAATTCAAAGATTCCTGTAATGGAATTGAATAATTCCAGTGTTTAATATACACAAACCTGACAATCGGCATCAGAACAGACACTGCCCACTGCTGATAATTCTGTTCCATTTCGGCAGCCACAGAAACGACATGCTTCAGAACTGCTTGTGGTGGGTTTGCCTAGGTTAACAGAGGGGGGTGCAAATCAGAACTCTCCTCAAATGTTAAAGAATGTTAGCAGATCTCATTATTTATCGAGCAAATGTTAACTATTTTACAAGCAGAGAAATTGATCTAACAGGCAAATATGTCACTACAGCTACCAAGGGAAGCTAGTCAGAATAAAGCAAAGCAAGATCTTAACTGAATACTTTACTCTCCCTGATGTGGAATTAGGCAATTAGTCCCTGTAGCTCAGTATATGGATTGCCACCAGTGACTTCATAAGATTTCAAGTAACTGTGACCTGGGATTATTTTTAACAACAAGTGGCAGAAATTGAACCTGAACAATTTTAGTCTTAGAGATTGGAATGATTAATCTTGGCCAAATTATATTTGGGGCCAGATCCAATCTCACCAGCCTGACTCTCCATCAGATGTCACTAGGTTCCACTCACTTCAAGTTTTTGTATGCAGACAGAAGCATGGACTTTTATAATTCTCTTAACATAAAAAAATAACTTGTTTAGCACAGAGAAAAGCATGGAATCTTCTGATTTCTCTGATCACTATTTGTTAATAAGGAAGATTCTCCCTAACATGCTGTTTTTTGCCCAACCTGGGTAGTAAGCAGTTGAAGTATATGGCATGTACTCTGCAGGTCACACAGGGAAACTTCATGTGTCAGATTAGGTTGGGGGCACAGAGGTTCCCCTCATCTGATTTACATACATGCATGTTTCTGCAACATGGCCTAGAAACCTGAGAGCTAAAATTCTTAGTGGAATTATTCTATTAGTACGAGCAAAACAACAACAACAACAGATAGAGATGTATGTTACTCCAAGAAAATCTTTATCTGTTGTAATCAGTACTTGAGTCAAAGTGAATATTTAGTAGTCTGTTTTATGTGAAACTACTCTTGAGCAACCTAATACTGTCTGTACTCAAAATCTCCTCTGTTTGCTACTTAATGGACAACTTGTATGTAATTTATAGACTAGTGGGACAATATGTAATATTCTCTTCTCTCCCCCATGATCAATCTGAAAAATAAATGTAAATATGTCTCACCTGTTTGTTCTCTGAACTCCACCATTGCCTTCATAGTTTTGGAATCTGCTAGTGCCATCAGCCAAAACAGTTTGGTCCTACCACAGCCTTCATGAAGATCAACTTTAATAGCTTCTTCCTCCTCTTTGAATACCTGTCAAGTTTGGCAAAACACATATTAAAGCTACAGAACTGGATAACTTAGGTTCCTCAAAGATATTACTGTTGTACATACCAGGTTCACATTTAAAAGCAATCTTTTCCCTACCTGTCTCTGGTGAGATTTTGTTCGTCGATGAAGATGAAGGAACCTATCACAATCTGTACAGAGATTGCCACAGACATTACACAGGATGATTGCAGCAGTTTCTCCATCATCATGGTTATCACACATGGGCTGAGAAGGAAAAAACAAAAGTACAATGTGAAGTTTTGTATTCTATTCAGAAAAAAAGAAATCTCTAAGAAATGCAGTCAGACTCACTATGTACTAAACAAGTGGGGGACGAAACAAGCCCTGGGCATCATCGGAGTGCGGCATCTACATTTGACATGCTCCCATGATGCCCTGAAGCTGGCGTGAAGCCACCCAGCTGCCCAGAGATGGGAGGCTTGAAGCTGCTCCAGTGGCACAGAGTTTATATACCGTATGCCGCTGGAGCATCTTGAAGCTGGCTTCAGGCTGCGGCAGAGCTACAAAAGTTGGCTTTTTTCCCACCCCAAAAAGGAGCAGATTTTTTTCCACTCCTTTTTGGGTGGCTTCAAGACGGATTGGGGCTACAGCATGTGTGTGTGTCTGCCTGTCTGTCTGTCTTCCAGCCTCTCTTTGGAAGGGGTGGCTTGAAGCCACCCCCTTTTTGCTGGTCTGTTCTGGCCCTGGATGAACCTGTTGAAAAATATGGTGGGCAGCAGCAGAGATCTAAAGCAAAACACACCTACATATACAAGACCTATGGATAAAGTAAGGATGCACTAATAATACTACAAATTTATTTTTGTTGGTAAACAGAATTGATGCTTTTCTAAAGATTTATTTATAGATTGATATAATGTGATAATCTCAGGTGATAAGTAATAATTGAATTCTTAGGAATGCTTGATATTGATGAGTTTCATATTTATCAATGTTTTGAGCTAAACCTTTCCAAACTATCAATACTTGCACAATACTTGCATTTCCAATCTATCTTTAAAAATGGTTCCAATAATTTATATCTTTAGTTTAGCATTATATCTCTAGTTTAGTATACTTCAAAATTCTAAAATGGAAATCTGTGGGTAGTGGAGGGCAAGTCTGGCAAGTGAGGTTGAATAAAATCAAAAGGTTGAAAAGAGAATGACTTTGAGATTTTTTTTCATCCATTCCTCACCATCTGTTTTTGCTGCCCATCCTTTCCCATCCACCTTCCTGAAGAAAGTCTGTCTACGTGGTCCTGATCGAGCACACAAAGGGATGCAAGCGCTAGCCAGAGCTGTTGAAAAGATGACAAGATCACACATTTTTTATTAGTATGTTAGGCTATATTAACCTGGTTAATACTTTTATCTTGACAGCTTATATGCAAGACTTCATATACTTCAGACAGTAATTCTTTCTTGTAACATCAAATATAGCATGCTCAGCAGCAAGGTTGATAAATTAAACACTTTGGATAACATTTAAGAGGGAACTTAAATTCCCTTCAGGCCTTCCTAGGATATCTGTTTGTTAGGAGTTAAGACTTCATTAAGAGGGAACTTAAATTCCCGACAGGCCTTCCCAGGATAATATCTGTTTGTTAGGAGTTAAGACTTCATTTCATCGGCTTAACTGATTCCTCGTTGCTGGTTTATAATTTTAACTCTATTATTGTGTTTTAATTTTTCTTGGTTTAATCTTGTTTTAAGGGGTTGGGCGGGTGGATTATGGGAGGAGGGAATGTTTTAACTTGCTTTGTTTTAAATGTTGTAACCCGCCCCGATTGCCACGCAGAGGGGCGGGCTATAAATAAAACTTATTACCGTATTTTCCGGCGTATAAGACGACCAGGCGTATAAGACGACCCCGCATTTTTCCAGTCAAAATATAGAGTTTTAGCACCTCTATCCTCCTTATCCTTATACCCAGCGTATAAGACGACCCCCCCACTTTAACCACAGATTTTGCAGGTTTAAAAGTAGTCTTATACGCAGGAAAATAAGGTATTATTATTATTATAACTGGACTGGCTGTTTTTCTATATGAAATGCATAAATAACACACTGGAAATAGCTGACATATTTTGTACCTCACAGCAACATGGTATTTTAGAATTTTCTCTTGAGAAACAGTATACAATGCAGAGGCTTTATTCTTCTCTGTGATTAATTGTTACCTCCTTTTTTTCAAATATTTCACGTTCCCAATGAGGAAGGGTCAGGGAAAGGTACAGGAAAATTGTTGCTAATTATTCTCTCACAAGCAATTTATTATTATTATTTATTTATTATTATTATTTCTATCCTGCCCCTCTGCCGAAGAACTGGGGTGGCTTACAAAATTAAAATGTCACAATATACAATCCCAAAGAACCCCCTTCCACCCCTTAAAATAATAATAATAAAATTCAAATTGTATTTTAAGTACTGTCAAAACCATTTTGTTTATATCTCACAGAATGGCATGATCACACAAATACTACTTTAAAAATGGATAATCTTATAATATATCTTTAAATGTAAATGCCTGGGCACATCAGCTAAAAGGTGTAGACACTGGTAATTGATTAAAATCTGAAAGCAGATATTTTGCTTCTGCAGGAAAATTTATGAAGAAAGGAAATAAAAAAAGTAATGCCATAAGCCTATTCTGTGGCTCAATTTAATTTTGAAGGAATGGCCCAGGGAGGAGGAACAGCCATACTGATTTCTAAAACTAAGTTACATGTATTGGGGTCACTATCATGGAGGAGTCACAGAGATCATGAGAGACAACTGCCCAATGAAATTATCACTTGGGATGAAGTGCCAAAGCTTCAAGATGCTTCCCCAGTGAGGTATATAAAACTTGGGGAGCCATGAGACATGAAGGGAGAAGACAAAGAGAGACAATGAGGGACAAACTGTCCCACCTAGGAGAAACTCGATAGAGGCTGGACAAAGGGTCCAGACTCTCAGCTTCCCCCTTCATCAACATCCAGAACCCAGAATGCCATCTGCAGCAAGAATAGGATAGGAATGTGTAGCTAGTCATGTTAGGGAATTATTTTTCTTCTTAACCATGGCTGAATATTAGGCTGTTTGTAACATTGTAACTTCTTCTAAATAACATCTGAAGGAAGTTGCCCTCATGTAAAAGATACTCTTTTACTGTTACATTGCTTAGAATAAAAGCTTTCATTTAAAGATCTCCTCTCTCCCACACTCTTTTCGCATGCCTTTCATTCGATATGTCTGTGCATGTGTGACCCTATGATTCTCATCTCCCCAGAATAGGAAAGGAAAGTCTCTACAGAGTCAGAGATGGAGAAAGTGCAAGTTGAATCTACCAGTAACTTCCCCAGAGTTACTGAGTCGCATTAGAAAAATCAGTGGATGGTTGCAGTAGATGATCTTCAGGGATAATCACCATGGTATCACCTCCTACTCAGAAGCAGGAGTGGGATTATTACATGTGCCATCAAGTTGGCTTCAATGTATGGTGAGGCTATGAAAGAGAGATCTCCAAGATCCCCAGTTGTTAACAACTCTCTTCAGGTCTTGCAGACTCAGAGCTGTGGCTTCCTTGATGGAATTCATCTTATTGTAGTCTCTCTCTGCCTTCAACTTTGCCAAGCATTTTTGTCATTTCTCGACAGTCATGCCTTCTCATGACATGTCCAAAGTATGATAGCCTCAGCTTAGTCAGTTTAGTCATTTTGACTTCTAGGGAGAGTTCAGGTTTCACTTGCTCTAGGGCCCATTTAATTGACTTTTTGGCCATCCATGGTATCTGTAGTATCCTCCTCCAGTACCACATTTCAAGTGAATTTATTGTCTTTCTGTCACATTTCTTTACTGTCCAAATTTCACAACCACAAATAGATATCAGAAATACAATGGCAGGGATGACTGATTTTGGCATTTAATGATAAAGACTTGAGGATAATATCTAGTTCCTTCATAGCTGCTTTCTGATGTTGTACTCTTCTTCTAGCTTGTTGACTACAGTTTGAATGATGACTCAGGGCCTTTACAGACTGCCAGAAATAATGCAGCTTGAGGCCATTTTAACTGCCCTGGCTCAGTGCTGGGGAATCATGGGAATTGTATTTTTTTCTGGGACATTGAGCCTTCTCTGTCAGAGAGCTCTGGTGCCACAACAAACTACAGTTCCCATCATCCCTTAGCACTGAGCTAGGTCAGTTAAAGTGGCCTCAAGCTGCATTATTTCTGGCAGTCTGTAAAGGCACTCAGTCAAGGTACAGAAAGTCAAACAATTCTGCTAACCTCAGTTTTATGTTATGCAGCTAATCTGTGGTTATTATTTTTTGCTTTCTTAATATTAAATTGTAACCCTGCTTTTGCACTTTCTTCTTTAAAATTCATCAGTACAGTGGGCCCTTGCTATCCACTGGGGTTTAGTTCCAGGACCACCTGTGGATACCAAAATCCATGGATGCTCAAGACTCATTATATACAATGGCACAGTGAAATGGTGTCCCATATATAAAATGGTAAAATAAAGCTTTGCCTTTTGGAATTTACATATTTTTTGAGTATTTTCAAGCCGTGGATGCTTGAATCTGTGGATAAAAGGATCCATGGATATGGAGGGCCGAATGTGGTCAATCCATGTCTTTACTATTTTTTGTTAGTAATCTAGTACAATCTGCAATATCAGTTTCTCCTAGGAAATGTACTTTGAAGACAATTCATACTTGGCACTTAGCACCAGTCAAACATCATAGGATAAGTAGTAAATATTTCACAGTTTCTTGGTGGGGCTGTTGGAACAATAGATCATATGTGGTTGCGGTGCCCAAAGGGGGTTGATTTTTGGAATAAAGTAACTGATTTTCTGAAGAAAAAAAAATATCAAGAATTATATCCCAGAGGGGCTCTACTGTTACGATTAACTATTTTTGAAGGAAATAACACAAATGGTCTGCATAAAGAACTTATTGCTATATTGCTGGGGTCTGCATGGCTAGAAATTACAAGAATGTGCAAAACCCTGGAAGACATTTCATCTCACTGTTGATTAGACTGGGGGACAGGGGTGGGAATTGCCCTTTCAGAAAAACTGATCTGTAGAATTAGAATGGCTAAACAGGAACTTAAAAATGACATGTTGGCTACAGTATGGGCTCCTTTCATTACTTTATTAACTGATCAAAATTTATAGGGTGGCCCACCATGACATCAACAATCATTTTGAGCCTCATGTCTTTGAAAGGTATTTTTGAGTAATCATTATCTATACAGCCTATTTCAGAATTAATGTTGTATTACTTGGTTGACCATATTGTGGTTGTCATCTTTTGTCTTTTTGGTGTGAAAATTAAAAAAGTATATCTGAAATGGCTGAAATTCCTTCCCCCAGTTTTCACATCTTCTTCCTCCAAGTCTATGCTTGCCATATAATATGTTCTGTCTAGAAGTTAAACAGACAGGGCAACAAAATGTCTGACCCCCTTACAAATTTGAAGCCATTCTCCATAGTCTATCCTGACAATGACTCCTTATCTAGTTTATAAAGCACAGACTGGTTTTCTTCTGAAACTCTTGGGTTCTATTAACCTATGTATGTTCACAATAAAATCTCTAGTGCCTCTTTCTTTTCTGAACAAAGCTTCTGCCATGTTTCACTCAATATATGGTGAAAGTTTTAATTATAAAATCTTGAGCATCACTTTGTTAGCATGAGTGATTAATACAATGGTCCAGTGGTTACTACAATCCCTGATGCCCCCTTTCTTTCTCATTTTGTTCTGGCCATATAAAGTGTTCCCTGGTTGATCCTACAGCATATTTTTTGTGAAAAAGTGGCACCTTAGAGATTGAATTCTGAAGTCTACACTGAGCTGGGATATATAGTTCACCATAACTGAGCAAGATATATTGAAACAGCTTCAAAAAAACTCCAGAGTTTTTACTATTAGCATGCTGTACTGTTGCAACTGTCTCAGTGGGACCATTATCAATTACTTGTGGTAACAAGTCTTGGAATCAGAGCTGGGAAGATCAGAGAGAGAGCACTAATTTACCAATTGTGGAACTTCCTGCCAGCCTCCAGTAACAAAAATCTTTTCACTGCAACAGAGTTTGTCAGGACCTGAAGAAATATATGGACTCAGTTTGGGATTCACTGTTCTCCATAGAACCTTGTATGTCTGTTCAGTGTTTTTCAGAATTACAACTATGTGGTTACTGTATATAAACTATTTATTATTACACACATGTTAAAGTGGTAGTTTTATTCCATGGGCATATCATTCATTTGATATATCACAGTGCAGTGCATTGTCTGTTGCACCCTCCTATTTCTTTTTCTTTTTCTAGGAAAACAATACCATATCATAACTCTAATTACCATTAAGAGAATTAGAGGCCTGGATCTACAAATGATTCCACTCTCTCTATAGTCATGCAATACTTAAAATCAGTTAACCAAAATTCATAGAATGGTGGTATTCTACTTACTGATTTTCACACATGTGGTATTAGCTAAAGAGTGGCAATTAAGACACATTCTACTCATCGATGGGGGGGGGGAAATGATGAGATGGTATGCTTATGTACAAAGTCTTATTTTTTAAATTGTTATGAAACAACCAATCAATGCTATTCAGTCATTTTGGGAATGGGCACAGACCTATGTCCCTTCAGCTATGTTGAGTTGACCATGATGCTGTAGGATAATTATTGGTTGGACTATGGGATTAATTCAGTTATTTTTTTCTGTAAATTGATATTGTACATTTAATGATTTTGCTTTTCTGCTTTATTATTTTGATTCTAAATAAAAATAAAGAAAGTCCTCAAAGCCAAATGACTCTATGTTTTTGCTGTATCAGTGTTTCTTTTCCTTTAAAATATCATACATATACATATTAAAAATACAAGTAGAAGTATAATAAAGAAAAACAATAGATTAAATAGATAAAAAAAGGAACAAAGTGAACAAAACACAAAGAAATAAACCAACCACAAAACACAAACATATCCAGCTGCAAGAAAACAGAGGTACCTAGCTGAAACAAAACAGATACTTAGATATCTAGTTTCAAGAAAACAGAGGTAGATGGATGAAGCAACTGCTTACCCGAGTAGTTGCAATACACCGCACTGGTGATCTAAATTCCTCTTCCATTTTGGTCAAAGCAATTATTGTTTCTGCAATAGCATTTTTTGTTACACGAGACCAAGCTTCAGACAAGTGACCCTACGGAAGAGAAAACTGAGGCCGTGACTATCCATATCAATTTATTTATATGAATGAATCATACAGAAATAAAGATAACCTGAGAACCTGATGAATTTTACTGAGAACTCTGCTGTGATATTCACATTCAAACAGCTTTTGTATTTGTCTTGATCCTAATCCCACTAGATTAAAAAAAGACACATTTTATATATTTGTCTGTAAGGAGTTGTACTTCTAAGGGAAAAGGTATACGTTCTCTCTGAAGATGAGCCATCTGGATAGTAACTATCCTTGAAGTTCTAAGAAAAAAAGCTCTCTGATGCAGCCTCATTAATTTTTGGCAACCACATTACATAAGGCCAATAGGGTATGTCTGAAACTGAGCACATATCTAGCATATTCTACGCATTGCTGGATTACACTTCACTGCACTGTAGAGAAGCTGTTCCATAGCAAGACAGGGAACAATCCAACTGTTTGAGCAGCACAACTGCTTCAGCCATGGGAAAATTTCTTTTTCTCCCTTTCTCCTACTAATTAAACTGAGGGCCATGCTTCAATTTTGGTTTCTCTCTTAGTGATTCTGCCAAATTCAGCAGACTTGCTAGTGCTATGATAGCATTACACTCTCTATGTGATCTCTGATTTGCTGTGATCCCTTGGGGGGAAGGGGACTGGGAAAGCAAGAAAGATACCAGCAGCAGAGAGGGGGAAATGGGGAAGCGGAAAATAGATACTTTGGGAGTTTCCTTCTTGGAAAATTTGCAAAATGCAAGGCAATCAATCTAGTTTAGATCTACCAACACTGCTTGGCTGGTAATTGAAACAGAAATTATTCTTTATGAAAGGTTTGATTCAAATGTCATCTAGTATGGAAGAGAGAAGGATTCACAGAGCAATTTAGCACAGAGACCTGTAAAACTGCCTCTTTCTTTCCCCCAGCAATGGAAATGGACAGCGATGTTACTATCTTGACTGAAAGTAACATTATTCTGTCATCTACCTATATAATAATAATAATAATAATAATAATAATAACAACAACAACAACAACAACAACAACAACAACAAAATTATTTCTATCCTGTGCCTCTGTAGATATCTATCTATTTTCAGTGGCAAAAAGCACAGGTAATTTTTAATCACCAACTGCACATCCAAGTAACCTTCCACTGTTATTTGTTAAATAACTAACAAATCTGAGGGTGGTAAGATTCCAGAAAGTTCAGTGCAGAATATAATAGTTTCTTTTTTCTTTAGTTCACAATCTCAACTCATTCACAAAGAAAACACCCTTTTATGCTGCATCAGTGTTCAATAAGAAAGAGAGTTAAAAGTACAGTAAGATGTTAAAAGCTTACAGCTGCCATGTCTTTTATGAGTTTAATAATGATCTCTGAAATCTGTGTTGGGGTTGAGCCTTTCATCCACCAATGGCTTTCACCTCGTCTAAGATAACTAGATAAAAAGAGAGAGAGAGAGTATAATTAGAGTCAAGAAACAAATTAAACTACCATTGAAAGTAAAATGTATTTTAGAAGCTTCAAAAACAAAACACGTTTTTTAAAAAGGGAAACCTGTAAAACATTTTTCCAGTTTAATAAAATCAAAATTGTGCTTCAAGTGTAAAATACTGAAACAGTACAACTTCTACTAACCTGGAATTGAAAATCATTGGCAGCGTTACTGTAGTTACCCCTTTGCCAGCCGCAGTACCAGCCGTACCAGTTATTGTAGTTCCTTTGGCCTTTAGCTGTACAGTGAGTGCTTTAGCAATACATCCTAGAAACATGTCCAAGATACCCAGTTTATTCCAATCTCCCTTCTCTGTTGAATGAATGATATCACTTATATCTGCTGGGGGTAGTGCCTTAACCCCTATGATACTGGCCAAGCGACTAGGAGTTACTTCTGGTAGCACACGCCTCAGTAAGGATGTTACCTAGGAAAAGCATCCGAGAAGTTAGCTACGTTTTCACTGCTATATTTAATGTATCAGTTAAGCCTTACAATACTAGAACTGCTTGAATTTGACTGTGGTGCTTTTTTATGAAATATGAAAAGCTTTCCTCTAAACTAACCTGCCTCTGTACCCTGGGAGAAGCAGTATGTAGCAGCGAGAAGAGATCCTGAAGCAAAGTCAGTTGCTGAGCCAAGTACTGACGCCCAACATTAGAACCACTCAGTGCCAGCACCATGGAGAGCAGCTCAAAACAATAGGCATCAGATGATGCATCTTCATCACTGGGCTGAGAGTTAGCATTTTCCTTGCTAGAAATGGCATGTTCCCATTCTTCACGTACACGAGTGGCTTCCATTCGGATAGCTTGTACGATATGAGCACAAACCTAACCAAAACAAACAGACACACAGAGTGAAAACAAATTAAACTGGAGTTCAACCACATTCTGACTTCAAGATAATTAAAAATGGAAGTTAATTTGCAGTTCCTTTTAATCAGTCCCCCAGAATGATAAATTTTTGGTCTTTACTCTTAACTATAACACAATGGTAATTTCATCACCAAATTGCATACACACAGTTATTCTTTTCAGTAAGGTGACAGAAATATGCTGCTCTGGATAGCAGGATTAAGGGTTCATTCATTCCCAATGTGCTTTGGTGTACAATTACAGCATAGTGTGAAACCAAGCCTTAGGCCGCTTGGCATGCACTGATGTTAACATGTACCTTGACTCTGCCCAAACAATCCAACTGTTGACCAAAAAAAAGGCAGTGTGTAAAATGTGACTGCCTATGAACAGAAATACAAAATATTCTCTTTATGGTAGATGGGAACAAATAAGCCTACAGTTGCTCTTGCATGTCACCATGCATTTAATGCATATGTACAACCAGTAAAAATGGGCTCTACTTTCAAATGTCATTTTAAAAGAATAAACTTTTTTTGAGGGACCCCCCCCCCAAAAAAAGTTGCTTCTAAAGTGTGCTTATTGTTCTCCACTCCTATCTGTCAACAGAAAATTTGTTAGTCCCAAAGTGGCTCTAGGTAATACTTCTTTTCAGTATTTTAAAACTAATTCCAGTTGGGTGGATTACAGCCATATAATCAAATTATACATACAAGTAGGTTTTGCACACTTATGTATGTGTCTTGCACAAAGACAGACTGGTCACTACATCCTCCTCCCTTTGTTGGAAATCAAGTACATTGTGCTTTTTTAAAGTTGTAATGAGATGGCAGAAACACTCCCCTGGGACAGAAAGTGGGTCTGATAACGCCAGGCATAACACTAGTTTCTAAATAATAGGCTTTGTTCTCCTCTCTCCAATGATCTGGGTAGCTAGACTTCTTCTCCTTGCACCCTGGAGATCATACATGCAAGTGTGTGTAAAGTATTTGGCACAGGAGAAGATTATTACAGTAAACAAACCTGCTTTTGCAAATTGGTCAGTTTACTTCTGCTGAATATGATTCCGACCATGTGCTCTTTCAGGTCTGCATCTGAAGTGGCCTTTAAATGGAAATGTTAACATTTGATGAGAATATTTGTGGGAACATCAAATTTCACATTTTGACTTCTGAAATTTGAAACCTTCTGCTATTAGAACTTTAGAGCAGTTTTGTTACTCTCGCATATGATATTTAGTAAAATGAAAAAATTAAGTCAATCTGAAACCACTGAAAAACAGATACATTTAACATTATTTTCTTCCTTTTTAAAAGGACACTGTGAACAACAAATTTTTGATCAGAGATGAACAATCTTATATTTCTATGTTCTAAGCATTTAATGCTCTAGATCAGGGGTTGGCAACTTTTTTTGCCGACGGGCAGGGAGGGGGGGGGAATGGCGCTGGGGGCCTGTGTGTGTGTGCACTTGCCCACTGCACGCATGCGCATGTGCCGCCATTTTGAAAAACAAAATGGCGGCCGGCCCCCTGCGTCACAAGTGCATGCGCACAATGGTGGAGCCCCCCCCCAGGAAGGCTCCCTCGGCCGTGCCGGGCCTCCGAGAGGCCCAGCGCCGCCGCGGGTACTCCCCAGGAGGCTTCCCTCGGCAGCCCCGGGCCTCCAAAAGGCAGCGGCGGCAGGACTGGGCAGGTGCTGGTCCGAAGGGCTCCGTGGGCTGCATCCAGCCCGCGGGCCGTAGGTTGCCGACCCCTGCTCTAGATCATACTAATCTTTCAACTTTACAGCATAGGGTTTCATCCCCTAAGCTAGGTGAAACTAAGGGCCTGAACAGACTGCCAGAAATAATCCATTTTGAGACCACTTTAACTGCCCTGGCTCAATGCTAGGGAATCATGGGAATTGTAGCTTTTTCTGAGACATTGAGTCTTCTCTGTCAGAGAGCTCTGGTGCCACAATAAACTACAGTTCCCATGATTCCTTAGCACTGAGCCAGGACAGTTAAAGGCGGTCTCAAGCTGGATTGTTTCTGACAGTTTGTTCAGGCCCTAAGTTTAGAAAGACCTGAGCTACAGATATGGCTTTAATATAATGGCTGTTAAGTACAGAATAATGCAATGCAGTACAGGTGTGTGGAGGTTTATTAATTTGTGAATCAAAGTATCTGAAATAAATTGCTTCCTAAGACTCATTACCTGCAACTAAAGTATTGGAGAAGTAATTCAAATTAATATCCAAACCCTTAGCATTTATTCATGAATTATAAGGAATACCTAATCAAGAGGAATGCAGTATGACAGAATACAAACAAGATATGACAAAACTTGCATTATTAGTATCAGTTTTAGAATAATTGTTTTGGAATCATAGTAATTATGGAATACAAATAAATACATTGTGTACTTTTTCTTCTCCTTCAGGTGAAGACAGCAAAGCCTTTTCTTCTTGCTCTGGTGTAGGCTCTGCATCGCCAGATATGAGTTTTCCAAAGACCTGTTAGAGAACATAAAATAAATAATGCAAGACTATAGAGGGGAATACACAAACCTTTCATAGAAGCATATTAACAATTCAAAAATATTTGTGTATATAGTGTATTATTTGTCTCAATGCCAACTATAAAGGAAAAATAAGAGAGCTTCTACTTCAACTGAGACTTGCAAACATATCACGTGACCTGAAAAGGGGAACTGTTCCCTGTTTGCAAATGAAATGGTTCTGCTAGTATAAAACAGGGTTACCTAAACATAAGGATGAATCCACCAATAAAGTATAACTACTATAAAAAACAGAAGTACTAGGAGGGCATTTGTTAAAACTTTGGGAAATATACAATACAGAATTAAAAGAAAAATGGTGAACAGAGTTACAGGTTGAATATCCCTTATCTGGAATTCCAAAATTTGAAATACTACAAATCCAAAGTTGTCCACATGGGTGGCTGAGATAGTGACACCTTTGCTCTCCGATGGTTCAGGGTACATACATTTTGTTCCATACACAAAAGTATTAAAAATATTGTGTATAAAATTACTTTCAGGCTATGTTTATCAAGTGTATAGAAAACAAATTAATTTCATGTTTAGACTCCTGCTGCTTATTTATCTCCCTCCAGCCTCACATCTCGTTCTTTGCCACTTGTGTTGTGTATGAGACATGAGATTGGACAGAAACTGAGGATCTGAGAGATGAATGAGCAGGAGCGCTGCAGCCACCAATCTTGAAGGCAGTAGCTGGCAGCAAAAAGTTTTCATTTTTGGAGGTTTTCAGATTTTGGATTTCTGGAATAGGGGTGCTCAACCAGTGTAAGTATTTATAAATAAATACAAGAAAAAGAACACAACAGAATGGAGAAAGAAATTCATGCTTTGTTTATGAAATGAAACTGTACAAAGGGTCTTAATGTCTCACCTGAGATGTAATGAGTCTGAAGACTCGCAGTGTTTCAGCTTCACAATTCCTTTGCTGAGCTACACTTGCTGAGATCTGGCCTGCTATTTTGATGTTTTCACCATCCTTCCATCCCAGCACTTTCACTTGCCTAACTCTAAGGGTATTCTCTGGACCCTTCAATTCAATTTTGATGATATGGTTATCTCCACCAGGAAGTTCGCTTGTTACCCAGCCAATATGCCTTGAATCCAAGTCAACCTGGAGCACAGAAATACAGACAGATGAAAAAATGATTCAGTGACTTGTATTATAGACAGTGATTAATATAAAAGTCAAGACATTAGGACTGCAACATTCATCAATGTGGTTGCAGTCAGTGAATGGTGGATGAGGGTACAGAGTAGTCATACATTGACACAACTTAGCTAGAGCAAAAAGAGTCACTTTTTAAACCACAGTCAGTCCTCCGTTTTTGTTGGGAATCCATTCCAGACCCACCCATCCCCCATGAAAATGGAGACTTGCCATTATTCAAGCCCCGTAGGCTTGAATGGGGTGCATGCCCATGGGCATGACCCAATGAACTTAACAGAAGTTGCCCTTCTGTGAATATTCAAAACCGTGGATCTCAAGTCTGCGAGAATGGAGGGGGCGACTCTATATCTATACAGG
>JAIPUX010001232.1:35824092-35859365 GCA_020142125.1 Phrynosoma platyrhinos
GCAGTCCTTTCCGGAATAATCTACCCACATCTTTGCTGCCACCGCCTGTTCTTGTTTTTAAAGCTGTTTTTGGATTGAATTTTTGTGGATCAATTACCATTTTAATCTTGTATTAGTTTAATTTAGTTTTAAGGGGGGGGAGGTTAGGGAGTGGGTTGAAGGAGTGTTTTAACTGTTATCTGTTTTAATCTTATTGTACACTGCCCTGGTTGCTGAGCAGAGGGGCGGGTTAAAAATAAAACTTGTTGTTGTTGTTGTTGTTGTTGTTATTATTATTATTATTATTATTATTATTATTATTATGTGCTAACATACATAGATATCTGACAATCGTTATCCAATATCCTCCCACCTCCTTCATCCTACCTGCTGAGGGACCACCATGGATTCATGGAATTGTGGAATTCTGCTATTGTTTCATTTCTTTACCACCTGGGCATGGTCTTGGCCCAAAAGCTCATGAACTAGATCTGACCTGGTAGCCTGCACCCTCAACTTCCCAAGATTCCCTAACATAGGGGAGGACTGGCATGCAGTCCCTGTCTCCTCTCCCAAACTAGAGTCATCTTCATGACCTACCAACAAAGCTATGACAAATAAGAGGCAATTTAGCCATGCACACCAAATTCAATACAATAAACGAAGTGTTAAACCCTGGGTAAATGGCTGGAAAGGTGGCCAAACAATGAATGATGGGGGGAGCCATTCTCTACATGCTACATGAGGGCATCTTCTAGCACAGGGGTAGGCAACCTAAGGCCAGTTTTTTTTAATTTTTTATTTATTTATTTATTTATTTATTTATTTATTTATTTATTTATTTTTGGTGCTTTGGCCCCCCCAATTGTCTGAGGGACAGCAACCCGGCCCCCTGCTCAAAAAGGTTGCCTACGCCTGTTCTTGCATGTGGACCAGGCTGCCTCTGCTTTCTCTAAATGCTATACAGGTAGACTGAAGTGAATTCAATGGTTCTAATGTCCAGCTGGGGAAAGATCTGCTACTCTGTCATTGAATAACTCCCCACCAGGAGGTCAGCAAAAATGGCATGCAATCTTCTGGAAACTAGACTGACATCAGAGGACTCACAAATGAGCCACTCAGTAGATTGGGGCCTCCTGCTTTGGTCCAGCCAACTGCACAATCCAGTTATGTGCTTCTCTTACTGCTCCAGCAAAAAAAAATGGTGCAAGCAGGTCTAGTGCTTATTTATAGAATCTAATGGAATGTTAGCTACTCAGCATTAGGTGTGCTGTGTGACTCATCAGCAGTGCAACCTGTGGACTATAGCTTCAGACAAAGTGAGGACAGGTACCATATTCCAGACGTTTCTCTTTCCTAGTTTGTGAGAGTTCTGGTATGAAATGGGAAATCTAGACAGGCAGAGGCCACCTGGTTGACATGCAGGGATGTGGCTCAGGAGCAAGCAGAGGCCATTCTGAACCCATATAAGTAGCTTCTCCACTACAGCAACTAGGGGATTACATCTTGACTTGGAAGACCTCATGAAGATCACATGGTTAGGGTGGATGGGAAGCTTGTGGGACTCATTTATGCCAATGATTTTGAAGCAAAAGGTTGACTCAGGTGCACCAATTGCCTTGAACAGGGGTAGGCAACCTTTCCCCTTTAAGGGCCGAGGGACTTCAGCTCCCAGAAGCCTCAGCCATGTTGGCCAATAGTCCCAAGTTGGCCAATAGCTCCTGGGATTCTGGGAGCTGAAGGCCCTCGGCCCTTAAAGGGGACAGGTTGCCTACCCCGGCCTTGAACATCCAGTTTAGCACGTACTACCTGGGGGCCATTCAAGAGACTAGACCAGATCTCAGAACTGAACATGGTCAGCATCATAAGGCCTGACTCTCTTGGAAAGGCAGAGCTGACATTGAACATAAAACCCTCATAAGGAGGACATGCTGGAGAGGATGTGCTGGATGGTTGGGGAATTTTTGATGCCACCAATAGGTGGGAGAGGGATTCAATATCCAGAAATTTTACATCCAGATGAAGCCACTGTATTGATCCATTAAGCTGTATATTTGAGCCAGGGGCATGGTTCCTGGATGTATGCAGTGCATGTATTATCTTGGTTACATGTGCAGTAGGTTTGGCATGAGGTGTGGTTCGCCTTGGCATGGGGGCTGGAACCAGTTTGGGGGTAGATGTGACCCAAAGGGTAGGGGGGATACTTTCAAGGAATCTTGGGGATGTACACAGCCAGCTCACAGACAACTCGGGGCAATGGCTCTGGTGGCTTCCACCCCAGTGGTTTCCTGTGTCTGTCATTCCATGCCACTCATATGGCAGGGTGGCTGAATAGGTTTCCAACAGCCAGCAGGCAAACCAAGCAATGAAGGTGTTGTCAGTGGTCAACCTGGATTTGGATCCATGCTGTTGGCCATGCTATTTAGCCATTAGATTGCATTTTTTCCCCATTCCAACAAAATGTATTGTGGGCTCATTTTTGCTAAACATGGAGCCCCAAATTCACTGCTGGGTCCAGAAATCAAAATATATTCTGTACTAATTACAGAAGCCATTTACCTGTTTTATTCTACAAAGATCTTCTACTGCTTTTCCTGTTAAAAAGGTCATTGAAGTCACTTTGTTCTGCAAATGATAAAATGAAACAAAAAAAGGTTTCCATTAGAAATCTGTTTATGCTATCAGCACCACTTTTTTGAAGTAAAAGGCATGAATAAAAACGACTTCATAAGTCAGAACTAGCAACAGTGAAAAGAGAAAAATATATTCCAAGAACAAAGTACAGCCCCCCAAAATCTAAAAATCTGTTTGAATCATTTGAACCTATCACTTCTTGTCTGATATCTGGAAGATCATTTCTTTGGCCAATAGCTTGACTGTGAATTTCCAAATTATAATTTATTCATAAGCTCACCCTGTACAAATGTAAACTTATAAGCCCAACACGTACACTCTGTTAAAATCATTTTAGCACATTTTATTTGAGAAAATTTCACAACGTGAATTTTGTCTTACCCCAAGATCCCTTGAGTTATCAACATGGACAGATACATAGCGAGCATTAATTCCTTTGACACAATTAATTGTAATGTTTTTTGTTTTATTTTTATCTTCATCACCCGATTCCCAGAAGGTTTCCGTTGACCCATCAGTTAAACTTCCAATCATGGCTGGTCGGCTTGATGTTTTAATATCAACAATGCTGGTTAAATCTTTTAGACAAACTACTATACATGATTCCTGTTTTTAAAAAGGGAAATTTTAGAGTAAAATCAGTAACACCTAGTAAACAAATATCAGCTCATGACTCTCAACAAGTTCAACAAAGTACTAAAACGAGAGAATAAATTTGTATACAAAGGCAGGACAAGAAACTAAAGGAAACATTAGTATTCATACTTCTCTCTTTTTTCCATTTTAATAAAAGTCAGCATTTTGTAAAGCTATTTTGAATTTTGGAATAAATTTTCAGTTTTACAAAATAAAGTAAAATAAAAATAATTTGCAGTTCTAAAATATAGATTACGAGGCATGTCAAATTTCAGGTAAATTTATTAGAAGCAATTGGCATACACATCACAATCTGAAAATTCTCCCATTAAGTCTTTTCAAATGGGAAATATAATTATATAAATATTATTTAAATCTAAATCTAAATATGATATTCCTTTTCTGCATTTGTGGAAGCAAAACATTTCAGAAAACTACCACATTTCTAGTAATAATTTCAATTAATAATCATGATTAGCTTTCATGACTATCTGGAAATAAAACTTGCCTGACTTATAGCTTCAAAACCAGACTGAATGCTGATACTAAAGCTCTCTTCACTATCCCCATCATCAGACTTGGACAGAATGTTATTAATGTGGTGAAATACATTACTCTGGTGCAGAAACTGATGGTCAGATTGCTTGAATTTGAGGCTCCAGCATCTGGGGGGAAAGAGCAAAGAACAAGACATCTTCTGTTTAGAAGCACACAAACAAAGTATATGAGTAAGGGTGGGGAATCATGGAGCCCTCCAGATATTGTTGTACTGAAACTCCCAGTAGCTCTAATCAGGATAACCTGTGACGAAGAATGTTGAGAAGTACAGTCCAATGACATCTGGATGGATGCATTATACCTACCCCTCCACTAGAGCATACATCCATTAATACAGGCATCCCATTCTGGACCACCACCACCACCACCCCCTGTGAATCTGGAAAAATGCAAATATTCAAGTTGCCATTGCTTACAATGACTGTGTGCTACTGTGTGCAGCACTGCACATGCGCCTCAGGCATATGTGCCATTTTATCCCTCTCCACTTGCCATCCACGAAGGACTAAGACCACCGACTCCAAGTCCGTGAATGGGGAGGGACGAGTGTACACTGAAAGGACAGATATAATTCCACTATAGATTTAACTAAATTGGCAAGTTTGGAAGCCTGTGATGATAGACAACTGACAACTATTTATCTCCCTACTAGAACTCTTGAGTGTATGTAAGGCTTTTGTATACCCATCTATTTGAAATCCAACACAAACAGTAAGGACGACAGGGAAAAGCCTGAGATTTACTTGAACAATACCACATACAAATTTTATGATTCACTATTTTTGGTGCACATGCAGATTCTAGGCTAATGTGGTTCAAATGAGAGAAAAGAACAACAGTCAGCTGAAACTAAGGCTCTCTCTTATGAAAAACTGCAGCCTTTGCAGAAATACAACACATACATCTTGTGAACCCCCAAAGTGTGAACTGAAGGTCAGGGTGTGAAACAGCATGAAAGTGCTGCCATCATTATGATTTGTCATTATGATACTATCACACTGCTGCATTTGAAAGATAACTATTCAGAAAGGAAGGCAATACTTTCTTTTCTTTCTCCAATTGGACTTGATGATATTGTCATGTAGCCAAATGACAATGTTGTGACATCACCTTGGTGATGTCTGATTGTTAGGATTGCCTCTAGAAGAACTCTGGTTCACTTGTTTTTAATTTTGGTTTGCTTGTTTTTAATCATGCCAAAGGTGCAGACTGAGAAATGAGAAGTTGAGAAATGAGAGGATCTTCCCACCCATCTACCTCAACATCTTCATAGATGAAAGTATTGGCTCTTTTTTAAAAAGTGGATGGCGAGATTAGCCTCCAGGTGTTCTGGCAAGTCCAAGTCCAAGTCCAAATTAAACAATTTTGATGGAATTAAATTATAGCCCATGCATGAGTTACTTCAGTTGACTATGTATGAGGTACTTAAGTTAAAATTTGAGAAGATTAACTCTGATTTATTTCTACTTTTACTTAAAAACTAAAATACGTTTTGGTTTTCCCTGCTCAAATGCTTTCTATATTTTTCTATATTAAAGCTGTCTCTGCTCAAATGTTTTTTCTGTATCTAATACCTACCTCAGAGCCATCTGTTGTAATGAACTTCCACTTGGGAGAGACATCATGAGATCAGAGATTGTCTGTAGTAGACGATGGAAAGTGTGGGGTAAAGGATGAGCTGCTTCACCAGCAATCACTATGTCTGACAATGGATGTTCACAAACTCTTGTATCCTTTTCCTTAAAAAATTCAAATATTTGTTACATTTACTTGTATTTTAGCCACCTTCAAGACAGCAGTCTTCCCAAGGTATCTTACCATATATATTAAATAGAATTCTATTGTCAATATGGCACAGTAATAAAATCATACATTATTTGACAAACAAGAATTTTTGAATTTAAGAAGTTTAACTTCTGTTGAACCCCTGCTTTTGTGGTTGCTATAGCAGAAGAAAGGGACCAGATGACTGGTCTCCCCCCAAGGGCAGC
Organism: Phrynosoma platyrhinos; assembly: GCA_020142125.1. NCBI lineage: Eukaryota > Metazoa > Chordata > Lepidosauria > Squamata > Phrynosomatidae > Phrynosoma > Phrynosoma platyrhinos. Next base: position 35,829,891 of record JAIPUX010001232.1, read on the forward strand.
ATATTTAAGTACCCCATCTCCCTTTCCTTCTGCACAGCCAGCCTGGTTAATGGGGACTTAACAGAAGATCCGCCCCATTGCTGCAAGAAAGGAGGCCCATCAGGCAGGCAGGTTGGAGGGGGAGGATGAAAAAGCTAGCCAGCAATTGCTATATACTGTCTTAAGGGAAGGCACCTAAATGTATATTCCACCTCAGTGACTATCAAGAACCTGAATTGCCATGACATGCTAGCATGAGTTAACAACTCCCTGTAGCTCAGCAACACCAAAACTGAGCACTATTGCATGGATATGACATTCCCAAGCTGCATTTCCTTGAGGAAGATGCAGCTCCAAGCCAAGTTGAGTATGAGTATAGTCACATCTTTAAGGGGCTGCAGGATGCCTTTAAGATTATGAATATGGACAAGGTCATATCAATAGAGAAGATGATGAAGGGAATGTTCCAGAGCAACGTTCAATTAACTGAATATTTTAAGAAATACTCAGAAAACAATTGTGGCGGGAGGGAATGAACCCCACTACCTGCAAGGCAAAAGCATAATGTGACTTAGTCCAAACCCACAGAACCTCACCATCATGAAGAATATTGACCTCAACAATACTGTACTGAAAAATCATCCCTCAATCTGAAACAGTGGCAGCAAAACTGATGTTCAGATTCTGGACAAAATCAGCAACTGGTGATCCTAAAGATACTGACACACAGGCTAGAAAAAGGGTGTAATGTCTCCTTTACCAAAGTGCAGTAGAACAAGCTGATTTGTCAGGAGCCTAAATAGCAGCAATATCCTTTCAGGCAGCACAAACATTCTGTATGTCTGAGAGGGAGGCTATGCCCCTGTCACAGGCTGACAAGCCTGATGAGCCACATGCAGAGGATCTCAATGAATACTAGCTGGGTGGATGTACATCATCTCCTGTCTTCCTTATTTAGGAATACCAGTTGTCTTGGATGTCAGCATTCCCAACTACCTGTATTATACTAACAGACTTATTCTTTTCTTATTTTACCACAGCAGATTTCACTAGCATTTTCATGTTGAGCCAAACTGAGCTCTGGCACCTCCTTCTTGAATTCGTGAACCTGGAGGCTAAGCTCAGCCCTGAAACTGCTCATTGGAAAGGTGCAGGGATTTTTCTTGAAGTCTTAATTCGGGGGGCAGAGGGAAGTGCAGATATTTTACCAAGATATTGGAAAATGTGCCTTTTCTAGTTGCTTTCTTAGACTCTTTGACAAACTGTATAAATTGTAATGGCACATTAGTGAGCCCCAGTAATATTTTAAACATGAACAAGGTTCATGAGAGTGTTAGCTGTCCTTCAGTAATGTTGACCCAAACTACCACTTTGAATTAGATACTGAAATACACCAACAGCTATTACTGGTATCATATTGTTTGTATAATAGCCCCCAACTGTTTAACCCTAACAATAGCTTTTGCTGTGTTCTATACTAGCTGGAGTTCTCAAATAATCTTTAAAGGCAGCACTACATAGAACACACCAGAATTATCTATTTTTAATTTTAACTGTTGTAAGCTGCCCCGATTGTTTTTAACAGAGGGGCGGGGTATAAATAAATTATCATCATCATCATCATCATCTTGTATAGATGTTACCTACTGTGGATAATGAAGGCATTTCCTAACTAGAGTTATATCTGACAAACTAATTATACCAAGTTGGTAAAAGGTGCTCCCACTCACCAGCACTACCTGTTGATTCCTCAAATATCGTCAAATTTAGAATCAGTCCCCAAACAATGAAATACAGTCAGCTCTCCACATTCACGGGTTAACATTCATGGGTTTGACCGTGCTCTCTCCCCACATGGACCGGAAGGGTGCACACCTGGTCCTCCTCCTCCTCCTGACCTGAGCTTTTTCTCCCTCCCAGCAGGAGGGGGAAGAAGCCAAGTCCAGAACCAGAGCAGTTTGGAAGGTCCTCCTCCTCCTCCTGGCCTGGAAAGAGGGAGAAAAAGCCAAGCCCAGGACCAGAGAAGTTTGGAAGGGTGCCAAGTACAGGACCAGAGCAGTTGGAAGAGTTCTCCTCCTCCTGTCCTGGGAGGAAGGGGAAAAAGCCAAGTCTAGAACCAAAGAAGTCTGGAAGGGCATATGTGTCTCCCCTCCTCCTCCTCATGTCCTCGGCTTCCCCTCCCTCAGCAGGAGGGGAAAAAAGCCAAGCCCAGGACCAGAGCAGTTTGCAGGCCATGGGCGACATCCTCCTCCTCTTCCTCCTCCTGACTTGGGCTTCCTCCTCTTCCTCCTCACCTGGGCTTTCCTCTGCTCCTGGCAGGAATGGGGGAAGCCAAGGCCAGGACCTGAACAGTTTGGAAGGGCACACTTGCACAGGCTCTTCCTCCTCCTCCTCCATTCTGGGCTCTTCCCCATATTTGCGGTTTTTTTCACTTTCATGGGGGTCTTGCGCACCTAACCCCTGTGAATATGGAGGGCAGACTATAACTGTTTCAGGGAGAAGTAATCCTGTCCAACACCCTTCTAGAGATCAGCAGGCTTCCCTGCCCACAGTCTTCTTGTTTAACCAGTCTTTTTAAATAAGGGCAGATTCATCTGAATTCTTACTAAAGGTCTGCATGTTCATATTCAAGACCTCCAGTGCTACTGTCTATAAAACATTTTGGCAATGCACTTGAATGTTTTAAACAAAATGAATTGGGAGTAGATTTGATTATACTCAGAAAAATAAAAAATTTAATATCACTAAAGCTTACAAATGATATACAGTTGTAACTTCCTATCCGCAGGGGGGTCCATTCTGGATCCCCTGTGAATAGCAAAAAATGCAGGCCCTTAAGTCCCATTCTTTTCAATGGATATGTGTGCACACTTACGCCCCTGCATGTAGACGCATGCACATGTGCCCACTGAAAAAGCCAGGGGTTGCCCTCTGCTGAAGCTCAGATCCACGGATGGCAAGTCTGCAGTTGGTGCGAGCATGCTGTATCCAAACTGTTAAACTGAAAACTAGCGTCATTTTGTTATATTTTCCCCATTTCTCTTTGCTGAAAAAGGGTCTGCCTTAATAGTTGTAATGCACTAAATGTACCTTAATGCACGAGAAAGGACCATCCTTAATAGTTTTTGTGAAGAATATCATTATCATCTTGAGTGATAGGAAAGGTTTTTTAAAAAGGCAATGAGCATTCTGTAGTATCTTATTCAACTCAACACTCAAGGATTAAATAACTCTAATGTTGTTCCAAAAATGTACATTAAAAAAAAAATCCATCAATCTAGGATTCTATGATTTAGTACATACAAAATTGTACTAAATGTACAGAAAATTTAAGAATGATTTCTATCAAGGCAAATAAATATTTAGAATTTTTTTGATTATTTAAAAACCGCTGCCTCCATACTTTTCTAAATATAAAAACACACTACCCTTCAGGTACATATCATTTTTAAACCAATGTATGAAATCCTTCAAGCTGTTAAAATATTAATACTTATTTTTTGAAATTACTAAAGTTACACTGTTCTTCACTAACTGATGAAGTATATAATTTTAAAAAATCGTCTGGATATTTAGAAAAAAATCTGAATGTATTATTTACTGTTTCATAATCACCAACAAAATAAATGTTAAAGGATTTGTAAGCAGTTCAACATACTTGTTCAATATTTTCTTTATTTGCTTTGTTCTCCTCATCATCTTCTTCCTCTGGCTCCAAGGGGGCAGGGGTAAGAGAAGCAACAAAATGCCACAGGATATCATGAAGAGATGTTGTTTGGATCACATTACAGAGAAGCCAGTTAAATGCCTAGAAACCAAAGTGTTGCACTGTTAAATATGGATGAAAATTGAAAAATAATGTACAAAAATTAGATGATGATACTATGGAGAAAATACACACAGTTCATGCAGTTCAGCACAGCCAAGACAGCAGTGCCCAATAATATATGTAGGTTATTTTTGACAGTCATTTACAATTAGCTGGTTGAAACCAAAAACATAGGAATGGTTTGAGAGTTGAACTGAAAGGCAGATGACCAGCAGGAAACTGGGTAGAGTACTTAAGGCAGTAAAAGCAGATGCTGTAATAGTTGGTTCATTCATATGTTGGTTGCTAATAGTTTAGAAAAAGTCAGGATTCTGACAGCAATACAAATAAAATTATGGGACAGAAGGAAGAAAGAAATGCCATCTAAATTCCAGTTTAGCAAATATTCCTGTCCATCTTTACTCAGATTCAAGTCTTACTGTGTTCAGTGGAGCTAACTCCGGGCACATATTTGTAGGTTTTCAGCCTAATACAATTATTCGCCAGAAAGGATTGGAAGACATTAAACTTCTTGTGTGGTTTTGTCATATCAGTCTAAATACAGAATGGCCAGACAAAACTTTTAAAATGATCAGATACAATGCATTAATGGCAGGTATAGGTAATAGAAGATATGGATGGATAACTAAGCATACTGTGCAGATTGGAATAGGTGATGTGTGCACAACTCAAATTTCTTTGTACTTTTAAAATGCATTTTAATAATGATAATAATGATGATGATAATAATAATAATAATAATAATAATAATTTTTATTTATATTTATTTTACAGTAACCCAGAATGGCAATTGCTTCCCATCATCACCTATTTATGTGCTCAAAAGCGCCTTCCCACCCTTGGGGTTTATTTATTCATCTAGTCATGTGCTTATATAAAGCTGGAGACCCATGGTAGGAAGAACTATAGTGTGAGAGTGGGGGGGGGGGGTCTATTCTAGTTAGAACTTTCTTAACTGTATTAAAGGTGTTCCACAACTTACCATGGAGCAAATTTGTGGGCTGAGGTAGCATGTAGCAAAGAGCACCATGCTGGTGATGCTGCAGTAGCAGCTTTCTCCTTTCTATAAGCCTGTGAGATTTGCATGGGTGTTGGGAAGGAATGGAAAACACCAGCCAACGAAGCTTAAATTCACTGACTGGTATAGGCCCCGAGGAACCTGACAGCAGGCTTCACTTTGGTCAGGTGCTAGAATATTTAATGCTGCTCTCCAGCAGTTTAGCTTCAATTGGCTTCAGTTATATGTTTCATCCCTACCCATCCTCCCTCTAATTTTGTTTCCTATGTTGTATTGTTGTTTGTGTGTTTTTCTGTAATAATTTTGGGGGGTGTTTGACACAGGATCAGGATCCAAGAGGAGAGCAGTTGGGGTAAACATGCTTCATTAAAATAGTAAAGGGATCCCCTTGATATGGAACTTTGTTAGTGTGGGCAGCAAAGGGTATGCCCAGCTCAGGGGTGTCTATCTTTGCTACACTCCTGGATGTATGAAACTAATGGAGTGATGCTGCTCATGTAAAATCCTATATCTGTCATCCTGGCTGTTGTTTAGCAAGCAGACTGGGTTATGTGGCTTGTCAAACAGCAGGTATGTCAGCCCAATGTTCAGCCCAATATTCAGCAAATGTAATATGCATTTATATGTTATATGCTGTTCAAGACAGCAATACACATACCAGAGTTCAGTTTGGCAAACTAAATATTAATATAATAGAATTACTACTATAAAGACAATAAAGTACTGCCATTATGTCTATCAGGAAGACAGTTGATGCACTAAATACCTCCATGGCAAAAACCCGGCAGGCTGATTTTCTTAAAGCTTGTTTCATTGCTATTTCAAGTCCCTCCAAGTCATGATGTTGGATCACAAATGCCAGAACTGGCCACTGGAAATTTCTCTCTCCTTTGGAAAGAGAGCTGTGGGCGGAGATTAACCGAGAAAGTTCAGGAGATGGATGTCTCAGAAGAGAGGACCCCACTTCTATTTAAAAGCATAAAAATATGTACATATTAGATGGTTAATTTTTGTTGCTGCAGCTATGCAAATAAGAGTATTAGTATATTAGTATCAAATGTAAAAAATGCAAAAATAATCTGTTACTACTTTAAAATTTTATACTTCATTCTACTTCTGTCAAATAACAGATCTATACACAAGTAAACAGCCTGAATTTCAAACTAATTCTGAACTTTTGTACAGCTGCATTTACTACTTACACATTAGTCATGTTAAATCAAAAACGTACATGCCATTGCATTAATGCATCTATCACATATAAACTTTCAGGGTTTTATTTATGTGAATGGTATGCTAAGAACCATATCAATGAGGCCCACAATTTTTATGTCTATAGAAAAGTCTTCCCTGTTACATGGTAAAATGTTTATGAAGAAGTGAAAAGAGTTTCAAACAACCTAAAAACAGGATGTGTATGCACTTAGGCATATCAAATTGCCAGGCAAAGCAGAACCATTTATTTGGCTAAACTTAAGCATTTATTTGAGTTCTAATTTGATAGGTGAAAGTGAAAGTACAGTGATGCTACCAATACAGCAGCAGCAAAAGTGAGCAGAGAGGTAGGTGCCATGCCTTTCTGACTATATGTAATAACAAAAGCCTTCCTGCTAATACTTTTTCTCCACAGTTCTAGTGTTAGAATCTAAATGGTGTTCTACACAGACACAGAACTGGTATACAGGACTATGCAGATATAACATAAACAAAAGCAGAATATACAATTGCAAAGAAAAACAATAAAAAACAAATTGGAGTTTACATCCTTACCTGCATCTCCACTGTTAACTCTCCTTCTGGGAATGGCCTTTACCCGTGCAGGTAGAATGGAGTGTTGTTTGTCATATTCAGATGCTACAACTGAATATGACCTTTGGAAAACTGTGCGCTTTGCAAGATCCGTGTCTGTGATAGGGCTGGTCTCTAAACTGGAAATAAGTCAGTGTACAAATTATAATCATTACAGCATAAGCATTTGAGCACTTCAATGTGATCTATCTAATTCTTAAAAGGAAATAGTGGAAAACAATTTGTTCAAGGATATAATTAGTGAAAACCATGATTAATAATTGTGTACATACCATGACAAACTATAGTTAATGAGGTATAAGTTTTTCATAGAAGAGAAGTAGAGGAAAGGAGAATACAATCCCATTGGCTATGTTCTTTTGAAACAATAAAAGTTAATTTGCACTGGTATATTAAAACCTTTAAATCAAGTAGGCATGAAAGGAGATTTGAGGCTAGCTAAGGAAACAAAGTCATAACTATAGAACATTTTTAGGGCCTGAACAGACTGCCAGAAATAATCCAGCTTGAGACCACTTTAACTACCCCAGCTCAGTGCTAGGGAGTAATGGGAACTGTAGTTTATTACCGCACCAGAGCTCTCTGACAGAGAAGGCTCAATGTCCCAGAAAAAAACTACAATTTCTATGATTCCCTAGCATTAAGCCAGAACAGTTAAAGTGGTCTCAGACTGGATTATTTCTGGCAGTCTGTTCAGGCCCTTAGTGTTTCATAGATGCAACAGGTATTTCACAGCTGAAAAAGCCAACTCACCCACACTGCTTTAACCAAAACCCAAAAAGTTATGGAGTAGCATATGGAGTGGCTTCAACAAATAACAAGATGCATTCTGGCACAGATTTGAAAAGTAACTGAAAAGCATTACAAAATGTCATAAAAGTCTCTTTTGGAGCAGAAAGCCTGCTAATTAGCACACCCAATTAATAATTAGCAGGCTTTCTTTTGGAGCAGAAAGCCTGCTAATTAGCACACCCAATTAATAATATGGAATACCTTGGTGGCATGGACTTCATATTACTTTCTGGCTCCTCAAAGACATTAGGACTGGCATCAGGAGTGACAGATATGTATGGGGCAGGTACTGAAGTTGAACGCAGATACCTCATCTCATCCTGAAAGAGGTTATCGTCTTGGTAACCAACAAAGTTTTCATGATGATGCCTGAAAAAAGATTAGATACTGCATATTGTTAAAATAGTATCTTTTTAAAACAGAAATTCCATCACACTCTACCATCTAAATGGATACAAATCAGAAAAAAAGAATGCACATAATAATGTATATCTTAATTGTATTTATCGTCCAATCAGTTCATGTTCTTCTTTGGAAGAACAGGAACTGATTGGACGATAAATACAATAAAGATAACAAACAGGACACTGTTATTAATATTATTTTAAATTCTTTGATATTGGTCTGCTTTAACTGTGTTTGGAACAATCTGATCCTCTTAAGCAATATTCAATACACAGGAATAGGGAAGTAATTATAATCGTCAGTGATAACTGTCATTAAAGTAGTGCTTCCCTCAACTAGGAATACTTCAACTGATGAAAATAATGATTAACATCACTTCTTGTGAATTATATTTTTTAAATAATTGCCCTCTCAAGACCAAGTAAATTATTTTCAGATGAGAACAGTTTTTTTTATACCAATGATAGCACAATTAAATGGTGTTTTTAAAAAAAATTACCTTGCTAATGTCTGAAGATACAGACATGTCATTTTAACTGGAAAATCCTCTGAGATGCCTTCCTTGACGCTAGGCAGCTGTGACTGGAATGGTTTGGAAGGGTGATAGCACAAAATACTGGGTTCTGCAGCACTGCTCAAGGCCAGCAAGAACAGTGCATTTGCTTTGATCACTTGATGAGCTTCCATGGTAGGCAAGGCACGAGGTGTCTTAACTTGCATTGGCTTTCTCCTAGATTGTTTGACCTATGAAAAGACAAATAAGGCTACTACATGACTGAAGCACAAGAGGGAACACAATTTCCTGACAAAGGGAGTAGGATTCTATATGCTGCCTTTGCTAGATACTGCAGCTGTACTAGCTCATACCAGATCATCTTCTGGCCCATCCCCTTGCCATTTCTCAACCAGAGTACAGTGGGCCCTTGGTATCCGCTGAGGTTTGGTTCCAGGACCCCCTGTGGATACCAAAATCTGTGGATGCTCAAGTCGCATCGAATACAATGGTGTAGTAAAATGGTGTCTCATATATAAAATGGCAGAATCAAAGTTTGCTCTTTGGAATTTATATATTTTAAAAATATTTTCAATCCATGGTTGCTGGAATCTGTGGATGAACAATCCGTGGATATAGAGAAATAACTGTTTTTTAAAGTACAAAAGGCTGCTTAAAAGTGAAACATCTGAACTGGGGCAGACAACTGAATCCTGCAGCTTATATCCCATTTTAAGCAATTTTCTTAAACTTGTCATCTACTAGGCTTCCATTTGTGGCACTGACAGCCTGAAAGGAAGACCAAACACAAGCCCCCCATGGCCTGCTCTTTTGAAAGAAATTGAGAATTAGTTGATACAAAGTACACGTAGAGACAGAAACATTTGCTGAAAGCCACTTCTCCAGCCCAGAGCCCCAAAACAATCCTGACTGCCAAGCTTAGTGTAGAAAAATGCCGCTAGACCACATGCCACTCTGTTTATTCCTGGAATAAAAGGAGAGTAAGGAACCCACAATTCTTATGTGACTTTACAGCCACCTGTGACTGAGAGAAACTGTTTCTCCTTGGAAGAGATAATAAGGAACAGATAATTTAAAAATACCTTTTCTCTTGCTGCAGCCTGCTTTTCACGGAGATATTTTTCTCTACATCGGTCACAGACAAGATACCACGTGCTTCCTCCTATGCCACCATCACCGCAATTACCAGCCCATCCTCCACAAAAGTGTCCAATACTGTTATAGCCTTGTCCACCTGCATAGCGTCCACAACCTTAAAATAATTAAAATCAAGTTAATATCACTTAATATTAAGAATTATTAAATCCATTATTTAATTTGTTCAGCAATGTATTTGCTGTCAAATTTAATCTCTGGAGATTTAAAGGATCACTTTTACTACTGTGATATAAGCCAAAGCAAGGGTTGTATATGAGAACACATCCTCAGGCAAAAGAATGGCAGAGATCAAATGTTTATTTAATATATTCATCCTGAGCACTACTAATGACATTGGCAAAATTTACAAATTCCAGGTGAGTGAATCTATAACGTTTACCTTCATTCTGAAGTATTACTGTCCTGTGAGTTCTTGTCCAACTTGGACTGAAGTTTGAGCTGGGAAAAAAATTACCTTTCTGCTATGCCTCAAGTGTCTGTAGTTTTTAGTTGGCTGATGTGTATAAAAAGGATCCACATGTCATTAGAGTATTATTTTTCCTGTGTTTCTTGCTATCTGGGATGCTGTCACATCAAAGTAACAGGGGATAACAGGAAAATACAGACACCCCCTCCCCCAGTTCAAGTGGCTGAAGACTCACAGGATAATAATAATTATCTTTGTTATTACCTGTGAGTCTTCAGCCACTTGACCTGGGGGAGGGGGTGTCTATATTTTCCTGTCATCTCCTGCTATTTCTAGGGAAGAAAGTGTTTCAAACCTGCTGCACTGGAATATCATTAGAATGAAACTTGGGCTCAGAATTGATCAAAACATTTCTGGATGAGAAAACACTGAGAAACCTATAACAGATCAGGATGTATGTTTGTGTATATGTCAAATAAAAAGCAAAACACACTCATACGATTAAAACCTATAGCAAATCACCAGCACATTTGATTAATGTCTGTCTGCCCTGTCCATCTATGAAGCAGAAAGTTTGAATCTAGCATAAAAAGTAACACATTGGTGAGATAATTATTGATTTTTTATGTTTTGTTGCATACTAGAAGCAAAGTGGGTCACAAGAAGTCTTTCTTGGGTACGGGGATGGAGCATGGGAAGACAAAGCCAGAGATGATTCAGATCCTTACATCTGGATACAAACTGTATCCAATAATTCCCTGCTATATATATGAACAGGACAGACTTAAGACTAAATAAAATGTGACTCTTCCTACCATGTCAAACTTGGCCCCTTCAATGAGCTTCTGGGCCAGCTTGCATTTCTTTTACTATGTTCAGAAACAGTTAATTGCAAACTTAACAGAAGTTTGCACACAAAGACTATCCTACCTGGATGAGCTTGTCTCATGTGATAGGTAACTGGATATGGATGGGATTCACCACAGAGTTCACAGATAGTATCCTTTTCTGGTCCACCAACTGCAAGCTGAGCCATTTCACCAAAGAGGTTTCCTCTTGGTCTTGCCTCAGCCTTTTCTTTTTTCTTCTTCTCCTTTTTGGATTTTTTGTTATCTTTATCACTTTCTTTCTTCTTTAACACAGCACAGGAACCAGGGCTTGGAAAAATCATGTTCTGAGATGCTGCCTTGATAGTGGCCAGAGAAATATCTTCCCAAAAGGCTACCAGGTGCTGCAGTGTTAAGGGAAGTGGAGACTTGGACTTCATTGTATGATGACCAGATGTTTCAAAAGAGGTAGTTTCACTTTTTCCATCCTCACATCGTTCAGGAAGAGGAGGCTCTTTAAGCATAGACAGAACCTTGTTCTTATTAATACTTCCCATTTTTGATATGTCAGGCCCATGAGGGGCTATGTTAAACATATTCAGAGCAGATGATATTTCCAGGGAATGCCTGTTCTTTAGCTTAGTTTCTTTTTCCTCTACAGGCTGTTGGCCAAGATTGCTTCTAATTGGTGCATGTTCTTTAGAAAGTTCAGGATTAAATTTCAAAAAGGATGAGCAGGCCATTGCATCATGGACTATTCCTTCATGCCAGAGAAAAGAAGCAAAGACAGCCCGAGCACACTCTGCCACAGAAGGAGACATGGCTTGCTTGGCGGGCTCTATGGGTCTGGCCCCATCACCTTTGAAAAGACAGACAGACTTTTCTTTCTTGGGCCTCACATGCCTATTTGCACACTTGCGGCTGGCTTTTGGAGATGCTCTTGTATCTTGTTCATCTCTCAATGGTGCTTTTCCTATGCTGAAATGAACTTTATTAGAGGCATCATCTACACTTTTGAATTCAGAATTATCTTCACAGGTACTATCTATAATGCTGTTTGTCTTTAAAGTACTTGAAGTGCAGACTTCAACAACTTCACTATGAAGATTTTCTTGCACAACATGAGGAGAAGGGGCTCTATTCTCTGTTTCATTAACAGGTTTTTCATCTTTTGATCCAATTTTTGGTTTGGGAGAAGTTGATCGTCCCCTTAGAGGTTCTGTTAGGGGCACTTTCTTTTTGCGAAGAGTATCTGGGTCCAGTGTATATGAGTCTGATTTAGAACGTTCACGAGGAGGATCTAGCTTTGTTTTCACAGGGGCTGATGGCTTCTGAGACATAGGTTTATCATGAGGAGATGAAGACCGTCGAGACCCAACTCCAGAGGTACAGGATTTACCAGCTGAGAGTATTTTAGGAGAAGATGACCGAGTTCCTGGCCCTGGAGATTCTGCCCTCAGACCAGATGTTGTCCTCCCATCAGATTTTAAAGTTTGCAAAGTGTTATGGTTTGGAGAAAGTGATCTGCTGTGGGAATCAGACCTCAGCTTTCCAGTATCTGATTTCAGCATCAGAGACTCACTAGCAGATAAGATCTCCATATTCCTCGGTTTCTTCTGATCTGCAATAGGGTGACTCAGGCGCCCATCAGACTTTGGTGACCTACTATCCACTCTGTATTTTGATGCCATGTCTGATTTCCCAGCTGGAGAAACTGGTCTAGCAGATGCAGAAAAATTCACTCTATCACCTGTATGACACATATTGTAATGACAATAAATGGAAAGTGCTTATCTATATTATGAAGAACCATAAAACTGAATGGTCATAGACATATACATTAAAACATATAAATTAAAAACACCATTAACAACTAGAGAGCAAATAAGATATTATATTACATTGATATATTGATACAGCAAAGGGAAAAGGATGTGAGCTTAGTATTTTATGGGTTGGATCCAGAGAAGTACAAATGGAACTTAGCTTACAGAAGGAGGGTAACCTTTCTCCTATCCCCAAAAGCCACTTCTGAGTGATCTTCTAGTCTAGAATAACATGAACAGAGGAGGTTTACTAAATTGGGAATAAGTGAATAGTAGTACCTTTCTCCCGTATAAGGTAACTTTAGATCAAAGCATATGCTATGATCCCCTACTGAAACATCAGTACTATCAAGTGCTGATTTTATAAAGTATTTAATACATAAAGAGAAAAGAATGTAATATTTCTCTTGCAAAAGATCAATATGGCCTCATCCAGTGCTTGGGTGATCCTAGCCAAACAAGATGTACTGCAACTACAGCTAGTATGTGGGGGTTCTTCTCAAAAAGCACCCTTGTGCATGCACAGGATCCAACACAAATGAAAAATTATGAATGGAAACAGATTTCTCACCATGTTGTTGGATCCACAGGCCAGTTAAAACTATTCCACTCATAGAATGGAGAGCTTTACAGGCCCCCAAACCCATTCCAAAAATCATCTGGAACAACATGGAGGAGAGTATGTTTGGGGGATGGGTGGGTGGGTAAAGGTGGGATGGGATTCTAATTTGATTTGTTGTTTGTAATTTTGTAATGCTGTACGCCGCCCCGATTGCTTGGCAGAGGGGTGGGATATAAATAAAAATTATTATTATTATTATTATTATTATTATTATTATTATTATTATTATTATTATTATTATTATAGTATAGGGAGTGACGGGAAAGAGGGAACTGATGATAATTGTCCCTCCTTTCACTCACAGAACCTTCTCTCGATCTAAGCCCTTTCCACAAATGGAGAAGAGTATTTTTGGATCAAACGCGCAGATTTTCCTTTTGCAACTATTCACTAAAATCTATACCTTCCACAATATTCAGAGAAAATATTAACAAACACCTTAATGTACTAACACATATCTAAAGAAAATAAAATGGAAATGTTTATTTCAGTTAAAATAAAAGGTTTGTTACCCCTGCACCCAAGTATCAGCATACAAACAAATTCTACAAACCATTTATTACAAATCATTTTTACCAGAATTATACCAATCAGTACAAATATTATGTCATGCTTATCTGAAGTATCAAGTACAAATACTAATTAAAACAAAAGGTAAAGTTTTACAGGCACGCTGGGTCAGAAAGTCATGTTTGCTACATATAATATCATATACATAGCTGCATAATGGTCTACAACTCTATGTTCTTCCAAAACAAGTACAAGGGTTTTCAAAGTATAAGAAAGCAATCCCATTTTGGTTTCAAAAGCAGATCAGATCCCCAATCACCAGATTAGATGCAAGATCTACTTATTCTCAATGAGATCTTTATTTATGGAAAGTAATCCCATCAGCTTTTCAGAGATCCCCCACTTCCCCACAGTTTGCCTCATTCAGCAGTCTTCTCAGTATTGCATTTTCAGGGGTCTGGAGAAATCCCTTCATCAGCTCACAAGCAAATTGTTAAATCTGGATCCAACCCATTGTATTTATACAGAATTGTGCCCTATTTCCCTTTAAAAAGCTAAGAATAATCTTTTTCCATGTACTTCTGAATGTCACTGTTGTTCTAGCTAAACAATTTAAAAGCTTTTGACCTTAATTTAGTATATGTTTTTCACTAAATATTTCATAAAGAATCTACACATTTACTGTAAGCCATTAAATATCACTCCAATTATATAAAGCACAAACTTCTTTGTGAATGGAATGAGATGGACTGAATAGGAAAAGATATTTAAAGAATTTCCAATAACTTTTGCACAACCTGTCTACAATTGCATGCGTACCCACCCTTCAGTTTGTGTGAGAGAGATGAAATAGCAGAGGCAGGCACAGCTACATCATTACTTTTGTAAATGCGCTCACGAGAAGCAAGGCTGCGGGATGGAGTTTCTACAGTGGAAAACAGTGGCACAGAAGCAGCATAGATTCAATGGAAAAATAGCAAGGATAAAACAAGCAAAGCAAGCAATTCAGATGAGACATGTCTGTTCTATGGCACAGTTTTAGTTCACTGTTAAAGATTTAACAAGAATAACAGTAATTGCTCTAGATGTCATTTGCTGTCAAAATAATAAATCAATGTTATTTTTCAAGCTAGCATAAGGAAAACCTAACTGTGAATTCTTATGGAAGCAGCAGATGGGTTGATTAAAAACAATAACAATGAAATAGCAGCTAATGAATAGTTTTGCTTGTTCATTTATTGCTTTGTTATTATTACTTCCAACAGCCTAAAGTACATCTGATATTCTATAGATGTGGCTACCATTTTTTAAGCTTAGGTGAACCTGTTGTTATTTCACTGCCTGGGTAAAATAAATGATCACATGGAAAACAACTGCATGATTATTTTGCTACTTTTGAACTGAGGCCAACTGCTTATGCAAGTTCTTTTTCCTAAATCTTTTATTAATTTTATTTGGCAAAACTAAAATAAAACCTTTATCGTAACTAATTTATACAACAGATAATTTCACATATGACAATAGCCTACACAATACGTGAGCTTTGCCACTCTATAGCCTGCAGGTCAATTCAAGCTTTAGTAAAAGGCTAGCACTTTTAGTGTTGCCCTGTTAAACAAAATCAGTTTTTAATAGCAAAACTTTTACTACTATTATTTTTCAATTCTGTACTTTTCAGTAACAATCCCAATGATGATAGCTGGAGAAGACTAAAACTGGATTAAATTTTAGCATAAGAATGGAAACAAACAGCCAATTTTGATTAAAACAAACAAACACCAAAACCTCTCTCTGTCTCCAGGCTTGCAGAACGCAAAGGGATCTTGTAGGACATTTGAGACTGAGCAAAAGACGCATAAGCTTTTGTAGACTTGGTCTACTTCCTCAGATGCATGGAGATGCTTGCAACTGAGGAAGTAGAAAAGTCTATGAAAACTTATGTTACATCATCGTTTGTTCAGTTAAGGCCTTTGCAGACTGCCAGAAATAGTGCACATTAAACTGAGGCACTGCCCTGGCTCAATGCTAGGGGATCATGGGAATTGTAATTTATTGTGGCACCAGAGCTCTCTGACAGAGAAGGCTCAATGTCTCAGAAAAAAATACAATTCCCATGACTCCCTAGCACTGAGCCAGGGCAGTGCCTCAATTTAATGTGCACTATTTCTGGCAGTCTGCAAAGGCCCTTAGTCTCAAACATGCTACAAGATCCCTTTGCATACTGATATTATCCAGACTATGATGGCTATATCTCTAGGCGTACAGATTTCTACTTCTGAAGAGGAAGGCTGGCTTACTTCAAGGATAAGTGCCCTTTCATCTCATCCCTATTATTAGTATGACAAGATGTAAGCACAGAACAAGCAAAAATACTAAACTGAGGTAGAGGAAGTTTTTCTAACTACCATTTTTCTAGGAACAGAATGGAACAGGGAAAAACCTACAACTGAGATGGAAGACGGGAGTCATCTTAGTTATCCCAGTATGGCCTGTTCTAGAGATGTCTATCACATCTTTTGTTCTGCAAGTTTTTCTTATTCTTCCTAAATCCAAGTTATATTGCAATAAGGAAATTCTTCTTGACTGCAATATATCACTACAAGATTTGAAAAGCTAAAAAGGGGGGGGGGGAAAGGGGGGAGCCTATGGCTGGAACCCAAGAACTCCCATTAGTTTATATTGGGCTTGCGCACACCAAGGTCCGAAGTAGATGGGCCAAAAGTGCTGGCTTCAGGCCACGTTGGGGGCATGACGTTTGCATGACGCATGTCCCGATCACAGTTGGAAGCTGCAACAACCCAGAAGAGCCGGCACAAAAAGGAGCAGTGAAAAGCTACTCCTTGCCAGTGGCCAGGTTGAGGACAGCAGCAGTGGCCTGTATCAAGACTAGAACTGTGTGGTCATCACAGTCCAGTGCAATCGGAGCAGGAGCAGCCTCTGGCCACTTCTTTTGCCACGTCTACACAACCTGAGTGTCAGTTTTTAAAAAATGATTTTCTTTTAGCAGGTCTTATTTGTGCCAAATCATCACTGTTTTTGTAGTTTCCCTCAAGATTTCAAACATTTTTCATGCTGCACAATAAGTTACGATAAACACATTTAAGGCCATCTTGGGCTCACAGAACTGATTCCATGGTCTATCTGAGATTGGTTCAAATGTGCATATAACAATGATACTCTAAGGAAGTAACTGAACTTGAAACAAGAACAGAGACTAAGGGGCAAAACAGATGGGCAGGAAAGAAGTGGCTTGAAGCTACCTTTTCCAAAGCCACATTGAAATCCCACCAACCACACCACCGGCTCCCAAGGTGTCTGAGTACACATGTCATGACCACACGGCATGACTTCAAGCTGCGCTGCTGGGTACTTTTTTTTTTTACTGTCCCCACCACCATCTCTGCGCACCTTGCACAGCCATCCCAGTGAACCTGCCCACATTTGCATGTGCAGTGCTTCACTGGAACAGAGCATGAGAGCAGAGGTGTACCCATGTAGATGCCAGCAAGGTACAATCATGCCTCCCTTCAATCCTCCCCCCCCCCCTCACCCTATACTCTCTCTTTGTCTTTTCTGTGTGTGTTGTACTCATCTCCATGAGAGGTTCCATGGTTTCTCTTTTGGGCATTGCCACCCTCACCATTCGTGTATGGCAGCTCTGTTCCATTTAAATGTGCTCTTGCGATAGGGCGTTTACATGCACAATTAGGGTTAGGGTTTGGAAAGAGCGCCCTTTTAGAGTCACACTGGTGTTGGTGCATTTATACATACATGCAAAGGTGTACACTTTCTGAGAAGAAGCAGAAAAAAGCAGCTTCTTTTTGAAGCGGCTTTTCTCCCCATAAGGCAGCTAGAGGGCACTTTCCAGCTGGCTTCAAAGCGTGCGTCATCTAAACACCTCATCTTGAAGCCAACCTGAAACCTGCTTATTTTGCCTGTCTGTTTCACCCCTAAAACATCAATGTCATGTACACCTTCCTCAGTCTATATCCAAATGAACACAATGGTTTCTACTTCCAAATAAACATGCAAATGAGTGCATTATAATTTGGCCAAAAGCTTAATTGAAAAAACTGCAAAAATTTACTTGACCTTTTCATTGCCACAGAAACAGATTGTAGTATGCAATGCTCTAGTCTCATCAATTCACTGGCAAACTACAAGTGATATCATCAAATGTATCCCTAATGCCAAGCAGGATTTCACCCCCTTACAAATAAAACTTTCAGAGGAGGGATGTTATTCAGGATCAATTGTTCAGGAAGGAAGGAAGTGACAGAGAATAAAATTCTCTCTCCATGCCTGGTCTGATTTTATTAACTATCAGCCATCCAAGTTGATGCAATTTCCATTTTGAAAAATATATCTGTAACATCATGTGCAATTTGGGCCTTAGTGACCACAAAAACATGAAAAAATAACTAAAGAGGGTGAGCAAATATAGACATTTTGATTCAACTGTGTGATAACACTTCCCTTTCCCATCAAAATACAGTGGGCCCTTGGTATCTGTGGGGGATCTGTTCCAGACACCCGTGGATACCAAAATCCATGGATGATCAAGTCCCACAGTACTCAATGGTAGTGTGATCACATGTCTGCGCCACCATTGAAGACAATGGCACTTCCTCTCCAGATGCCACCCTCGCAGCTCTCAACGCGGTGGGTGGCAGGGGGGTATCTCTTCTTCCTCCTCTTCTCTTCCTCCTACCCCGTCACCACTGCCACAGCTCTTTCTCTTCCTCCTTTTCTTTCTTAATTCTTCCTCCTCCTCTTCTGTCACCGCTGCTGTAGCTCTTCCTTCTCGTTATCTTAGCCCGCTTCCTCTGCTTCCTCCTCCTTCACCCCCCCCCCGGCTTGCCATCCACAGATGCTCAAATCCGCAGATGACAAGTCTGCGGATATGGAGAGTGGACTGTATGTTCTTAACACAGTAGGTCAGAAAGGTCCTCACATGATTCAAAGCAGGGATAACATATAAACTATTAGGAATACATTTGTCTTGATCTTTTCATTCAAACAGCCAGCCAGTCCATAACTATGTCAATAGACCAATAATTCTAATATAACCAACAATTTAGGCTTTTATGTGAACCATCAATGGCTCAAATGTGCTCATGGACACACAGGATCTCACAAACTTGCCTGCCAAAACAGCCATGGGAATCACGTCTGACTGGTAAATAATATAGCTATTTCATGTATTTCTTTTTGGATGAAATATAAAGTAATTATATAAACAATGAATTTTATTAAAAGTGTGATTTTCATGATATGAAGAACATAATTTGTTGTACATTGAGTGTTACAGTAGATATATAATAATATCAAGCAATTGTTTGAGAAGACGGCTGGAGCAGCAGTACAGGATAGGTTTCCTTGTGATAAGAATACAGCTATTTAGTTTGCCTTCATAATGTCTATCGATAAATACAAAGGCTGAGCACAGTAGAAACTAAGTGGACCCAAGGCTACAATCCTGCCCCCTGCTTTAGAAGAGGGGATTGTTCTTTCACAGACATTTCTTTCACAGAAAGACCACAGGGACAGCTTCTTTGTCATGGAGATTGCATTACTATCCTCAAACGCCAGCTCCAAAGCCACTACACTTCAGTCATCACCAGTTTGTCACAGATAAAAGCTTTTTTAGTGGAAAAGGCATCATTCAGTTTGGGGACAAAAGCTACAGGAAGCCAAAATACTATTTAAAATTTATTGAGCTGTTTATGCAACTTACATCTGGTATTTGGTTTCCAGGCCTAGCTTTTGGTACTGCTGTCCACTGCCTATCCTGGGTTTGTCCAGAGTTGTCTGAACATTCCCTCTTCACAGCTCTGTATGGTGCTAGTTGCTTTTGTTCTACCTATCAAAGACCTGATCTAAGACTTCTTAGATTTATCTGACCACACCTCTGGAATTTCCTCTGTGCTGATTCCCCTGTCTAGGACCCAAAGTATACTAAATCTTTTCTTTAGGAGGATATGCTGTTTGAAAATGAATATAAACAGATTCCTATAGCTGGCAGAATATATTCCACATATTCACAAAGAGCAGGTGTTCTGCACCAATGCCTGCATTTTAGCCTACTCCAGCTAACAACTTGCAGTTCTAAATTCAATGTGTAAGTTGCTTTTCTGGCTGTCACTTCCCCAATCTTTGCTAGGTATCACATTCCAAAGATTGGAGACAAATTCCAGGCCATTAAGGACCTTTTAGTGCTATTACTGTTGTTGAGATACTGATCAGACATCAGTATCTAGGTACAGAAAACTATAGCGACAAGCTCTGTTGCAGTGAACATGAAATATTCAGATGGCAATGAAATGAACCTGCATTTATTTATTCCTGACAAATAATAATATTAAGCTACTTCAAAACCCTAGATTTGAGGAATGAGAGTTTCAGAACAAAGTTTTCCTAAGGAATAGGTAAAAAGAGGCCTCAAGAACTCTCACTAATTGGCTCTGAAACAATCTGGACAGAAAAAGCACCCAGAGTTCTGTGACACCTGGAAGATTAAGCTCAATGTAGCACAAACTTCCTAAGATAAGACCCAACTTTACATATGAGTCCAATACCCTTGGTACCCTAGGAGTGGGAACTCTCAACAATGGCAATGCCAGTTAGGGCTGCTTAGAACTGCATTCAATGGCATCTGGAGGGCTGCACAATTCTTACTCCCAATTGCTGTTGCTCAGGCCACAGTAAAATTGTTATTTTTAAGGTATCACAGAAATCCTGCCTTTCTGACAAAACTTAACACTCAACTTTTACTTCAGTCCTGTAAGTCACTTTTGCTTTGATTCAACCAAAGTATCTCGAAAATTATTATTATAATATTATTTCTGTGAGGAGTGTTCTGTACATAAAAGTATGGTTTTACAGCAGTACCCTCAGATAAAAATACATTAATCCAGCACTACATTAAAAGCTAAAAATCTAACAAAAGGTGAAATGCACATTACTTCAACTGAAAAAGATCTTTTACATTTCATTGAAATTTCTGAAGAAAAATGTCTGACCACTAATAGTATACTGGATATGAATAAGAGCCATGGATACCCCTTAAAGAGGGAGAACTTGTACAATTTTCTTCTTAAATACCTTGAAACTGTATTGCTCTTCTCAGACTGCTCAAAAAGTGTTATGTAAGACCAAGAAGAGCGAGAGAAACAATTATTTATAGAAAGGGAGCCAAAACTACAATGTTAGAGGGCAAATAAGTGAAACTTCCTTTGACAACTCTTGGTGCACAGCTAAATCCAAATAGCATACCATAATATTATTAATCTTGCCTGAGGCAGGCAAAGTGAAGAAGTGGCATGATATGCCAGTTTAATATTAGTGCACAGATCGCTGAGATCTATGAACAAGAAAGCTGCCTTCTTCAGATGCCTTTCACAATTGATACCAGAATCTCCAGCCAAGAATAATTGATGTTAATGAAGCAGCCAAGCTGACTGAAATCAAGGACCATTTCTTTATCTTGTCACTCTATTTTGGTATATGATGGTCTATAATTTTCCACATTAGTTGACCAGCTCTGGATACTTATAAAATAATTTTCTGTTTGAGTAGATTCCTTGACATTAAGAACCAGGAAAGACTCTGTAATGAAAAACCTCAACTCTAAGTCCTTTGCCCTTGTGGATCACTTCAGTAGCTGTCTGTTGATTGCAGTATGATGCCAAGTTTCCACAAATACATGTAGTCTCCTCCTTTCCATTACACCTGACTCTGGAAAAGATTGGTTAGCCTTACTTGACTGAACGCCAAGCCTGATTAACTTCTAGTGATCACTAGAGAGGCACAGAAATACAAATACAAGAAGGTAAAGGGGTGGGGGCAGAATCCTATAAATGGAATGACATTGACATCTCCTGAATTCCTCCTCAGGTGGCTTCTCCTCTGTCCATCTTTATTAAAAGTTATCTTAGAGTGTTTATCATCCAACGCCTCAGCCAGATGGGCAGCTACACTGGATCCTGGTGATACTGTCAAGAATCCGTTCTCTTGTCTGAGTTTTTAGCATCTTGTAATCAATTTAGCAACCTAAAATGCAGTCCTAATCATGTGCACTTGCAGTATCTCTTGTTTTATTTCTTACAGTCATACTGAGACATTGGAGATTATTGCATTAGCTTTGCTGCCGGGATAAACCCAGTATTCTTAAGGCAGATCTTATCGCTTTCACACATCAATGGGCAGTATGCAGCCCATATGCAACCCAGGCTTCTCCCACATCTTTTCAAGAACAGGTAAATCCCGCTGCATACTGCCTGGCGATGGGTGAATGTGATAAGATCCACTTTAAAAAACTTACATCCTGGTTCTATCCTGGAAGTGCAGCTAATGCGATAATCTCCTTAGTAATTGGGATAGTTTCTTTCAATTTAATTTGTTTGTGTTCATAAAGTTCTGGAGAACTCTGTGCCTTATATGATCTAATTGGTTAACTGGATCCATCTTGGCTGCCATGGTTGTTGGTGTAAAAGCAGCCTTGTCCCCTTGCTTATTTGCCTCACACACTTGCAACATGCTTCAGCCTTTATACTTTGATTCGTGCAGTCTCGGACCTTGTCTTAGTGATGTCTTATTGGTATGGATAGTTAGATTTAACTATACGTTGTTATTTGGTCCTATTTCATTATTCCCAAAGTGTTACTACCCTTCATTTGCATATAGTTGTTCCTTTTAAAAATTTCATTCTATGTATTATTCTATAAATTGCAGTGATATTAAATCCACTCCTTACCTTTTGGCTATTGTTGCTGTTTAAGATTTATAGCCAAGAGGATGCTGGCTTGGCTCCTACAGGTGTCATGTGTACATCTGGATTTCCCATGACCCAGACTGTGCGTACAGTGCTGTGGTAGTAGCAGTCCTACCTTACAGGGCAGAGTTACCTGCTCATCTTTATAAATTACCTTACTGCTGGGTTGTGACAGACACTGCAGATAGTTTGAAGTCAACTAAGATGTTTTGCTATGTATAAAATATCAACATAATTTGGGGGAAAGCAGTACTGATATTAATTTGGTGAAACAATTCAAATGTCTTTCATAAATGGAATCAAGCAAGTAACTGAAAGTTCATGTCTATGTCTCATGTCACATGATTTTCAAATCATTAAAACCTATTAAGGTTTGGTCTATTCCTTAGATTATATATTCTCTATATATTCTTACTGACAGCAATAGGCAGCATGATAAAAGCTACCTCTGGAGGAAAAGAAGCTTCTATGTTTTGAAGCAAAGGGCAGATTTAAGACAAACTGACTAATACTAATCAGTCAATTTTGTTCTTAATGGACTGCTTTAAAAAGATCTAACTGAATATTCCTTTTGTTTATTAACTAACTTTTAATAACTTAAACCAGTGTTTCCCAAATTTTGGTCCTTCAGGTATTTTAGACTTCAACTCCCAGAAGCCCTAGCCAGTTTGGCCAACAATCCAGAATTCTGGGAGCTCAAATCCAAAACATCTGGAGGACCAAAGTCTGGGAAATATTGCCTTACGTGCAAAAGGTGGTGTGTCCTAGACCCAAGAAGTTTTTAACTATCTTATTTATCCCACAGGAGGCAATAGGTTCTACTACCTGTGGTTTCTTTCCTTTTCTATAGAAGAACTGAAATAACATGAGCACAAGGTGCCCCCTTCATGTACTCTGGTGAAGCCAAGGAACAGTGAAAGAATCAACACTTCAGTGTCAATCCTTTACTTCTGCGACTTCTTTCCCTCTAGTTGTCACACTTTGAAATTTATTCTGTTCCCTGAAGTTCTTCGCTACCTTGCATAGGTGGATGTGCTCTCTTTCAGTTATTAAGTCATGTCTGACTGGATGATGGGCCAGTAAGAAAAAGATTTAGGTCCTTTGCTGTTTGTACCCTGATATGCATAAGGGTCTTGAAATCAGAGATCACCACTACAGAAGAGGAGTCTGTTTCTGTATTACTCACCCAAAGCAGATGACACAAGGTTATTTCCACCAAATTCTGCATGTTCTTGGTCTTCATAGGGAAGGCAGATGTGATTCCCTTCAGGCATCTCAAAACCAGGTATAGACACAGGGGAATAAGGTGAGATAAAGACTGCTCACAAACCTGTGTGGGCTATTTACAGACAGTGCTGTAGCTGAGTTGAGGTCTTCATTCTTGTAGTCATGGTATTCTTTTGTCAGCTTCACTGGGGAAGGATATCCTGAGAATGTCTTATTTTCAAGGGTGGATAGAAAGCTTGGCATCTGCCAGTGTTCTTCCAGTTGAAAGGAAGAAACCACCAACAAGTACTAGCATATCCAGCTCACAGGGTGGGTTAACAGTTTTTTGAAAACGGGCATAATTAAAGCCTAACAGACACAACATTCATTCTGGAGCAACCATTTAAGACCCCTCTCTAGGTAAACAGAAAAATAAAACTGGACAATGTAGTTGGAACTTTACAGTGACTCACATGATAAGCTAAGTGAAACAAACTGACAGCAGCTGAAATAATTGGGATTCTAGAACTACAATCACCACCACATAATTCTACAATAGTTTTCATGTAAATGAAAAAAAAATCTCACAGAAATTTATTTTGTTGGTGGTGAAGCTTCCAGGTGTATTGTTTGTAGAGAAATTAAGAAAAAATGGAACTGAAATAGCTTTATCATTAAAATGAGAATTTAAAACAAAGAACTAGTGTAACTGCAATAGGCTTGTGCACTACAGCTCAAACTGTACCCATGCACATTTTAAATTTCTTCAGGTGTTAGAGCAGCACCAGTGTGTGAAACCCTTAAACTGAATTAAAACTCAAATAGATTTTTAAAATCCCTATTTTAAATGAATTTTACACTACAGAACAGGAACAAAGTCAGTGCAGCACTCCTTGCTAATTGTGGAAAGACTGATGTTTGCTTCAATGTTATGGAAAGCCAACATAAAAGAACAGAAGACAGACGGTGCATGATGAATGACTAGCAGCTGAGAAGCAACTAAGTTTGTTAAAGCAATGACAAAGGTTCAGAAATGGACGGATGAGGCAGGAAAGGCTGACAGACTTACTCTGAAGCTGTGGCTGAGGTTGCTGGAAGGAAAGGGACTGTCCAAACACAAATGGGCTGTGGACTAGGGAAGAGGGAGGTTTTGCAGCTTGATCAAAGATGGAAGGAGCTGGGAGACTAGGCTGTGACTGAATGGAATTCAGTATGGCACTCAGTTGGTCACCTGCAGTAGGCAAAACAGTCAAAACTACAACCTGTTACTTTTCCAAAAAATGCTAAGTGAAGTTCATTTGAAATTTAAAACTAATAAAGCTTGGCCTTGGCTGCGATCTTGTAACTAAATATTACTCTATATAACAAGACACAGTATATAAAGTGATGCAACAACTGAGAAATAATTTGGTAGAGTCAGGAGCAGTTCAACGAAAAAGTTGTGAAAGGGAAGAAGAGAAAGGGATGGCTAAATGTGCAAGTGATTCATAAAACATTTTTCCCTAATTTCCTTCTTAGTAGCTTCCTTTTGAAAATAAATTTGAAGTTCATCATGTTCTTAAAAAAGGACTTCTCATATAACTAGACAGGGAACAATGTCTTGAAAACTAGGGAGTAAGAAAACAGATATATATATTATATATATATATATATATATATATATATTGCTGTTTTCTTACTCCCTAGTTTTCTTACTCCCTAGTTTTCTTACTCCCTATATATATATATATATATCAAAAAGGCTTACAGGAATTGTTAAAATCAACCTCCCTTCAGAATACTAAGCCAAAGACTGTTTGTGATTTGTGCATATGATTAAAGATAATGGTTAAGGAAGCACCACAGCTAGACAGTAAGTTAAACCAGCATATTAGTTTTCAGTAATTCTCATGCTTTTCTTTTTGGAAAACAATTAAGCATGCACTGCTTTTGAAATATGTGTATTTCACCTTTAAAAACTGAAATATTTTAACAAAAATGTTATGCTCCTTGGCTAAATGGAGCTCAAAAATATTTTCCTTCCTCTTTTACTAATGTTAACCAAAACACAAACTGTGTGTAAATAGTTGACTATATGGCTATGATCCCAAAAGCAGGATATTTGAACGACAATATTATTTTTTTAAGTTTCAGCTCCCAAAAGGTGGTCTGAGGGCAATTTTTCATTGCTGGAAAGGTTCCCTTCTGCCAAGCAACTAAAATTATCTTACTTTGCAGATCTTTGGGATTGAATGTTTCCTATATTGATCTGCGATTTGACTGGCTGCATTGAATTGTTTTATGTTTAACTGTGTTTGTTTTAATGACTGCCTGACTTTTTGTATTCTGTTGTTTTTACTAATTTTAGTTTCTTAATCTATTATTATTAGTGACATTGCCCTTTTTATAAAGGAAAGGTAGTAATAATAAAGGTTTTAAATAAATCCTCCAGGTTAAAAAAAAAAAAGATCCAGGGAAAGAACACCCCCTGCTCTCCCAGGTGGAATTTTGCCCTTAGTGCAAAACAATGAAGTTGCTAAACACCTGGCCATTAGGGAAACAACAGAATGAAATCACAGAGTATCATGGTGATATCCCTGCAATACATTATCCATTTTCTCCATATGATGATTCACACACCTTAAGGGAAAACCACTAGCCAGGTGGGTAAACACATAGCAATAATCTCTTGAGGATAAATATTAACAGTAAGACAAAATTTCCCTCTTTAAGCAGCCAGAAGAGTGGGCTTTCACTGCTAGAGAGTACATGCAGTTCATGGCCACACCTTAAACCATCCATGTTACACTCCCAAATACTGTATCTGCGTACAGGAAAAGGTGAAGGGTTTTATGAATGCTCATGCATAAATCTACCTAGAAGATCCACCACAAAAGACTGCTGAAATGACTGCCAGGAATAGAGACTGCCAGGAACAGAGATCAGCATGGTGTTACACTTTGAGCATTGGACTACGACTCAGGTTTCAATCCCTGCTCAGCCATGGAAACTCACTGGGTGACTCTGGGCAAGTTACACTCTCTCAGCCTCAGAGGAAGACAAAGGAGCCCCCTTTTGAACAAACCTTGCCAAGAAAACCCTGTGATAGGTTCACCTTAGGATTGCCATGGGTCAGAAATGACTTGAAGGCACACAACAACAGGGAGACACAAAGAGGGCACAAAGGTATGAGAGAAACAAACTGAAAATGTGCCTGTTTATTAGGGCAGGTTAAGTGCAACAGCAAGGAGTCAGTTTTACTACTGTAGGTAGTTCCCGAAGGATTAGATCTATGCTGTACTGGCACAAAAATAAACAGGCATTGTTATTTTATGTCACCTGTATTATGATATGACTTCCTCACAGTATGCCAACAATTTACTTAAGGAATTTAGATGTTTGAAACTGAAATGCTGTCTGAACCACTAGAATTCTGTGGTTTTACATATCACTTCAACTAAGATATGAGGTCACAAAGAGAATCTCACAGGGTGAACTCCAAATCAAGTACACACAAATTTGGAAATTCTTCAAAAACCAGTTTGTGCCATTCCTTTCCCTCCAACTGGGAAGACTATCATGTTGTGTATTCTAGAGATAAGGAATTTAAGTCATGAAGGCTGGATTAGTGCTTTATCCGAATTATGAGGGGGGAAAAGCAGAGAAGTTAAAGTAACAAATGTGCAGGCTGGGGTTCTGAAAGGATCATGAGGAACCCAGCTGTTCTTTAGGAAGACACAAGCATGACTGGTTGTCAAAAGTCTATCTTTTTTTTCTGGACCTCCTATTTTGGAAGTGAAATCACTTAGCTAGCTATGGCGAATCACTTGTTCTTACTCTTCAACTGTAATACAGTCAGCACTTCATATCTGTGGATTCTGCATCCACGGATTTAATCTTCCATGGCTTGAAAATATAAATTCCAAAAAGCAAATCTTAATTTTTCCATTTTATACAAGGGGCACAATTTTACTGCTCCATTGTATATAATGGGACTTGAGCATTCACATATTTTAGTATCCACCACAGGTCCTGAAACCAAACCCTAGCAGATACCAAGGACCCACACTGTACAAATTTTTATTATTCAGATAAAAGTTATACAGTTGGCCCTCCTTGTCCATGGATTCTTTATCCATGGATTCAACCATCCATAGCTTGAAAATATTTTTTAAAAATATAAATTCCAAAAAGGAAGCCTTGATTTTGCCATTTTATATAAGGGACACCATTTTACTATCTCACTGAATATAACAGGACTTGAATATCCACAGATTCTGGTATACATAGGGGGTTCTAGAACCAAACTCCAATGGATACTATAGGCCCACTGTAATATTAATTTAAGGCCTTAAAACTGCACTGCAGAAATTTGTCTTAATCAAATTTCAAACATCTAAATATGGTAAAACTTTCCAGATTTCATTATTTTATTGAACTAAAGTATTATTTTGGAAGTCAGCCAATGTGGTGTAGTGGTTTGAGCATTGGACTATGACTCTAGAGAGCAGGGCTTGAATCACATTTCAGACATGGAAACCCAATAGGTGGCCTTGGGCCAATCACACGCTCTCAGCCTCTGAGGAAGGCAAAGGCAAACCTCTTCTGAACAAATCTTGGCAAGAAAAGACCATGATAGGGTTGTCTTAGGGTCACCATAAGTAAAAAATGACATGAAGGTACACAACAGCAACAATATTTTGGAGTGATTCTGAGAAGTAATATGACTTTCCATAAAAGCATCTCCCCCCCAAAAAATTGTTACTTCATCGGTAATAAGAGCCTAATGAAACAACACACTCCTACTCTATAAAACAACCCTAGGAAGACTTCCAAAGTCAAAATGATTTCTGTAGTATATCACTGATATGATTATAATAGTATACAGTTACATGTATCTTATTCCTCATTTTAAAAGGCCATGATTTTTCTTCTTTGTGCTTTTTATGAAAATATGTGCCTATAATCTCCTTGTGATATAAGGACTTTATCCCAAACCCTTCAAATCGCATTCTGCTGCACCTACATTTAAGTAAATTTATTTCAAAGTAGGCATAATAATATGCCCATTGAAATGGTATGGTTAAATTGCGTTCTATCTATTGTTGCTGCACTATTCTTTGCAAACAATCAGGGAGAATGAGACATGAAGAAACTAAAGCAATAAAACATGCAACATCAAAGGGATTCCAAAGGGACTCCAATTCAAAACATAGGCTGGTCTAGCAAAAGGTAAAAAAAGGGTTTCCAGGAATCATGAATTAATTAACTGTTGGTATGGAAATGATGCTGACTACTAATAAAAACAAACATGAAATCTTTGCCTGTTATAGTGAAAACAAAAGGACATTGTAATGCAAAGGTTATGTTGAAGCACGTTCATGGTTCATGACTGTTCCTCAAAGACAAGACACTGAACTTGAAGCAATACCTGGTTAACACAACATTTCTTGTAAGTCATCAATATTACAGTTGTAATAAATATGATCCAACCAAAGTTGAGTGCCTCTTCCCAATGAAATGAATGGGACCTAAGTAGTGCTGACTTTGGATATACCATATATACTCAACTAAGCTGACCTCATGTCTCAGTCAAGGGCAGGTTGGCGCCAAAATTAGGGATTTTGATATGATACATGGATAAATCGAGGGTAAAACATAATGTCTCGGCATCCTTCCTCCCACTCCACAGCCCGGCTGTCCCCTCAGGAGACAGTCAAGCTGGGGAGAGACTTGAGGGGTGAGTCCTTGCCCTGCCTTCTTGTCCCCAACCTGGCTGTCTCCCAAGGGGCAGCCAGGCTGGGGACAAGGCTTGGGGGGGG
>JAIPUX010001232.1:35867448-35879259 GCA_020142125.1 Phrynosoma platyrhinos
GCGGCGGCAGGGGTCCGCCTGGGTTAGTAAGGGGAGTTGTGGTGGGGCGCGCGCGCGTACGTTAGCGGAGGGTGCGCGCGCATGCAAGCGCGCGCGTGTGCCACCTTCCCCCCCCCTTGGCCCAGCCGAGACCTGGGCTAGTGGAGACCGGCCCAGGTCTCAAAAAGGTTGCCGGTCCCTGATTTAGAGCATATCTAATATCCTGTGTCATCTCCCTGATCAGAATGGACCATTTCTACTCAAATGTCAGGGACAGAAAATGTAGTGAGCGATAGGGGGGACAGGCACAGCATTCTTACAAATTTGATATTTTTTCATGTAAGAACAGCCTAAATGTAAAATATTTCTACAATTTTAAGGTAAAAATAAAAATTTAAAATGTTCAAAAGACATTCAAGCAAGGAAACCAGTCAAGAAAGTTTTGTACATATGCATGAAGCAATCTTTCTAAAATGTCATTCTCCCTCCCTATTTAACTGTTCACTACTTGAATTTCTAGAAGTCAGTCTTGCAGCAAACAATTAAATAATATATTGTCATAGCCAACTTTCAGATTTGTGAACAATGATGTAATACTTCTTAAATAAGAAATTTATTCATAGAAATTTTTCTCTCTCGAAAGGAAACAGAAAAAAGTTTTAAGGTCTCATGTTGTCAATGTTATTCATGGTTCCTAAACAGTTTAAAGCATTAAAAACATTTCAAATGCTTTTTAAAAAGTTTATTAAAAAGCTTGATAAAACAAGTAAGCAAACAACAAATTGATAATGATACTGCAGGATGCAGAGTAGCAGTACCCTTCAAGATGTAAAAAGAGCAAGAGACAGATGGAATATCCCTGTTGACATCAAAGCCTGAGGGAAAAATAAGCATGCAGGCATACAGTCAAGAAGAACATATGCAGCCCTAGACCTAGCAGCTGGGTGTCTGCTTAAATCAGTGAAGACTGTTGTCCATGAGAAATCCAGATCTGATCTGGAAGGCTTTACAACCGCCTTCATGTTGGGGTAATCAATATGTGGCTTGAGTGAGTGGAGTCACTCTGCAGCCTAAGCACACATCATAACCTAAAGAACATTCCCAGAGGCATTCTGGTTGCTTTATCTGTCAATTCCATTCTGCCAGCTGCAAATGTCTGTTGTTCATCAAGTGCCTTTCACAATGCTATCTAACACACACAGACACACTCTGCTGCTGCAGAAATCTGTTTAACCCTTCTCAACTGCTGGTTTTATACAGAGGAAGAAGTGTTGCCCTGTAGGTCAAAACTGGAGATCAGGCTGGCCCATCCTGCAGGGTGTTAGGAAGGGGTGCCAAGCCTGTTCAGAAAGAAGAGGATGTGTGTGAGATATTTCTTCATGTGGCTCAGCTGCTTTGCTCCTCCTTCACTTTTGCCCATCAGAGGTGCTTGTTGGATCAAGATATACAAAGGCAGGTTTACAGTTGAACATTCAGAAAACAGAAATAGAAAATAGAAATAATGACCACAGAGGAGTTACATTATTTTAGAGTAGTCAATGAAGACGCTGAAATACTGTTGGCCCTCTGTTTTTGCAGGGGATCCATTCCAGACCACCTCCACCCACAAAAACGGAGACTCACCAATATTCAAGCCCCATAGACTTGAATGGGGCACGCCCCATTAATCTTAATGGAGGTCACCCCTCCCTGAATATTCAAAACTGCAAATCTCAAGTCAGCGAGAATGGAGGGTGACTGTTGGTAAAGTTTTCATACCTTGGTTCAGACATTAATCAGAATGGAGAATACAGACAAGAAATCGGAAGAAGACTATAACTTGGAAGGGCAGCTATGAAGGAATTAGGCAAGATCCTGACATGTAAAGATAAATAATTGAATACTAAATTTACGATAGAACTTGCCATCATATTTCCGATTTCTATGTATGGTTGTGAAAGCTGAATAGTGAAGAAAGCTAACAGGAAGAAAATCAACTCATTTGAAATGTGCTTCTGGAGAAAAGTTCTGTGGTTACCAGGACAAATTAATGGGTTCTAGAGCACATCAAGCCTGAACTGTCTCTAGAAGCCAAAATGACATAAACAGAGACTGTCATACTTTGGCGATATCAAGAGAAAACATGACTCATTATAAAAGACAATAATACTTGGTAAAGTAGAATGCAGAAGTAAAAAAAGAAGACTGCTTGAAAGATGGATAGATTCAATCAAGGAAGCCATGGTCCTGAATCTCAAGACCTGAGCAGGACTGTTGATAGGGTGACTTGGGGGTCTCTCATTAATGGGATCACCATGAGTCAAAGTCAACTTGATGGCAGTTAACAACAACAGCAGCTTCAGATATGACTAAACTCTAACTCTGGGAATTTCTTCAAAGTATAGTACTTCGCTAGTGATTTAAATACAATATTTTTTTTTACTCAAAATACACAGTTAACCCTAAACTGTATCTTTAGGCTATTTTAAACCAGGTTCATGCTATCCTCCATTACAGGTAACTGGGGAAGGGGGTGACAATTGATCAAGGGGGGTCATGAGACTTTGATCTTAACTCCTCTGTTTCAATTACACTCTTCAATTCTTTTTTACATACTTGCATATACACTTGTGTATACTTGCATAGACCTAAGATAAGAGAGTGAATGTTTCTGTGTGACTATGTGTGAGAGAGAGTAAATAAGTATGTGTGTGACTAAAAGAAAGAATGAAAGAACATGACTGTGTACATATCTGTGAGCACTGGTGCATGTGAGTGTGGCTGTGTATAAGACAGTATGTGTAAAATTTACACATGTTGTTAGGAACTGAATTTATTTAAATAAAATATTCTGATATGAAAAATGCTATTTCCTTGTAAAATGTTAAGATATGAATATACATGAATGTGCGAACAAAAATACGTGCACTAAACAAATAAAATATTTTATTCATATGCCATGTTCAGAGAGGGTGCAATGTCCGCATGTAGATGTAAAAGGGGTCTCAGGGGTAAAAACTGAGACAACTGGCATACAACTTATTTGTTCCAAACCCAATGAAAACTGGAATTGGTTTGTCAATACAAGCATTTCTTGAAGAAAACATTCCTTGATTAGAGACTTTGCTTCTCTGTGCTATCATGTTTGTCAATATGCTTGCTTGAATATGTCACAATCTGCAATTTCCACATACTTTTAAACAAGTTAATAATGAAAATATACCAGCCAACATCTACATTTCTGAAAGCATACCTGTTCTAGTAGTAAAACCTACCCTTTTTTTTATCCTTAATTTATTATAGATATATCATAATGACCAGTAATAGCAGCACAGTCAGGCTCCTTTGCACAAACTGCTGAGTCAGACTTTCTAAAACATCTGATTCATCTGTGCATACAACCTACAATCAATACTGCTTGTCGTTTTAGGATTATGTCTAGAACAGGAATCCTGACTTATCACCCCTCTAATAACCCAGAGTTTGAAGTCAGGGGATTTGTTAGCTTTTTGGTCCTGGCTTGATAGAGGAATGGGGGGGGAACCCAAAGCCCACATTCCATAGGCTTCTTATGGCTACTCTGTTCCTGGTTACTAGAGACATTCCTTCTCACAGCTGGGCTATGTGTATTAGCCAGCTAACACTAAGCATGCTTTTCAGAAAGTCTGGTTTACGGCTGCATAACAGCAGCTAATGATCTCAACACCAACAATAAATCTAACAGGCAATCTCAATATCAAAATCAAGCCAAGACATATCTTTCAACAATTTCAGTTTAACTAGATCTTATTTTTAGATATATTGATAAATGTCACTGATACAGTATTGTATTCAAATGTTGTTGGGTTTTTCCTATAGGCAGATATAGATATAGATATAGATATAGATATAGATATAGATATAGATATAGATATAGATATAGATATAGATAGAGAGAACAGATCCTATAAAGCAAAAAGATCCATAGCCTTTCTCACCAACTAAGAATTGCCTCCAGTTCTAAACCTGTTCTTAAATGCAAGTGAGTGTACCAATATACCACAGTAAAGGGATAGACTGATCACTTATAAATGGTCCATAGTTAAAAACAAGCCAATAAACTACTGACAACTATTTTTTTTAAAAAATCCTAAACCACCCAGATTTATTTGTTACTTTATCCCTTCTGATTTAAGCTACCAGATATTGCTTATCAGTTAGATTATGCCAGCTATCAGTTTATTACCCAAATGAGAAAACCGTATTTTGGTAACAGCATGCCATTTTATCAATATGACCAATTTTCTTTTTAAACAAGACAGGCATGCTGATTACTATTTTAAACTGTAGTCAATTATACCAGTGCCCATGTTACATATTACCAGGTGCCTGCTTAGCTATTTGCTTCCTCTTGAGGGGAAAAAACATTTTCAAGGGCCTTCATTCTTTCTACATTTATTAAAAGCCATAAATTTGTTTAATGAGAATAATTTCCCTTATACATCAAATGGGATAAATAAATGGATGGATCAGTGGTGACAGCCTTTAAAATATTTATATTATTCTTCAGAATTGCATTTTACTTACATCAATAGGGACCAAAAGACTCTTGCCAAGATGCTGGTTAAATGAAAGGCACCAAGCTTCAGTGTAACCATTCATATTAGGAACATATTTTCTTATTGTCTCATCATTCAGTCGTAGCCATACACCATCATCATTATGAATCTATGAAGAAAGAAAGAATACAACTCAGGTTGCTTAGGTCAGAAACGATGAAAAAAGATGTATAGCTGACTTTTAAGAAGTGTATAAATGGCTTTTGAAATTAGAAACAGAAGATGAACTTGTAAAAAAGTACATGATAAGCTGGATCCAAAATGTTGGGCATAATATTAACATGTTATTCATGGGGGAAAACGTGGTCTAAAAATATAACATTTACTTTGAGCAGTACTTAAAAAGAAAACCTATATAAGATGATGTATAGATGGTACTTAACCTCAAATAAGTTATCAAAAATGTCTAAGAATGTTTCAAACAATGTTGGGGACATAAAGACTCCTTTCATATATGGTCGACTTGTTAGAAGGCAAAAAAATATTGGTCTAAGACATATATGTTGATCCAAAAGAAAAATTAAAGCTAGATTTTGCAATGTTACCAGAAGTGCTTTCTTGGGCATTCTGAATAAAGAACTGGATAGCAAATATGAAATTTCTTCAATATATAACTGCAGCAGCAAGAATACTGTTTGCTAAAACTTGGAAACAGACTGAAGCACCA
The DNA here is from genome assembly GCA_020142125.1 of Phrynosoma platyrhinos. Classification (NCBI taxonomy): domain Eukaryota; kingdom Metazoa; phylum Chordata; class Lepidosauria; order Squamata; family Phrynosomatidae; genus Phrynosoma; species Phrynosoma platyrhinos. Next base: position 35,872,672 of record JAIPUX010001232.1, read on the forward strand.
GTGCCAGAAAAATCGATCGTTAAGGTTGCTGAGTTAATTCAAATGGCTAAAATTCACATGAATTTTAAAGGATAAGCAATTGAAATTTTTTTTGGGAGGAAGACTGAAAACCGTTTATGGACTTTTTGAGCAATAAGAAATCTAAAAATGTAATAATCTGTGGTTATGGTTATTAATAATTTTGTAGAATTACATTATTTAGTTAGATCTGTAATGGCAGAATAACATATTTCTATTTATTTTATGTTTTTTATTTCATTACAGTTAAGATTAGGGGAAGCAGAGCCCTATTGTTTTTTAGTTAGGCTTTTTATTTCTCCCCCCCCCCTTTATTTTTGTTTCTTCTGTTTATTTTTTATGTATTTTTTGAATATGTATCATTTTATTTTGAGTGTATACCAGACTGTTAGTGTTAAAGATCAATAAACAAATCAATTGCAAAAAATAAAAATAAAAAAAATAGAAAAAACTAGAAAAAATGATGACGGACTGGGTTAAGAATAGAACTATGTGGGAATTCAACATTCGGGCAATTTTTTAAAATAATGGATACAATAAAAAGAATTGTGCTGAAAGTTTATTATCTTAATCTTAGCTATTTACAGCAGCAATGTAATACTGCGATACTGAACACTTTCCTGGAAAAGAATTGGAGAAATTATGAAAACAGAATTTTTTTTACTTCAAGTGTATACAAATTGATTGTTATAGTCAAGGGAAAGAATGCATGGAGTTGTAAAGATTAAGAAAATTATCAGAAACCAAATATAGATCATGTTTACAGTACATGATTTGCAAACCATAAATGGAGCAGGTTGATTTATACATAGGACACAAATGCTCTAAATGAAGATAAAGAGTTATGTTTAAATTTACTGTAAATTTGTTTTTCTCAAAAGCTGGCTTCATATAAAATTGACATAAACTGTTCATTTCTGAATAATCAACAGACTCTTTAAACTGTTGATAGCTACTTGGTTTCACCAAAAAGCAACCTTGAAATTCGTAGCATGAATTTTAAGCAACACAGAGAGCAAAATGGCTGATTAATAATACAGACTGAGACATTTATTTCCATCTACCTAAATGCTATGCACAAGATCTAAAGACCTTACACATCAGCGGGTTTACAAAATTCCCTTTGAACCACATTCTGGTATCACAATTTGTTTTTGAAACCATTCAGTTTCAAACACTATGACCTGGGACAGCTCCTGTCCAAAGCTCATTGGCCATATTTGAGACACGTAATACAATTCTTTGGATGCTGGCCTGTATATGTGACTGTTTCATTTCAAATAGATTTCTTGCAAGTTACCTCATCAATAAATGTAATGGATCCATTGACTTTTACTATGCCTATCTGCTCACTTTGAAGGGAAGGGTGGCTACGGATACGAAGCCCTGCACTGTCCTTGGCCACAAATTTCCGAACCTAAGAGAAGCAGAGACACAGTAAGGTAGAGAAAACTGTAAGAGACAGTTTTTTTAAAAAATAAATAAATAAGGATAGAGAGATAAAGCTTCAGAATATGAAAACCAACAGTGCTTAGGTGAAAGCCTACTAGCCGCTATAGTCTGCTACTAACCTCCAAAGATTGATATAAAAACCTTCAAATTTTTATTTTCTGTTTTATGAAGCTATTAATAATTAGGTTTAATTAAGAGTAATGCACATGTACACAAACTAAGATAGATTTAACCATTTTAAATATGTCAAAGCAGTTATTACATTAAACTGAATGAGGTGGCAGTCTAATTATGTCAGCTTGATGACTTACCAGGGAGTGTCATTTGTGGCCCTAGTGAATGGGCAGTGGAAGTGAGTGCCTAGTTCCTAGGTACCTCAGCTTCTCTTTCCCAGAAGCCCACATGATTTTCATGGGCTTTGGGAGGGCGCAGGAAAGCCAGCCAATCAGGCACATCCTAATTGACTGGTGGAGCTAGAAAGCAGAGTGTGAATTTCACCCTGGTCCCTTCCCTAGCCATATAAAGAAGCCTCACAGCATGCTACAGTTACTTGGTTCTTGAAGGATCATCCCAACAACTCTCCTTTACTTTGCTGGGTATTGTGAAAGTTGCCATTAGGGTCAGATGCTATCAGCATGCCTGTGCCTTAGTGGGCTTGCCATACATAGACTCAAGGTCATACGGACAGCGAGCCCCAGAAGAGTGAATGGGGTGCACGCCTATGGCACACGTACTACACCACGCACAGGAATGCACACCCATTAAAACAAACGGGAATCAAGGTCTCGCATTTTTGCCTTATGGGGGGGGGGGAAACAGATCCCCCACGTATAGGAAGGGCCCACTGTATCTGTTTTATTCTAATAATTAGGCAGTTTTGGAATGGGGCCCAAATCTACTTTGATGGGAGATGGGACCTGGGTGCCCATAATTTCCAGTTCAGGACCCAGTAAAGGACGGTAGGTGTAAATAACTAGTCAAACCCAGCTGGGAGAAGATAGCTTTGCAAAGTGAATTTAAAATTAAAATCCTGGCTCTCAAGATGCCTGAAGGAGGATCTGAACCTCTTCCCACTCTTGTAAAATCTTTTGAGCTTTCCAACAGTCCCTTAGTCCAGATACACCTATGTGTCCTTTAATATTATCTATCTTTTTTCCTACATTTTCTTAAAAGATATAGAATCACACAGAGTTGTAAGGGACTTAATGGGCCACCAAGTACAACCCCTTGCTCAGTGAAAGATTTCCAGCTAAATCATCGCCAGAAGATACGTAGCTATCCAGCCACTTTTTGAAGAAATCCACAGGAGGAGACCCCACCACCCTTCTAAACAATTGAGCTCACTGCCAACTGCTCATTCTATCAAGATATTCCTTCTACTGTTCCTAGGAACCTCAGTTTTGAAATCTATCTTATTGTAATTAGTGTTGGTCCTACTCTCTGGGTCAGCAGAGAACAGGCCTGCACCTTCCTGAGTGACAGCCCCTGAGGTATTAAAGAGTGCAATCATATCAACTCTTCACCTAGCTGAACATGCCCAGCTCCATCAACCTTTCCTATTTTGTTCTTCATGTATCTTATCATCCTTGTTGCCCTTCCCTGAACCTACTCCAACCTGTCTATATCCTTCTTAAAATGAGGCACCCAAAAGTGAAAACAATACTAATACAGTATCCAGCTAAGGCCTGGCCAGTACAGACTGTAGTGGGACTGTTACTAAGCCACTCGGTGCAGGCAAGAGCCAAAAATGTGAGAGTGCAATTGGAGTTTAATTGGAGTTTAATTCCTCTGAAGTGGCCTTTGTATGTTTCCAGCATGAATAAAGGAAAAAAATGGGGAGGGGGATCTATTCACTCTTCCAGTCAACTTGCCAATGCTCACATCTGCTCCCCCTGATATTCTGTTTCTCCAAACCCAAACTGAAATAAATAGTCTTCCTGTTTCTGCTTCAAACTTTAGTGTTTCTCCAGCACTGCTTTTGTCCTTTTTGTGCCATGCAGTGGCTGCTGCTCTGGCTACAAGACGCAACCACACTCCCACTGGGACATCAAAAAAAGAGATAGCAAGGGGCTCAGCCAACCATGCCACCATTGGGGACAAAGAGACTGAAGTCCTCCCTCCCTCCCTCCTCCCCCCTCCTTCCTTCCTTACAGCTCCCTATGAGGCTTCTGCCCTGGACTTGGCTTTGGGGGTGGAGGCTGGAGCCCATCAGCTGGAGGAAGCCGGAGCAGAGGTGGAGGCTTGGGTCTCAGAGCCTCCCACCCCCACCCCCGACACCCCATGCTCCTGTGCTGGGTCCAGCACCCTCCGGCCAATAGGGCTCCAGCCTCCACCCGCAAAGCCAAGCCCGGGCAGAAGCCTGGGAGGGAGGGAGGGAGGGGGGCTTCAGTCCCATTGTCTCTAACAGCAGCACAGCTATGTGGCCACACTGCCATTGGGGTCAATGGGACTTGAGCATCTACAGATTTTGGTATCCATGGGGGGGGGGGGTCCAGAACAGGTCCAGAATCTTGAATTACTCATGAGCCATTCTCTTTGTGCCACAGCATCTGACAGACTGGCAGTACAGGGACAGATAATATTTATGTATTATAATATTTTATATTTGCTTCTCAAGCTTTTTGGGGGTCCTGCAGCAATGCACAAAAAGAGACCTCTATAATTCTCCTACCTCACTGTCTGAAAAGGGATCCAGGAGTCATCTATCGAGTCTAGACCTGACCAGTGCAGGAATCTATTTTCTAACCTATTTATATCTCCATTTGTTACTGAGCATCCTGAGTTTTCACTGGGATTGTTTTTGCCTCCAATTCACTCATCCTTCTGCTTCACTTGTGTGACCCTCAGGTGTTCCTTGGTAAGCACTGCTGCCATTGCATGCACCCTTGAGCAAGACAGCAGCAGATTTGTTTCTGTAGTTGGTGGCACTTCAAGGTTTAACTCAGACTTGAGAAGATTCTGCTTTTTGCCAGAACCTTCCATCTCTCTACGATCAACACAGTGTGTGTGTGTGTGTGTGTGTGTGTGTAAACCCTTCAGACTTTGTTAACTTGTTTTCATTTGTTTGGTACATGGTTTGAGAATTTCTCATCCAACATTTTTTAATGTTTGATTTTAAATAGGTATATCTATGCCATAGGCAATGTACTAAAGAAATATTAACTGTGTAATGTAATATTTGCATGATATCCTTTTATAATTTTATCTAGCTTTCTGGAAGAAGGCCTTAAGAGTACTCACAGACCAGAATGGATTAGGCTTTTTTTTTTTTTTTAACCTCTTTTGAGCATCTTGAGATATGTTTCTAGTTTCTTCTGGGGATTTCATTGGATGGTCGCCAATTTATGCTTTTTTTCTTTAAAACTAATTGGTATGAAACTAATAAAAGAACGCAGCAATGACCACAAATGCAGTGTGGTACACCAGTGACAGAACTGCTCTGATCAGAGGAAAGAGAGGGAAAACTCACCCCCCAAAATTCTGGTTTGTGAAACATGCAGAGATATCCAAGGGGAAGGAAGTTCCTTTCTGCATTGACAAAGTGATGCAGGATCTAGGCCAAATTTTATGAGTTCTGTTGCCTGAGCATCTCTATTATTCCCCAAGCCATTTATAAATGAGTATTTGCCCTTATAAAAAATACGAAGAAAACATGTGTTTGGAGGTGAGGGAAAGCAGGGTGCATATTTGCAGCCGACTTTTTAGCTCTCAGTAACTTTGCTGTGGAGTATTAATGTCATGGGTAAATTATGAAGAGAAAGCAAATGGTGAAGAATGATGACTGGAACAATTTGCTGAGCAAGATTTAGAAATATAGAGTTTTTTCTCAAATGAAAACAAATGCTTTCCTTTCTCAAATACGAACAATTAAGTCCTTATATTAGGTAGAGACTATTGGATGGTAAAGCTTTTGCTTTAGTAGTTTTCTTTCAGAATTTAAATACGTGAAACTACCTTCAAATCAGGCTACTAGCCAATCTAACCTAGCCTGGTAGTGGCTCTTAGGCAGATATTTTTCATGGAAAAGTGACCTGAAATTTTTAAAAACATACTTGAGATAGAACTTGAGATCACCTGATTGTGAAGTCTGCCTCTGATCTCTGCCTCTGCTGAAAAACATTAGCTAATATATCACATGCACTTACATTCATTATTGTCACTTCAGTTAAAAAAAAATCTTTAGTTCTTATACCTTGTTTGGTAAAGGCTCTGCTTTTGGTTTTACCAACTGAGTGCCTGGAGGTATCATTCCTTTTGGAGGATCTTTTACCTTTACTTCTAGGCCAGCATCTGTAGAGTAAGAAAGAAAGCAAAAGGGTAGATAAGAAATCTAAGCGAATTCTTGAAAGTTATTTAATTGAAAGATGCATTACATTCCAGTTTCTGACAATACAATATTGCACCAGAAAAAATCTAGCATGTTCAATGAAATTGGCTATTATGTATACAAGCAGTCAAAGCCTGTAAAAACATAATCACATATGAGATGTGTGATCCTTGAATTAAAATGGATGCCATTTCTTAACCATTCTACTTTTGAAAATATTAGATTTGCTTTTCTAATGACCTATTAGAAAAACAAAGAACAGCATGGATAGAAGTTCCAAGGCATATTCACTCAATTAAGAGTTCAGCTATTTGCATATAACTATATTTAAATGATGTTAACATTCAAATCATAATAGTACAGAAAAAGAAAGACATCATAAAAGCCATAGATTTTTGTGGTTTTTTTGGGCTGTGTGGCCATGTTCTAGAAGAGCTTCTTTCTGATGTTTCACCAGCATCTCTGGCTGGCATCTTCAGAGAATGCTGGAATGGAAGAGAGTGGGTATATATATACTGTGAGACCCTGGGTAGGGAGGAGTGGTTTCCATGTAAACTGTGTATTGTTCTGTTGTTGATTGTGTATTGTTCTGTTGTCGACGGCAGGGCCCCAGGGTAGGAGGATATGCAAATGAGGATTATTGTCTGCTAATTGGTGATCATTGTCTGCTGGGAAAGCTCCTGACCCTGGGTGGTTTCCATTTGCATTTGCTGAGTGCTGATTTTTCTATTTTGCAGGACTGAGAGCCAAACTTTGTTTACTTTAAGGGTTTCTTCTTTCCTGTTGAAGTT
>JAIPUX010001232.1:35879359-35898276 GCA_020142125.1 Phrynosoma platyrhinos
TGTTGGCATGGTCCAGAATTTCAGTGTTTTCAAACAGCGTTTTATGCCTAGGATGGCTTATTATGTGTTCTGCTACTGCTGATTTTTCTGGCTGGCCCAGTCTGCACTGTCTCTCAAGTTCCTTAATTCATGTTTGGACACTGCATTTGGTGGTCCCTATGTAGACTTGTATGCGGCTGCATGGTATGTGGTAAACTCCTGCGGCTGTGAGAAGGTCTCTTCTGTCCTTCTTTGAGCGCAGCATTTGTTGGATTTTCTTGGTCAGTTTGTAAATCATTTGGAGGTTGTGTTTCCTCACCACTTTCCCTATTCTGTCTGTGACTCCTTTGATGTATGGTAAAAATACCTTCCCTTTGGGTAGTTGCTAGTCTTCACTCCTCTGGGTTTTTCTGGGTCTGGCAGCCCTTCTGATGTCTGAGCTGGAGTAACCATTCGCCTGTAGCACCCAGTCTAGGTGCTTCAATTCCTCTTCCAAGAAGTGGGGTTCACTGATGCAGTCTACCAGTGTTTTTATTGTGCTTCTTTTTTGTCCTGGGTGATGGTTGGAATTCCTGTGCAAGTATCTGTCTGTATGTGTAGGTTTTCTGTATACTGTGTGACCCAGACGTTGGTTTGGTTTGCAGATAACTAGGACATCCAGGAATGGCAGTGTTCCTTCCGTTTCTTTTTCCTGCATCTCAAGCAGGAAAGTCTCAAGCCATCTTTGCCTTTATGAGATAACTAAAAACTTTTGTCAAAATATTGTTTGAAAAAAGCATACATAGATATCATTCTTTATGAAGAATTTCAAGAGCTGCTTCCTCCTAATAGGAGGTCTAGAAGCCCATGATGAGGAAAGGTGCTGTATGAAGGACAGGTTGCTTACCGTAACTGTAGTTCTTCGAGTGGTCATCTGCAAATTCACACAATTGGGTTATTCTTCAGAACTTTCTGGAATCACCAGGGAAGACCTTTTGGCGGTAGCTCCGCCCACCCCCAATATAAGACCCCAGTCTTCCTGCCCTTTCTCAGTTTCATAAGGATGCCACGTAACAGCATCACAAGGAATGAAGTGAGCAGGACATGACTGAGGGGATAGGATGGGTGGGATTTGTGTGAATTCACATATGACTACTCGAAGAACTAGAGTTACAGGTAAGCAACCTGTCCTTCTTCTTAGTGGTCTCTGCGAATCACACAAATGGTTAGACTGACAAGCTTTGATCATTGGAGATGGGAATGTCATGATAACAATGTGCATTTCAAATAATTTGTATTTATTTTCAACAATAAAGCATTGAAAACTTCAAAGAGCACTGTTGGTGTCATTTGTTTTGATTTGTTCTGGCTTTAAGCATGGAAAAGCATGCAGTGCAACAAACCTTTAATGCATCCCCGAAAGCAATACTGCCTTCCCAAAGCCTGCATCCTGTCTGGTTCTGGTGTCCAGCCTATAATGTCTGATGAATGTTAATGGCTGGGACCAGACAGCAGCCTTGCAGACATCCTCTAAGGCAGGGGTAGGCAACCTTTTTGAGCCGGGGGCTGGGTTGCTGTCCCTCAGACAATTAGGGGGCCAAAGCATCAAAAATAAATAAATAAATAAATATTTTTTTAAAAAAAATAATAAAAAATTAAAAAATATATATGCATGCACACTCTCTCAGCCCCAGAAAAGCCATGGCAAAACCCCTGTGGAGATTTTGCCAAGAAAAACCCAAGAACAAGTAATAACAACAATAATCAATATCATCTTGGCGGGGGGCGGCGGCGGCAGGACCGGCCTGAGGCTGGTCCAAAGGCCTCAGGGGGCCACATCCGGGCTCCGGGCTTTAGACTGCCTACCCCTGCTCTAAGGGAACCCCAGTCAAAAAAGCAGAGGATGTTATTACCGCCCTGGAGCTGGGGGAGTCTTCCCCAACACTTTGTAGCACAGATGGATAGTGACAGTCACCTATTTAGAAAATTTAGATAGGCAATCCCATCTTGGATTCCGAGTAGCATACAAAGAGTGTCTTGGAACGCCTCAAGCCCACAGTTCTGTCTATATAGAAAGCAAGCGCCCTCTGGACATTGAGGTACTGGAGGTGGGTTCAGCACCAAAGTAGGTAGAACAATGTCCTGATTGAAATGGAAGGAAGTCATCACCTTAGGCAAAAAGATGATGTACAGAGCACTACCTGGTCTTTATGAAAGTGGAAGTAGGGTTGGTCGACATGCAGAGCACGGATCTCACTCGCACATCAAGCTGAGGTGATGGCCACCAAAAAAGCAGTTTTCCATGTTAAAAGTCTCAGGTTTGTAGTGGCCATGGGCTTGAAAGGCTTGCTGGAGTAGAAGCTGAGGACTAATACTAACAACATGCTGGTGTTGGAGCCGATGTTCGAGGGTGAAGGTTGTTAAACCCTTTTAAAAACCAACGGGTTTTTGAAGGACGAGGACCAACTAGCCAACTAGTAATGTAAACAGATGGCAGCCAAATAACACTTTAGAGAAGAAAGGTACAGTCCTGAATTGGCTAAGAACATAAAAAAATCCAAGATAATCAGCACCCAGACTTGGAAGGGAGAAAGGCTCTTTTGAATAAGAAAGTCATGAAACCTCATTCACTTTCATGTAGACAGCTTTTGGACCACGAGGAGTCCATACTGAGTTGGGTAAGGCTTCTGGGGTGGATTCTCCATGCCACAAGAGGAAGGGCATCGATGTCTGGGTGTCGAATCCAACTCCCCTGGAGGGTTAAGAGGTCAGGATGGGCTGGAAGTCAGAAGAGTTCTCTTCGGGATAGATGGAGCAGTGAGGCGAATCAAGGCTGTCTCGATCACCATGGCATGACAAGGATGGCATTGGAACAGTACATTTTCATCTTGGCTATGACCCCGGTGGTGAGTGGGAAGGGGGGGAATTGGAGTAGAAAGCCGAAGTCGAAAACAGTCTGTAAGTCGAGAGATCTGCTAATAATCACAATTCCGTAAAGTCAAGAGACTAGTCAAAAAACAATCTGAAGTCAAGGTCTATAAATGTGATTCTAGTAAGCACAGTTCCTTCTAAGCTGCTAGTGTAGTGGATGAAAGGAACTGAGAAAGGGCAGGAAGACTGGGGCCTTATATAGGGGGTGGGCAGAGCTACTGCCAAAAAGTCTTCCCTGTGATTCCAGAAAGCTCTAAAGCTAACTGTGTAGTTGCAGAATAACCCATTTGTGTGATTCGCAGAGACCACAAAGAATAACCTACATATACTAGCTGCTCACAAAGAACAGGAGTTGATGTTATCTTACAGATTTTTATTTTGTATTTATCATATTTACATACTGCACCTCTCCCAGCATGGGACCCAAAACATCTTAAAATAATATAAAACAAGGTAAAATCTTATTTTATAATAATAAAAAAACAATTAAGCAAACCATTCTCTTAACAAAAATATGGTTAAAAACAGTTTAAACACATTTAAAATATAATTTAAAAGATACAAGATAAAAACACAGCACACCACTTTCAAAAACCCCTCCGATACATGATTTAAGAGCTGCTTATAGGACTATTTATATAAAAATGTTTTAGCTTGTCAGCAGAAAGAAAGCAAAGAAGAGCCAGCTGAGTCTCCTGTGGGAGTTTCACAGCCTGGGAGCAGCCACCAAGAAAGCTCAGTCCCATGTCCTTAGCTACTGTTCCTGTGATGGTAGCAGGACTAAGAGAAAGCTATCTGACAAAGATCTTAAGACAATATAACTCATATAGGGAGATACACAAGGGAGATCAACATAACTAGATACCAAATGACTCAGTATTTCAATTATAGATGTATAAAAAGCTGAACTACTGTCTGAGACTGTAAAGAGCAGCAGCCTGGAATTAAGCCCCCATGTGTGGTGGCAGGAGAGCTCAAGCAAGTACAGCTGTGATACGATTAAACAGCTATTATACAAATATGCTACACCACATTTATTACTATTAATATGTGCTAAAATGCATACAAGCATAATTAAATACGTTTTCTAATGATTTGGTCTACCAGATTTCTTGACTCGTTTTTATATAATTTAAATACATGTAGAGATAGAAAGGAGGAGGACTGACTACAGTTTTTAATCAAAACATGGTTTTGTCTAAGCCTTATGATGAAATGTTGACTCAATGAATCTTCTAACAATATGATGCTGTACAAAGATAAGACTATTATATACCTATTTCAATGCCATCAATTGTAACATGAATGGTGTAAAGACCAACAGCTCCTGGGGTCCAATTAGCACAGTAAGTACCATCATTGTTGACTCGGATCAACATGTTTTCACTTGGTCTAGAAAAAATGGATAATGAAATCAAATCACACCACAGAGTCTTTGAACATTAATGTTCATCTTCAGCTAACTCTCAGAAAATACAACATTACATGATGAAATAAAAGAAATTTTAAAAAATGTAAGCAGTCTAGTAAAATTTCTTCTGCCCAAACAGTCAAAATATAACCTTATTCAAACATTATTTTACCTCCTGAGGTATGTACAAGGCATTTGCTCTTACTAATTTCAGTTGGGATTCTAAGAATTGTGCCACTAAGTCCATGTACCCAAGCAGGCACTAGACTGTTGTTGTGATTTTTCAAGCAGTAATACCATCCTTCATGGTGGACCACTTCTGAAATTAAACCAGTTTCAGAAGCAGTTTGTCTTATGATATGGAGGCTATTGTTCAAAAGGGAGGAAAGGGATAGTTAAAAATCCTATTCATATATGCTTTTGAACAAATCTAAAAAGATTTGATTCCAAACTCTATTATGACTGAATGTAGACATCTGGAAGAGAACCAACACACATAAAATGCAAATGTTTTCTCCAGGTTCTGATCAAGTAAAATAAAACAGTTTTAAAACTTTTGCTTTCTCAGATATTATGCTTTCTGAAGCATTTATACTTTTACTATACTAATACTGTAGAACATAACTTTCACCGTTCTTTTATTCCTTACATTTTGTACAAAATCATTACCTCTTAGGTGTTGGTGAAGCAAAGCGTAATTCTTCAAAAGAGTAGTTTTCATATACCTATAGAGCAGAAAGCATATCAAGTAGCATGAATGGTAATGCTAACTGAAATAGTAATTCCACACTTGTAAAATATAGGGCAGACACAACTTGAAATGGATGAACTTACTCCATTCCTGAAGGAAATTTTCTGAATGGGAAAAGTGATTCTATATCAAAGTCTCATATAACTGGCTCAATCATATGACAGCTGTTTTCTCTGCTACACTGTGGCCTATCTACTCAGTATATATATAAAAAACCCTAAATGATTTTTCAAAGAAGTAAATGTATGAGGGCAACCCACTTCAATCAAACTGTAATCTTTGGGGAAAAGGCTATGAGAGCAATTTCCAATCTTAAAATGAGCCAAAGGGAGATGATAAAAGCATAACCACATGCAAAGCTCTAAGTATGGCTGATTTAAAGTGATTTAAAACCAAAGGTTTTGAGAAACTTCTGTAGAGAAACTTCTCTAAAGAGCATTTAGTCTGAACAATATATAACAGCATAAAAAGATACTTTCTTTTGCATTGTGATGGAAACAATTCACTATTTCAATGCTCAGCTTCCTTTCCTAAGAGAAATATGACATAAATGACGCAATTTACCTTCATCATTGTAATAGCAATATACCGAGCCTCCTTCACTATCATCGGTTCATATGAAGCATCAAGTTTTGGGGATGGAAGTCCTCCATATGTCATGTCAGTGCTAGCAGCAGCACCACCACTACTTGCTGGACTACCAGGAATACGCTGCAGTTTTTTTGCCTGTTCTTGCTGTAAAGAAGTTTTTTTCTGGGAAACAGGAATTGCTTTGACTTCCACCTGAGAAATTTCAGGAAAAGTGAGGATATAAGAGGGTGAAAAAGGCTAGCAAATCCAAATGTATCTGAATTCTTTTGGAAATCTTTATTCATTGCATTTTAATATTGCTCTTCATTTTAAAAATCTCAAAGTGATTTAAAACCAAAGGTATCTCATTTTAAATATAACTTCTTTGTCTTCAAGATGTACTTTTAAATCACCGAGACAATCTAACAGAGAATCTCTTTTTGTTTCATAAATCAGGAGAAACAGGTTAAATATTTTCACAATTTTCATTATTTACTTCCTAGAAATCATCAAGTCAGACTTAAAGGATGAGTAGCTCCACAAGATGTGAAATTATCATATTTATTGTTAAATTAGGTTCTGCCTTTCTGCTAAAAATGGCACTAAAACCTTAGCTGTATAGAGAAAGCAAGAAGGTTTATGTCTAAAATATCCCAACTAACCAGAGTTGTAAAAAACAAAAGCTGCTTTTTAAAGCTCTTGTGGGAGGCACTGATATTTAAAGAGACACAGGAGATTGAATGTTTTTCTTCAGAAATTCCCATACACTGTGGTTGTTAAAACAAACATTCTGGAGGTATTACTTGAACCATCACTTGTCACTATTTGAATAGTAAATGAGAGATTGGACTTACTGTGAAGGTTCATTCTGGGATGGCAAGAGGATCAATCTGCTATGGTTGAGTTTCCTCTGCGTGCCAGCCGGATCTGCAGGAACCCAGGTTCTTTTTTTCAGTTAGAACTGCTGAGCCCCATCTCAGCCAGTTTGTTTATCTAGCCGTACTTTAATAATTTCCCACTGCTCCTACTTTATCTGGGTGGATGTGGATTATTCCTCTTGTCATCCCTGAATGAATCTTCACAGTAAATCCAATCTTTCATTCATGGGATGGCACGGAGGAACAATCCACTATGATTGGGATGTGCCCAAGCCCTGTTCCCATGGTGGGATATCCAACTAAACACTACAGACTGAAGTAAAGTCCTACCAAATGCTGCCTATGCTGATCAATATTTGTCCAGTTTGTAGTGCCTTATAAAGGTGGATGGTTCTTTCCATTATGCCGCATCGCAAATGTCTTTCAATGAGCTGGACACTGCATATGTCGTACTAGTTGTCATTGATCATGTTGAATGTGGCCACACTGGACTTGCCTTTGGCTTCTTTTCCCAGTCATAGCACGGGTAAATGCATGTTCATATCCACCTGCCAATAACCGTCTTTGTTGCTTTATGACTAATGTCTGTGGATTGTAAGACATGAACAAAGATTCTGTCCGATGGAGCTGCTTAGTCCTTCTCAAACAAATTTTGACAGCTCTCTGCTCATCTAATGTATTCCATCTGCGTTCTTCTGGATGTCTTGGATTTGTGTGAAATTTGAAAGATGTATTACCTCTGGAATCACAGATCACGCAGGACATTTTGGTAAGAACATGGGATCTACAGTCAGTACCAATCTGCCATTCTCTATTTTACACCAATTGGAATTCATTGACAATGCTGCTAATTCAGACAATTGCTATGCTGATGTAGCCACGAGGAAAGCCACTTTAAATGTCAACATACGCAATATAGCTTCCTGTAATAGCTCAAATGGCAATGGCATTACTGTCCCCTGAGGTACTTTTCTCCTTATTAACAAGGCCACCCTGTCCTGCTTCTCCTTCTCTTTAATCTTATCTTTTGCTGTACCATACTGTCTAAACCAAGGGCTCAGTACCGTCTTCATTAAATTCTAAAATCCTTTACATAAAACAGTCTGTCTGTTTCCAACTCTTTATCATCCTCTTGATATGTTGAGTTCTCTACATCTTCAGCTGCATCATATTTCACCTCCTCCTGCCAAACGCCATGGTCCACTTCCATTTCTGCATCACATAAATGTTTTGTTTTCCTTATGCATTTTCTTCTTCTATCCTCTTCATTGTCCTCTGTCTTCTTTTCCCTAATATCTGCTTCCACTCTATCCTGTCTCTCATTCTCTATATAATTCTTCACGTATTTTATAATATTGTGACGCAGTTCCTCATCTGAAGTCATGATTTTCTGGTAATTAATTTCTCTTGTTTTTTGCTTATCATTTATTTGCTGTTTAAACTTTTGATCTAAATTCATTGTTTTACTACCTTGCATTTCATTCCCTTGTGTATTTGTTTGTTATCATCAGGTTCAATTCATTAGTAATGATTTTTCTTATTATTTCATAGAGGCTAGTCAAATTAATGTTATTTAAATTCAATTCTGTTTCTATGCCTTCCCAATGCATTATGTCTGGTTCTGGTCTTAGAACTTTTCCTGACCAGTGTGTTATTCTTATCGACTCTCCCATGTCAACTTTTTTCTGGTATTGCTGGCTTTCATTTGGTAGTTTAGGCAGAACTTTATACATTTTTAACAAATAATGTATAAATTGTTGTGTCTTTGTTGTGACTCACTGTGTTTGGAAGCTGATTGAGCTCTGCAAGACTGAGTTAGCTGCCCTCCATCTCCAACACACGCTTCTTCCAGTGCTGTTTGTGGAGATACCAAGCATGCTCGCAAGAAGGTAGCCTCTCCCTTCAGCATAGATTCCTGGTTTTCAAGATGGTGCCAGGAACTGGCTGATGGAGGTTTTGTTGCCACTGCAAAGTTTTTATTTCATCTTATTACCTAATTTTGATTTTGTTTTTTTCACCATCCTTATTTTTTTCCTTCTAGCCCTGTTTCCTTATCTCTTGTTTTGGACTTTTTTCCGTTTCCTTCAGTGGCTCTCTGGCTCGCTACAGTTTCAACTCCTTGGTCTCACTTTCATTGGATGTAATAAATATTCTCCTCAAAACTTCTGCTTTATCCACCTCAGAAATTCGTGGACTGGCAGCAATCCGAGGGGAATTTTTATTATTTTTTCTTTGTCTCTTATTTGGCTGTTCTGCCTTTAAGGAGCTGCTGCCTGTTATTTAACTTTCCATGTATTTTCCTTTTGTTCGTATTCTTCCTCTCTCCTCCCTATCTTTCATATTTCCTTCCTGCCCTTTAGTTCTTAAATCTGTCTTGGTTTGTGTGGGAAGGCAAAATGCAACCAGTTGATAGCACAGGATATTTAAACAATGCTGAAAGGGGACCTTTGCAATGGTTGTAACTTAAACAAGAATGTGGGCTCCTGCAGATTCGGTTGGCATATGGGGAAAACCCAATCATAGTGGAGTGAACCTCCTGCCATTCCTGTATGATTCTTCATGGCAAGTCCAATCTCTCATTTACTATTCAAATAGTGACAAGCAGTGGCTCAGGTAATACCTCCAGAATGTTTGTTTTAACAACCAGTATATGGGAATTTCTGAAGAAAAACATTCAATCTCCTGTGTCCTTTTAAATATCAGTGCCTCCCACAAGGGCCATCCTGTGAATAAAGTATCTATAAGCTGATTTAGCTTGAATACCGAGCCATAGGAGCCAATTTTATATCAAATGGAATTCTGCATTTTTTTACATTTCAAAATGTTATCCTCTCTAATTTATTTATTTATTTATTTATTTCATTTATTTATATATTTCATTTATCCCCAGAGGGACCTAAGGCGGCTCACAGATAAAACATTTAAAATCACAAATGCAAGTTGTATTGCTAAAATGTCATTAACTAACGTGAAAAACCACGTTTTAACTTCATAAAGTATTACCTTCATATTGGGCACATGAACAACATCACCATATTGGTCTTTTGTTTGCACTGTAATAACAGTTGGCCAGCCACATCGGATGTCATCTTTATTCAGAATCAAAGATGTTTTTTGGGGATCTGCATATGAATCTGGCTGAAGCCATCTAAAACCAAAAGAATAAAATAATGAAACACATATTTAATAACCTCTAGAGCATCATCTTTCATGAAGATACAATATTTGAGTGTCTAAAACCAGGTTTGGTTAACATGTAGTTTATACTATGATAGAAGGCAACAAAAAGCTACTAGGAACTGAAGAAAAGACTAGGATTTTACCACAGTTTCATTCTATTTTACTATTCTATAGCAAATCTGTCTTTTTACATGTACAGATTAAATCACTTGCTTAAATTTATAGTCAGCTTTGCAGCATTTTTAATTATTTCAATTCCATAGAGTCAAAATGACATGCCTTTCCTGTACTTACTGACATCTAAACAAAAATAGAAGCAAAATACTTATTTTTCAAATGACAACAAAAATTACTTTAGGATAGTGTGCGCCATATATTTACCTCAAAAAACAAAACAAAACAAAAACAAAACCAAAAACAAACCAAAACAAAACAAAACACAACAGCAGTGAAAGACAAATGAATAATTACCGTGCAAGCCGCCCTCCACTTGATCCTGGAACACAGGAAATAAAATCCTCCAAAAATGACTGTTCATTGCTTTGTACTTGCAATGGAAGATTTCCTTCAAGTGCCTCTAAGATAGTCGGTGAATGAGACAATGCTAAACCTTTACCCAGGATTCCTGAGTGAGATTTACAAACCTGGTGAGGGTTAAGAAAATAGAGACTTTTTAGTATCTTCACCAATTTACTGCCTTTTAAAACAAAGGAATAAACTCAATTATTTTTAAAATTGGTACCCATTTATTGAAAAGCCCTGAAGTGATGAGCATTTGGAACAGGTGGGCAAAATGTGGTCTGCAAGGCACATGTGGTCCCAACATCTTTTGAGGCCTCCCAAGTAATCCCAAAAATATAAATTAAGACCCAATTATCTGTGGCTGAACATTCATAGGCATGCACTAACACTAATGCAACTGAGGCCCAAAACACAGGCCAAATAACGTAGCTACTAGCTGCTTTGGGGGCATAGTGTTTAGATGACGCACACCCCAAAGTGTCTGGAAGCCATGCTTTTAGGAGTGGATTTAATCTTCTCCTGCCAGTTGCTGGCTTGGGACTGCAGCAGCAGCCCACTTTAGGAGCAGGCCATGCAGTTGCCATGGAAGGAGCGCCAGAGGCCGCTCCTTCTGGACCATCTCTTTCGACCCTGAGTAGCCTACTCAATCACCAGTATAAATGCAAAAAGCACAATGTGATTGAGAAGTTATACTTACCGAGAAAGTTCATTCTGAGATGGCACGGGAAGTTATCCATTGTTGGGTTGATCCCACACGCCATCCCATGCTAGCAGGAGCCTTCATTCTTTTTCAGTTATTACCATTAGACTCCTGCCTTCTCCACCAATTTATTTCTCTAGCCTTGTCTAACTCTTTTTTAAAAAAATTGAGGTGTGTGTGTGTGTGAATAACTCCTCCTGCCATCCCAGAATGAATCTTGTCGGTAAGTATAACTTCTCATTCTCGGGATGGCAGGTGGAGTTAATCCATGTCTATTTGAATTTACCCAAGCCCCCTATTGTGGGTGGGCACATCTCAATTTGTGGAAGGATCTTATTATTGATTAATTTGTTCTGTTCCCTACTCTTTTTATTGCCCCATACAGGATCTAATGAATGAGCTCATGATGTCCCATTTGAAATTGTTAACAAATTGGTTGTAGTGGATGTTTAACAGTAAAATAAATAAATAAACAAATAAACTGATAAATAATTATTTTTCTGAAAATGTACTTTACTTGGCATTAACTTAAAAGTACTAAAGGCAGGACCTAATTACTTTATCAGGCTCTTTCCCTCTCATGTATATGATGTTATAAATGAGTCAGTTACAAGAGAGGATCCACTGATCATTTTGCATGGAGACTGTACTTGAGGAAGCACATCTGCACCTATGGTTGCAAATCACAGAATGAGTGATTGACTTACCAAGAATGGTCATTCTTGTGAGACTGAAGGAACAGAGTACAGCACATGAGTTTATTCCTCATGCCAACTCAAGCCGGCAGGCTCATCCAAAATCCCAAGCTGTTACTACTGTTGCCTTCAACTCCTCTCTCCTCAGTTTTGTTTTCTAGTCTTGCTAACCAATCCAATAATAATCTGTCCTACTAAGACGCTTTTTCATATATACTTTTAATTTTCAAAATGATTCAAAATGGTGACTGGAAACCATCTCTGAGATACTCCTCTTTGCACCTCCCATGCCAGTTTTAACAAGACTTACCAGGCAACTCTTTTGCCTTAGTTTTTACTTATCCTTTTTTACCTTTCCATTTTTATTCACCTCAACTTTGCCCAATTTTACTGAGACTACCTGCTGCTGCTGCTACAGAGACTGGTTTTCTGCCTCACGCTTACTAAATGAGAGGAAAATCTTCTTTAGAAGTGACCGGCTGGCAAGGCAGGAGATAAAAAACTGAGGAGGGAGGGGTTGAAGACAACTGTAGTAATGGCTTGGAATTTTGGAGTTAGCACCAAGGGTAAACCTATGTGTAGAATCATAGAATCATAGAGTTGGAAGAGAGCACAAGGGCCATCCAGTCCAACCCCTTGCCATGCAGGAACTCAAAATCAAACCATTCCCGAAAGATGGCCCTTCAGCCTCTGTTTAAAGACCTCCAAAGAAGGAGACTCCACCACACTCCGAGGGAGTGTATTCCATTGTCGAACAGCTCTCACTGTCAGGAACAGTGTCCTAATGTTGAAGTGGAATCTCTTTTCCTTTAGCTTGCATCCGTTGTTCCGAGTCCTATTCTCTAGAACAGCAGAAAACAAGCTAGCACTCTCCTGAATATGACATCCCTTCAAATATTTCAATAGGGCTATCATATCCCCTCTTAACCGTCTCTTCTCTAGGCTAAACATACCCAGTTCTCTAAGTCGTTCCTCATAGGGCATGGTTTCCAGACCCTTCACCCACACGCCATCCCGTGCTAGTCACCCTCCTCTGGACACGCTCCTATTTTTCAACATCCTTTTTGAATTGTGGTGCCCAGAACTGAACACAGTATTCCAGGTGGGGCCTGACCAACGCAGAATACAGTGGCACTATTACTTCTCTTGATTTAGATATTATTCTTCTATTAATGCAGCCTAAAATTGCATTGGCCTTTTTAGCTGTGGCATCACACTGACTCCTGTTCAACTTGTGGTCTACTAGGACTCCTAGATCCCTTTCGCACATAGTCTCATTAAGCCAGGTGTCCCCCTTCTTATATCTATGGATTTCATTTTTTTTTTGCCCTAAGTGCAGTACCTTACATTTCTCTGTGTTGTGGATTGTGCCTTCAGTCTCATGGAGAATATGGCTCTACTGTAATCAAATCTATTCGATCCGCAGGGAGAGGCGGGATATATAAATAATCTATTATTATTATTATTATTATTATTATTATTATTATCAAGCTTACATGGAAATTAACTGAAAAATCCCAAATGCAGGTTTCATATCATTGTAGCTGCAGATGAAGTATTGAAATTATAGACATCTAAAAAGGTGGCGCTAAGCTGCCATGAGTAAGATGGAGAGGTTCTATGCAGCAGATATCAACACAAAAGATCCCCACTGGGGCTGGGTATTAATAAATACTACAAAACATTATCTTATAAAAACCAATTAAACCAACTCCCAACTATTTTCTGTTTTGCGTCAATCAGCAAAGGAGCCCAGGCACTTTATTTTACAAGGCCAATCAGCAACAACCCACCTGCAGAGCAGCCTCTTCCAGTATTTCAAGATCTTCTTCAAATTCATTGCCTGTTTAGAAAGAGTAAAGCACATCATGAAATCAAATATAAGTGAAAGCTTTAGAAAGATTTTAAGTTCCCTTGTAATTGATAGTTGACTTTTTTCTTAATCTCACTCCACTTTTTTACCCTTAGGAAAGAGAGACTTTCAAAACTCAAACTGTTGGACTGAGAGGCTGGCCCTTCTAGTGATAAACCCTCTTGAGAAACAGATAAGTAATGCACAAATTCACACAAACAAATCCCAAAGAAAGGGGGGGGGGCGGCGGCGAATCAAACAAATATGAGTACTAAAAAATTATGAGCAAATCATTGTTTCAAGTTCTGGTAGGCCAGAACACAAAACGGGATGAAAACCATTTAATTAAAACATTTAACAGGGTACTAGCTTCAGGACAATACTGTGAGCTTATAATATGTTGTAATTTTTTAAAACCTGCTATAGAGCACTTATAGGCATCTTAATGTAACTAGAAGACTGCCTGTGGGTCAGACATCACAAAAATAGTTGACAATCTGCTTCAAGAATTCTGGTTGGCTCTCCTGCATCACACACCAGTCCTGCTCACCGCATAACTAATTTCTACTGCAGCTTGGGAGAAATCTCAAAAGCAGTTTGTGATATGGCATCAGGGGATGCTATTTAACAGAAATAAGTTAAGCAGGTAACAGCAGCCTGAGCATGTCTAAAAATCTCACAGCTTTGAGACAGTAATCTTTGATATCACATCCTCACCTCTTTTCCAACCTGAAAACATACATTACAATTCTGTGCCTTTTGAGAGATACATACCAATGGGAAGTGCCAGATCCTTTTTCATCAAAGCAGCTGCACATGCTCCTCCCAGATTGGCCAGTTCTTTTTCAAGTTGAATGATACCCTAAAAATAAATAAGAAAAAAAACTTAAGTGGTCTTAGGTGTTCAGCAAATTCCTGTCTTCCTTTTCATAAAACTAGTTAAATAAAATTTATAGGCTGCTATACATTTCATATCACTAAAAAGGCAAATATTCTGTACAACAGCACAATTCACTATCTCCTCCTATTGGGAGCATGCAGTCAAGCCATGGCTAAACCAGTGTAATAGGGATGTAAACCACAGCTTTGGAGAAAAAGTATGCTTGGCCATCTAGGAGCTGAGAGATCATTGGTCAGGACCCATTAGGTTTCTGTTGAACATGCTGTCGAACATCTAGTGAAAACAGCTGAATGAGATTAATAAAAGACAGGAAGTGACTTTGAAGATACCTAGGTCTTTTTTTTTTTAACTGATTTAGATTTACTTAAGGCAAGGGACATATTCAGAGGTAGCTGTGTTGGCCATGTAGCAAAATACAACTTCCAAAATCCACAAAACAGTAATACCTTTATTGGAACAACTAAAATGCACAAAATACATATTGCAAAAGCTTGCAACAGTGGAACACACTCCTTTGGAGTGTAGTGGTCTCCTTTCAAGGTTTTTAAACAGAGGTTGGATGGCCATCTGTTGGGGATGTTTTGATTGTGTGTTCCTGCATGGCAGGGGGTTGGATTGAATGGCCCCTGTGGTCACTTCTATGATTTTATGTATTTAGTGCATTTTGGTTGGCCCAATAAAGGTATCCCTGTTTTATGGATTTTGGATGTTATTGCACTTTAAGGCAGAGGAATTGCTGAATTGGTGTGAAGATCAGTAATGTTCTAAACTAAATAATATAAATTAAAATCTAGCAGCTTAATCCTTTTTCACTTACCACTTCTTAAGTTACACTACTGGTCTTCAACTGGCATGCCAGAAATGACATGGATAAATGGACATATGCTAATATATTTTTTAAAAAAAATATTCCTATATCTCAGTTTATGTGGGTAAGGGGTATGAAACTCTGTAATGAAAAGTATACAACAAAATTGATATACAGTTGGCCCTCCATGGATTCTTTATCCATGGATTCAACCATCCACCATTTGAAAATATTCAAAAAAATATAAATTCCAAAAAACAAACACTGATTTTGCCATTTTATATAAGAGACACAATTTTACTACACCACTGTATTTAATGACATTTTGATATCCACAGGGGTTCAGGAACCAAAAACCAGTGGAAACCAAGGCCCCGCTGTACAAACAAAATGCAGATCTGTATGTTTCAAGAAATATAAACATTTGCACTCATCCTTAAGCCTCTAAATCCTTCTAGTGGGATCAGATTTATAGATCTGAAGAAATTTCTAAACAAAAAAGCAATATTATTACAGAAGAATCTCAAATGTATGTTTTACAAGTATGATTAAGTTAAAATACAAGTAATCTGTATGCAGAAAATTATCATTTTTAAAAATGTTGCAGTAATTAAACTTATCCTCACTTCATCAGAGGTTGGACTAAATTCATAGCCAATTGCAAAACACTTGAAACCATAAAAAGTAGCCTTTTCATCTTTCACATAGTCTGATGCTGTTTCCAGTGAGAAAAGTGCTTCATTGCCTAAGGTGAAAGAAAGGATCAGTGAAATAACAAAAATTAACAATAGGTCATGCTATAAATAAGTTCAAAACACACTTGTAATTTTATGATCATTTGTAAAGCTAGTTATACAAATTACGTACAGAACTTGTTATACATTATGTTATTTTCCAATTAATTATTGGCATGGTTATGTACTATTTGAAACACTGCACACCACTGAAAAATTGTATTAATGTTTGAGTATT
Source organism: Phrynosoma platyrhinos (assembly GCA_020142125.1). Classification (NCBI taxonomy): domain Eukaryota; kingdom Metazoa; phylum Chordata; class Lepidosauria; order Squamata; family Phrynosomatidae; genus Phrynosoma; species Phrynosoma platyrhinos. The sequence goes on from JAIPUX010001232.1 coordinate 35,895,489, forward strand.
TCAAACCATGTACATAGTTCATAGTGCAACAAACTGTCTGTCTCCTGTCAATGAACATAATTTAATAGATAGCAAACTGATCCTGTCTTTGCAATAAAAAGAACTTGGTACTTACAAAGATTTCTGTTTCAAATTATTATTATTATTATTATTATACCACCCTTTTCACAAAAATGGAACTCAGAGCGGCTTACAAGATTAAGAACATTACTATTTTTTTTTAAAAGTGTTACATTAAACAGAATTAAATTATTACAATATTAAAACAGACTGCATAAAAGAATAAAATATAGTTAAAATATAACAGTGATTAAAAGAATTTAAAAGAACACAACACCCAGCCCGTTCTTTAAAAACCTTCCACTTTAAAAGCCTGTCTAAATAGGTAGGTTTTAACCTGCTGGCGGAAGGCCAACAAGGAAGGGGCCATTCTGGTCTCCCTGGGCAGGGAATTCCATAGTCTAGGGGCAGCCACGGAAAACACCCTCTCATGTCTCCACCAACCGTGCTTGTGATGGTGGTGGGACAGAGATCTCCCACCTGAAGATCTCAGATGATCTCAGAGCCAGGGTGGATCATATAGAGAGATACAGTCTGCCAAACAACCTGGACCTGAGCCATATAGGGCTTTGTAGGTCATAATCCGAACACGCTTCAAAGGCAGCCCCAAGTAGAGCATGTTATAGTAGTCCAAACTGGATGTAACCAAGGCATGTCCCACCATGGCCAGATCCAGCATCTCAAGGAATGGGCACAGTTGGCACATCAGTTTTAAAGATGCAAAAGCACTCCTGGTCACTGCCAAGACCTGGGCCTCCAGGGGGATTATGACCCCATCTAACACAAGCTGGATCCCTATTCCCAGATCTGCCTTCTGACTGAGCAGGAGCACCTCTGTCTTGTCTGGATTAAGTTTCAATTTGTCTGCCCTCATCCAGTCCATTATGGATGACAGACATTGGTTTAGGATCAGGACAGCCTCCTTGGAAAGGAGTACTAGAGTTGAGTGTCATTGGCATATTGATGGCATCTCACCTCAAAACTCCGGCCGACCTCTCCCAGTGGCTTCATGTATATGTCGAAAGTCATAGGGGATAACACAGAACCCTGAGGGACAGATCAATGGCATGAGTCTCCCAACACCACCCTCTGGGTTTGCCCCTCTAGGAAGGAACAGAGCCACTGTAAAACAGTACCCCCAAGTCCCATCCTAGAGATGCATTCCAGTTCCTTTTGTAAGTCATCCACCAAGGCAACCAAAGCTGTCTCTGTTCCATAGCTAGGCCTGAAACTATATTGAAATGAATTTAGATAATCCATTTCATCTAGAAACACCTAGAGTTTGGTTTTTTATTTCTATTTCTATTTACTTATATTTGTGCATTTTGAAACAAAACAGAACAAAACTCAATCCCATTTCACTTATTAAAATCCCGTCTTCACAAAAAGTTTAGACATTTTTACCTGGCTGAAGCCAGATAATTTATTTTCTAAAACTACAAGTCAGTCTTGGTCAGCTCTCATTAAAAAAATTACCTGGTAACACTAAGACCATAGTAGGCCACCCAGATGAGCCTGAAAATTTCTTCAGTTCTATCCAAGAATTGAGATTTTCATGAACAGAAGCTTGTTTTGGTCCAAATGCTGAAATCTGGATGATTCGAGCGGGAATGAGCAAGCGAAGTACATCTTCTGATTGAGCAGTTCCACAATGAGCATCAAATTCTACTGTCATCCATCTGACACATTCTGGAAAAGTCACCTAAGTGAAAGTAGAATATATATTACTTAAATATATATATTTAAATTTTCTGCTGAGAGTTTTTTTTAATTCTGTTTTTTGTTCACAACTGAGTTATATTCAGTACCAAGATGAAACTGATTTAATCAGCTCTAACAATTACCCATTACATTAAACTCAAATATTTTGAAGAGGGACACATCTTTCTCTTAATATGGTATATAAAACACAGTGCCGATGGATACCAACCAACCCTAAATTAAGTTAATATGGCTATTCTGTGACATTCTGAGTTGTTTGATGGTCTTTGGTTTTGTATTTTTGTAGTTTCATAAATATGAAACATATCTGTTCTTACTTTGTCTACTTGTTTCAGATGTTCCACTATCTACATTAGTTTAAATCCATTTTGCTTCTTTGCTCCTTTATTAGTTCTGCTGTTTCTCAAAGTCTGAAATTTTGGGAGTGTGGGGATATTAATAACAAAAACATCTGAATTAATTATTTAAGTACGGATGCATCCACACTGCAGAAATATTCCAGTTTGGCACCAGTTTAGCTGCCATGGTTCAATGCTATGGAATTCTGGGAATTATAATTTGTTGAGGCACCCAAAGCTCTTTGACAGAGAAGGCTAAATATCCTACAAAACTACAAATACCAGAAATCCATCACACTGAGCCATGACAGTTAAAAGTTGTGCCAAACTGGAATATTTCTGCACTGTAGTTGCAGCCAATATCCCTTTGAATAAATAATTCTGATGAAGTTTGGATTTCTGTGTCATCCAATTTATTCTGAATGTCCTTTTCCAAAGCAATCTTTTAAACAGTTTAGATCAGAACTGAATATTTAAGCTGATAAAAAAGTTATGCAAAAGCACCATAAAATTTAATGTGATACCCAAATACCGGTAACTTCTACATTAGCACTCAGTATATAACAGACTAAGTATATGCATTAAAAATGCAATTCCTCAGTCAAACACTATAAATATTTCTTTAAAGGTTTTAACCTTTAAAGCCCTACATGGCTTGGGTCCATCTT
>JAIPUX010001232.1:35898376-35926942 GCA_020142125.1 Phrynosoma platyrhinos
GGCTATAAATAAAATTTATTATTATTATTATTTTATTATAGCTCAAGTAAATACTATTGGATGTGTTCTTAATGTTTATTTTGCTTAAATATTCATATACCTTATTTTCTGCCCTTTACATGGTTCCTTGTGGGGCTAACAAGATAATTTTAATAGTCTGCTTTACAATCAACCAATACCCAACAAAACGGATGAGAAACATGAATGCATAGCCTACCTTGTACTGTGTAACACATGCTGGTTTGTAAGGGTGTTCACTTTCAATAACAGCATAGTGGTTCGAGGTAGTACAAGCAGAGAGCCCTTGTTCAGGTTGGTTTCCTGTGGTACTATCTGTGGATTGATTGGGATTGAAGGCAGGAGGGGCATACTTCTGATTCAAAACTGCTACAGATGGAAGCAACTGCTGAACTAAGCCAAAAACTTCAACAGCAACCTGTAATATGGCAAATACATGCAGGCAGTTGAAAAAACCCTGACACTGCATTTCTAGTCCCCTTTAATGTGCTTCATTTCAATACACTCATGTTAGCTTAAGAGAGCTTTAATATAAAAATACAAGCATCTTAATAAATAATGTGATTTAAAAAATCTCAAGTTGTGTAAATCTTTTGATTTGGCCTGAAGGAGATAATCTTTGATTCTGACAGAGCAGACAGCAAACAAAAACTGACTCTGTAGGATGATAACCAGATGGGAAAGGATCCATTACAGAAACACAAGAAAGAAAATTGAGGCAATATACATAACCAGTATGTTCCAAAACTTTAATGGTACCCTTCTTTGCTTTCAGATCGTAAGAGCTTATCTGGAAAAGGTTACAGTCTTAAATTTTGTTGCATGGATAACACCTGTTATGATTTCTTGTCCCTTGTGGTTATTATGTGACGGATGCTTTCAGACTCAAAGTCAGCTTTTCTGTTCTGTGACTGATTTGGAGTTCCACAAGATTCTGTTCTGGGCCCTCTGATGTTTTCTCTTTATCTTTGGGTAATGTTATCAGTTCATATGTTTTTCAATATTATCTTTAAGCTGATGATACTCAAGATGTATTTCTCTACTCCAGAACTCTCTTCTGACATCGAACACTGTATTACAGCATATCTTTCACCTATGTCACCATAGACATTTCTTTGTTGCCTGAAACTTAACATGGCAAAGACAGAGCTACTTATTTTTTTCCTCCAAAATCATCTTTACAACATACATTCTCCATCACTGCTAATAATGTTTCCATTTATCTTGTGAAGGAAGCACATGGTCTTGGCTTTATTTTCAACTCTTCTTTGTCTTTTGTTCCTCACGCTGAGGCTGTAGCAAACTCATGTCAATGTTTTCTTTATAATATTGCCAAAATCAGACCTCTTCTTTCTGCTTCCTTTGCTGAAGCCTTAGTTCATGCCTTGGTCATTTCTCACCTTGATCGTTGCAATTGTCTTTTGACTGGCCTTCCACTATGTCATTAAGTCATGTTGGATTGTGTGTGTGTGCGTTTGTGTACATATATATTTTAGATTTTATGCCTTTGCCAGGATCCACTGTTCTTGGTTGTTTTAAAACACTGATGGCACTATATAAATAAACAACAATAATAATGTCACCATGTTATAAGGTGAAATTAGATCTACTGAACTGCGCTATCATGAAGTGTATGTGGCTTGTGTGACAAGGCCAGGACTTCTGGAGATTAATGTCCTTGAGGAGGCAAGACACTTGACTGTGTATTGGACTACACCTGTGTGTATGACTATGCATAATGAGGTAATGTACAATGACGTAATGTATTAGCAGCCCTGCAACTGAGGTTGCATCAGAGAAGGGTATACAAGTCACTTCTAACTGTAAACAATTGTGGATCAGTTGTTGTGAGTTGGAGAGTCAGTGCAGTTGCTGTTTGTGTACACTCTTTGAGTGTACCAGAGAGCTCTGTATAGCTCTGTAGTTGTTGAGCTCAGGAGGAGGAAGAGAGTGTATTACTTCCATCCTGGAACTCTATTCTGTTCCTGCAAAGCAAAGCAGCTTCATTTATATACCGCTTCATATTGCACATGGGATGTCTAAGTGGTTTACAACTGTGAGCTGATTGCCCCCCCAACAAGCTGGGTACTCATTTTAGCGACCTCGGAAGGATGCAGGCCTGAGTCGAGCCTCAGCCCTGGCTGGTATTGAACTCGCAACCTTGTGGTCTATGAGTGAGTGGCTGCAGTACAGGCATTTAACCACTGCGCCACCAGGGATGATCTGTAGTCTTCCTGATCACCTGTAAATAAATACCTTCACCGTGAACTGTTCGGTCCCACTTCCTGATTTCATCAAGGTATCTCAAGGTCTGGCAGAGATACTATATTTCACATTCATGCCTTAACCTCAGCGTGACAAATAAAGAGTACGAAGTATGTCCGTATTACTCTCAGAAGTTGTCTTATGGTCTTTAAATAAAACCTACAGAATTTTCAAACATCATACCTTAGGAATAGCTGCAGCCACAGGCCCAATATAAGCTATGATAAGAGGAAGGAGCATAGAGAACAGACTGGAAGAGCTGAGAAGTTCTGGAATGTCATCAGCTAAAAAACAAAACCCCCAGAAAGATCATTATAAATCTGACATATTCTTCTGTAAAAATACAAATTCATCACTTTTCCAACATTCACTGAAACAGTTAAACTGGAAGTGACATGTCAATTTTGGTCATGCCAGAAGAAACACTGTGGCCATGGGGGAGAGCTGCCCTTCACACAGTTGCCCCCTTCATAGCAGACTAAACCTGAACTATGCCCTATGGATTTTAACTGCCATGTTTCAGTTTTTCCCTATGTCCATGTCTTTATTTAAAACAGTAAAGTATTTTAAACCATTACGTAACACTTTATCACTTGCTTTGTCAGACAAAGGGCTTTTTCAGATGCTAATTCTCTCCCTTTATCTGCAGGTAAAAACAAGTTTAAAACAAGAGCACTCTTCTCTCGCTCCTCCCATATGGACAGAAAGTAATAAGACTGGTGCAATCGTTACAATGCAAACATGATGGAAAGGGAAATATCTCAGTATCCTCACTGACCCAGTGTACATAGGTGCTGGAGGGAGGTATCACACACAGACCTCTAACTACAGTCACCCCTCCATTTTTGCAGGGGGTTCGTTCCAGACCCCCCCCCACGCGAAAACAGAAAATCGCCAATATTCAAGCCCCATTGGCTTCAATAGCGGCGTGCGCACCATTTTGTTCCCCTCCGTTTGCCACTTGGACACATACTCCAAGTCCACGAAAACAAAGGGGCGACTGTATAACAACACAGGAGCGAAAGCGTTAATGTTGTCACTACAAAACCTCACTACCACCAAGTGAACTATAGTAAGTGAAAAACAGGCCTTATTGCAACATATTCTTACCATCTACAGCAAGAGCCCTGTGTAAAAGGTCTTTGGCAGCTCGCACCACAGCACTCACTACAGAAAGTGCTCTGCTACAATTTTTATCTTCTTCGTTGGCTTTACTTAAGAGTTGTGACTGTAGATCGCCATCATACTCACTTCTGGAAAATGGATAAATGAAGCCACATAAGTTTGTATGAGTCTTAAGTAAAATATGTTAACCCTAGACTTCAGACAATGCAACAAGGTTCTTTTGTGTATACTAATGGGCCCATTTATTAATTACAATCAGATCTTGCCTTTCTTCTCATGAGCTCAACATAGTGTACACAGGCCTCCTTCTCTACACTCTATCCTCACTACTACCATGTGAGGCTGGGCAGGCTGAGATATATTGATAGGGTCAAAGTTATATTATATATCCCACAAACTTCCATGCCACCATTCTCTGAAGATGCCAGCCACAGATGCAGGCAAAATGTCAGGAATACATTCTTCTAGAACATGGCCTCACAGCCCAAAAACTCCACAAAAACCTATGGATACAGGCCATGAAAGCCTTTGACTTCACAAATTTTGGGCTGTTTTTCATTGGAAAATGCCCTCATACTGCTTGAAACCACATGCAAATTTGTTGGCTTCACTCATCCAATGCTCCAAAAACCCCAAGTCTCAAAAGAAGAAGAGAAATCAGACTAACATTAAACAAAATGGTGGCTGGAAGTGACATTTCGGGAAGAGAGCTAAAGGGGGGGGGGAACTGCCCCCAGACAGTTGTTCAATGCTGCTTTAACTTCTCCCACTAGCATATTTCCTTTTCAAAACTGTGTGCCAATATGTCACTCAGAGTTGTAACATTTTTACCTCAGAATAATATTATCTTTCCTTAGGCTTGTGTACCACTTGGCAAAAATATGAGCGGGGGGAACCATGCACTTTAGTTATTCAATTCATACCTATAATAAAGAATCTGTGGAATCTGCCCACGTGTTTGATTTGTGCCATTACTGCTCAAGCTGCATGTACTGAAAGTAAATGTTACACCATCAGGACACTGGACAGTGGTCATTCCCCCATCTCCGTTCGCTGTGCGACTTCCATAGTTCCTCAAACGGACTGCATATTTCACATTTTCCTTCAAATTATAAATTAAGAAAGTATATAATCCATAACATTTAATTTAATTATTATTTAATTATGTCAACCCTCTGAGAATTTAAAGGGCAACATACACATTTTCAAAACTATTTTTTAAAAAAATTGGATTATTGCTTGCAGCATTCCAATTCCTGTGTTAATTCAGTGTACTCTGATCCACAATAATTTTCTATCAAACCTTTTTTCTGTGCAGTTGCATGAAACACAATGGAGAAGCCTTTCAAAATTGATTTTTAACACTACAATTTTCTACTACGTCTTGATCATTAAAATATTTTGCAATAAAAACATTAAAGCCTTTTTTAAAAAGTAACTATTAGATTTTAGACATGGATGGAACCGAATCTACTCTTCCCAATGAGAATGTAATATGGAGGTATTTTTCACATTCAAAAAACTTAAATTTTATTACCTTCAGGGGAACAACTTTGTCAAGTTTAATTTCAGCAATATCACTTGGGGAATCATCTGTAGTATAGGTTCCTTTAACTAACTCTAGAGATGTCCATCTATGTGAGTGAGTTGAATCTCCTGTATGATCACTCTAAATTAAAAAAAAAAGGATGGGTCAAGCAATATAATAATGTTAAAAATACTCCGCTATATCTATGTGATACATATTTTGCTCCTCCACTGTCTGAGGGATTCCTTCTTCCTCAGAAGTCCTCATCATTTCTTTCTTGCTGTCCCATACACTTACAATTTCCTTCCAGAACGCCTGATCATATTGTCACATACAATTTTCAAAAGCTAGGAAATTCAACTATAAAATAAAGCATGTTGTTCTAGTTTGTATCGCTAATTCACACCAGTAACAACATAACTGCGCTGCCAGAGTCAATGTATTAAAAGTAATACTTTGTAAAAATACTATTATATTTCTGGTCTATAACTATATATAACTATAACTAAAGGTTAAGGTGAGATATTTTTATTCCTTTCTTTTTTATAAGAAGAAGTTAATTATCATGGTTCCTCCAAAATACCCTTTAAATTGTAGATCAGGACAAGTTCCATAATTCTGTTAGGGATTTCTAGCACTTTCTCTCCCAAGGAAATGCTAACATTGAGATGGAGACAGGGAGGTATATGCATCAAATTTAAACTGTGTTCTATTATGTCAGGTGAAGCCTAGGCTTCTGAAAGTGAAAGACTAATTGGATAGATTACCAAAAGAAATAAACAAAGAAACAGGAAGTATAAAAATCTACATGCAATTCAAACAGTTTTGCATGGATCTTTTAAACAACAAGAGCAGCAAATGTTAAGAGTGAAGAGAATGTTGCATTTAATTGTGTGAGCTCTTGGTGAACAATTATGAAGTACCGTAATTTACTACTTTCATGCATAGTACATACATCATCAACTAGGACTTCCAGCTCATATTCATGGATTCCACCTCCACCGTAGACAGAGAATCCTACAACAATGACCCCAGGTTTATCTACAGAGAAACAAATTGCATCAGGGGATCCATTCCCAGTGTTCCAGCTTCTGCCTTGGCTTGTTTTTGTGAACCGGTTTGGGCTTGACTTAACAGAATGCAGGGAGTTAAGTCCTTCAGCCTGGAAAGAAAGAAAGCAAAAATTGGAAAAGAATTAACAGACATGCATGAAAGTTGAGATTACTTTGAATGAATTCTAATACAAATTAACTTGAAACAAATTGTACAACAATGCTCCTTTTCTTAATAAACTATTTCTTTTATTTCTGGACTGACTGTTCAGTCAACTATCCCTGCAAAAGCTACCTCAGAAATCTCTCAATATCCTGGAAGAATACATTGTCAGGTTAGATGGATCCTAAGCCTGAATCCCTCTGTGCTATACAGAATAAAAACATCTATATTTAACATGAAAATATTAACTATCTTATTGTAGCATTGCAATTCTGCTAATTAATTAATCCCATGCCACACTTCCATATCCTTTTCCTTTTGTGTCGTCTTAATTAGGTTTCAAGCTTGAGGACAGGAAACTGTTTTGTTCTTCTTTTACATACAGTGATAGTGCTACATAAATAAATACCTCTGATCCCAGTGCAGAAGCTGTGAGTTCACTCACAATACTTGCAAGTAGTCCGCAAGTGTTAGAAACAAGATGTGCAGAGAACAGCTCATTTTCACGTCTGAGGCTATTTCTGACTGGGAACACAACAATAACCAACATCTTTTCAAGCACTTCACGAAAGCTTGTCATCCCTGAGATATTTTCTTCACTCTGTAGAAAAAAATCACAGATGAGAAGTGAACAAATCATATAATAATATAATACAGGGATGGTACACACACACACACTCAATAACTGAACTGCTGAACATTTGAAGAACATCAGCATACTGTAGTGGCTTGAGTGTTGAATTAGGACTCTTGAAAGTTGTGTGCCTTCACATTGTTTCCAACTTATGGTGATCCCAAGGTGAACCTATCACAGGGTTTTATGGGGTTGCTAGAGTGTGACTTGCCCAAGGTCACCCAGTGAGTTTCCATGGCCAAGCAGGGAATCCAACTCTCATCTTCAGAGTCACAGTCCAACGTCCAAAATGCTAGACCATACTAGCTTTAAGAGCAGGGTTCAAATTCCTGTTCAGCCATGAAAACCCACTGGATGATCTTGGGCAAATCACACTCTCTCAGCCTCAGAGGAAGGCAAGTGCAAATCCACTCTGAACAAATCTTGCCAAGAAAACCCTACAATAGGGTAGCCTTAGGGTCACTATAAATCAGAAACAACTTGAAGGCACATAACAACAAATCATTTAAGGCTGGTGATATAAACCAGAGTAAATACTTTTATCATCTGTGTTTTAGGGGATACAAACTCTGACTCATGTATTTGGCATACAATAACTGTTTTATACATTATTATTATTATTATTTTGCTTGATACTGCAAACATTCTATACAAAATGACCACATACGCATGAATTCACCCACATTTGCAGAATGTGGCCTCTTAAACTTTTAATAGTCTGGAAATTTGCATATCAGAGAGTACTCTGAGGCTGTTTCCAATTTTTTAATTCTATTTTTTTAATGATATAAAAATATGCCATAATGTAATGTTATTAGAAGGATGAACACTGGGCACAGAACTTTCTATTTGCTTTGTATAGTTGAAACATCACTTCACAGCCAATTAAACTGATGCTTAAGCTGTGAATCAATGCTTTCCTCTCAAGTGGGTATCACAAAGTAATAATTATCACCCGAAAGTTATTATGGTATATTGATGAAATGTTGTCAGTGTTATCATTGGTCCTTAAGTGCATGATGTTGGAAAAATCAGCTCATTGAGTCCTTTATTTTCATTACAAGTTGTGCAAGAAGTGACCAAAGTGGAAGATGGAGACGTATGAGGGAGTATCATAAAGTGATAATTATCATCTGGAAGTTATTACGGTATATTGATGAAATTTTGTCGGTGTCATCCTCACCAAATGACTTTTATAAAAAATATGTTGTGGGACCACTGATTTGACAACACAGATGATGTCGTCCATGAAGTGGAAGAGTGGTTTAAGGCACAACACTTCTACAATAACAGTATTCAGAGGGTCAATAAACACGGGGAAAATGTGTAAATCTGGATGGTGACTATGTAGAGATAAGTTAACTACAAATTAAAACAAACTTTCTGTCAAATTTTTTCAAGGTGATAATTAAAACTTTACGATACCCCCTCGTAATAGATTCTTTCTATTTTTTCAGCAGTTCAATAAGCCATGAATGACATTAAGCTTACACACAGATTGCTGTACAAGACTGGAACAATGTTCTGGACATCTAGTATTCAACCACCAGTTGTACAGTCGGCCCTCTGTTTTTGCGGGGGATCCATTCCAGACCCCGCCCCTGCAAAAATAGAGATTCACCAATATTCAAGACCCATTGATTTTAGCGGAGGTCGCCCTCCTCTGTGAATATGAAAAACCACGGACTTCCAAGTCCACGAGAATAGAGGGGCGACTGTAAATTCACGGTCATATAAGGACATGTTCTTGAGTTACTATTTTCAAAGCAAATGAAACAAAGCATAGTTTTTACACAGATTCAGTATAAAACAGATAACTGATTGGCCCTGAAAATATGAGTAGGGTCTCAAATTCCACAAAATGCTCCATAATGTTATCTGGAGATTTTGGGAATTGCCATTTCTAGGTAAAAGAATTCTGGCCCTCCAAATTTGGAAAGGGGTGCATGGGATAACAAATGAGAAGTACCTCTGTGTTGGGTCAAAGCAGCCCCCACAATCCCTAGCAGCTACTCATTCATGGTTTATAGTTTAGCAGTGTTTCTCCAGTTGAATACTCACCTGACTAAGTTTTTCCATATGTGCTACCAGTAAAGGGAAGCGATGGGCCAATGCAGAGTCATTTTCAGTGCTAACTTGTTTTACTATAGAACGCAGTAAGACTTCTCCATCATAAGCAATAGGAAAGATAGAGGTAAGTTTCACAGATGTGTGGCAGAGGGCTGACATTACAGCTGCAAGAAGCCTGCTACTTGAAGTCTTAAAATTTGCTTCTTGGATATCCTTTAAAAAATAAAAAATAAAATGTTTGTAAAGGTGACTTACTGGAAAAACATTTAAAAAGAAAAAAAAAAGAAAATAAGATAACGTAACTAATTCTGTCATGGTATTTTGTACCTCCTCCATGTACATCTTTCACAAATATTCATGTGACTGTATGCCAGTCATAGTCAGAACAGTGTTCAAAAGATTAATGTGGAGATTTTACAGTCTTACTTCTGACTATAAAGAGACTTGTTAGTACCTGATCTAAACAATTTAGCAAGTCACAAAGGCAAGCCCACTGCAGAGCTGGTGTTGGATAGAAAGAATGAAAACAAGCTGTGAATGTGTTATGACACTCTTGAAGAACAGCTTCTAGAAGACTCAGTGGCTGAGTAAGATATCCTTGGGGGTCATTGTCCAGCTTTATCATACAATGATCAACTCCTTCCGATAAGATTTTTCTTAGCAGTGTTCTAGTCTTCCCAATACAATCGGCCAGCTTACTAGTTTCTTCAACAACAGCTTTTGTAATAGCTAGAGAGAAACAGAATAATATCAACAAAATCACAACCAATATCCCAGTCAGGTAATTTAGTTTGGGTTCACAGAAGAAAGACATAGCCTCTATCCAAAGAATCATATCTTGAGGTTGGCTTAATAACTTGATACAAACAAGCCTTTCGGATGCCCTGTCACTTAATATCATGGATTGTTCTGAAGCTGACAGCCACAATTTCAAGTTGGACAAAATGGGAAAATATAGTTAATTGAAGATTTCTTGGTCTGTTTGTTCCCATTGCAAAGAGAATGACAGTGCAAACCTATTAAGCCAAGATATGACCATCTGAAATCATCCATGGTAGACTACGACATCTCCAAGAAACTTCTATTGGAAACATGGCTACTTAGCATCAGACCAGTTTCATATTTACTGTACTGTAGTTATATAAAGTCTCATGTATTGCATTTCATTTTCACTTAAATACAGTAAAACTAAGCAGGTTACCTGACACTGGATATATCTCACATGTGTAGACACGCAGTAACCTCAAGCAACAAGTGCCAACAAATCGGAGCCTTTCCAAATCCAAAAGTGTAGCAGTATATTGGAATCCTTTCAACCCCCGAAGTTCTTCTACTCCCAGCACTAAGGTTGTCCAGCTCCAGTGAAGAATGCTCAGTAATGATTCAAAGCATTCCTGTTTCAGGACAAGAAAATTGGGGAAGGGGCATGGTGATAAAAGCATACAACTTGAAATAATGAACAATAATGAGTAAAGTGGTTCTCAACCTTTGAGACAGCACATTTTTAGCAGTGAGTAACTTCTGAAGGAGGGTACAAAGTTCCAGGGAGACATATGATGCTGAAGCAGATGGAGTTTCCTTTCTCCTAGCTAGGATCCTCATTAATCTACAACCAACTCCACATATTTAGAGTAACTCTCAGATTTTTATTATGAAATGCCCCTGTCTGAAACAAAGAATTTTACAGGGACCCAGATAACATTTATAACAGTCCCATGTTTTTCCATTACGTCTTCTTATTGTTACTGTGTGCCCTGTAGTCGTTTCTAGTTATATCACCACAAGACGCTGTGAGAACAAATGGCCATTCGACACTAGAAACTCTCTCTTAATCTGGTCTTAAAAATCTTATTTTTCTATGGAAAGAAGTTAGCTGTTAAAGTAACGGATCATTTGTATATCACACAAGGAAAATAAGGCCTTGTTGCATGAGCCAAAAGTCCTGTTTTCCTCCTGTTCTGGTGGTGTCCTGGTTGTATGACACACAGCCCAAACCCCAATTCTGGTGAAAACAGTCTAGATGATGTTGAGCACATTCAATACCAGAACTGGGGTTCAATGCCCTTAACATGAATTTTAAAAACTTATCTCTTACTCTGAATCTTCTGGGAAGATCCAAACCCTTCATTTCCATGCCAGCACAAGTGTCATCCACTGCTGTTGCCAGTCACTTGCTTGTCAGAACAAGGTGCATAGCCATGTGCTCATCACTGGGTGCCTCATTCTGACCACGGAAGCAAGTGACTCACAGCAGCAGCAGACACACTGGGAGACTCAGTGAGATACACATGCAAACAGCTTCCCCAGCATGGGAATGAAGGGCCAGGTGACAGGGGGAGGTTGTGGCAGCTCCAGGGCTAGGGTAGTCCAGTCTGCCCCTGGAGTATCCTGGCCAATGCAGACAAGGTTCAAGACTCATGTTTGCCTACTTTGTTTCTTGAATTGTGCAGGACTAATACAACACAACTCTAAGTAAAGAATGAATATGCATCCATGCTACAAAACAGGTGAACATTTAGGTTTGTATAGAAAATGCTTTCCCTGGGCAGTTAAAATATAGTCTATTAGCCAATTCTGAATGTTATAATAGACACAAACAGCTTGATACTCACCACTGAGACAGTTCTGGCAAAAGATCGCTTTAGAATGTGCACGGGTTCACTTGTTTGCTGTTTCCCTTTTGATGCACTGCCATCACTTGTGGGCAGCCTGGAAGATGAAATGAAGAAACAAATCTACTGTACTCTACAAGCAGATTTTAAAGTAACAAAGCACTGTATACTGTATCACTCCTTAGATAATGTCTTTAGATAACTGATTTTATTTTATTTTAGATCTTTTAGTAAATGGCGAGGGGGTACCCATTTAAGGTGCTTCCCACTCATTTTAAGAAGTTTTACCATTCAGTCTTGATTCTGAAGATATATATTCAACTCACTCTGTAAAATGCTATGTTCTTCTGCTTTAAATTATAGATTAATGGACCAGATAAAAAGGCAAATATTGATAGCCCTTCATCAACAGAAATGATTCTTCAAAAAGAAAAAAGATGTTAGTGGTGGCAACTGAAATAAATCCAGAACACAGTATCTAGCCAAGAAGAGCTAGATACAAATCCCACTCAACCATGAAACTCTGTATGCTCCCTTGGATCATACATTCCTAAATTCCTTGAAGCAGGAATTTCACTGAACGTTGGTGTACATCTCTCTACTATTACCATGCTACCTACCACTAGTCTGAAAGGAGGGAGATAATTAAGGTGTTACCTGTACAGTAATTGAGGGATCTGACCTGCATTAACATCAGTACCATTATTCGATTTCTTGGAACTCTTAAACTGGAAGACAACTCTGAAAGAAGAAACATTATTCAAATACCAATCATGTAGTCTTTTCAGATGTTAATACATCTAAAACAGCATACACAAAAGAAAACATTTACCCATCATCAGTAGTGATGGATGCTTGACCATGGGACCCACAATCACTGCTAGGACCAGATACTCGTGCCCAGGCTACATACCACCAACCAGCTTGCAAAAGAACTGGTTCATCAAACATCATTGCATACTTTTCCCTAAAAGAAAAAAGATACAGAAAAAAATATAATGTTTAAGATCTACAGTCTACAACAATGGAATAATAAAATGCAACTCAGCTATGCATTTCTATTACCCCGTTTCACTTTCAGTATACTTTCCTACAAATTTGACACTACAATGATACAGATTTTTTTAAAGTAACAGAGCCCTTAATTTTATTATAGAGGTTAACTTCTAAGATTAAAATATTTATGCAGGCCTTGAATCTAGACTTTTCTTGCCAGCAAGACTGATGTTGTACTTGGGATAATCTCACTGATGGAACAAACTCTCTCTTTCTCCTGCAAGTAGGATCTTCTTCTGAACAGAAGATGTCCTTTTGTTCAAAGAAGATGATGCCACGATCCAAATAATTTCATTTTCTTGAGTATACTTTATTTCAAGAAGCCAGTCTGATTCACTTCTTTCAATGTTCATTCAGTGGCCAGGAATCCTTTTTTCCACCTCTATTCCTGGAACTGCCTGGCCACAATCATCTATACCAGGGGTAGGCAACCCTTCCCCTTTAAGGGCCGAGGGACTTCAGCTCCCAGAATCCCAGGAGCTATTGGCCAACATGGGACTATTGGCCAACATTGCTGAGGCTTCTGGGAGCTGAAGTCCCTCGGCCCTTAAAGGGGAAAGGTTGCCTACCACTGACCTATACCTTAGGAACTTATTACAACTTACTCTATGAGAGGCTGCTTTTGAAGATTCTGGGGATCTTAGGCAGTGGAGAATGCAACCACAGCTGTTTTAATGAATATATTTGCTTGGGATCAACTGTCTTTTAAAATCTACATTGACTGCCAATTGATTACTGAGATCAAGGGGGTGGTAGTGCAAAAACGTTTGGGGACCACTGCTCTAACATATTTCCCCATATAATCCTGCCCAAATTGTGAGATTAGCTATAGGAACACTATCACTTCTAGAGAGTTAAAAACATTATGGCATTTTCTTTGCAAGAGAGCCCTGCTTATGGAAGTCAATCCTTTCTAAACTCTTATTAGCTCCTACTCTATGTATGTTTCAGTGTGAACTGAAGGTTTTTTTTTCTCATTTAAGCAAACCTTTGGATCTCAAAGTTTTTATTACTGAATTGTAGTGTTTTTGTTTGATGTTGTTATATGTAATGAACTGGCAGTATTATAAATTTAATGAAATACATTTCTTGTTTGAGTGGGTTTGCAGTATGTTACTATAAGCTCTTAGGACAGGTGGCAGTATTACCTTCATATTGCTTGCCTTAAAGACAATTTGGAAAAATCATCCTGAAGACTTCCTGGCAAAACCAAGAGCAGAATTGGGAGTTCCTAAAATTCAGTTGTTTATTTACTGATGTCATGCCCTGCCTGAATGAGGACTCGGAGGATGGGGAGGTCAAGCCAGAACCTCCTCCGGGTCCTGAGCCTACAGCGGAGCAGCTCCAGCCCAGTTGTAGCAGCCCTGCGGTGCCAACTCCCGTGGAGCCTCGGGCAGAGCCTGTGGCTTCTCCACAGCCAAGCCTTCTGACAGAATTGTCGGACATGGAAGAGGATCAAGGGACAATGTCTACCTTTAGGCAGCGTAGAGCTGAAAAGGCAGGTCTCCAGCACTCGAGGAGGCTTTATGAAAAACGCCGAGGTTATCAAGGTGATCAGCCCCAGCTGAGCTCTGACAGCTCAGGGATTTAAGCAAGGGTGGAAACGCTGCCTCGGTGCCAGAGATTATCTGAGCTTCCTGACGAAAACCTCTGTCTCTGTCTCTCCTTGTTCCTTGCCTTGAATCCTTGACTCCTGACTATCTTGGACTCCTGGTATCCTTGACCTTCAGATCACTGACTACTCTTGGATCTCTGAATCCCTGGACCTTGGACTGCCTTGCTTCTCGGCCTCCCTGCAACCCTCAACCTACGGACCATGTTTCACTCTTCGCTTGCTGCTCCCTCGAATTGGTAACTAGGAGTTTGTTTGGGACTTTCCCTCACTTCAGCTATCAGCTCTGCTGCCCGCTTTCCAGGACAACTAAAACTCCACACATGGGAGTAAGTTGATACAAGGCATATAACTAAGCCTCCATGTCCAATGATTCTCTCTCCTTCAGATTATTCCCATGAATTCTGTGTTCAAAGTTATTTACAGTTATACTGTATTATTCTGAATTATTTGGAATATTAAATACAATATACAACTAATTTGTCAGTACTCTGAAGATTAATTAGATTTATGGTGATAGTGTTATATATTTGGTTTATTATCTCAGATTGGGGTGGGAGGAAGGGAGATTAAGAAAGGAAATTGAATATCACAATATATGTATTGGAATATGCATTGAAATAAGAAATATTTGGAATGAAAAAAGTCTAAATCTTTTTTTTTTAAATCGCATATACTGATTTGTTTATTCTGGCATTATTTTTTTAAAGAAGAAAGAATGGAGTAATAGGTAAGAAGAGGAAGAGCTTCTATTTTTACAAGAAGTTTTTTTTTTTTTTAATGGCACACAGAACCCTTTAGTAGACCAAATAATCCTGGATCCTGGCCATTACTATATGACTTGCTTTGTGCTGGCCAAATGGCCGTAATAAAGAATTCATATATATGACTTGAGTTTTCAAAATGAGCAATCAGATAAGTCTGTAGCACTGTTTCACTAGCTGTCTTCATTTTATTTTTTTAATCCACTTCATAATTCTTAAGAAACCGAAGAACTAATAAAAACGGCATCATTCTTTGAAAAGGAAGAGCAGTAAATAAATCCAGTTTAAAGCAAAAGAATGAATGACAGATGAGAACTACCAGATGTTTTGACATTTTGTATTTCTCTGTATTGACTATATTTATTCCTTGTCAAAAGAGTGTATTTTTGTCAGATGTTGACATATAACTGCACTTTATAATTATATTTATCTGTCAAAGAATTCTGTACAAGCAAACTCTATATTCAAAATAAAGGTTATTAAGTTTTTTACTTTACCTCGCAGCACAATCATACGCTAACACATCAGTTTCAGCAAGAAGGTCACCATCCGTCTCATGATCACCTCCATCTGGACCCAGTTCAAACAACTGAAAAAAGAAGCCTTTAAGAGTTTTATTTCCTGCCTTATTTATATGTCATTCTCCAACATCTCTCTTTTGTCATCCTTCTACATCTTCCTTCCCAACATCCAACTTGATCAACTGAATGTTAAATTCTAAAGCCATATTTAAACAGGATCCAAAAGGTACCCTTTCTTACCTTTATTTTAGCAGTGTATTCACCCCTACCTCCAAAGAGGCCAAGGCCACCAAGTAAAATATCAGTGTCAGCACAAAAGCGGATTGCTTCCACTGAGTGGGCTGAGTAGCCCCATCCTCCTCCATGACCTAAAAGGAAAAATAATTCAAGTTTTATACAATACACAATATACAGGTTGAGTATCCCTTATATAAAACGGTTGAGCCCGGAAGTGTTTGGGATTTTGGATTTTTTCACATTCTGGAATGTTTGTGTATACATAATGATATATGTTGGAGATGGGATCCAAGTTTAAACATGAAATCCATTTATATTTCTCATACATCTTACATACACAACCTGAAGGTAATTTTATACACAATGTTTTTAAATAATTTTGTGAACAAAACAAAGTTTGTGTACACTGAACCATCAGAAAGGAAAGGTGTCGCTATCTCAGCCACCCATTTTGGACAATTTGGGAGTCTGGAGTATTCTGGGTTTCTGGATAAGGGATACTCAAACTCTATTACATGAAGGAATAAATATTTTTATATTTGGTGCATAGATAGATACTTTCAAATCTGTTGACAATATTATAGTCTTCTTTGGAATATACTTTCATCACAGCTTGTGTCTCTTCTTCTGTATTTGCCACACCCATTTTTAAGTCCTGCATAGTAGCTAATGTATCAAGGCAACCTAAAAAAAAAAGGGGAAGAATAGTAGTAGTAGCAATTATTAGATCCAACTACAACAGACTTCATGTAATTCTCCTGATCAGAAGGGATGAAGAAAAAGCTTGTTAAAAAACACAACTAAGACAGCCTTATCAGTAATTTTGTATTTTACTATATTCGCATTTTAGTAAAAATAATCATCCAAAGTTTAGGGCAGAATGTGTGAGACACAGTTTCAGATAATCTGAAGTATCTCCTGGCATACAACTGGTAGCCCGGATTAAACTGGTGATTGTTTGCATTAGTTTTTAACAGAGGTACTGAAATTATCATAAAATATACCTTCAGAAAATATAGTCACTTTTTGGCACTTTTATCTAACTGTAAAACAATTCCTTCAGATTACAGTTATATTCCTTAATGACAATCTGTTCACTTTCTCAGTTCCCTAAACTTTATTCGCACCACCCACCACATGAACTCTTTCCAAGCGGTTTTATAAAACTATACATAAATTAAATTCAGGCATAATTGTGAGATTTGAAACTTATTAGACTCTATCAAGACCAGAATGGAAAGTCACTTAAATAAGAAATAGGTTTGCTGTTCAAAAAATAATAAAGTGTGGATTAACTGAAATGCTGCCATCTGCCACTGAAAGCTTTCACCTAAAGCCATATATAATTAGGATAAATAAAGCACATTTTTGTAGAACCTAATAAAATTACACATGCTTAATTAACATTCTTACCTAAAATGTGCAAAGCTGCATGTGACCTCGTTGTTAGAGCTTTGGATCCTGTTGGTAGAGCCAGTTCTGGGCTTAAGATGCTACAACGGGATTGTATGTCAGGTGATGAGGGAAGCCTGGAATCAGCTACAACAGCATTGTAACTCCACAGCTCTCTTGTATTTGGTCGAAACCTAACCAAAAGAAGACATTATTTCAATGTAACAGACTCTGAAAGAATAGTTATACATCCTAACTAGTCCTCAAATATGTTTCTCAGACTAAAGTTCCTAATCATTTGTATTCTCTCATTTTGCACACAATGGATGCCAGGGGTGAGGGTGAGCTCATTCAGCCTCTAGTCAAGTATGGAAGACAGTCTGCCAACTGTCTGCTGTGACAACAGCAACTATTAAGCAGAATCTTGTTAAGTTATGTAGCCTTAGGAAAAACCAAGGCTCCAATCCCAGGCACCCCTATGTGGGAATAAGCTCCAAACTCAGAAGGATTTACTTTGAAGTAAACATTCTGGGGACTGGGGGCTAGAAGCTTCTTCAGGCAAGACTCTTCCCATGTATTAGCAGCCACTAGCTACAACGAAATAATTATGTTGAGCTTTTGAGATCTCTTGAACCCCATTATGTGGCCCCTCATTTTAGCATTCAAGCAAAAGGCCATTTGTGAAATGGAGGGGAAGGGGATTCCTGGATTCTCTTACTGATATATGCTCACTCACATCAATTCCTGGACTTTATTTTCCCCACATCCAATAATTGCCTTCAATATTCAGCTTTGTTCTCATAAACCCAGGCTGTCATCCCTTTAGCTTCAATTTCTTTCTTTCCCATTCTTTTCTGTCTTCTCCCATTTTCACTCTTTTTCATGCTACCTTCTTTGTTCCGATATGTCTCCCCCCAGTTCCATTTCTTATGTACACTCTTCCGGTACTCTAATTCCTTTAAGCAAACCCTGTTTGATTTCAAAGAATACACACCAAAGGTACATACTTCTAGTTAGGTTTCTACACCTTAAAAAAGCTAGGATTTTAAAGTTGTTTTTTTTAAAGTAAACAAATGAAACCTAAGATTCAGCATTCTGAGAGAACAAACTGGCAACTGGTGGAACATATATTAATTGCTTATACACTGTGTTTTAAAAGTCTGCCCCCTCCTCACACATCATTTTGTTTTCATTTACAACAGATATTATCAACCAACACTTACCTCCAAACAACATCATAGACAGGATCTAAACATACACCAAATCCTTGCAGATCCTCCTGTTCAGAATCATTAAATGTTTTACAGCTTCCATCAACTTTATTTATCAAAAGACACTTAAATGGAGGTGGCTCTGATATAGAAGCAGGTACTAAGCCTGGGGAAAAATGTAAGCAGAAATAATGTATTTAACCCCTAGCCATTTCTTTAAATGCAAATAAAACACAGGAGTGAAACTGTATGTACTTTATTTGGAGGAACTCAATGCCCCAACAAAAGTGATCAAAATACACTGAGAATGATGTCATCGATCCCCTTCAATTGCAACTAAAGAGCAAATGAACCTTGCCTATTATGTGCCTGCTAGCAAAGATTTCTGATGTAGCAAGTACATGAGAGTTAATTAGAGCTTCATCAATCCGAAGAAAAGTCTGGTCACCACTGGCTCCAATCCAAGTAGCTTTGCGTCCATATTTAGATCCTATATTAGGCATGGGTGCTGGTTTTGCATTCCAATAAGGAACATCCAAAATGGGCCTGCCAAGTTGTCCTTTCTAAAGAGGTAAATTAGAAATGGAAATGGTTATAAACCCAGACATTACACAAACTAGTAGTATCAAATATTTATAGTCATCCCTCCAGATTCGCAAACTTGCTATTCATGGTTTCAATTGCTCACAAATGCCAAACCCAAAGCTCCCTTCCTCCCTTACCTCCTTCTTTGTGCACCAGCCTTTCCTTGGCTACGTGGCTTTGCAGGAGCCCATACAGCCTTACCTCGGCCCCAGAGGCCTTGGGGAGGCCAGCACAGCCTTGCCTTGGCCCCAGAGGCCTTGAGGCAGCTGGTGCAGCCATTTCTCCACTCTACCGGCCTTCCCAGGGAGGGAGGGAGGGAGGGAAAGAAATACTCAAGTTCCACTGTCCCCAATAGTGCTGCCATTGAGGACAATGGGACTTCAATATTCAAAAAAATGTGAATTCGCAGGGGTGTGGTATCCGGAATAGATCCTCCGCAAATTCAGAGGGACGACTGTAGTTACAAACATCAACTGTAGCAATAAACTACATAAGTATTATAAAATGTTATTTCATCAATTTTCATTTATATTTTCATAAAACCATTGAAGCCTTAATTTTTACAAGTGTCCATTGTTAGTATTAAATTTGTAACTAGTAATGACTGAATTCACCTGGGCCCAATAAGGAACAGATGGTACTGAAATGAATTAATTTATGATTGATTCAGATCAGGCCCAAAGTAAATAATTTACCATATATACTCAACTACAAATTGACCTCATGTATAAGTCGAGGGCAGATTTGGGGGCTAAAATTAGGGATTTTGATATGACCCATGGATAGGTCGAGGGTAAAATACAGAATCTCAGCACCCCTCCGCAGCCCAACTGTCCCCTCAGAAGACAGCCTGGCTAGGGAGGAGGCTTTGGGGGTGAGTGCTTGCCTTCCTTTCTCTTTCCCACCCTGACTGTCTTCAAAGGAGTTAGGCTGGGGAGCAAGGCTTGCAAGGTGAGGGCTTGCCCTGCCTTCTCCTCCCTAACCTGGCTGTTTCCTGAGGGGCAGCCAGGCTGAGGAAGAGGCTTGGGGAACCAGCGCTCACCCTCCACTCTGGCTGTCTCCTGGGGGGCAGCCAAGCTCGGGACAAGGCTTGTGGGGGGGGGGCAGAACTTGCCCTCCATCCTTCTCTGCAGCCTGGCTGTCCCTTCTGGAGACAGCCGGGCTGGGAAGATAGTATTATCATACTGACCCATGTATAAATCAACCCAGGTTTTTGGGGACAATTTTTGGAAGAAATTTTAATGATGTATACAAGAGTATATATGGTAAGTGGAATGAATGATACAGACTGGACATAGATGCACTTCTTGTCCAAACAGCAATCTCACCACTTCCTTTTCGCATCCAAACTTGGCTGTGGTACTAGGGAGAAACAGCACATTTCATAATGCCCAAAGGCCCTGGACACAGTGTGCCAGCCCCTTGGACCTAATCACAACGTAGTTCCTCACTTTTGTGGGAATCAGGAAGGAGGCATCAGAGAATACTAATCAAGTTGAGCCAAAACCATTATGAAAAACTCAGGCAGGGTTTACATGGGGTTTGGGAAGAGGTTTAAACTTGGAAAAATATATTTTCAACTTCAGTTCCACAACTCTTATGACTTTACAAATTTTAGTTTTTTCCTATCCCAACAAGAGAGTCAGTGTGGTGTTGGAAGATGACTCTGGAGATGAGGGTTCAATCTCCCTGCTCAGTCATGGAAACCCACTGGGCAAGTCACACACTCTCAGTCTCAGAGGAAGACAAAAGAAAACCTGTTCTAAACAAATTTTTGTCAAGAAAATGCCATGTTAGGCTCACTTTAGGGTCACCATAAGTCAGAAACAACTTGAAGGCACACAATAACAATCCCAACAAAAGTAGCTTTTTATGAAACATGCTCTATATGAAAACAGCTTATTAGGACAAGAAAATAAATGTTTAAAAATTCTTACAGAGAAGCTTCCAAAGGTGAATACTTGTCCATCCATTAACAGAATGGCTGTATGATTACTGCCAGCAGTAACATGTGTGCTAGGTCCTGGTAGTGCCTGTACCAGAGTAGGACATCCCCTAAGTCAGATAAAGCCACTGTAAGTGCATCAATTAATTTTCTAGCAGAAACATACAAGCCATGTATACTGTGCTTGACAGTAATAAATAAAGCTGAAGTGGTACAGTTAAATCAAAACTACAGAAGAACTGAAATGTATATAACAGAACTGTGAGGAGTAAACTGAATAATATAAACTTTAAGAATAGTTAACAGTAGACATTAGTATAAAGCAGAGTACACAACTTAGTAGTTTAAATACTATTAGAAGATCCATGTCATTTTTCAATAATGAGGAATACAGTACTATTGTGTCTCATAGAAGAAATTATTTAATTGACTTAACTCTGACTTGCACGCGCCCCTTTGAAAATTTAAGGCAAGGATCATGATTTTCATATTTCTAGATCCTATTACATTCCACCCCACTCCCACAATTTGTGAATATGCTTTATATCCTGTTGCCTGGATATCACTTTGTACAGCATATGAAGATCTGACTTTATATCCATGGAAGCTCATGCTAAAATAAAAAACAGTTGACTGTAATGTTACTCCTACATTCCTTCTTCCCCCGCTTCCTATTCCTCCCTTTTATTACTATAATTTATTTATTTTATGTAATTATTATTATACTGGACATGACATGTATACAACCAAAACTATAGCTACAGCCAGATAACTTGCAGTGATCTTCATACAATGTTACCACACCTCATCAGTTCATTTGTCTGTTACCTTCACCTTAAAAGGGGGGGGGGGCTCTATCTTTTAGTTACATAAGTCTTAGAAATATGGAAACATAGGTCACATTATTGACCAATATATATTTAATTATGCTCCTCTACAGTGCTGTGGTATGTACTTGCAGTAAGTGTAAGTATAATTACTAATATAAGTAAAGACGTCTCAGAAAAATCTACAGCTGCCAAAATAAAATATGGCCCAATAGTCAAAAATTAAAGGTTAGTAATGACACAATTCTACTGCTTTTCTAGAATTTACACCCCATAGTTCTGGGGTCTCTCTCTGGCCAGAGTTCAACTTCAAGGAAAGAGCTGGATCAATCTGGGGAGATGGGAAAATTTTAGGTTTATTCTGTAAACAGATAAAAGATACAATCATTTCACAGATGCAACAGTTATATTTGCATTACAATATGAACATACCTGGAATTAACATCACCATGCCCAAGCTGCCCATGCTGCCCGTATCCAAATGTGTAAACATCTCCATTCTCCATCAATACAACTAAGGGTTCAAATATAATATTTTAAATCTCACATTTCTGCAGAATGAATTACAAAATTTGATACAAAAAACATTCAAGATAAGTAGTATCTGAGTCTACTGAATAAAAAAAGTCCCTTATAGCAAGAATTGCTCAAGGGAGGGCATGAGACTTGGAGGCCCTGATTCCTCCTCCTCTGCTCAAACTTTATGTATAAAATTTACATGTGTGTTGAGTTAAATATTGAATTTATTTAAATAAAACTGTGCTAACTTGGATGATATTATTTCCTTATAAAATGTTAAAATATGAATATACATGAATATGTGAATGAAAATACATACACTAAATGAACAAAGTATTTTTATTCATATATTACATCAAGAGGGGGTTGCGACAACCACATGTTGGTGTAAAAAAGGTTGCCAAGGGTAAAAGGTTTCAGTACCATTGCCTTAAAGAACTACTGGGAAGAGGAATATGGACAGGTATTACAATGCTTTTAGATACTTGCATCAAGTACCATTTTAAGCACTGAAATGTGTAATAATTTAACAACAATATCAAAGAGTTCTCAAAATTCTCTCTAAGGAAGTATAATGTCCTCAAGTAATAATTAACATGGGAAATAGTTAAAACAACTAAATAGAAGTGTTTTAGTTTTGTACCTGAATGGTGGAATCCACAACTGACTTGTATTGCTCGAAGTTCACAGTCAAAGCGGACAGCCCCAGGTGGATAGGTTGTGATTTTGCTGGCATCCTTCTCACTTCTATCTCCACTTCCATCTACAAACGTAATATGTAATTATATTAATATGCAATTACATTTCGTTCTTCTATATGCTTCAAAGTAAGTGGTCATCAAACTACAAAGCAGTGGAGCAAGAACAACTGACTGGATAATAATAAGAATTATGTAATGTAAAAAGATGTATGCATGAGTGTGTGTGTTAACTGCCTTCCAGTCAGCCTCAACTTATGCTGACCCTGTGAATGAGTCATCTCTAAGACACTCTATCCCCAATACCTCTGTTCAGGTCTTGCAAACTCAGGGCTGTGGTTTCATTGACTGAGTCTTCCCACTTGCAATGTAGCCTTCCTCTTTTCCTTCTGCTTCCTACCTTCCCTAGTATTACTGTCTTTTCTACTGAGTCATGCCTTCTCATGATATGGCCAAAGTATGATAGGTAGATTTAAAAATAGTAACCATGAAAATCTGAGTTTAAGTATCTGTCAGATTGTTAGTGACAATCTGATATTTTATGGTTTTTAAATATTACATGGTTCACTCAGCAAATTCAGCAGAATGTACATTGCACAGGCAGTTTTTAAGCACACAAGGAGAAAGACAATAAATTCAAAGATCATAATGCTGGTGAACGTTGTTTATGCATTGGATGGGTTATTTCTGTTCATTAAAAAAAATTAAATATAAAACCATACAATAATAGCTTTGGCCTCCTCTTCACATATACAGTATTTATGCTATATACCATGTCAGGTTTGCACAGAGCTTCCCAGACTCTTAATTAGACAAATAATAAATAGCACCTATTGAGATACACATTTAATTTTAATGCTGGAATGACCACACTAACCTAACTGCATTGCAAACTGATCCAAGCGCCATTCCAAACAAGTGCTAAAATCCAGCAATGTTAACTATGAGAATATTATTCAGAACATGAGGTGTTGTTCACTTTATATGTGTCGATTTTCTTTTAAAGGGCTGCTGTTTTTAAAATGGAAGTAAACCAATATGAGAAATATTTTATCAAGGTGTATGCATGCCAAAGTATGTCTGAATTGTCAAAAACATATGAAGTAGTGTGCCAGGAAAGATTTTTCAAGGTCACCAAATAGGGCTGTGCATTATATCAGAACATGGGTCTACTGGCCAACATGGCTGAGGCTTCTGGGAGCTGAAGTCCTTTGGCC
This sequence comes from Phrynosoma platyrhinos, assembly GCA_020142125.1. Lineage (NCBI taxonomy): Eukaryota > Metazoa > Chordata > Lepidosauria > Squamata > Phrynosomatidae > Phrynosoma > Phrynosoma platyrhinos. Next base: position 35,922,428 of record JAIPUX010001232.1, read on the forward strand.
CTTAAAGGGGAAAGGTTGCCTACCCCTGCAACAGATGTTACTCATCTCTAACTGCAGCTGACACACACTGAAAATCCTTATAAAATTTGTCTGTAAATGTATTAAACTTGCCTTCCACTTTAAGAAACTTTAAATCAACTGGCAATATGCTCTTAGTCATATGAAAAGCAGACATGAAGATAGATGGCAAGCATGTCATTTTCCACCAAATATTTCAAATACAGCAATACAGGACTCTGCTCTATACAAAATCAGTGCAGTACACCAGGGTTGGAGATAATGTTACCTGTAGACCACATGTAGCTGGGGGAGAGGGTCCTGTACAGCCTTTGAGTTCCCTCAGATGCCAACTACCCCAATCCCCAGAACACCAACCCAATTGAAGACGGTTAAGTTTTAATGGGGAAAAAACCTCAATTGGGTCCTTGCCTGAAAACAGCAAAAAGAGCCTCCAAAATGCTTCCCAAAGGAACCAGAGGGGACTATCCCTTTCAAATGACAGCTACAGTGGTAGTATATATCCTACGTGTGGTCAGTAGGTGCTAAATTTGCTCCTCTAAGCCCCATATGAGCCCACCTGGGACTACATAGATGACTAATGCCTTTCCTTTAGAATATAGAGATTTGAAAGACTGAACCTTAAAGCTTCTACATACAAACCAGGTGTTCCACTACTGAGTTATGATCTTCCCTAATTTGGCTGCTTATACAATCAAGCTAAAAACTACAGAAGAATTAAAAAACAGAAACAAATAAGGAAGGCATACAAGCAAGGTGGCTTAAAAAGTTTCATACTACAGCTAACTAATAATTAGAAAATATCATATTAAACACAAAAGACTAAATCCAATGGTAGAATCCAAGGAATTAGAAAGGGAGCAAAGACCTGCCATCAATAGTGGCTAAATCCTAAATCAGCTATATAGGGCTGGAAAAAAACGTGGAGACATTTTTTTGGCTGCAGAGGGGAGGGGAAGAAAGTTATGCCAGCAGAATACTGAGTTTAGCCCCCAACATTTTTTTAAAAACTAAAACTGGATTTAAGTTAAATGAAATGTGTGCTCTTTATACAGTCAGCCTCCATATCGGTGGATTGGAGCTTCCATGGATGGCTCTGTCCCATTGTTGTCAATGGTGGCATATGTCCATAGCCATACCAACAAGGTCATGAGCATGTTTTTATCCACTGGTAATAATGGGACTTGAGGTACCTTGATTTTTGGTATCTGTGGGGGCAGGGTGTGTGTGTCTGGAACCAAACTCCTGCCAATACAGAGGGCCAACTGTATTTCAAAGAAAATGTATTTTACATTCCAAAAGGAATTAACCTTATATAATCACACTATTAGCTGAACTGTGCAGTGTTCAATGTTTCCTAATTTCAGCATAAAATAGTCAACCAAGAAATGTGCACTGAATATTTTTTACAAATCCCATAATTTCTTCAATTCTCATGATTTCTATATCAATCAAGACAACTGTTACTACCATGCAATTGTTTCCCTTGACTGTGTCTTGCTTTTTTACCTGACAACATGCCTGCTGCAAATGAAAATACAGACATATACCATCACTTGACCTTTTTTTTGTCGTTATTGACTTGTGAACTCAATTTTAACAAGTTAGCAGATACTAAAGACAGTGCTGCATATATTAAAATACTGTCGTTAATGATGCCTCACTTGCTCCATGTCAGAAATAAACACAGATCTGGCAATTCTGAGCATCTCTTTTCTGTATTTGACACTGAGACTGGTTACACAACTTGCAGAGGGTTTGAGACTGATAGGTGATTGAAGCCACTGGGATACAGCTTAAGAAGATCCTATAGCCTACAAAGAGATTACATAGATACCCTTGCCAGGGTCAAGTAGTCATCCTTGCTAGTAGGATGAACTTTGAAGTCAATCAGCTGCTGCTTGTTAAATATGTTGTGCATGTTCTGATATATTCCCCTTAGCTGTGTGCACAGTAAAGTTCTGTTTCCTTCCTAGTTCTTGCCCCACCTCAACCCACAGAGGAGTGAGCAACTGAACCATGAACTTGCATGGATAATTTAACAAAGAGTTTCTCTCTTACTCTAAATACCAAAACTATGTAACATAAATTCAACATCAAGGTCCGAAGTTCAAATAATGCAGCGATTGTATTCTGAAACAGGGGATTCTTATACTTTAATATTCAAGATCTGGAGGAACAATTCCCAATAGAGATAACAAGTAAGTATTCCTTATAAATTGGGCACCAAGGACTTGATTAGTCTAAATCAGGTGTAAGCAGTATAGGCTCCTGGACTATACACAACTTGCTAAATTGCCATTGTACATTCTCTTGCAACTCTGAGTTTGAAAGTTTGAATGAAAACACATGTCTACAGAAAAATACTATGAAACCATGTACTGCATGGCCTTGTTCTCACTCTAAGCTGACTGGTCACTTGAAAGTACATACACACATTATTCTATTACAAGACAATCTATCAAGCTATCCTTAAAAATGCTTTTTGCAAAGGTATACAAAAAAAGGACTGTAAAGAATAGATCATTCGGAATTTAATATTTTAAAATTATAGTTGCTCTGTATTAAAATAAATTTCTGCAAAAGAAATTAAGCACACACCCAGTTCACTGTGCTGTGCAGCAAGATTTATTTATTTATTTATTTATTTATTTGCATACTTATAACCCGTCCTTCATCCAAAGCTCTCAGTACAGCTTACAAAAAAAAAATCAACTCAGTTAAATGATTAAAAATATATTACATACAGTTTTTCAATTTAAAAACAGTTTAAAACGGGTTGAAACAATCTTGGAACAATCGAAGTACATGTGCGGCCTGGATAAAATCAGTTTGGCCCAAAGGCTTTAATAAAAAGCCAGGTTTTAACAGTACCAAAATGACTGTAATGCAGGTTGTCTATCTTCACAATTCAGTGGGCAAGAATCTGATCTCTTGTCTTTAAATAACTAAGTAATAATTAAAAAGTATTGTTTGTAGATTTATGAACCTATTGAAAAGCCTTTAGCAGAATCTACAACCATTGCTTTAATAGATTAAGAACATTTTTGTAGTTTTGTCACAGGATTCTAACGGTATTAGTTAATATATTTAATTTTGTTATATTTTGTGTTCCACAATGTGATAAATATTTTTCTATTTGTTTTTTATAAGTAAAAAGTCCACAACTCCGAAGCTCCTGACCATAAAGAGATCCTGCTGCAAATGTTTAGCAGTCATCAACAGAATCTTTTTCTTGCAGTGTACTAATGAAGAAAGAGTGTCCTATGTGTTGATGTTCTGCATTACCAGGAGTTAATAAAAAGCTAAGTCCTTTCTTTAAAAAAACAGTAAACCAGTTGCTGTCAGCTTCACGATTTCCAAGAATAATATATAAACAAAAGAATGTTATATTATTTAGCCCACATATATCTACTGTATATACTCATGTATAAGTCTGGAAAATTTAGTCAAAAATTGACCTTAAAAACCTGAGTTGACTCATCCACAAGCCAATGTACTTATTGTACTTAAACTCTTATTTATAAAGGGAACCATCCCTTTGTGAGAGTCAAGAGTGTAATCTGTTCAGGAAGCACTGAACCCCTCTACTCTCTCACCCAGCCAGGCTTTAGGGTGAGCATAGACAGTTATGCCTGCTGGAATCTTAAATTCTTTAGCATCATTCTCCATTGCTTCGTCCTTTTTACGTGCTCCTAAATTTTACCCTCAACTTATCCACAGGTCAAATCAAAATCTATAATTTTGCCCTCGATTTATACATAAGGTAGACTTATAGTCGAGTATATACAGTACCTTTCCTACTGGAAAGGTTTATTTGACCATCCTTCCTCTCATTAATGATTGGGGGTGGGGGTGGGGGTGGGGGTGTAAATGAATGAAAGAAAAGGAAGTTAAAATTAATGAAATTTAGATAGATTCATCCTAGTAAAGAAGCTCAATAGGGAAAATATGTTTTCTTTCTCCTCAGGTTACAGAAGGTTAGCCAGAAAAGTCCAACAATTTTGTGCACTTTTCTTAATACCCAGAGAATGAAGGATAGGTGTATGTCAACCCAGTCAAAAAGGAAGACCAAATACCTTTATGCTTGTCCCGCTTATGCTTTAGCTGTGCTGGATGGGATCTTATTCTGGCTAGTGCCTGCTCTCGATGGTTCATAAAAATAGGACCAGGAAATACAAAGGGGCCTGAGGAGAAAATTTTTTGCACATGCATAGGAAAGCTCACAAAATGAAAATAATGCGTTTAACCAAAAGAAAAGAAAACTCTTAAATTATGAAAGCATCAAACATGATGGAACAGTCAATATTCAATATATTGTTTCTGAAAATGATACTACATTTCATTTAGAAGAAGAGTACTTCTGAATTATGCTATATAAGCACAAGAATAAAAGTTCCTAGTATTATAAATGGCTGAGAAGTGGGATTCCATTTCCTTCCCAAATCAATTTTCTTTTTTTTCTTTTTTTCCTTTTTTACAAATAAAGCCAATACA
>JAIPUX010001232.1:35950784-35971057 GCA_020142125.1 Phrynosoma platyrhinos
AAATTAGAAATGAGAAATAATGAAAATAAGACTTTAATAGAATTTAATAGAAGGGGAATAAAAAATGGGTAAAGCTGGAGTTCCACGGAATAATTAAAGAAATTAAGGGATACAACTAAAAGATTGGAAGAAAGAAACTATAATATGTCTCGGAAGTCACAATAGAGCTAAGATTAAAGCAGGATTATAATTTTAGTAATTTAGATGTAAGTGTTATGTGATTATTATGTGTTGTAAGTGTTGTAAATGTGTTACGTTGTGTGTGTTAGTATGCTGAATAAGGGGTTTGATCTGTGTTTGTTATAGTGGTGTCATTTATGTGTAATTTTTTTTTATACAATAAAATTATTTTAAAAAAGAGAGAGAGAGAGTATGTGTGCTATATACAGTGGGCCCTTGGTATCCACTGGGGCTTGGTTCCAGGACCTCCTGTGGATATCAAAATCCATGGATGCTGAAGTCCTAATATATGCAATTATATAGGTAGTAAAATGATGTCCCTTAAGGTTTGCTTTTTGGATTTTTATACAAGCTGTGGATGATTGAATTTACAGAATCCATGGTTGCAGAATCCATAGATAAGGGGGACTGACTGTATTCTCAATTTAAAATTACAAACATAATGATGGGCAGAAAGGTAGGAGATCACAATGTACTCTATTGGCACTGTGGTTATAAATAAATGGATTTGCAATCACTAGAATTTTCAACTAAGGTAGAAACATAATCTGTTAAGATTATTAGGATGTGTATTAGGAAGACATACGTACATATGGGTTTTTTATGTTTGTTTGTGTTTTTGTGTTGGTGTATTGTTTGTATTGTAATATTTTAATTTAATAAAAATTATTTTTTTTAAAGGTAGAAACATAATCTACTGAGAAATAGTTAACTGAATATCAAAACTAGCATTTCATATAGAAAGACTGGCACCATGGCCACACACAAGGTCAGTAAAATTTATTGTGTATTATTACTGCAACTATCTGCTCTCTAAGTTTTAAATTATTTGTATCTTTTCTATAGCTGCTTAAATATGAAGACAAAAGTAAAAGAGTTATTTCTTACTGATAATGTGCAAGTCTTTCTCCAGATCAAATAATGAAATACCACAAGCATGTAAGCACTTTCTGGCAAGCTTAAGCTGCAGTTCTTGCTGTAGCACTGGTTCAGTGCTTGTTGCAAATATTCGAACCACAAAGCCATCCTACAACAAATAAAACACCAATTTAAACAACTTTAAATATTTGCTGATATAAAGGTACATGCAATCCCACTTTTCTCAAATTGCACTGTTAATAGTATCTCACAGAACACCTCATAAAATAAGATATATGCGAGGTAAAATGATGGTTCATCTTCATAAATATATAAATACAAGCAAAAAAAAACACACTGCTGAAATATTAGTCATAATCTGAAGTGCTTTCATATTATTCACACATCCTGATGTCATGACAACCATTACGATGTTTAGCTTACACAAGATATAATAACTGAAGTTGATAAAATGCATGCCACACTTTCAAGCTCCAGTGAGTATCAAAAACTGAGATATTAAGAAAAGAGGCAATGGAGAGGTGCTGTAATACCCCGTTTTGTAGTTCTTTAACAAGCAGTTGGAAGTTGCAACTCAATATACAGGAAATTAACAAGAATAGTGTGTTTCCTGGAGAACTTCCCAAGAATATAATGAGGTGACAAAAGTATGATATCTTCTTTGTTAGTAAAATGAGAAATCCCATATTTTTCTTGATCTCTGGCACTATTCCATTTCAAACACTCTCCTTTTTTGAATCTTTTTGAGTCTGTTAAGAGGAATTAAAATGCTATCAAAACCTTTAGAGTCTTTTACATGCTTTTCACATACCTTCCCAAGGCAACTGCCTCCCTGCAAACAAGTGAATGAATGTTAATAGTATCAACCAAAATGCTGGGCTTTTCTTGTCATTTTGGATACAGAACAATATATATGGACCAAACTACAAAATATGAAGGGAAAACATGCTTAGATCTTGTGATACTGTCTGCTTTTCCTAACTAGAGAAGTGAAAGAGGGGACTGGAAGAGTGTCTGAAGGAGAGGTGGAGTTTAGACATTTTGTCCTGCAGCTCCTCTCCTGAAAGTGCTACTAGCCATGAATACACAAAAATACAGTTGCACCTGTTTATTTCTCTCTCTCCAACTTAGAGTAAGAGCAGCTCAGGGAACACTAAGAAAAGATGTATTGAAGAGCTAGAGTTGGAAGAAACAATTAAAGCACACACTCTTCATTCCAAAATCACTCCAGATGTGTAGATGATTTTAAGAGGGGGAATATCCAGAGATCTGATAACCAACCTCCCACATGGTGGGTAGTGCAGCACTTTGAAGAAATTAGAGCCAAACTAAAATCCAGATACGCAATACAAATATGGGTGCTTTTACCAATACAGAACCAAAATAGTCCTTTTCTGCAGGAAATACTGTGGAAAACATTTAATTTAAAATGAAAGAATATACACAACATCCAGTGAAATGTATGCTAAAAGATGGCGAATTTGAAGGATAGTGTTTATATCAGGGTGGGAATCATGCAGACTATGGCCTGCTTCCAACCCTTGAGAGGGTCCCATGTGGCCCATGACCTCTGGGTCATCTCCAAATCCAGTGTTATAATTTTTGAAATGGCTGAAAAATTGGGGGGGGGGGAGGGCCTGAAATAATGTTTAAACACTATTTAGGGATTGTATCGCACTCAAACCAACAACAACCAAAATGCTCATCCATATAAGTGACCAGAGCTCACCCTCAACACTTCTGGTTGCTGCCACCAGAAGCTCCAAAATAGTCCTCTAACCTTCAGCACCCACTGATCCAATTTAAGTCATTCAGTAACCAATAGTGTGCACTTGAAAGCACAGAAATGTGCATTTGTTTGCATGCACAAACATACAAATAAACTTCAAAAATGAAAATCAGAGAGCACTCTGTACTTACATCTCTAGAAGCTGCTATCTGATTAATATACTCTCCATCAGTGAAAAGAATGTTCTGCCCTTCAGTCTGGCAATCTAGAGAACAAACAATTATGCTTTATCCATTCAGGTTTTTTTAACTTTTCTTTTTCTTATAAATATACACAAGGTGATTTAAAAAATGGAGCAACACCAAATAAAAACAGCTTTATTTTTGCACCATTCTTTTTGGATCACCTGGTACTATAATTTAAAGGCTCTGTCCTGCCTGTTGTAGTACACAATGCTACATGCTTAATCACAATCACAAAATTTGATATATTATGTAATTATACCAAAACAAAGCCTATTGTAAGTTTTTGGACCCAATCCACCAACTCCTTTGGTTAACTCCTGAACAAACATGTTTTTTTGTAGTGTAGGTCCCTGAATGAACATTTAGTTACTGATTCTGATGACATCTGGTATCTGCACTGAGATTGACATCCCAAATATTTTTTGTGAAAGGTCAGGTCCAGCTGGAAAACTTCTCGTTTTTTTCTCTTAAAAATTGCTGATTTTGCTCCATTTTGCATGGAACTTGGTGTGAAACAAATTTTGATGATTGAAGTTATTACAGAAGGACTGAAGCTGAACTGTGGTTTCATTCAAATCATTAACAAAATCATCAACATCTACCCAGACAATGTTGGTAAATTTCTTAGTGACATAAACACACTCAAATACTATGAAAACACTATAAAAATAAAGGAATTACAAAGTAACTATGGGCCTTTGCAGACTGCCAGAAATAGTGCAAATTGAGTCCACTTTAAGGGTTAGGGTTAGTGCTAGGGAATCATGGGAATTTTTTTTTCCTGAGACATTGAGCCTTCTCTGTCAGAGAGTTCTCGTGCCACAATAAAGTACAGTTCCAATAATTCCCTAGCCCTAACCCTAACCATAAAAGTGGACTCCATTTGCACTATTTCTGGCAGTCTGCAAAGGCCCTATGTTTATCTGAACAGAAAAAAAAGTCTTATAGCATCTTATTAAAGATTTTTTAGATGTATATGCAAGGAAAATGCTTAAATTATAATATGGCACATAAATATTCTAGAACACTATCAAAATATTTCTGTAAATTAAATTGCAAGCTTAGATAGTACACACTGCAATTATGAACATATACACATACTTACACTATTATCTTATTACTGAAGATAATTGTACCTCACATTCACAAATAATATTCTGCTAATTAAAACTGACACAACTAATTGATTTAAGACAATATGGCCACCTGCTGAAATGTAAATATTTCCATCCTATCAAAAATAGTTGAATTATTCTATCCAAGAATCCATATACCACTTATCGGTCTAGATTGGGTTTCCATAAACATTACCTAAATTTTAGCAATTATTTTAATTTGTTAAAAGACTGTGTTCCTGCCTTTCAGAAATACAGAAAGAGTAGTCACCTGCTGCAGGCAAAATTTCCTGTCAGCAAAGAGCATCAGCCTTCCTTCTCAGCTCCTCATAGTCAGCTTTGAAACTCAATTATACACTGACAAACTGCTTCCCACACTTATTTCCTATAGTGGAGCCAGCTAGGCCACCATCTACTCATGCCTAAGCATGTTCCACATACAAGAGGAATCTCTCTCCTTCAACCTGTTGCCCCATACATTATGCTTCAAGTTTCTTTCTTTCTTCCTTTCAAGTCCCCCCTTTGAAAATCTAATGACAGCTACAGCTGCTGTTCTATACTCTTGTACATTTATTGAAGTGTTTTAATTGTTAAATTTTTAAAAATCCATAATTTGTAATTGGAATAATAATTTTTAAGGGGGGAGGGAATCTGATTGTGTTGTATTTTATATTTTTACTGTTGTTAGCCGCCCCGATTGGTCTCAAAGGGGCAGGATATAAATAAATTTTATTGTTTGTTATTCTTTTTTTTGGGGGGGGGAGTATTTATTGATTTATTACTGATGTATGGATGGAACTCACACCATCATGTGTGGTCTGATTTAGTCTTGACAATTATGGCAGGCTGTGAATGAGTAACTGGCCCAAATAAATTCCAGTGCTTTCCATGAATTGTGTCGGCATGCCAGATAGCTTCTACAGAAATTTTAGAACTTCAAGTTTCTTTTTAGGCACCTGCAAGGTACTACCTGTTGCCTGCTTCTTGACCATATTACTTTTCCTCAGCCACCTATATGGGTGGGGCTACATGACAATAAACCACAACAAATCAATCACCACCTTGTCTTGTTTACTGTCAGACATGGGATGCCAGTCCACATTAAGCCATAATCCCTCACAGCCCCTTGAAACCCCTTGCAGGACCACCCACCCAGCTTCTACTGCAAACTAGTAAAAGCGCACAACTGAACAACATGCCAAGAGTTCTGTATGTGTTGCTCCCTAGTCCATCCAGGTCCATCATATGGGTTCAGGGAAAGTGGGTAATTATCTACAGGTTAAAACTAGAATGCTAGAAAATACTATATCAGACCTTCATATAGAACAAGTGCTTTTCCAGGTTTCACTGGACTGCAATTCCCACTATCCTTCACCATTGACTATGGTGGCAATGTCTGATGGGAGGTACAGTGCTATGCTACTTGATGGACCAGTGTTTTCCACTCTAAAGTGACCACACACACACATCCATGCAGGTAAGCAAGATCTCCACAACTCTGTCATTAAGGCAAGCTCTCTACAGATGACTGCTGCACAAAATCATAACCATTTGTGGAATTACATATGTAGTCATTCAAAATAGAATTATAGAATCAGAGTTGAAAGAAACCACAAGAGCCATCCAGTCCAACCCCCTACCATGCAGGAACTCACAATCCAAGCACCCCCGACCAATGGCCATACAGTGTCTGTTTAAAATAATATCCATGGCTGTGCACTGCAGCATGAACAATATGCTGAAACTACTTGGGTTTTGCATACAGGATGGGACTCAATTGCTTTGATCTTCCAGGAATCTGAAAAACTGCATTTTCAAAACAAAACTAAAAACAAGAATAACAGACCCCATTCTGTCATGTAGAAACTGCTGTTGTTACCCTCTCAGTTAGCTGATATTTTTCCAGGTGTTGGCATTCCACAAGTTAACTGCAGAGCTATCAGTAGGTTTTACAAAACACTGTAGTCTACAGCAATACGAATATGCTATTTCATTAATGCTATTTCATTAACACTTATGCATTGAGCAAAAAAGTTTTTTTTAAATTAGAAAACACAATCATGGATAGGATACTGACAGATGGGCTTTGACATCTCTTTTGCTTTTCACTGGTGAAAGGCAATAAAACAGGTCATTATATGATGTATCAGTTACTTCTAAATTTTCTGTGCTCTAATTCTGACATTAAGTCAGTCATGAATCAGAGTACGTAACTTCCAATATTATTCCAGGAATTTCTGATATTATTCAAGGAAAATTAAATGTATCACATTTTTTTCTATCATGCTAATGAGGAATTTTCTTATAATCAGTCCTGATGGCTCCCTAACAATTAATCTTCTTTTCCATACCTGGCAAAGTTACTGTACCATCCTGCTCCAGAGATTCGGGATTTATTCTTATGGCTGTCATGCTATGATTGTTCACATCTCTGTATAACAAATAACCCTGTAAAAGTACCAGAGAATGAGCATGAAATTTTCAAAGCCACATTTACATTGACAAAACTTAGTATCACTTGGGCCTTTTCTCATCTACCACTTTTAAAACTACTACAGAAATCTGAGAACATGGGTGCATACTTAGTAGCCAATGCATGCATGCTGTCTTTAACAGACTCACTGATTTAAAGTAACCTCAGTGCAATCACAATCACAAAAAGTCTGACACATCATCACACTCACATGGCACCATAATGATAATCCAATCTATAATAGCAAGATGATATCATTATAAGTACAGTTCAATGCCATGTGAAGCAATATGAAGGCATATGCTCCAAGGTTAGGAATGTTGGTCAGTTTATTTATACTTTGATCAGACTTAGACTGACTTATTCCCAGTAGGTAACAGTCATAGCAAGATGGAAAAAATATGCTTAGTAACCCTAAATATGTCCTCCACACAACAGCTGAGAAGAACTCAACGGTAGACGTACTAAAAAACCTACAAGTATTATGAGTGAAGCATTTGGCCTAGAAATCTGACATCCCACTGTTCCTCCAAGATGTTGTTTACCTCTTGAGGATGCAATACAGATAACAGAAATGGCAAGGAAATTGAAATTATAAGTGAAGACATATAAAACTAAGCTGCTACATGAAGACTGCTCCCATGGCAACTCTCTCTATATAGCAGGCTGGACATGTATGAACTTACCTACCATATAAACTTTCCTTATGCCAGTACAAAGAACAAAGAAAAATGTACTGAAAGTAAAATGTGCCAGCGAACAGACCAAATTAGAAATCATGCTTCCAAGCAATTAATTTAGAAGTGGCCACATCATGAAAGTGCTGAAGACACTGAGGCTTTTAAAAAGAGGCTAAAGATAAATAATCCTTGTCCATTAAGAAAAAATCCTGTAAAAATTAATTTAGGTGAGTAGCCTTATGTATGGTACCACCATGTATGTTTTTTAAATTTACATTTCAGAACTAAAGCTTTAGAACTAAAGAAAGATATAGTTTTCTTTCCATTTGTTCTAACAGATTCTGACACTGATAGCACAGCAGATTTCCGTAGCTGACTTTCCCCTTGGCAGTCCTTCAAGACTCCTGGAAATACTACACAGAAGGTTCAGGGACTTTCTTGAAGAGAGTTAGCTGTGGAGCACATAGAAGCCTGGAAGAAACTGAGAGTGGGGGACGTCCCTGAAAATCAGAAGAAATGTACAGAAGCAGATCTATTGTTTTACCTTCTAACCCTGGGGTAGCAACCTTTCCCCTTTAAGGGCTGAGGGACTTCAGCTCCCAGAAGCCTCAGCCATGTTGGCCAATAGCTCCTGGGATGCTGGGAGCTGAAGTCCCTCGGCCCTTAAAGGGGAAAGGTTGCTTACCCCTGTTCTAACCCATATGCCAGCCTATGCAAATAAGTACAAATTTAATTTCAAATGAAATTTCTTGGTGTAGCTTGAAATTATTTTTGCCTACCTGAGCATAACCCAACCAAGATTTCTTCTCTTTCCTGTTTCTGATGCGAGACGTAGAATTATATATATGACCCTGCACAAAAAGTGTCATACAAATCATTGAAGGGGCTATTTATAAACAAATGGTACAACAAGAAAGGCAATTTAAAGGAATAAAACTAGATAGTGGCTTTTGCCTAATTAAATATCCAATATAACCAAGTATATTCACTTTCAAATCAGTTTTGTAGAAACATCAGTGAATAGTTCAAGCTCAAAATATGAATTACCCTGACAGTTCCACTGTATCCAGAGCCAATTTTGTATAGTCCATCTTTGCATAATAAATACAAGAAGTAACCATCACTCTGTAGGAGACATTGGTCATCCTCATCTACAGAAATTTCCTTCAGTGACCACTTGTGCATTAGGGCAGCTTTCTTAATCCCATTGCTAAACCAATCTTGGATTTGTATTTTGCCCACCAAAACTGCTTGTACACTTCTCTGGAGGGAATTTAAGATGGTTGGCACCTAAATAAAGGGAGAAAAAAACAACTATCAGTTATCATTAGAAACTTAAGAAGCAATCTTAAAATGGTGGTTGGGGGGAGACAAGATTCACCTTAAAAGTTACTTTTAGAGTCAATTAGTAGTATATTATTATCATTCATTACTAGATGTATAATACATTATTGTAACCATATTTGGCCCTCCAAATTGAAGAGGAATTAGTGCCATGTATAGTAAATGACTGCTCAACTGTCTTGAGCAAAAATTAAGAATAGATGTATCGTCATCATGCTCCCTTTCACAAAATTATTGCAGTCTATCTTTCTTCCAGTAACGGGACTCAAATTGGTTAACAACATATTTAAAACAATGGACTGTTTTACACTCAGAAGTTGTTCGACCTAGTTCAGAACTGTTTACTTCTTTTGATCATGTTCGGGACTGAAGTGCACTAAACAGTTAAGAAACAGCTCATAAGCTATTTTTGGTTTTTTTTATGCTCCTCCTTTAAATCTGCTGCTCCTTCAGATTTTCTGTTGTAATCACTGTTGTACATTTATTATGGACTTTATTTAGTCACCTTGGGAACAACGTTGGAGGCAGTTTAATAACATTGATAAACAAACAGGACATGCAGCTGGTGAGCCATCTTTATAGTCTGAAAGTACTGTAGAGAAACTGACAAGCAGACACACAACTATATTTTGCGACATGTATAAAGGCAGTATATGAAAGCATCATATGGACTCTATGGTTTGCATACCTCCCTTGCACTATTTCCCCTCTGGATTTCACAGAAAAAGCACACACACACACACACAATCCCTGTAAAAACATTACCAGCTTTTTTCTTTAAAAAAATGTCCAACACTCCTGTTCAAATCTAAAAAATTAGAGCTTTCAGTAGAAACCTGAAATAGTGATTCCAAACAAGGGAGCAACTACTCCTAAGTCTGAATTTATTATGGATAGGATTCAAAGATTTGTTTTAAGAATGCCAAATGGCTTAGGCATGCCCAATGGAATTTTTGTTTTTATTTTTTCCTAGTTCACAATCTTTCCTTGGTGTCAAAAGGTTTAGTGCAAATTGAGTCCACTTGTAGGGTTAGGGTTAGTGCTAGGGAATCATGGGAATTGTTTGGTTTTTTTCTGAGACATTGAGCCTTCTCTGTCAGAGAGCTCTGGTGCCGCAATAAAATACAGCTCCCATGATTCCCTAGCACTAACCCTAACCCTAAAAGTGAACTCAATTTGCACTATTTCTGGCAGTCTTCAACCCCCCTATGTTTCAGCTTAGGATATTTAAGCAGACAATGCAATTTCTCAAGAACTGACTGAGGCATTTCTCTCTGAACTATTCAGAATAAGATGAGCTGTACCTGTCAATTTTGTGACATGTATCAAATTCATAAAAACCATAGGCTATGCTTAGATAAATTATACTGCCTAAATACACTCTCTCACACACAATAGTTCCAACATGACACAATGTTTCCAACATGTTGAGATTAAGGCCAGATACTGATGTGTACATTCAGGCAATACTATAACCTAAAGGTAGGGTACTTCTGATAAAACACCTGGATAGTTTGACAAGCATGGCTCCCATTGTTGGTGAGGATAGCAGAGATTGCCTGTAGTGTTCTTCCTGTTTCTCCCCATGCAGCTACAAGACTGAAGAGGCAAGCGCAGGAAAGTGCTGTCAAAGACTGACCAGTACTGTCATTCATCCCAGTACTCCGAACAGTTATTTCTAGAAGAAGCTGGAACAGAGACTCTAAAGATAAAACAAAATGTTACTTACACAAAGTAGAGGGCTGTCAGAACACAGCAAAAACTAAAACAAAGTAAAACAAAACCAACCCCAACATGAGTCTCTAGCTTTGTTGGTGGTGAGACTGAGGGACAAGTGAAGCTGGCAGCAATGTCATCACGTGCCCTGGGAGCTCCTGCTCAAAATTTACTCTCAACTGCTTATAAACTTTTTCAAGGAACTAAATAGCATCTGTGACATATCACAAACACGATGCACTGTTCTTTAACTGTTAAACCTCACCCCTCAACCATGGAGATATACAGTGGCTAAAGAACAAACAAGGCATCCAATATGGTCAGTGTTGCATTTATGTGACAGAAGGGTTGTGCCTGCTAAACTACAGTTCAATTCAGAACACTTAATACCTCACCCTGCCAAACTGAAAATGTTTTGCCTAACTATTTAGGGTGTGGCAAATAATAGCTGCAATCAGTGCAATAATGATTTGCTTCATATTTGTCTGAACACTGATATTTGTATGCACATGCCTCAAATGAGACAAAGCAACCTATATCCAATTCTATTCTGCAATTACAGAAGAATAAAAATGTTTTGTTAAAACTGTTGTTTTTATTATTGTAATTAGAACATAACTAATATAAACACAGCAGTGGCTGTCAGTGGTCTGCATGTGGATGTTGCATATCATTTAAACTGATTTGAATACCCTTGTTTTCAAACATTAAGAGATCTTTTAGTTTAAATTATTTCATCATTTAATCATACAGATGCATTAACTCAGAAGGAAGCATGTCAACTTTATGCACATCATCACAATTAGCAATCTTAAAAATGTGTATCTGTTGTCATTTTGTTACTTTTTATCTTTGCAAAAAAAAATTGGGGGATCTTAACAGAACACAGGCAGCATTGCTCTAAGCTGACAAAAATCAAGCACACCGTATTTTCCGGCGTATAAGACGACTGAGCGTATAAGACGACCCCCCACTTTTCCAGTTAAAATATAGAGTTTGGGAAGAGTATGACTTCCAAAACTGTTGTTGTTGTTGCTGTGCACCTTCAAGTCATTTCCAACTGATGATGACACTAAGGCAAACCTATCATGAACCTCCCTATACCCAGCGTATAAGACGACCCCCCCACTTTAACCCCAGATTTTGCAGGTTAAAAAGTAGTCTTATACGCCAGAAAATAAGGTATGTCTTCTTTAACAGTGTTGCTATCTCCTTGTTCTGGTTTGTTTTAACTTTGCTTGCTCTCTTTTTTCATTAGTTTCTACTCTTATTGCTATTTCTGTTTTTCATATTAAGATGTTAGAAGTCAAAAAAAAATTTTATTATTGACTACCCAAATACTCACTATTGAATACCAAATATGCCTCCCAGGATCTGTGATAAATATTATCAACATTTGCTATTTTGGAAAATCAGAATTAAACTGCAGAAAACATTACCTAGAACCTCAGGGGGTTCTGACTGGAGACCTTCTGGTTGCTGTCCTTGAAGCACATTAAGCAGTGCCTGCAGACTTCTTAAACAAAGAGATGGGTGAGAAAATCTTGTCTCTTTGATGAGTTCAAACACCTCACATAGGCCAACTTCAATGATCTAAAATACAGAAGAACCACTCCCATTAGAGAAAGGATGCTTTGAGTTCTGTGCTACAGACTATTTCAAAAAGCATGATGTTAAAAGCATGGCAACTCAACACAAACTATTCAGGTACTGTTTACCTTTGGAAGCTTGATGGGTGGTTCTTTAGCCTCCTCTTCTTCATCACTATCAGAATCACCACTCTGCACTGTATTTTTTGAAGCCAATGCCACTGAGGCTTCCCTTTTTTGCCATTCCAGAACACAATGCCGCACATTGCAATAGACGTTGAAAGCTGAAGGATTGCTGTGAAGTTTGATATCTGGTATGGTTACCATACTATCCAGGTTTTCACTCTGATAAGAAAACAAGATATTTTTCTTGCAGTCAAGAATTCAACAAAGACTTCATGTTTTATTAGAGGCACATTCACCACAACCACATCCTTATGACACGCTCCCAGTATTGCTTAAGTAACAGGTAAGTTTTTATTTTCACTTAAACGAACTTGTGAAAGGATGAAGCTCAGATTTAAAACTGACAATCACAATGCTCAATGTAAAAAAAACAATCAAGTACTACTGAAATAAATCTGTTTTTGTTAGAAACTAGGGACAAGCCACAAATGAGTGAACTTTTTTCTATAGGAATCACTTATAAATTAACTGAAGCAAGGATGCCACACTGTAACACAGTATGAACACACTCATTAAGCAGATATCACAGCCAATTTCCCTGGAGGTGTGGCACCAAGAAGATATGTGTCAAAGATCAGTAGCAGCTTTTAATTAAGAGCAAAAAGGAAGCCCACCTGCTACTATAGCCCACAATGCCTGCTTCCCTGTCACCACCACTGCTGTCATGGGATGCACAATTGTAAAGGTGTCATTTCTTGAAATTCTATAGTCCTTCTTCATCACATTTTTAATTGGCAGTTGCATATGCTACAATTACAGTGGTCTTCCATCAGTGCTCACAGAAGAAGATTCGAAAAACAGGAAAGGCAGATATACATCTTAAGCATTCTGGCTCATGTGCCAAAGAACATCAACTGGATGCAGATGCATGCGTCTGAGTAGCTGCCTTCTGTGATTCATACATTTATGGTGAAAATACTGAGCCAGAGTAACACAGTCACAAAACAACTAGAGACAAGGACATCCCTAGTTTGCATC
This sequence comes from Phrynosoma platyrhinos, assembly GCA_020142125.1. NCBI lineage: Eukaryota > Metazoa > Chordata > Lepidosauria > Squamata > Phrynosomatidae > Phrynosoma > Phrynosoma platyrhinos. The sequence continues at coordinate 35,963,899 of JAIPUX010001232.1, forward strand.
CCAAGTCTGCCATAAACCCACTAGTTGGCCTTAGCCAAGTCACTCTATCACCCTTGCTCTTACCCATCTTTGATCTAAAAACAGTACATCTGATATACCATACAAATTACTGAAATAATTAAAACAATGTATGTGAAGCACTCTGAATGTTTTATTGTGTGGCATAAACAATAACTATTATTATCATTTTCTTAAATAGTCAATGCAAAACACTGCAAGTTACATGTGAATGAGACTGAAAGAAGAGAGTCAAGCAGCTTTCTCTACTCCAACCTGGCAATTATTACAGAAAGAAAAGAATGGAAAGAAGTGATATCCCAGTCTTCTTGTTCTTCATTCACAAATGACACCAAAAGCATCCATGAAAATCTTTACAGGACTCAAGAATACAATTTAAAATTTTCATATTTGTGCTTCCCTCCCAGTTTCTCTGTTCTCTAAAAGAAATAATACCTTGGAAAAGAACATGTAGACCTAGTACAAAGATAAACAAAACAGACAGCCTACTGGTAAAAATAATGAACACTGTATGTCAGTTCAGTTTACAGTGTCTTGTAGAAATATTAACACTATAAAAACCTGGAGTTTAACTGGAATTGTTACCAATTGAATTACAAAAGATACAGCTGTAAGAAACAAAAAAGATTTATTTGGGGCACAAAAATTAAGTAAACAATAACAAACTGTCATTTGTGGTTGCCTAGGTATTGATGCTTTTTACTGTGACATGCCTAAATAAACTCTGATGTTATCCATTATCTCCATATAGAAGCTGAATGGATTCCACCTGTGTGCAGTTCGAGTGCCACATAACCTCTAAATAAGTATCTATGGGCTTTTGCAGACTGCTAGAAATAGTGCAAATTGAGTCCACTTTAACTGCCCTGGCTCAGTGCTAGGGAATCATGGGAATTGTAGTTTTTTCTGAGACATTGAGCCTTCTCTGTCAGAGAACTCTGGTGCCACAATAAACTACAGTTCCCATGATTCCCTAGCACTGCATCAGGGCAGTTAAAGTGGACTCAATTTGCACTATTTCTGGCAGTCTGCAAAGGCCCTAAGGCGAATACCACACTACACTGTTAAAGTGCTATTATTCACTTTAACTGACTGTCTCTTGTGGAATTCTGGGATTTGTAGTTTAATGAAGCCTAAGAACTCTCTGGCTAAGAATTCATCTCTCCCTCAACCACAAATCCCAGGATTCCACAGGAGGAAGCCATAGCAGTTAAAATGGAATAATAGCGCTGTGAAAGTGTAATTGGATATTGTCCTAAAACTGAACTTGCCTAGAGATGTAAAATTTCTGGAAATTTTGAAACCTTGGAAAAAACCAACCCCCCGTTTCCCCCCAGAAAAAAGGGGGAAAAAATGGGAAATTTGAATAAATGCAACGTTAGCACTTTTTACAAATTCAAGACACTCTGTTACTTTAGGAACATAAAATATGACTATGTACAATTTGATTTCGCACAAAACTATCACAATTGTATATTAAAATAGCGTGTGTTCAAACAATTATTACAAACTGAATTTAGTTTTATTTTTTTTAACTCCAATATTGTGACTAGCAGGATCCAGAGGAGAAAACCAGAGCATTTATGAGCTTATATTCATTCCATCCCCACAAGAGCACCTCCATGTGCCAACATATACAATACTTCAAACACACAATGAGATTAATCCAAAATGTAGATCAGTATCTTAATTCTCAAATCTCCTGGAAATATAAGTTTATTCCCTTTTAACAGACCAAACAAATACATTACTATATATTTAGTACATTATATTTTAATTAAGTAGGGTGCCCATGATATAATTACAGTCAATTACCCAATGCAATCAGAACTGAATTTTGCAAACTCACAGATGCAAAGGTATACTTTTAGTAACATACATCAATCTTTTATCTTATGAAATCTATAGTCCACATCTGTAATGCAGCATGCATTCCTTAAAAACCAAAGGAGAAAAACCAGAAGCATGGAAGGCACAAAAGTTAGAGTAGTTGTCCAATTCTTTTCTTTTTAAAAAAAGAAAAAGTATCTCTGTCTTCCTTGGATTATTTCCAACTACAAAATGAATGGGCTATTAAAAAACAGGAGTATTTTGGCTTTAATTATCCTTATGGTTCAGGCTCCCAAACTATTACCTTAAGGATGTGTGGAACACAGCTCTTCCTGAACAGCTCAAATAACGGACAATTTAAAAGATATAAATAATAATAATAATAATAATAATAATAATAAATTATTTTTATCCCACCCCTCTGCGTAACGCAACCAGGGCATCTTACAACTTTAAAATGTACATCCATATCCCAAAATCCCACCCCCTCTTAAAATATAATTAAATAATGATGATTTAAAACACATTTAAAATAATAACACAAAAAACAAGGAAACAAATAACGGTAGCTACAGCCAAATCAGGGATGAGCAGGATGGCTGTTTTTGATTGCCGGGATATCTATTTGGGAAAGGCCTGCTGGAAGAGATCCGTCTTAACAGCCTTTTTAAAGCTGTCTAAAGTGGTAATATGACGGATCTCATCCGGAAGGCCATTCCATAATCTGGGAGCAGTAGCCCAAAAGGTCCTCTGGGCGGTTGCAGACAGTCTAGTTTTTATCGGCTGCAACAAATTGCTTCCAGAGGACTTAAGTGTGCAGGGTGGATTATATGGGAGGAGGCAGTCCCAAAGACAGGTTGGACCCAAGCCATTTAGGGCTTTAAAGGTGATAACCAACACCTTGTACTGGGCCCGGAAACTAATAAGCAGCCAGTAAAGTGATCTTAGGATCGGTGTTATATGGCCTCTTCTCGTTGTTCCTGAGACCAACCTGGATGCCATATTCTGGACTAGTTGAAGTTTCCAGACCATGTACAAGGGTAGCCCCATGTAGAGTGCATTACAGAAATCAAGATGAGAGGTTACCAGAGCATGAAACACAGTTTCAAGGTCCCTAACTTCCAGGAAAGGGCCAAAGTTGATAACAAGCACTCCTGGCCATTGCATTCACCTGATTTATCATCTGAAGTGACGGGTCCAGGAGCATCCCCAGACTGCGAACACAGTCCTTAGAGGAGAGTGTGACCCCATCCAGGACTGGAGGTTGCAACCCAATACCTGGGTTTGGGGATGCTACTGTTAAGTACCGCCGTTTTGTCTGGATTCAGTCTTAATTTGTTTTTCCTCATCCAATCCATTATTGCCTTAAGACAGTCATTGAGAGGAGAGATGTCATCTGAAGTCAAAGCTGAAGACCAAGACATGGAGAAATATATCTGGGTGTCATCAGTGTACTGATAACACCCCACCCCATATAAAAGTGAATGCTCATGTATTACCAATAGTACATTTGATGTTTCAGAAATTAAGCTAAACGATGGCATTTCTATTCTCTCATTTTTTCTCAAGTGATAAAAATATTGTTTCATGTACATAGTATCACACCCTTATCCATTCATAGTTATCTGAATTGAATTAAAAGTACTATGCTTCTATGGGTGTATTCACACTGCACACATACCTCACCAAATTACAAATCTCAGGATACCATAGAACAGAGCCAACAAACAAACAAACAAACAAAAATTAGCTTCACAGAAGAATCTCCTCATTCAACTTTTCACTTCCAGAATTCCTCTCTAGAAAATCAATGGATATTCATGAACCCATGATATGGGTTGGTTTGGTAACCATCCATTTCAGTTTTGTTTCCACATATCATTTCATTCTTCTTCTGAGAACTGAGCATTACATTTTAATTCCCATGTGTATTTGAGATATTGTCTAACAATATAACAGCAACATCAAAGACATCTGCTACCTGAAACTGAAGAGCAAGTGTGTGCTGAACTGATTACCTAGACTGACGCAGTGATTTCTATTGAGAGTGACAATTTGAAACCAACGCTCATATGACTCAAGTATGAGATTGCCCCTTGACAGACTAAATTAGTTAAGGAAAACAGGGACTATCCTGATGAAAGGACAAGTCTATAATCCTGACTTTAGAAAAAGAGGCAACAAACTACACATTCTCAGAAGGCAGTTCAAAATTCTCTTCCATCTCCTCTAAAATCAAGACGGGAATGAAAGATTACTGAGTAGAAACTTTGGGATCTCTGCAATGACAAAACATATTGAGCTTGCAGTGGACATGAGTCTCAGCCAACATCCAAGCTATTGAGATACTGAACTGAAGAGAAAGGCAAGTGTTACATACAAAGCATTGCATTACATTTCTCTTGCTCCAACTATCTTTTTTATTATGCTTTTTATTGTTCTCCTTTTTCCTCTTACCATGTGGTAACTCTATTGCAATCTATTGCACAGCATCCAAATCCTGGTCCAGAGTCAATGGAACCCTCTGTAGCCACAGATTCTGCAGCTGCTGGTTCAGTTATCCATGCTGATACCAAGGGCCCACTGCACTGTAACTGGGATCAAAGGGGTCTTTTGCAATGTGAGAACATCAGGAGAGAGTCAATGGTTGTGGTACCAAAAGTGATGTCAAAGATCATGGCTGGATCATGGTAAACAAACATCTGCTGGGACAATACCTTTCAGAGGCTTCACCATATCAGACACCTTAAGAGAAAAGTGTTTTCTCTAAGACTTTTTTTAGTAAAACACTGGTACTGTTCCACAGTGTACCCCTCATCAGCAACAGCAAGAATGGCTGTCTCACTGAAGAATTTTATTCCCACATTTGACACACTTCTTTTTAAAAAAGACTTCAATGCCATGAACCAGAAGGCTCATGTGAAGACATAAAAAGTCAGAAGACACGATTACAAAGAAAATAATGAAACACAAAGGGGGAACAAAGAGACTGAATAGAGATGGTCAACATATTATGCAAGGGATCTGTTCTGGGAACCTTCATGTAATGTCGCTTTCAAGTAAAATCTGGAACCCTTTTTTTCTTACTGAAATTATTAATGGAGGCATTATGGCCCCAAAAATCATTAGTATTGATCTTCCAACACACAATTATTATCTAAAGAGGAAACTTCATCAAAAGGAAGCTCGTCAAAAGGTGGTCCTGGACTGTAGCATCAATGGTTCAATGTTGATGTTGGGAGCAAACATTGTTGATGGTTGGATGTCGATGTCAGGACCAGTTGTTGTTGATGGATGGAGATCCTCAGATGCCAAAACATTTTAGGAGAACATTGTAATAGGAAATTCTTTGCTCATTCTTTTTTAATTCATCAAAGTGTTGCTGCAGAGTTTGTAATTCTAAGGCAGGGGTAGGCAACCTTTCCCCTTTAAGGGCCGAGGGACTTCAGCTCCCAGAAGCCTCAGCCATGTTGGCCAATAGTCCCATGTTGGCCAATAGCTCCTGGGATTCTGGGAGCTGAAGTCCCTCGGCCCTTAAAGGGAAAAGGTTGCCTACCCCTGTTCTAAGGTGATCATACATGTGACTTTAACATTGCTTTTATCGAAGGATCATATGGCATACTTTTTTCCTTTAATGTCTGAGCCATTTGAAACACTTTGGCAAACTTCTCTCATGTCCACATGGGTAGTGGTGGTGCTGGTGCTGCTACTTCTTCCTCTGAAGAAGAAGGAGGAGAAGGAGAAGGTGGTGGTCTTGACATGTTCCTTCAATTCCTCATTGGTTAACACTTTCTCTTTGCCATTGATATGTTCCTCCACTTCCTCATTCATCAGGTCAGAAAATCCTTCTCCAACTTATCTTGCTGTATCATCAATTCTCCTAATTTCTGCATCAATCCATGCAGCATGAAAATCACACTCCGTAAGTTCTTCTAGCAGGCAATTACAGTTTCTGGTTTTAATTCATCCACTCCAGCTTTGATGAACATTATGGCATCAGCAATAGTGAAAGATTTCCAGCACTGCATGATGGCCAAAGTGGAGTCTGCATCAACTGCGACTACAATGTACTGTACCCTTGACAAAATGAATGCTGCCCTGGTCAAGGGGCTCGAAATCAATAAAGGATGTATTGGGAGGCAAGAAAATATCATCACAATTTTTTTTTCATAGCAAACAGATTCAGGATGGCCAGGTGTACTGTCTAATATTAATAGGGCAAATTTTTCTGTCACAAACAATTTTTTCACTTCTGAGATGAAGCACTGCTGAAACTATTTGGTAAATAAGATGGCGGCCACTCATGCTTTCTTATTATGCTGCCAGAACATGGGCAAATAAAGCCTGGTTTTGTTTTTGTCTGCCTTTATCATATGCCTTCCAGAGTTACCACATATGACCAGAGTTAATCTGTCCTTTTATACTTTATGCCTTTGCAGTTTTATGAATGTAGGTTCTAGTGGACCTTTTTTTCCAGAAGAACCCAGTTTCATCACAACTGAACAGCTGCATTGGATGGTATCCCTTCTCCTGAATCAACTTCTTAAACTCCTCTGGAAATGTGGCAGCAACCTCTTTATTGGCAGATGCAGCCTCCCCAATCAGTTTGACATTTTAAAGCACAAGCCTATCTCTAAATCTGTGCAACCATCCATTACTTGCAGTAAATGGCTTGGTGATACTTGTTTCTGGAGATGCCTTGCTGAGGTTTCAGGCTCAATGCGTTCTAGCGCAACACTTTGTCATCCATGGGAAAACATTTTCTGTTCATATCGTCCACCCACAAATTTAAGGCCTTCTCCATTTTTACTACAAACCTATTACACACTCTGGACATAAATTTTACAATGAAAAGCAACCGTAAAAAATACTATTAATTTATTTTTCTCTCTTCACAATTTCACACATAGAAAATGTGTTCTTACCATTGATCATTTATCCACTTTCAAATCTGAGTTAAAGACTATTTTGTTCAGGGAGGCATTCCCTGGTATTATCTGATATATATTTACTTGTTTTCTCACTTAGGTTTACGCCTCTGGCAGGTTTTATTTGTTTATTTATTTTATTCTTTTGTACAGCGCTGAGTACACTGACAGCGCTCTAGAAATAAACTTTAATAATCATCATCATCATCATCATCTCAGCAAACTCAGAAGACTTTTTTTTCTTTTCTAATCAAGTCCAGAACTTTCACCTTTTCAGGCCAGGAAAGCATGGGCTGTATCCATGTTTTCCTGGCCCCAATGTTCACCCGGGTTGGTCCCTTACCTTACCTTTCCTGCAGTCTGTCCAACTGAAAAGCTTCCTC
>JAIPUX010001232.1:35986605-36000062 GCA_020142125.1 Phrynosoma platyrhinos
TTCTTCCCTTTTTGTTATTGTCTTCTATTTCTCTACATTGGTCGTTGTAGTATTTTGCTTTATCTTTCCACACAAGCCATTTTACTGTTGCATCCATAATTCTTAGTTTGCTCCTATCTTTTTTGTTTTTCTTCGCTTCTTTTCTTTATTGCTTGTAGTGTTTTTTTCTGTCATCCATGGTTTCTTCTCTTTCTTTTTGTTTACTGAAAGTGTCTGTCTACATTCTTCTTTTATTATGTCCCTGGCTTCAGACCATAGTTCCTCTGATTCTCGGTCTATTATGCTTAGTTCTTATGTTGTCAGTAAATTCTGTTGAGATATTATTTAGATCATATTTGGATGTATTTATTGAGATTTTTATTGTTGTAAGCCGCCCCGATTGCACTGCAGAGGGGCGGGATAGAAATAAATATTATTATCATTATCATCATCATTATTATTATTTTGGTATAATCGCTGGTTTTGTTTTCTTCTTGAGTCTTACTCTTATTTCTGATATGAGTAGTTCGTGATCCATGCCACAGTTGGCACCTGGTCTAGTCTTGGCCATCAGTATAGAGTTTTGCCATCTTTTGCTTCCAATTATATAGTCTATTTAATTTTTGTGTTGACCATCTGGTGATGTCCACGTGTATAGCCTTTTTTCTGGTTGTATGAAGAATGTGTGTATAATGATTATGTTCCAGGCTTCACAAAAATCTATCAGACACTCACCTGCTTCATTCCTTTTGCCTAATCCAAATATGCCTACTGTTTTTGATTCTTCTTTGCTTCCAACTTTCACATTTCAATCTCCAATGATCAGCTTGACATCCTGTGTTGGTGTGCTGTCAATTTCTTCCTGTACTCCTTCATAGAATCTCAATTCCTTCCTCTTCTGCCTCTGTGGTTGGTGCATATACTCGTATTATGGTGATATTCATAGGTTTACCATGGAGCCCTACTGAAATGATTCCATCTGATTTTGCATTGTATTCACAGCTTTTGCCACATCTTTTCTTAGTATGAAAGCCACCCCATTTCTTGTCTTTTCATTTGCTGTGTAGAGCACTGTGTAGTTATCTGATTCAAAGTGTCCCATTCCTGTCCATTTTAACTAACTCGCCTCTAGTACAGCTATGTTCATGTGTTGCATTTCCATTTTTACTATGTCTAGCTTCCTTTGGCTCATGCTCCTCACATTCCATGTCCCTATCTTATGTGTAATGCTGCTATGGATGCGATTTGCCTTTCTAAGGGTATCTGCTCTTTGTCTTGTCATCTTTCTTATGCCCTTGGCCAATCTTGCAAATATGGTATCCCTTAATCTCTCCCTCCTTCCTTTCTGTTAATGCTCTGATCCTACCTGTGTCTCACTTGGGGAGTCTCAACATAGGGTTTACTAGGTGATGGGGTTACACAAGGAGGGCCACCTGCTCCATAGAGTGATACCTGGATAAAGTACTGGTAAACTCTGTCATTTCTGAGGTAGCTTTCTTGATGTCCCAGACATGTTGAGACCATCTTGCCACCTACAGTTTTATCACGATAAAGAATGTCAGAGTCTGCATTCTAGTTTGAGATTGTTGCAACATTATGAAATGATGAAAAGAGCTTCATTCTCCTTCCCTTTTCCAGTACTTTATATTTATTAATCAATGTATATCCCACCTGTCTCTTTGCATAGGACCCAAGGTGGCATGTAAGTTATAAGCAGCAAGTCTCCTGAAAACCCAAAATGTGACTGTTGAAATATCTTTAACAACTCTGGGAGAAATTCTGGTCTGTTTCTTTTCAGTGTGCTAAACAGTCATGTAAACTCATCTTTCCACATTTGCTGGGGTTAGGGGCACAGGACCCCCGTGAATGTGGAAAAACTGTAAATAATAAAAACACTTTTTTTACCTGAAAGAGCACATTTTTAGGAATCTCTAGGTCCTCCAGTGCAACTCTGTGGTCAACATCTGCCAGACATTGACCATAGAATTGCACTGGACAAGCTACAGATGCCTAGTGGAGTACTGTCTCTAGGAATCTCTAGGTCCTTTGGTGTGACTTTTGGTTAAAGTTTACCATAAAGTTGCACTGGATGACCTAGAGATTCGTAGAGAGAACATATTAACAAAATCTGTGAATAATCAAATCCACAAAAGTCAAAGCCACAAATGTGGAGGGACAAGTGTATTTTGTTAGACCTGTTGCTAGTTGCATGCTGATGGAAAGTTATCAGCTCCTATATTTTGTCCAGAATCCTGTAAATGTAGGCTGGCATCCAGTTCAATAGTTTAAAAGTCAGAAGCTCAACTTACAATCTCATAATTTCTGGGATTCATGGTTACAGAAGTTAAGGAACAAACATACCATGTGCCAACTGAAGTGTTTCAAAGGCACTGCAGATCAGAGTGCTGGAAAATGACATCTGCAATGCTGCTCACATTGAAATATGCAGTTGTGGCAGTATTCTGAAGGGTCTTCCCCAGATGTCTGTTCTCGAGGTACTACAAGACCAGGAGAGCTCTTCAGACATCACTTACCCAGTGCCCTGTTCTTCACTGCCTCCGTTGACAATGGGGCAGGTATGGTTTATTGGGGGAAGACATTGTCAGACATAATTATGACAACAAAACATCACTGTAGTAACATTAAACACTGCAGGATCTTGGTTGTAGTGTTAAATTTCTCAGCCACTGCCAGGCCCAGGTTTTAAGCTTACAGCAACCACTATATGGCATCAGAAATCCCTTGCAACTATGCTTCTATTATTCTTGAGGGAGGCCCTGAAAACGTATGACAAGGATCTTTCTATTAACAGACAAAAGTAGTCATCTAAAGCAGGGGTGAAAAGAAATTTACATTTGAGTCTACTGGCAGATCACTACCTCAACAATAAATTATGTTGAAAAGAAGGTTGGGGTAATCAGGAGTAAAGTTTTTGTGTGAGGAAAAATTATCAGCATCATTGAGTTCTGCTATTCAAAGCAAATTCCTTGCCTCAGAATTTTTTCTCTGTCTTCCACATCAGTCTCCAATGGATAGAGCTAATGATTCTTGTTTTTTTTAACAAAACCTACAACAAATGAAAGAAACTCACAGTTTGCCCACCTAAAGATACTTGCCTGAGAATTTTCATTAAAGTTGACTCCTGTTGAGATAAAAGTACAGTTGCTTGCAAAGACCTGCAGCCCTTATTTGCAGTCACAGTGACCACCAAACCTACATACACACATGATATATTAGTAAAATAATTTTGCAAGGCCATACAAACTATACAAAAACCAGGGCTGAACACAGCAGAAGGGGGAGTAAAAATGGGAGGAAAGAATATCAACAATCTAAGATAGGCAGATGACACCATACTACTAGCAGAAAGCATGTCTGACCTAGAGCAACTCCTGAAAAAGGTCAAGGAAGAAAGTGCAAAGGCAGGCTTACTGCTGATCGTAAAGAAAACAAAAACAATGATCACAGGGGATCTACACAAATTCAACCTAGACAACGAGGAAATAGGAATAGTTAAAAGAGTTCTGTACCTTGGATCAAACATTGATCAGTATGGGTACTGCAGCCAAGAAATCAGAAGTAGACTAAGAATGAAGAGTGCAGCTATGAAATAGAAAAGATCCTAAAGAGCAAAGAATACAATTAAGCACAAAAGTTAGACTCGTACAAGCCACTGCATTCCCTATTACCACGTGTGGCTGCAAGCTGGACAGTTAAGAGACAGGGTAAGAAGAAAATCAATTCATTTGAGATGTAGTGCTGAGATGCATGCTGAGGACAGCCAAAAAGACAAACAAATGGTCTATGAACAGATCAAGCCAGAAATCTCCCTGGAAGCCAAGATGATAAAACTGAGACTGTTGTATTTTGGACATATCATGAGAAGGCATGACGCACTGGAAAAAACAATAATGCTAGGAAAGGTGGAGGAAAGCAAAAAGAGAGGAAGACCGCATGCTAGGTGGATGGACTCTATAAAAAAGTTACAGGTATGAATTTGCAGGAACCGAGCAGAGCAGTGGAGGATAGGGAGTACTGGAGATGTCTCATCCACAGGGCCACCATGGGTCAAGATCGGATAACAACCACAAACAAACTGTCCTACTTAAACTTAGATTTATAAAAGGATTTTTAAAACATGTTATGGCTGATTCCTGATACTAAGGAAATAGTGCTAAGGAAAGTGAGTGAATTATGAAAATAAGTGTCTACTATGAAAATAAACTAAATACTGTATATGAACATCATGCACAAGAAAATAAAAGCACAGATTATGGGTTAGGCATCTGTAGACTTTTAAAAATTATACAGAAATCTTTTGGTTTCTATATATATGGACCATAAGCTCACAGTTCTTGAGTTATCCCTGCTATACTGGAAAAATAAATCATATCCACAGAGAAACTAAAACCAACAAGTCTAATGTGAAGTCAAAGGCTTTCATGGCCAGCATCCATAGGTCTTTGTGGGTTTTTCAGGCTGTGAACCCATGTTCTAGATGAAGAATGTATTCCTGATGTTTTGCCTACATCTGTGGATGGCATCTTCAGAGAAGCGTGGCATGGAGGTGTGGGGGGTAATATATACTGTGTGACCCTGAAAAATTAACAACCTCAAACTAAAACCTGGAGACAGACTAATCAGCTTTAATGTGGTCTCCCTGTTCACCAAAGTCCCCATAATGGACACTATGGCACTCATCCAACAAATTTTTCCAGAAGACATCACAGCCCTGTTTGAACATTGCCTCACCACAAGTTACTTCCAGTGGGACAATGGATTCTATGAGCAGAGAGATGGGGTAGCCTCTGAGCCCCATGATAGCAAACTTTTACATGGAAAACTCTGAAAGGCAAGTCCCGAAAACAGCACCAAAAAAGCCCACAACATTGTTCCAATATGGGTATGACACTTTCACCATTTGGAGCCATGGAGAAGATCTGACCATGTTTTTGAACCATCTGAAGAACATCCACCCAAATATCCAATTCACAAAGGGGAGGGGGGAGGAAGGAACATTGCCAATCTTGGATGTCTTGGTCATCCGCAAACCAAACCAACGATTGGGCCACACGGGATCTAGAAAACCTACACACACAGACAGATACCTACACAAGAACTCCAATCATCACCCAGGACAAAAAAGCAGCACAATAAAAACACTGGTAGACCGGGCAAAACACATCTGTGAACCCCACTACCTGGAAGATGAACTGAAGCACCTAAACTGGGCTCTACAGGCTAATGGTTACTCCAGCTCAGACATCAGAAGAGCAGCCAGACCCAGAAAAAACCATAGGAGTGAAGAAAAACAACCACCCAAAGGGAGGGTATTTTTACATCAAAGGAGTCACAGACAAGATAGGGAAACTGATGAGGAAGCGCAATCTCCAAATGATCTACAGACCAACCAAGAAAATCCAGGAAATGCTGCACTCAACGAAAGCCAGGGGAGACCCTCTCATGGCTACAGGAGTTTACCACATACCATGCAGCTGTGGACAAGTCTACATAGGGACCATAAAACGCAGTGTTCAAGCAAGAATCAAGGAACATGAGAGACACTGCGGACTGGGCCAGCCTGAAAAATCAGTATGTAGCAGAACATCTTATAAAGAAACCTAGGCACAAAATGCTATTTGAAAACACTGAAATTCTGGACCATGCCAACAAATACCGGATCATAATGCACAGGGAAGCCATTGAAATCCACAAACACCTGGACAATTTCAAGAAGAAAGAAGAAACCTTGAAAGTAAACAAGTTTGGCTACCAGTTGTCAAAAACACCAAAATCAGGACAGCAAATACAAACAAACTTCACCCAGGGTCAGGGGGTTTCCCAGCAAACAATGAACCATTAATTAAATAGACACTAATCCTCCTCGCATATCCTCCCACCCTGAGGTCTTGACTCAATAGAACATCAAAAAAGATTTACACGCTTACCCTCTCAGCCAAGGGTCACACAGTATATACACCCCACACATCCCATGCCACAATTCTCTGAAGATGCCAGTCACAGATGCAGGCGAAACATGAGGAATACATTCTTCTAGAACACGGCCTCACAGCCCAAAAAACTCACAAAACCCACTAAGTCTAGTTTATAGATGTTTGTTGGAGAATATTAAATGTGATGTTCATAAACTGGAACTGTGCAAATTAATAGTGGAAAACTACCCTAGCTTCAACGGCCCAAAACACTGCAGAAATAATCCAATTTGAGTCAACTGCCCTGACTCAATACTAAGAAATTCTAGGAACGGTAGTTTTGTGAACATTTAGCCTTTTCTGTCAGAGAGCTCTTGTGCCACCATAAACTATAATTTGCAGGAATCCCTAGCACTGAGCCAGGGCTGTTAAAGTGATATCTAAAACTTCTTTAGACCTAAAATTACAATTGTTCCAGAAAAAAAAAAAGATGTTTGGCTATACTGGTTATCACTATACCTTTTTAATAAATAATAGTAATAATAATAATTTATTATATCCCGCCTTTTGCCTGAGCAATCAAGGCGGCTTACAAATATAAGATACAAATTAAAAACATACATTACAACAATAACGGTAATACAATAACCCCCCCCCAAAAAAAAACCTAAATACAGTATTTTTCAGGCTAGGCCCAATGGAGCTGGCCAGCCTTCTCTCCCTCCAGAGGATGGTGGATGGAGGCAGGGCCTTCTTCTTTTCAGGGAGCGGGATTTAAAGTCTCCGCTTCTCCCCCAGCTTCAGGTGATGTAGTTGCTGCTGCTGTGCTGCAGTTGGGTCCCTACACTTGAATGCCCTTTGCGCTCCTCCTCCGCCACACACCAGGTCCTGATGTTACAGGCAGGGGAGGAATTCCACAGTCTGTAGTCCTCCGAGGATGCTGAAAATGATGTTGTTGCAGCTGCTGTTAAGTGCTGCTCTCTGGGAACCTTCAGGCCTCAGCTTCTTTTGCCTCCTTCAGTCTCTTCTGCCCGCTAGGTTTTAAAGCAGGGCAAAAGTGATGGGGCGGCAGTTGGTAAGTGCTCGTCTCTTTCTTTCTTTCTTTCTTTTTTCTTTCTTTCTTTAGATAGAAACTGTCTACTTCAACTAAATGCTGGTGGTGCAATGCAGATAATGCTTACTTGTGCATGACATCTCCATCAATGATGCTTTATACCAGGGTTCCCAACCTTTTTGACTTGCAGAGCCTAAGGGTTGCACAGGTTGAGAGCCGCAGCTTTACACTATTTTATTCATTCTGAAATTAAATATTTCAACCTTTGCTACTGTCCAACTACTAGTGCATAAGGATAAAGAATTACTACAACAATCAATGCAGAGAACTAGAAGCTGACAACGAAAAAGGAATGACAAGAGATTTCTTCCACAAGATCTAAGAAGTCAAAGAGAAATCCCAAATATTAGGGTGGGGGTGCTCTACAATTAGAAGAAGAATGGACTACACTACCACAGTGAAATTTTTGAAAAGATGGAAAATACACAGAAAAGGTATTTTTAAAATGTGAAAGGTTGAATGACTCATGGGAAGAAAGAAATATACAAAGATGAAACCCAAATTTTGGAAAGCAAGGTGAAAGCCATACTCAAAGCAATAGGAAAGAACAAATCACCAGGAACAGATGACTACCCAACAGAACTGCTACAATCCAGAGACAGAATCAAGCTTAGTTCTAACTGAAATCTGCCAACAAATATGGCAGGAAAAACAGTGGCCCACAAACTGGAAGCAATCAACATATAAACCCATCCATAAAAAACCCCACAAAAATTGCAGTAATTACAGAACCACTGCACTGATTTTCCAAGTAATGCTCAAAATTTTACAGCAAATTCTTCAACAAGCAGAGGAGCATGAAATCCCAGAAGTGAAAGCTGGATTCAGGAAGGAAAAGGCACAAGAAGGAAAAGGCACACTGCAAACATATATGGATAATGGATCACACAAGGAAAAATCCACATGTGCTTTATTGACTACAGCAAAGGCTTTGACTGCATAGATCATGAAAAAACTATGGCTTGCACTTAAGAGGAATGAGTGCCAAACATCTGATTGTCCTGATGTGTAAACTGTACTGACAAGAGGCTACCATCAGAATAGAATATGGAAAAACAGAACAGTTCTCAATCAACAAAGGGGTCTGGCAATGCTGCATCCTTTCATCCTATCTGTTCAACCTGTATGCAGAAAGTATCATATGAAGAGCAGGGCTGGACACAGAAGAAGGAAGAGTGAAGATAGGAGGAAGGAATATCAATAATCTGAGATATACAGATGACACCATACTACTAGCAGAAAATATCTGAAAATAAGAAAGTTCAAGAGCAAGCTTTCTGCTCAACATAAAGAAAACAAAAATAATGACCATGGAAGATCTACACAGATTTAACGTAGACAATGAGGAAACTGAAATACCATATATACTAGACTACAAGTCAACCTAATGTGTAAGTCGAGGGCAGATTTTGGGACCAAAATTGTGGATAAGTCATAGCATAAGTCTTGGAGGCTCCTTCAGTGTGTGTATGCGTGCATGTGGCAAGAGGGACTTTAACTGAGACTTTTTGCTTCAGCACAGGGGTATGCAAGCTTTTTGAGACAGGGGCCAGGTTGCTGTCCCTCAGACAAATGGGGGGCCGAAGCACCAAAAATAAATAAATAAATAAATTTTAAAAATTAAAAATATGCATGCACACTTTCTCAGCTCCAGAAAAGCCAAGGCAAAACCCCTGTGGAGATTTTGCCAAGAAAACCCCAAGAACAAGTAATAACAACAGTAATCAATCTCATAATGGCAGACGGCGCGGGGGCAGCAGCAGGACCGGCCTGGTGCCGGTCCAAAGGCCTCAGGGGGCCTCATCCGGCCCCCGGGCCGTAGGTTACTTACCCCTGCTTCAGCATTTCAGCTTTCATTCCAGACAGGCGGCCAGCGCAGATCACCCAGGACTCTTTCTGCTTGTCTCAAGAGAGAAAGAAACTGTTCTCCCTACTGCATCGGAAAATCTGAAAGAGCTGCTATCACATTACCATACTGATCTGTAAATAAGACGACTTGGGGTTTTGGGGTCAATTTTGGGGCATAAATTTTTTGACTTATAGACAAGTATATACGGTAGTAAAAGAGTTCTCATATCTTGGATCAAACATTGATCAGAATGGGGACTGCAGTCAAGAAATAAGAAGACGACTAGGAATGGGAAGGGTGGCTATGAAAGAACTTGAAAAAATCCTAAATAGTAAACATGCAATTGAGAACTAAAGTCAGAATCACTCAAGCCATTGGTGAGAGCTGGACAGTGTAAAAAGCTGACAGAAAGAAAATCAACTCATTTGAGATGTGATGATGGAGAGAAGTGCTGAAGATATCATAGACAGCCAAAAAGACAAACAAGTGCGTACTAGAACAGATTGACCCTGAATTATCCTAGGACTAAATTGAAGCTGTTGTACTTTGACCACATCATGAAGAAAATGAATCATTAGAAAAAGCAATGATGCTAGCGAAGATGGAAGGCAGTAAAAAAGAGAAGAGGAGCACATGCCAGATAATAAGACTCAATCAGGGAAAACTCGGGCCTGGGACTGCAGGACCTGAACAGAGAGCTTGAGGACAGGGGGCCTTGGAGACATCTCATCCACAAGGCCACCATGAATCGAAGTTGACTCCAGGGCAGTTAAGAACAACCAACAACAAAGCAACAAACATCGATAACATTGAACATATACTGGACTGAATTCATAAATCTACTGAACAGAACTCTGCTCAAGAGATGCTCCTGCCGAATTAATTAATTAATTAATTCCCACCTTTCCCTGAGCACTTGGATTCAAGATGGCTTATGAAAAGTTAAAACAGGTAAAACTAAAAGTGCACATAATACAAAAATCTGAATGTAATTATAAAAAGTTATTATAATTATTAAAAATTAAAATACAATTAAATTATGATCAGAATGAAAATCTATGAAAATATGTCCTTTAAAAAAGAAAAAAATATCATAATATAGCACAATGTGAAGGAAGGGAAGAGGCCATTTCTGCTATTTCTTCCTTCCTACTGCGCCTCCTGGTGATGGTGATGGAGTCCAAAGGAAGAAGAGAGTGTAAAGAAATTAATACACCAGGGAATTCCAGAAGAAAATTAGCATGTGCTTCGTTCAAAGGCAAAGTCATTGACTACACAGATCACAAAAAGCTATGGAATGCTCTTAAAGGAATATTGTCGTGATGCTGAACCTTGTTTAGGACAAGAGGCTGCTATTAGAACAAAATATGGAGAATCAAAACGGTTCCCAATTGGCAAAGGGGTCAAACAAAGATGCATTCGATCACCCTATTTGTTCACTTGTATGCAGAAAACATAGTACGCTGAGCAGGCTTAGACAAAGCAAGGAGGAGTGAAGACTGGAGGAACCCTCAACAGTCCTATGAGGCATCTGAATAAATAGGCTGAAATCAATGGAAGTTTGTGTTGACTAGTATTAGATCCCTTCCACTTTTTTAAGCACTTAGACTAACATTGGTATGTGTCTGTAAGCAGTCCCAATATCCTTAGTATTATTTATGGCTTCTGTGAATTTCGTCTTCCTTAATGTCAGCTGTTGGACTAGCCTGGCTCCAGCAAATCATGGGCAATAAAATGGCACTGAGAAATCTGGTACTTGTTGCTCCTTATCTAAAAGTGGGCAGCTTGCCAAAAGGCATGAAACTAAAATGGCATCTTTTGTTTTAAACAAGATGTGTAAACCACATCATCCCATGCAGAAAAGCATTTCTATTGAAAAATCCTCAATTACAAGAAAGTGAATTTAAAAATACCTTAGACCCTCAGTAAATACTCAAACCTACTCAAAAGTATCACCAGAGTTTCACAAGAAAATTAATATTAGAAACCCAAGCTATGCAGATGATACCATACTACTAGAAGAAAACAAAAAGACTTAGAACAACTACTAAAGAAAATCAAAGAAGAAAGTGCTAAAGTAGGCTTAATGTTGAACATTAACAAACAAAGATAATGACCACATGAATTCATTCTCAATGATAAGGAACTCAAAATAGTCAAAGATTTCCCAAATTTTGGATAAAATATTGATAAGAATGGAGACTGAAGTAAAAAAATAAGATGACTAGGAATGGGAAAGAACTAGACAAGATCCTAAAGTGCAAAGATATGACACAGCACAGGGCCATGATATTCCCATGTACAGATGTGAGAGCTAGACAGCAAACATACACACACACAAAATTACAAATGCTCTTCAATTATTCTAAAAAAATCTAAATTATGAAAATATTTTAACGTACCCATAGTTGTATTCTGTACTAGTACAAGTATACTGGTGTTCTGCACACAATTTAGTGTTTGCAATTTTAGATTACATGGCTAATGGCTTTCATGACAAAAAAATAGTAGCATAGGGCATTTTAGTTAACAACCGAAGAGTAATATGTAGATCTTTCAGTAGGGTAACATTTGACAAACCCTATAGCAAGGGTCGGCATACCTTTTCGGGGTGGGGCTGGTTCTGCTGTCCCCCAATCGTTGGTGGGCCGAAAAATGGCGGCAGAGGCGTATGTATGCCCGCACACATGCACACTACTCCCGCCGTTGTGAGCATGCATGCGCAACGCGCCATTTTGCGTTCCAAAATGGTGCACGCATGTGCATGATGGCGGGCACCATTTTAGAATGCAAAACGGCACCACACGTTGCGAGCGCATGTGCACGGCACCATTTTGCATTCCAAAATGGCACCCACCATCGTGCACATGCATGGCCGCCATTTTGGATCGCAAAATGGCATTTTGCGTCACACGCGCACAACGGCATCACATGCACAACAGTGACAACAGCGACAGGACCGGCCATGGGCCAGTTACAAGGCCTCGATGGGCCGGGTTCGGCCCACGGGCCATAGTGTGCCGACCCCTGCCCTATACCATGGACAGCCAAAAAGGCAAACAAGACAGTTCTTGATCAGATAAAGCCAGAAATTTCCCTGGAAGCCAAGATGACCAAATTAAGACCCTGGTACTTTGGCCACATCATGAGAAAGCATGACTCATTAGGAAAGACAGTAATGTTAATGAAGGTGGAGGGCAGTAAAAAGAGAGGGAGACCACACGGCAGATGGATAGACTCAATCAGGAAGGTCATGGACATAAATCTACAAGACTTATGCAGAGCAGTGGAGGACAGCAGGGCTTGGAGAGGTCTCATCCACAGGGCTGCCATGAGTCAGGGATGATTCAGACAGTTAATAACAATATCAAACAATAACCATATCAGTTACAGGCATCCAACTTCCCCATGTTGGATAAACCTTGAACCATCATTGTGGAAGCAGAATACTATGTTGTTCTTGAGTGTCACTGCCACTGAATGACTGCAGTGAATTTTATTGCCCAACCCCTAAGAAAAACTGAGACTGGTCACAGAAGGATATGCCTTTTAGTCATGCCTCTGGGCATATGCCCAGTGAAGCAAAAAGGCTATTTTATTTTCAAGAACCTAGATTCTCCATAGCAGGCATATGGGGCAGACTGTGAGGATGTGGAAAGTCTTCAAGGCTCCTCTGCCATTCAGCCTCCTCCTGAGAAGGCCATGCAGAGGAAGAGGAGGAAGGGAGAACGCTCACCCTGCAAGGCTTCTCTGCTACTCAGCTTTCTCCCAAGAAGGATAGGTCCTGGTGGTGGTGGAGGAGCAAACCCTCACCCTTCAAGGCCCCTCCATTGTCTGCTCTTCTCCTCAGGAGAAGGCCAGGCAGCAGAGGAGGAGGAGGACGATGACGGACAAATGCTTCCCTGTTAAGCACCTCCACTGCCTGGCTTTCTCCTCAGAAGACCAGGCTGAGGGGGAGAATAGGCAAACATTCACTCTGTAAGGCTCCTCTGCTCTCAGCTTTTTCCCAAGAAGGCCAGGCAGCAGAAGAAGAGGGACAAATACTCACCCCTCAAAACTTCTCCACTGCTCAGCCTTCTCCCGAAGAGAAGTTGGGGAGAGGAGGAGAAGGATGGGCAAGGCTACTCCCCCATTCGGCAGAGGCAGAGGAGGCAGAGGAGGCAGAGGAGGAGGATGGAATTAATCTTAATTATTAATAATTAATAATAACAATTAAGTATTATTAATATTAATTCCTTCCTCCTCCTCCTCCTCTGAATGGCGTTCTCCTCAGGAGAAATAACAATAACAATAACAATAACAATAACAATAACAATAACAATAATAATAATAATAAAAAATAGGTAACTGGCCAATGAAAATAGTTATGCCTGTCCCTGATTTCCGTTGTAGCTATCGCAAATTATTTGTGATTTGTAATTTTTAAGTATGTTTTTATATTTTGTCTGTTTAATTGTATTTTTGGGGGGGCTATTGGGCGATGGGATTGTTTGCTTTATCTTGGAAGCTGCCTTGGTTGTACTTTACAGAGAGACGGGATATAAATAAATAAATTATTATTATTATTATTGTTGTTGTTGTT
>JAIPUX010001232.1:36006749-36018451 GCA_020142125.1 Phrynosoma platyrhinos
TTTGTGTGGATTAACCAGCAGATTTGCCCCCGTGTGATAACGTCCTAGTAGTGTAAAGTAATTTGCTGAAAGCATGGGTTCTTGGTTTTGTTTTCAGCGGCTCTCTGTATCCACGGGTTCTTTAACTACAGATTCAAGTATCCATGACTTGAAAATAGGCAAAATGTATAAATTCCAAAAAGCAAACTTTGGTTTTGCCATTTTATATAAGGGACACCATTTAACTATCAATTGTATTTAATGAGACTTGAATATCCATGTAACCAAACCCCAGCAGATCACAGTACAGACCAGTAGAAATCAGTGGATCCTGTTTACTCCAGAGGATGTTGTCTAATTGGGGCTAAATCTGGATCCAACCCACAGTGACCAACAAGGAACCCTTGTACTCTGGTGTGGCACTAGACTTCTCTGACTGAAAATGCTGAACATTGGTCCCTAAATGGACTGAGTCATGGCATTTAATGTGGAATAATAGTGCTATGAGTACATAATGTACTACTAATGTTTTTATTGAGATTATGTTCCCAGTGTAACTACCATCATGATTACAGTGGCAAATGATAGCAGCTCACTGATAGCAAAAGGCTTTTTATTCACTCCGTTTTGTTTATATCTGGGAAAGAGTGGATTTTCATACTTCCCCATATTGATTTTAGACCTTATGATTAATCCACCATGGTAGTGGTGTGGTGGTTTGTAGCGCTGTAGTGGTTTGAGCCAATGTCCAATGACTACAACTCAGCAGATCGGGCTTCACTTCCCCACTCAGCCATGGAAAACCACTGGGTGATCTTGGGTGGGTCACACACTCTCAGCCCCAGAAAGCCTCATGATAGGGTTGCCATAAGTTGGAGACAACCTGAAGGCACACAACAACAAGAATTGCAGCCATACCTGCAATTATATTTGAAACCTATAGAAGAAATTTATCCTTTTAAATGTTTCATCCATTTTTATCTCCAATTTTCTAATCATTCCCCTCACCCCAAATGCTAAGAAGATATTCTGTAGCCCCCTTGTTTTGGACTTCTTGCTTTGCCAGTACTTCTTCTCTGATGTAACTGATGCTCTGTGGGTTTACACTGTAGAAATAATGCAGCTTGACATCACTTTAACTGCCATGTCTCCATTCTACAGAATCCTAGAATTTGTAGTTTTGTGAGGCTCCAGTACTGTAGCAGAAAGGCTAAAGACCTTGTAAAACTACAAATCCCAGGATTATATAGGATGGAAGGACAGCACTTAAAGTAGATGTCAAATGGCACTATTTTATTTTCTACAGTGTACATGCACCCTGTTTTTATATTAATGACCACAGCATGGTATCTGATGTGATTATACTCCAACCAAGTGTGGTACACAAATATAGAAGAAACTTTTGAAAGTGTACATATATTTCCTTACTTTCACTTACTGCATAAGCGTATTGCAAACCTTAATGTAATTCTGCAATTGTGGCGGAAGTGGGAAGTCATACTACTGTTGCTGGTTGCTCCTCCTTTTAGGACCAGTAAATAAATGTGTTCTTTATGCAAGAAAATAGTTGTTTAAATTAAAATGTTATATGATAATTCACAGGTGTCCAACAGCATAAGTATTCATTGAAATTAGCCTTTCAAAGAACTGGTCAGTTATCATTGCCATCAAGAGAGGATTCAGGGAAACTAGTGATTTCTTGCCTGCAGATCCCTTTTGAACAGTCAAGGATCAAAACTGAAGGTGAAGAAAACTGTCAGTAAACTAGAATATACATAACACAGTATCACGCTCGAACTGCAGTCACTATTTTAAAAACAAAAACAAAAAACGTCTCATAATCTTTTGTGGGCTGTGGAAGGGGGGGACAGAATATTGAGACACAAATAGCATAAAGAAAATGTTGGGAAGCATGTCATCAGGCACACAAGCAAGCTTTTCAACTGAGAGATCAAGTCCTAGTATACTGTGTGCGCACACTTTCAAATCATCAAATGATGATGATCCCATAAATAATGGACACCCACAGACATTGAAAATGACAAAACATGCAGACTGTGGACTTAACAGTAATCTTGAGTGGAAACATCTAAGTACTGTTTCTTCAGGTATTTTGACTTGACACTACCAAATCTCTGTGAAAAGAAATCACTGTGTGACCTCGTCCTCCAGAAGTGTAACAGACCCTGCCTTGAAATTGTTTAATGTGCATAGGAAGGTTTTTAGCTTCCTAAAAGTAGGAAGATGGCATTAGTAATAAGATGAGATATAGAGATTTGAGGAGTAATGAGAGAAATGGGAGGCCTTGAATTAATGTATTGTAAACACTCAGAAGGACCCAAAGTAACCTGTCACAGGGCCTTGGTCTGTACTTTTGGAGGGGAGGAATTAAGTCTAAAAGTCCCTTAAAAGGCCATAATTATATCATTTATCTGGTTATTGAAAATTAATACAAGCAGACTTCATTCGTCTCATGCAGTAATATTGCCTTAATCTTTGTGGGCTGCCTTGGGTCCCAATATTGGGGAACGGGCAAGATATAAATAAATTAATGGTAATAGAGTGGTGGCGGTGGCGGTGATGGTGGTAATGCTAATGCTACCATGTCATTTTAGTATTGTGTTTATCATTCTCTGATTCCCTGAGCCTGTTGTTTAGGTATATACTACTCCATGCAGTTATATCCTTGAGTAGCCAGGCCACGGCATGTGCAGCCTGATCATATATAGTAGCTTGGTGCAGACACCCACTTGTGCCCACTGGGACATTTCCCAGGAAAGTGTGCATAAGGGTGCAGATTTATTCTCCCTAAATTTGTGTGAGATTCCTCACAACCCATAAGGACTTCAGCTTTGCTTCATGAGAATTCTTCCACTTTAAAATGCATGTAATGTACTTGATTTGGTGTGGTCTGGAAGCCATGTCCTCTGAAGAGTGGCTTAGGGAGTTGGGTATGTTTATCTTGCAAGGAGAAGGCTAAGATGTGACAGGACAGCCATGTTTAAATATTTGAAAGGATGTCATATTGAGGATGGAGTGAGCTTGTTTTTAGCTACTCCAGCTAGGACATGGAGCAATGGAGTCAAACTACAGGAAAAGAGATTCTACTTAAGCATAAGGAAGAACTTCATCATGGTAATGTTCAACAGTGGAATACTCCCTTGAGTGTGGTGGAGTCTCCCCACTTTAACTTCTGTCTTCCCCATCCCCACCTCTGCCAGTATCACATTATTCCACCCATTTAGAAAATGACATATTAATGATGGCAGTCATTTTTACTCTGGTGCCCCCCCCCCCCATATTTACTATATAATTTATTTAGCAATAATGGCTGTGCTATTTTTTTCCAGCTAAGGCATACACCATCCAAATTATGGGTGTCTGCTCTGACTTCCCTGATTGAATCTATCCATCTGGCATATGGTCTCCCTCTCTTTCTGCTGCCTTCTTTCTGTTGGCTTTCTTCACCATCCAGCTCTCACATCTGTACATAGTGAGGGGGAATATAATGGCTTAGACAATTCTGACTTTAGTGCTCAGTTGTATATTTTTATACTTTAGGATCTTGTATAGTTCTTTTATGGCTGCCCTTCCCATTCTTCTTCTGATTTCTTGACTGCAGTCTCCGCTCTGATGTTTGATCCAAGGTATGGAAAATCTTCATTGTATTTTCCTCATTATCTAGGTTGAAATTATGTAGATCCTCTGTGGTCATTATTTTTGTTTTGTTTATGTTCAGCAGTAAGCTGGCCTTTGTAATTTCTTCTTTGAGCTACCTGAATTTACAGGACCTAAGCAGAGCAGTGGAGGACAGGGATTCTTGGAGATGTCTCATACACAAGGTCGCCATGAGTCGGGGCCAGCTCAAGGGCAGTTAACAACAACATCATGCCCACCTTAATAGTTGTTTTTGATGAACTGGAGCATTGTGAGAACTGAAAATAAATCAGAAAATGATTTAACGAAGCTCTGTGTTGTCTAGATGGTGTGTCCCCACCACTACTGCCACTCTTTTCTCAGACAACCTGAACATTCAGTGCTGTTGAACTTTTTTCAGATCTGAGCAGCATCTGTGCCATTATGCCAGCCATTTGCCAGCCTTGTTGATGACTAAGACATTGCTCAGCAATGAAGCTTAATAAAGCAATATGTAGTCCAACTTAAAAATTTGGATTTATGAGGGCTTTGTTCAGTATTAAGTCTGCTTTTTTGTGGGTTTTTTTTAAATAGCTTTGGCTATTTTTATAGTTTGCCTTAAAAACTCAAATGCACCGGATCCCATTTGATCTTGGAAGCTAAGCAGGGTCAGCCCTGTTTAATCCTTGGTTTGGAGACTGCCAATGTAGGCTATATTTCAGAGGAAGGAACTGGCCAAAATTACCTCTGAGTATTCCTTGCCTATTAAGTACACCGTATGAAATTGATGGCATCACCATAAGTCAACAAACAACTTGAAAGCACACACACACACATTTTTATACTCAGTTTCCAACATTCTGTTTCTGTCACCTACTGAGATGTCAAACTCACAGCTTGTCAAAGAAACAGAAGGCAAGCAATCATTTTGTAAGAAGAAATACATAAGATCTAGTGTTATAAAATTATTTCGTCTGGGATGAATACTCTGGGGAATGGAAGGTAAAGGGTTAGAGGTTTAAGAGGGCCAGAATGACCTGATAAAGTTCTTTAATAGTTATTGGATGACATGGCCAGTGTGTCAATTACATCTTTAGTTAGGGAAATTGCAGGTAATATCCCAGAATGACTAGGAAATGAATTGCCCTCTGGAAGGTGAAAGGTGAGAATTATTTTCAGCAAAGGCATCTTCTCACCATTGCTCTCAGTTAGAAAGAGAGACCAAACAAGATAGTGTGCATGTACTCAATGGAAGCATTTGCAGGGAATGGATAGAATGAGAAAGCGACACACAGAAAGGGTTGAGAAGTATAAGCAAAAAGTCCTGTGGTACAGTTGTTCCCCCCTCCTGCAGATCTAAAAGTAACAGAAGAGATTGGTTTGTAATACGGTTGGATCCCTCCATGAATTGGGAAAAACGCAAATATTCAAGTACTATTGAATAAAATGGCAACATGCACCATGGGCACGTGTATCATTTTGTCCCTCCTGGCTTTCTCGCCGTGGAAACTCAAGACCGCAAACGTGAAGTCGGCAAATCCAGAGGGATGACTGTATTGCTATGTTATCTACCTCCATCTGTGCTCAATTTGTATATTTATAGATAAACTTGAAAATTATAAAAATTCCCAAAGCTTCCAATAGATTCTCTTTCCAAAGTAAGTCAAAGGAGTGCTGTCCTGGAGCTTGTCAACTTTTGGGGTTGTCTCCCCCTACCCCTGGACCTTGTCACTCAGAATAATGGATAGGTGCAGCATCCCAAACATTGGACCCTCAATATAACAGCCCTAAAGGATCACATTGATATATTATGCCTCAGGACATAAACAATGTGATTGAGGCAGCCAGAAAACCTTACACTAGAAGATCTTACTTGCTGAAATGGAAGAAATTCCTATCTTTTAGTAGGAGGGGGCAATTACCAGATCTTTCTCCTTCAACAGCGACTCCTCTGTTCTTACATTTTTTTTTAATCATCTTAAATTGGAGAGACTGACTTTCTTGGTTAAAAGTATAGCGTACCTTTTCTCAACCCTATCTGAGTTTTTCTTGGTTTCCATGTTCCATGAAGGTGCAGCATGACCCATATGTATGAGCGCACAGATGAGCACTCAAAGAACCATAGTTATAGGTAAGCAACCTATTCTTTTTTTGTTTTTGCAGAAGGTGGCAGTGGAATTAGCTGTCAAGTTTTAAAGTTAATCTTGGGTGTGTACATTTCTCTGATCTGCTAAAACTAATAAAACAAGAAAACTGTGTTGCTTAAGTGCAATACGAAAATAAATAGATAAACCTGCATCAAACTTGTTATCTCTCTCGGCTAGCCATGGGTCCCAAAATTCTATTCATCCAACATATTTGAAGCTGCCTTTTCTATTTAACGTAGACAGAAGCATGTGCAAGACATTGTAGCTGTCTTGCTAATGTAGGCTGGTATGTTGTAGTGATTAAAACTGAGTTATCAATCAGAACTGAGTTATGAATCTTTTGAATAGGCTGTGAATCTAATTCTCTCTCCTGCCATGAATACACTAGAAGTTTATCACATGGGGACCATGTGTACCTCCATCCCAATAATGATTAAAGCAGCCGCAACCTGCAATGCGTGAATAATTTTCACACACAAAACACAATAACATGTTAGAAGCTCATTACTAAAGTAAGAACGATGGTAGAACGCGCATTTGGTTTTCACACAGATACTTGTAAATCCCGATAATGGTCTGGGAATCCCTATTTTTGTGCTTGCACACAGAAGAAGCAGCTGCATCACCAGAAATCACCCAGAGAAATAAAAAAAATTATTAACATGATTTTCTTCACAAAAATATACTGTACTGTCCCTTATTTTCCAAGAAATGGTATCTATCCTAAGTAAACAGAACAAACATTACCCAAAGAAGTAAGAAAGGTAGAAAAACAGCATAAAAGTCTGTGTCCCTCTTGACATCTGGTGTCCCTATCTTCCCTCAGCAGCTGTTCCTTTAAGAGACCCAGATAATGGGGAAGGGGAGAAGCAAGCTTTTTCTCTGTGTCCCTGCCTTTGCCTTAGCCACCAAAGAACCATGGGAAATCTTGCAACAAATACAAAACGGGGAGAATCCCGCAAATGGCTTTCACGTTAGAGCAATTGCACAAAAAAAAAGCAAAATTGTGAATGAAATGGAAATAAATTTACAGTATTTTCTGGAAAATGCCTATTTGCTGGTTCATGTCACTTCCCTGTCTGATTCCAAGCAGTTTGCATACAACATCATGTGAAAACCATTCACACAATTGTGCCTAATATTCTGGATAACTGTGGGTTCTAACCCCTTTAAACTTCCAATTTTCCCCATGTGATAAACCTCTAGGTATTTTAAGCAAGCTATGGCAAGCTATTCATTCTGAGTCACAGACACTCCCTGGCAACATGGGTCTCATAATATATTATTGAATAATTTTTTATACCAGTGTAATAACACCTATGAAGATTTTTAACATTATATATGACATTCACATGACCTAGTGAAGTGTTATTGTTGTCTTAATTTGATATTGATGTAGGCTAAAATGACTTTTGTATGTGTTCCAGCTTGGTAAAGTTTGACCTCGGCAAGCACAAACGGTGAATTTGAAACATATGCTCAGCCTCTCTCAATCTTGGCATCAAGGCACAGGATTTGCAGGATTAAATAGTCATGATCCAAAGATCTGCTGAGCCAAGCAAACAGAGGAAATTGAATGACATCACGGTCTCTAGAAGCCATGTCTCAGTTCCTATTAACCATTTAACTGGTCTGGTGTGTTTTGTTTTAAACATTTTTTCTCTAGTACAAGCATATATTTGCCTCTCAGGACAATTTTTTCCACTATAGTCAGCGTATTCTCACAGGTGTTTTCCTGTGAGAACAGGTGTTACAATATCTATAAGACTATTAGATGTTCTGGGTTTAGGGTTTTGGTTTTTTATCCCAGAAACTTAACTATGGACTTTATCGCATGGGGGTCAGTTCCATCTTTAAAGAGATAATAAAGTGCAGATAAACCATCCTGAAAATAAAGCAAAAATAGTTTTTAATTGTGTGATTGAATAGCAAACGCAATTAGAATAAATGCAATTAGAATAAACGCGTAATAAAGCAAAAAAAATTCTGCTTTTGTGTTTCATACAAAAGCGAACAAAGTCCGTATATGAAGTAGACATGGTATACTCGCACATGCACAGAGGGATGCATAATTAGTGCATCACAGGAACCTTCCTTGCTTCATTTCCTGT
Source organism: Phrynosoma platyrhinos (assembly GCA_020142125.1). Taxonomy (NCBI): domain Eukaryota; kingdom Metazoa; phylum Chordata; class Lepidosauria; order Squamata; family Phrynosomatidae; genus Phrynosoma; species Phrynosoma platyrhinos. The sequence continues at coordinate 36,014,623 of JAIPUX010001232.1, forward strand.
GTGATGTTTCTTCTTCTTTGTGTTCCTACGTTATTTCGCCATTACAATCTTTCCTATTCTCAACAATTGTATTTTTTGCTTTATGAGAATAGATACCCTTTGTCTGGCATGTTTGTCGCCCGAGCAAGACAGGAAGTAAAAGTGGCCCCACAAAACCATGGGAAAACCAGAAAAAACAAGTGAAAGGAGGATTATTGCATGAATAAACCAAATTTGACTTTCACACTAGAGCAATTACAGTAATATTGCAAATGCATCTTTACTAAATTCCTGAAAGTAAAAAGATCCGGGATAACATCACTTTCTGACCACTTTAATGATATTTTTTAATGAAATTGTTGCATGTAATTACGCTGGGTTTTTTTGGGATTTGTACAGGATAAACTATACATTCTCCCAATGTGATAAAGCCCTCTGACATACAAGAAAGGCTCATGAGCTACTGCATCTTCTTTAGTCTGTTGTTTCTTTGCTCTATAGCTGAAAATATTTCTTCACACAAAATTAAAATGGCTTCTGCTGCCTCCTCATAATACAGAAACAAGGGAGTTGTTGTGATGGGGAGAGGATAGCCTGTGATGGAGTAGCAAGGAGAGGAGGGTAGAAATGCTTCTATAGTGGCTACTGTTTGGACTTTTTAAAAAAAGTGTTGTCTTAAAAAAATTAAGTTCTAAAATAAATCTACTTGTTCTCACTTATTTACATATAGCCTTTTCTCCAGTGAATTCAAGACACCATACATGCCCCTCCTCATCCTCTGCATTTTATTCTCACAGCAAGGTAGGCAGGCTAAGTCAGTCACTATTTCATGGTTCTACGGGGTTGCAGACTGCCAGAAATAGTGCAAATTGAGTCCATTTTTAGGGTTAGGGTTAGTGCTAGGGAATCATGGGAATTGTTTTTTTCCTGAGACATTGAGCCTTCTCTGTCAGAGAGCTCTGGTGCCACAATAAACTACAGTCCTCATGATTCCCTAACCCTAACCCTAAAAGTGGACTCAATTCGCACTATTTCTGGCAGTCTGCAACCCCCCAAAGATTTCAACCGGTGTCTCACAGGTTCTAGTCCAATACTCTAAACTCAACATGACATTAGCTCTCAAAACTGAGCTATCATGGGATTCAAACTCAGAGCAAAACAAGCTGAAAAGTTCTAGTCTTTGAGCCATTTGACTAACCCGGGGACCATTCATACTACACAATTATACTGCTATTATTATATTTCAACTGCCATGGTTCCTGGGATTTTAAATTTGGGGAGGCATGGCTAAAGAACCTCAAGACCTTGCTCTCAACTACCGATCCCATAAGATGGAACCATGGCAGTTAAAAGTGGAATAATAGCGCTATAATTGTGTAATGTGAATGGGCTCCTAATATCTGTACAACTGGTAGCAGTTCCAAAAGACACAGTGGTGTTCAAGTACATTTTATAAAGACTTTCAGAAACAATTGTAAGACTCATTTCCAGTGAAGTGACTGATGTTCTGTCTTTGGAGGGAGTCCCTTCAGTCCGTCATTCTGTTGTAATCAGCTACATAGCAAACTCTGGCTTACATCCATCTCAGTATTGGATCAAGCTTAGGGATGCCAGAGATAGGACCAAGCAGGGACATTTTGCTATCTGGCTGAGGCAGCACAGCAAATGGTGTCCTCCACCCACCGAAATTGAGAAACAGTGTACCAAAGCCAGCCAAGTTATGTTGGTACTGGAGACAAAAACCTCACAGGAACAATCTCTGGCAGTAAAAACACAGCCTTACTATATTACATAACTATCTGCTTTCTGCCCTTTATGACATCTCAAATATGGCACCTAAGACAGCTATCCTACTCATCCCAATGGCAGAGTTGGCCTGCTTGCCAGAGGTACCCAGTTCTCTAATTTTGAAGTAGAAACAATCAATTCACAAGTGAAAAGGCCACTGGCTATATGATCAATCAGATCTATTGGTTGAGAAGGGGAGGGACAGCGATTCTGTGCACAAGTCGTAATGCAATTAAGCCAATTACTCAATGTTTGATTCAAATTGGCAACTGCTTTTACATTCTGTGGTTTTGAATGTGGGGGAGCATGTACTTAAACCAATGCACCTGTGAACAATACAGATTACAGATTAAAAACACAGACTTGCTGTAAAAATCACATCAATTTGTGATAATAAGAATCTTGAATACACAATTCCCTTATTCATTTATTTGTGTAAACATAATAGTGTGAGACACATGCAGTGCTCTCATGCGTTGCTTGATCTTTTTGGCTCCACTTTGTAAAGCAAGAATCTTCACTATGCTATCAGCAGTGTATATATACCTACCCACTTAGGTGACTACTTCATTGATCTGAGTGTGAGTTCTGATTCACAAAAATAGATGCATAATTTGTGCATCCTTCAAGGGCCACAATATTCTTAGTTGTTCCTTTTTGTAACACAGAGTAAATTACTCTGATATCTCTTTACCTTCTAAGGCAAGAGAAAAATTGACCCAATTATAATCAGTGGCATCACTAGGGGGTGTGGGGGGTGCAGAATGCACCAGGTGACACCCTTAAAAAGGAGTGACACCACTGTTCCTCAAACACCTATCTTTTGGCAGAAATAATAATAATATAATAATAATTTTTTATTTATATCCCGCCCCTCTGCGCGGCAATCGAGGCGGTGTACATCAGTTAAAAAGGAACAGTTAAAATCTCAACCCCAACCCCAACCCTCCCCCCCTGTAAAACAGAATTAAACTAGCTTAGAATTAAAACATAAGCATAACAATTAAAACAAAAAACTAAATAGGGTGAACATGTCATGGAGGCCAGAGGGTGAGCAAAGGATCACCATCGGTTAATCAGGGAGATGTTCCGGGAAGGCCTGCCGGAAAAGCTATAAGCTATGGCATCCATCTGCTTCCCTTTAAAATGCTTTAAGAGATGGTGGGAGTGAAGTGAAACTAAGTGGGAGAAGAAAGGAGGAGCCCCAGAATTTTTTAAAATTACAATTTCAATTTTCAAATTTTAAAATGTTTTTTTCTTTTTTTAAATTTAAAAACATCACACTTTAATCTTCACTATGTATATGTAAATACATGTAGGTTGTGTGAATGATATTGTAATCTGAAGGTATAATTTTAATATTACTGGTTGTTTATGTCACAACTATATGTCAGTATGTGGATGATGGGAGTTGCAGTGATGCTCTTTGACACCCAGCAGAATCTGCAGGACAAGCTGGCTGCTGTGATCCACAGCCACTTTGTAACTCTTACCATCAACTGGCTCAGCTTCTCTTCTCCAGGCAATCCTGTCTTCCTCAGTCAAGAAGACACACTGTAAAGTACAAAAGTATAGTTTATTAATGCATATAAAAGAAAAATAAGATAACTAAGTAAAATAAATTGTGATGAACTTATCCAGTTCAGCCATGAGAGATTACATCTTTAACAAATCCAAAAGCTTAGGATCTCAACTTGTTGTAGTTGAAAGTTAAGAAGAAATTACAGAGCCATGTTTCCAGATCCAGGAGTTACATTATAAAAGCAGTATAAACATATTCAAAAACTGCAAGCTCCATGGTTAAAACCACTGCCTGAACACACACACACTCACAGCGTTTACAAACAAGCTTAAACAAAGGATTCTCTTGGCCCTTCCCATACTCCACCGTATGGGTGTTAACCTTATGTTAACTGCATAATGACTGTATGATGTGTATTAACCCAGCCCCTTGCTGTCCATCATCCCCCATGTGACTGCTTTTCTCATGAGCTCAGATGTCGATACACTGACTTATCTTTTTCTCAGCTAAAACTATAATTGTTATGACTTCTTGGCCATC
>JAIPUX010001232.1:36034680-36048539 GCA_020142125.1 Phrynosoma platyrhinos
AGTAATTATAGTGTTGGTTTAGTACAAGTAGTTTGATAGTTATTAATACAGGGAAGGTGGACCTAGGAATAAAAACAAATAATATCAGAAAGTGAAGTCATTATGAAGATAATTTAATGGGGGATAGTAAAGAAGTCAGTGTGAGTGAAATATGTTGTATGTATGTGAAAATAGCTGAAGAAGGGAAGGAGGAGAGATAGAAAAAAATACAATTCCCATGATTCCCTAGCACTGAGCCAGGGCAGTTAAAGTGGACTCAATTTGCACTAACATGGCTATATCTTTGAACCATACCCCTAAAGTTACTGTAGTTTGCATTTTGAAAAGAACCTGACTATAAAGGTTCAAGTTATTTCTAGTTTGGTCATTGTTCACCTATTATATCTATCCCTGAAGGCTCAGATCAATTTAATAATAAATGGATTCATTTTATATTTGATAGTAGGATGAGGGATGACAGCTCATCCCTGGGCAATATAGGCTTGAAGGAGCCTTGTATTACATTTGGAAGATTGGTGAGCATTGCTTTTGTTTGCCACTGGCTGTGCACTCAGATGCAACTAATCATGTTACTACTATGCCAGTGTGGCCCAACACACCCGATCCTTTCTTTATAGCTAAAAAAAGCTTCTACTATTATTACTAGAAGACGAGAAAAATCTACTATCTTGTTGCTTTCAGTTGGACTGTATCATCCTTCACCTGTGCTGACCAGGGCTGATGGGAGTTGCAGTTCAATAACATCTGGAAAACAACCCATTCCACTCCTGGGTTGTTTTGTAATAATTTATACATCAAACCACCTCCAAAGTCCTGTTTATTCATTACCACCAATGTGTACATTTACTTCATTAAAGGGAGAATAAGACAACAGCCTATTCCAAGTATCTGATAGAAAGTTAACTTTGTGTAATACATGAATATACACACACACCATATTAATTCCATTCCATGTATTCAATGAATGTCTAGAAGGAGATCATCTGAAGATGACACAACAGTTCTTTTCTTACCCATGAATGGAAAATCTGTGTCCTCAAGCTGTGGTTAGATTCCCATAATGCCCCAACAACACATCTGGGAGATTCTGGGAATTGTAAAAAAAAAAAAAAAAAAGCAACGTGTAGAAGTTCTGCATATAAGTTGAACAAATAGGGTAATGAATTTTATTTATGATAAAAAATAAGAAGAAGAGGTTTAGACTCAGAAGAAGGAGGCATGAAAACTGAAGAAAAGAACATTAACAATCTAAAATACGCAGATGACACTATAGGCCTTTGCAGACTGCCAGAAATAGTGCAAATTGAGTCCACTTTAACTGCGGGCCTTTGCAGACTGCCAGAAACAGTGCACTTTAAATTGAGGCACTTCCCTGGCTCAGTGCTAGGGAATCATAGGAACTGTATTTTATTGTGGCACCAGAGCTCTCTGACAGAGAAGGCTCAATGTCTCAGAAAAAAATGCAGTTCCCATGATTCCCTAGCACTGAACCAGGGCAGTGCCTCAATTTAAAGTGCACTGTTTCTGGCAGTATGCAAAGGCCCTATGTCACTAGTGAAAAACATCACAGACTTGGAACAATTACTAAGGGGGGTTGCAGACTGCCAGAAATAGTGCAAATTGAGTTCACTTTTAAGATTAGGGTTAGGGTTAGGGAATCATGGGAACTGTATTTTATTGTGGCATCAGAGCTCTCTGACAGAGAAGGCTCAATGTCTCAGAACAAAAACAATTCCCATGATTCCCTAGCATTAACCCTAACCCTAAAAGTGGACTCAATTTGCACTATTTCTGACAGTCTGCAACCCCCCTAAGGACCTTATCACACGGGGTCTAAAGCAGACCTAATCCAAAGGGTATCCGTAACTAATACATATTATTTCCCCGTGTTTACACACGACGTTACACTGAAACTCGACAGAACCCGGAGCTAATCCGTATTGTTTCTCCGTGTTTACACACGACATTGCACCGAAACTCGACAGAATCCGGAGCTAATCCGTAACGAATTGAGATCTTTTGACATTCAGTTTTTTGGGGAAGTACAAGGGAGCTTTCAGAATCATTGCGCAATGGCCATGCAGGCGAAATTTAGTTCATTTCGGTATAGAACTGAATTTATTCTTATTTCGGTTACTTTTCGCTTTGTGGCCAGCGTGTGATAAGGTCCTAAGGAAGGTCAAAGAAGAAAGTGCAAAGGCAGGCTTAATGCTGTACACAAAGAAAACAAAAATCCTGTAATGACCACAGAGGAACTACATAAATGCAACCTAGACAATGAGGAAATTGAAGGTTACAGATTTCCCTCACCTAGATCAAACATTAATCAGAATGGAGATGGCAGTAAAGAAATTAAAAGAAGAAATTAGAAGAAGGAACGGGAAGGACAACTATGAAAGAACTAGACAAGATCCTAAAGAGTAAAGATATACAACTGAACACTAAATTTAGAATTATCCAAGACACTATTCCCCATCATCATGTATGGATATGAAAGCTGGACAGTGAAGTAAACAGATAGGAAAAACAGCAACTGTTTTGAGATGTGGTGCTGGAGAAGAGGATGCCATGGACAGCCACAGAGACAAACAAATGGGTCCCTGGACAGACCAAGCCTGAAACCTCCCTGGAAGCCAAGATGATCAAATTGAGGCTGTCATACTTTGGCCATATCATGAGAAAGCATAACTCATTAGAAAACACAATAAAATTAGGAAAGGTAGAAGCAGTAGGAAGAGAAGAAGACCCACATTTACGGGACCTAAGTGGAGGAATGGAGGACAGGAGGTCTTAGAGCTGTCTCATCCACAGGGTCACCATGAGTCAGGGTCAACTCAAGGGCAGTTAATAACAACAGAAGCTCAGCATTCAACAACTTCTGGAGGGCTACACATTCCTTGTCTCTGCCTTTTCCATTTTTACAGTGTATCAGCACTACCTACCTCTGCTCCAATATTTGCAGACACTTATTTGTTGCTGTCATGTTTCACATTTATTGGTATATATTTAAACTACCTTAGGCATCCACTTAAGAAATATAATGTGTTCTGCGGCCTATAATCATCTTTAAAAGAATAGTGTTTTCTTGGCCTCTATAAATACGTGATATGCCATTCTCCTCCATCTGTTTTGTCTAGAGCTTGAAAAACATATTTTTTTTCCATCAACAGTTTCTAGACTTCCCTGTGGCTTTACTGGTTGGAGTACTGGGGAATTTGATATCTCCAAAATGTAACTTTTCCAGTGTCTGATTTTGTCCTAGGTATTGGGCTATGAAGAAATCATAAGCCTAGGACCTGTTGCTACTTGCTACTTAACTAGAGTAGACCCATTGAATCAATGGGATTTACCTACATCAACAATTGCTCAAATGGGTCGACTTTATTTGGGACTAGCCCACAGGATGCTAGCCATGGTATATACGAAAACTCCAAATATTAATTTGTGCCTTGGTGTATGTAAACCAATTTAGCTTAATTTTCAGTTTTATGTGTCATTATTAGTTTGTATTTTAAAAGAGCTGCTTATTGATCCACTGGCTGGAAGTGGACTTCAAGGCCTATTGTACTAAGACAACAGAAAATACATCTGATTTTGCATCACCTACTTTAAATATTATTATTACACTGGATGCGGCATCAGATATTACTGTAATGTTGCCATCTGATGCTGTTAAGATTTTTTAATGTAACCAATGAGGTGGGGGACAGAACACAAAAGCTTCAAAAAGATAAGTGTAAAGGAAGGAACTGGGAAAACCACCTCTGGGTATTCCTTACCTTAAAAAAAAAATCCTATGAGATTCATGGGGTTGCGACAGGTCGACAAGCAACTTGAAGGCACACATGCATACAGAGCTTAACACAAAATAGGGCACCCACTGCAGTGTCCTTTCCAAATTAGAGTGGAGATGAGCATTTTAGCAGAAGATAACAAGAAAATCATCACTGATAGATGTATAGGTGGCTTTGTTATTGCTTGGATAATGGAAGACATTACAACATACCATTGAAAGCGGGGGAAATGGGGGTGGCACATGTGAGCGATCCATCATTTTTATTGTTCTGTGACTCATATGAATTGTAGTTTATTGCTGTGGGTCATCTACCCTGCCCCTTCTGTGTTTCTAAAGCAAGGTTATTGCCTGTAGGACACTTTCCAGCCTGTTGTGAGCTATTTAATTCTCCCTCCCTTCTAACAATGGAACATATACTCCCTTCCCTTGGGAGATTATTCTGCTGTCTAATAGATTTCCTTTAACCAAAACCTACTTACCTTTCTTGATTCTTAATCCATTCGACGTCAATGGGGCTATACACATGAGGAAAACATGGGCATTTGCCTGTCTTTTTCCAAAACAAGTGCAGGGGGCTTAATCCTAAAACTTGATGAGTCTGCACAAGGGTGCTTCAGAAAAAGCTGTGAGTGGCTATCCTCAACCCCATCATGGCATATATTATGTGAGATTGGCACTGGCAGCACCACAAGCAGTCTGTGAGCTATATTCTACTGGTGGGCTGCAAAAGAACTGCTTGGGCACCCAGAACTGGGAGAAGTTCCTGTCTTGTACTGTAACTCCCAGCATGAGAAGGGATTCTAGGAGTTGTAATCAATTAAAACATCTTTCTCAGGCTGTGAATGCTGCAAAAGATTTTGAAATATTACAAGACTTGTATGAGTGTGGCACTTATCAACAGATTTTGAGTTGCATTTGGTGGTAACCTCCCCCAACTTGGTGCCATTAAAATGTATGAGACTATTACTCTCATTATTGGTGACCATTAGCCATGGCAGTAAGGGATAGTCTAACTCAGGCAGGGGTAGGCAAACTTTTTGAGCCGGGGGCCGGGTTGCTGTCCCTCAGACAATTGGAGGGCCAAAGCACCATAAATAAATAAACACATAAATAATTCAATAAATAAAAATAAAAAAATATTTAAAAAAAATAAAAAATGCATGCACACTCTCTCAGCCCCAGAAAAGCCATGGCAAAACCCCTGTGGAGATTTTTCCAAGAAAACCCCAAGAACAAGTAATAACAACAATAATCAATATCATCATGGCGGGCGGCGGCGGCGGCGGCGGTGGGGGGCAGCGGCGGCAGCAGCACCAGCCTGGGGGCCTTAGGTTGCCTACCCCTGGTCTAACTCATCTGAATACAGATTGGGCAAGGCTGTCCTGTAAGGCCTCTATGGCTCTGATCACAAAAAAAAAAACACCCTGTTTCTTAGGGCCTAAGCAGACTGGTGGCATGGGGCCGCCCTGGGAAGGTGCGCCATGGGACCGAGGCATCCCCATGCCTCGATCCTGCGGTGCACCTTCGCCGCCCCTGAAAGGAGCGCTAAAATAGCGCTCCTTTCACAAGTCAGCGAAAGTGCACTGCAAAAGCTTGCACCGCACTTTAGCTGACTTTTCCGCCGCAGCGTGTCCGGACGCTGTGGTGGGAGGTTGCCCTCGGAGCGCTGGCCATGCGGAGGGCTGGCGGCTCCGAGGGCAACCTCGGGAGGAGGAAGGGGCGTCGAGCATGCAGCTGCCCCTCCTCTTCCCTGCCTCCAAGACGGCTTTATTAGCCGTCTGCCGAGGCCCTTAGTAAAACTGAATTTGAAGCAGCTTCACTTGCTCCTGGCAGCCCTTTTGTTGTCATTTTCTTTCAGGAAACCCAGATATTTAGATCAGCTTTCTCCAAACTTCATGTTTCAGACTATGGCCTTCACTATGGGATGCAGTGGCTCAAATGGTTAAGACGCTGAATCTGTTGACTGCAAGATCAGCAGGTTGGCCGTTTGAACCCCAGGTGCTGCATGATGGGGGGAGAGCTCCTGTCACTAGTCCCAGCTTCTGCCAACCTAGCAGTTCGAAAGCATGCAAATGCAAGTAGATAAACAGGTACAACTTTGGTGGGAAAGTAAGCAGCGTTCTGTGCAATCATGCTGGCCACATGGTCACAGAATAGTCTCTGACAATGCTGGATCTTTGGCTTAGTAACAGAGATGACCACCACTCCCTATGGTTAGACACAACTTGACAACCTTGTCAACGGGGAATACCTTTACCTTTACCTATGGCCTTCACTATCTCTAATGAGTGAAAATGAGTGGTATGAGCCCAGGGATGACTACTGTGTTTCAGCGTTCCTTCTCCATTTGTGCAGCACATTTCTTTAATTTTATTAAAACAATTCTATTTCACCTTTTGTATTAAAATAGTTCCAAACTAACAAAGCAGCATGTACAACAAAACATTAAAACAGATTTACAGTATCAAATAGATTAAAAGCAAAGCTGTTGATGAATCATCCCAAAGAACAGAAGCTGCGTCATGAAAAACCATTAAAACCTACATAAGCAAAAGCACCACAAATGTTCACTGGTAATCGACACTGGAGCAAGGACAGGGCCATTCTAACCATTCTCATGAAGAAAACTCATATTCAGGGTTATGCCATAATGATACACACCTCCCTACCAAGTTGATCTTTCTTGATTGTGAACTATGGAATAGCATTTTTGCTTTAATGACAATTGTAAATTGCAAACAGGTTCATATTGTTGGAAGACTTTTGCATTCTCTTTCCCCCTCCTTAGATAAGAATTTCCTACATGCAAACTGTCCTTCCTGTCTCTCTCATTCAACTAACCATGTGATTTAGGTCATACCCCCTTTGGGATTAACAGGCATTCACTCTCAAAAAAGATTTTCTCCTGCCCTGCTGGGTTTTCCTCTTCCTTCTACATCAACTTTCTTTGGAAAGATGGTGAGATAAATATTTCTTTTTAACCTGAACTATTCACTAGCTAGATTAGGATATAGCCTCTATGTATGTATATAGATTAAAACTGCTAGTAAACTTTTGTTTGAACTTTCAGCTACTTTTGTTGTTTTTGAATAAGTCTCAGTTCTTAGGGAGGCATAGCTATACTAGGGAAATTATCACACAGATAATAAAACCAGCTTACATGAGTAGGCTTAAAATTTAAAACAGGTGGCAACCAGATGTTATTAGAAGGATTTAGGGGGGAACCCAGGGCGGCATGGGGCCGCCCTGGGAAGGTGCGCCGCGGGACCGAGGCATCCCCACGCCTCGATCCTGCGGCGCACCTTCCCCGTCCCTGAAAGGAGCGCTAAAAACAAGTCAGTGAAAGTGCACCGCAAAAGCTTGCGGCGCACTTTCACTGACTTTTCCACTGCAGCGTGTCCGGATGCTGCGGAGGGAGGTTGCCCTCGGAGCGCCAGCTGTGCGGAGGGCCGGCAGCTCCGAGGGCAACCTTGGGAGGAGGAAGGGGCGCCGAGCGTGCGGCTGCCCCTCCTCTTCCCTGCCTCCAGGACGGCTTTTTAAGCCATCTGCCGAGGCCCTAACCCTCCAATCTGCTGCCTGGGTCCAGCCCAGGTCCATCCCTGCTCACAAGGGTGCTCTGGCGGCCATTTCCTTAAGCCGGAAAACCCCCAACTTCAAAAAGAGGCTGAGCACCCCTGCAAGCTGGGATGGACCCTGGATGGACCCGGGCAGCGATTTTGTCAGCTTTTGATAACATCAGGATGCTGCATGTTTTAAATTTTAAGCCAGCACAGGTAAATTGGTTTTATTATCTGTGCGGTCATGCTTTCTGTTACTCTGCTGATTTAAAGCTAGACCCTAACAAGCTTGGCTTTGATATTTTTTATATTTAAATATTTTTGTTTCCTTAACAAAGGCTGAAGACTTAGGAAACTTAAATCGCCCTACATATATTAGGAGGAGCAATACATTAACATATACAAGCATTTACTATAGAACTGAGATTCATGCAGCATTTCCTGACGCTAGGCTCTTGAATGTATTATGTTGCATCTTATTTGGACTGTGATGAATTATTCCTGTTTCTTCTTAGCGGTCATAATCTTCTTTGTGTGCCCTCCAAGTTACCCATGCTCTAGTAAGGAAAATAATTTTGGCATTTGAAAGCAGGCTTTTAATCCCATTAATAATTGTTCTCTGAATTCACTTTATCATTTGTCTAATTTTTTTTCCTGGAAATGCTAGCTCCAAATCAACATCACAGCAACTGTTTGTGATTTTAATGAACCGCATTGCTGTAATATTGGTTAGCAGCCAAGAAAACATTTCCTCATACAGTGGGCTTACCTGAAAGGTTAGGGGTTACATCTCAAAGATAGTATAACAGGCTTTGTGTTAATTTCAAAAGCATTTGTGGCTTTGCTATACCTCAGACATTTGCAATTTGGGCACACCACAAAATAACCTGGTTTGGAAACTGGGTTATTTCCCTGTCTTTCAGGCTTACACCAATTGTACTCGGTGCAGTTTGCAGGGGGAGGGAACCAAAAAGCCCATTTAAACCAGTGCATTTGGGACCGGATCCCTCAGTGCAGGGGTAGGCAACCTTTCCCCTTTAAGGGCCGAGGGACTTCAGCTCCCAGAAGCCTCAGCCATGTTGGCTAATAGTCCCATGTTGCCCAATAGCTCTGGGGATTCTGGGAGCTGAAGTCCCTCGGCCCTTAAAGGGGAAAGGTTGCCTACCCCTGCCTTAGTGGTTCTTTTTTAAAGAACCACACCGATCTACATATCCGATAGTGTAAGTTATCGGATTGATTTGGATCATGCAGCCACCATTCAGGAAATGTAGGTACTTCCATTTTGATCTGGAATGGTGGTGAAGGGGAATCAGACCAGATTTAAATGCCACGGAGAGATTCGCTGCCTTAAAACATAGTGTGAACAGACGCGAATCTCTCTGTGCCAAAATTGTTAAGTGTGACTGGCCCCTTGGAAGAGATCAAGCCAAAGAGCTTAAGTTCTCCTGAAGAAAAGTGTAACAGATGTAGTAGTAAAATAGTAAACTAAAGTTCTTGGTGTCTCTTATTCGATGGTAACTTTTCTCAATCATTAGGGCAAGCTGAAATTAAACAGACATTTAGTGTTTATTCCCACCTCTTCAGTATCTTGATAACAACAACAACAACAAAACCAACATTATTTATTTCTTACCCACCTATCCCCATGGATCAAGGCAGGGAACAACAATTAACAGATGCACCACATCAGATAAAGCAATGTTTAATGAGAAATCACCTCTGGTACCCCAAAAGAGGGGATACAGAGGTTTCTAGAGCTCTGCCTAGGGATGATCAGCAGTAGTCTAAGATTCTAAATCAAGATGATGACAGAGAGCAGATCATCTCTATCAGTGCCATGTCCACTATGCCCTAGGGGCTGAGCTTTCTTTTGGAGAAAGGTACTGAGCTGATTGCTGATGCGTATGTGGGGGAAAGTACTTAGCCACCTATATGCCTTAATGGTATCCATATGATTTATGAGGAAATGAGGCTTTCCTTTCAAGATCTCATTACTTCTTTGCTTTGCTTTTTGACACCCACTTACTGCATGTGGACTTCTGCAGCAGGGAAGCCTTAACATGTATTTTGTATTTATTTATTTTTATAAAAAAATATTTATTTAATTTGTATCCTACCTTTTTTCATGTTACCAGAGAAATTTGTTGTAGCTTAACACTACACATGTAAGTTTTTCCAAGGGATGGAACACTGTAATTCTGGTTGCAGCTTTCTCCTTCTCCACCTTCTCCTTTTCCTTCTCTTCCTCTTCTTTTATATCCCACCTTCCTCCCAACAATGGGACTCGAGGCAGCTAACAACATATCTATAACAATCCAGATTTGAAAGTATACATTTTTTTTGATAAAAGTATAAGTATAAAGCCATTTTAAAAGCAATAAAACAATTTGTCAGGTTAAAACAGTAAACATTAAGATCATTAATGTGCATGGAAAGATTAAACAGACCACAGAACATAAAAAAGTACAGCACATCATTAAAGGCCAACCCATTCAATTTCTCAAAGCTTGGTGTTACAAGAATGTTTTCAGTTGTTGATGGAAGAAGAGTGTAAGGACGTTATCACACGGGGCCTAAAACAGTCCCATCCCCGTCGCATCCCTGTCCCACTGCGGTTCCTTTTCAATCCAGAACTTACCGGCATACAGAAAGCAGCATCATTCCGGTATCATTCTGGTCGCGGCAAAATGTAATTCCCAAAGAAACCGGCATTCAAAAGAACGTGGATGATGCCGGATGATGCTGCAATGGGACGGGGATGGGATGGGGATGGAATGGGGATGGATGCGATGTCGTGTGAAGACAAGGGGAAAGGAAGCGCAATGGGACGGGGATGGGCGGGGTTTCTCTGCGACGTCGTGTGAACACAGGGGAAAAGGAAGCACAATGGGACGGGGATGCGACAGGGATGGGACTGCTTTAGACCCCGTGTGATAACGTCCTAAGACAGGAGCCACCTTGGTCTCCCTAGGAAGGAAGTCAGAAGACTGGGAGCAAGCACTGAGAAGGCTCTTTTCCTTGTTCCCACCAAATGAACCTGAGAAGATCTTAAAGCAGGAGATATGGTCCTTCAGATAGGCTGGATCCAAGCTATACAGGGCTTTGTTGGTCATCCCCTGCATTTTGAATTGTGCCCAGAAACAGACCAGCAGCCAGCGGAGCTGCTGCAACAAAGGAATTGTATGCTACCTGTAACCAACGTTGGCTGCAGCTCTTTGGAGCAATTGAAGCAGAGAGGTATACTCATGCAGGCTTCCCCCTGCTGCAAATGCCCATGATCAGCTTGGTGCTATTGGTGAAGAGGAACAGCAGTGACCCCACTCCAGGGTGTTAGCATACCCTGCACCCCTCTTGCTGAAATATAGGGTTTTATATTTTGATATCTAGCGTCAGTCATGTTTTTAAGAGCTCACAATGACCTTTGAAAGTTTTATGACTTGAAACTACTTGAAGGCACACAACAACAACAACAGTTCTTAGGAACAGACTTACCAAGCCCTGTATAGAAGAAGGAAACCACTGGAGAGTGGTGATTCAGAGTATTAAAATGAGCAGGGGAAAGATTAAGACCCCCCCCCAGACAACCTCCCTACCTTGATATTTTTATGTTTGATCCCATCCCATTCCAATTAGCTTTGATTAAAAGAAAAGAAGAGCTAAGGCACTTTAATGTGAAGTTTGCCCTTAGAAATCACAGTCATTCACAGACTAGTTTAGCATTGATTATACCCTCTTTTTGCAGAAATATCCTACAGTGGGACTGGAGACATATTCAGTAATTCATAAGTATTGATTCATTTTCACCACAACTTGGGTAAAAGCCAACTTTTATTGAAGCAAATTATGTTCTACACAATTTCCCTTTATTTGCAAATGGAGAGGCTTGTAGGTGTTCAAAAGTATCAAAAGATCTTCCTTTTGTAACATGTTATTAGGCTGTTTTAAAAGAAAGCAGAAAAACAATAGCTTTTTCAAAACTTACACAGTTCCATATGCAATACACATTAAATACCTCCAACCACATGTGAAGGCCATTTTGTTAATCACATTTCTTAAATCTGGATCTTCCACATACTAAATTACCATCTCATCATCAATTCATCATCAACAACTATGGGGAATTATCTCTACTTTCATCTCACTGCAAAAAGGAGGGTTATCATAGGACCTTATCACATGGGGTCTAAAGCAGACAGAACCCCGTCCCATCCCCGTCCCATTGCGGTTTTTTTCTCCGTGTGTTCGCATGACATCACAGAGAACCCCGTCCCATTCCCATCCCATTGCGGTTTCTTTTCCCGTGTGTTCAAACGATGTCGCAGAGAACCCCATCCCATCCCCGTCCCAATGCGGCATCATCCCCGTTCTTTTGAATGCTGGTTTCCTGGGGAATTACATTTGCGCGACCAGAATGATACCGGAATGATGCTGCTTTCGTTCATTGCGCAATGATGCTAGTTGCATCTGATAGCAATTTCCGTCTTGTGGGGTCTATACCGGTATAGTTCTGGATTGATTCCATACCGCTTTCTTGCCGCTTTGAGACCCGCGTGTGATAACGTCCATAGCCTGCCAGTCCTGCTATTGTTACTTTCTGTGTCTCTTCTGCTATGGCATAACTTCATTTATCTGATGGCAAGGTGTGGAAAAAAATGTAGCTCAGGCTGGAAATGCGTATTATCTGGCCACCTTATCAGTAAACAAGATTGGAGATATTGGGCCCCTTCATATATTGTGAAAGAACAATTCAAAGTGCTGGTCATGACCTATAAAGTACTATATGGCTTAGGCCCAGATTTTTTTGGAGAACTGTATCTCTCCATCTGAACCTGCCCAAACACTAAGATCTTCAGGGCAAGGCTTTATCTTGGTCCTGCCACCATTCCAGGCTTGCTTAGTGAAGACACAAGAGAGATTTCTCAGTGGCTGCTCCCACTCTCTGGAATGCACTTCCATGGCAGGCTAGGCTCCCTTCCTGCTCTCTTTTTGCTGGTAGGCGAAGAAATGTTTATTCAAGCAGGCTTTTAATATATAATCATATCAGGGTGGCTTGTATATGGGTGTGTGTGTGTTTTAATTATGCTTTTTAACTCCTGTATATTTGAACTATAATTTTATACTGTCTTTAGTTAGATTATTTTAACTAAATACAATTTTTATTGTAAAATTTTAAAAATGTTTTTATTTGTGAGCTGCCTTGGGTCCCTTTCTGGGTAAAAGGAAGCACACAAATGAAAATAATGATAATGATAATGATTCAGATATTGTGGGACTCCATTTTCCATAGTTCTTCAGCCAGCATGGCCAGTGGGATCTGTAATCTAACCACATATGGAAGAGCCACAGGTTCCCCAGATCTCTGTCCCACCTCTGTGGCTATTTCGCTACAAAATGATGTTGCTGATACTGTGTGTTTTCAATAATTTCTGGCTTATGGAAACCTTAAGACAAATCTATCATGGAGGGGTTCTTGGCAACATTTATATAGAGGAATCATTGAGCTGGAAGGGGTCTCATGGGCATTAAGGTCTGTCCCCCTGCACATTGCAGGACCTCTATATAAAACATCCCCCACAGGTAGCTGTCCAATGTATTTTTGAAGACCACCAGAGAAAGAAACCCTACCACCTCTCAAGGCAACTGATTCCATTGCTGAACTGCTGTCACTGTCAAGATGTTCCTCCAATTGAAATCTTTGTTGTTGTTAACTGCATCTGAGTCAATCTCGACCCATGGCAACCCTGTGGATGAGACATCTCCTAGACTCCCTGTCCTCTACTGCTCTGCTTAGGTCCTGTAAACTCATATCCACGATCTCCTTTATAGGAGATCTTCTCCAGCACCACATCTCAAATACATTGATTTTCTTCCTATCTGCTTTCTTCACTGTCCAGCTCTCACATCCATGCATGGTAATAGGGAATACAATGGCTTGTATGATTCTAACTTTTGTGTTGAGTTGTATTATTTTTGCATTTTTAGAATCTTTTCTAGTTTTTTCATAGCCACTGTCCCCATTCTTAATCTTCTGATTTCCTGACTGCAGTCCCTATTTCGATCAGTGTTTGATCCCAGGTATGAGAACTCTTTTACTACTTCTATTTCTTCATTGTCTAAGTTGAATTTGTCAACATTCTCCATTGTCATTATTTTTGTTTTTTTTATGTTGAACAGTAGGCTTGCCTTTGCACTTTCTTCCTTGATCTTTTTTAGCAGTTGCTCCAGGTCTAGGAGGGTTTCTGCTAGTATTATGGTGTCATCTGCATATCTTAGATTATTGATATTCCTTCTTCTTATTTTCACTCCTCCTTCTTCTTTGCAACATTACAACCATTAGTGTGAAAAGATAAAGAAAACTACTATAATGACCAGTAAAGAGAATTAGAAGACAAAAAAAAAAGGGGGGGGGGGAAGAGACCTTTTCTACAAGAAATCAAAAGAAAGTTCAAACCAAGGATTGGGATGCTCTATGACAATAAAAATAATATAATTCAAGACCAGGAAGG
>JAIPUX010001232.1:36071036-36119660 GCA_020142125.1 Phrynosoma platyrhinos
AAAAAACTATGGATGCCGGCCATGAAAGCCTATGACTTCACATTTTAAAATCTGTTGGTTTTTAGCCTTTGTGTATTGCTATTTTGATTAATAATCTTGCTTGTTGATGTTTGTTTTTAATGTAAATTGATGTTATGCTATTCACCATGTCTGCAAGACCCACGTTGGATCATGCATAATGAAACAAGCATGGTAGATATATGTGCATAGTTTGGCGAATGATCCATCTATATTCTCTCCCACTTTAAATAAATCTGCAGTGGTTGGATCCATTGCTTTTTCATTAATTGCACCATGACTTAAGCTACATTTCTCTCTGCCCCAAACGTCAATTAGCCTGAGTACATGATAGTGCTTGCCAGGGAATGGTGTACTTCTCCTCCCATCCCTACTGCCCAGAATGCAGTTTTGGTCTTGAACTGCTGCCATTTTGCAGTAGTCATTGAAAGGATGGATTGGAAAAAGGGGAGAGTGATGTCATCAAAAGAGCATGTTCTGAATTATTATGGTGCTGCTGTGGCTGCACTCTCTCAAGAAAAAGGGTCAGTGTGGCGAAGACAGATCATTAGCTGACAATGAGAAAATGCCTGCAGCAGTCAGCAAGGTTAGTCAGACTGTGACTCTCTGCTGCAGCTATTAAAAATATAGAGTGCTCTTGAACTGTTTTAAGATCGGATTTGCCTAATTCTTGATCTTTAATACAGCTAGAAAATCAGCCAAAAATATTAAATACAAAATATTGCAACCATTTCTTTTTTTCAAAAAAGAGCAACTGCATGGGCTAAACTAGGGCTCAATCATCTCAGCTTCTAGGGAGAAGCTTGATTTGCTCTAGGACCCTATTAGTTTAATACTTTTTTTTAATGGGGAGGGTGTGCTTGGGGCTTCTAATTGTAAATTGTTGTATTTTAATTGTTGTAAGCTGCCCCGATTGTTTTAACAGAGGGGTGGGGTATAAATAAATAAATAAATAATTATTGTTGCTGTTGTGGTTTTTGAAAAAAATAAAAAAATATAAAATTTTGCCAAGTGACATTTCTGAAATGACAGAATGAACTTTGTCATGGAATGACACCAACCAATGTGGGCATTATTTTTGCCAAGATCAGAGTGCTGGTTGCTGTAAAAATCCCACCCCTCACCATAAGTCCCTTCTTGTAGGCTGGGTTACTGTGTAAGGATAGGATTGCACATTCCATCATATTTCCTATGTCTATGAATGGTTGTGAAAACTGGACACTGAAGAAGTGGATAAAATTAGAAACCCTGGTGGCGCAGTGGTTAAATGCCAGTACTGCAGCCACCCACTCACAGTCACAAGGTTGTGAGTTCAATCCCAGCCAGGGGCTCAGGGTTGACTCAGGCTGGCATCCTTCCAAGGTCACTAAAATGAGTACCCAGTTTGTTAGCGGCAATTAGCTTACAGTTATAAACTGCTTAGGGACTGCTTAGTGCAGTGTGAAGTGGTATATAAATGAAACTGCTATTGCTAAGCTGCTAAAATGAGAATGAACTCATTTGAAATGTGGTGCTGGAGAAGAGTTCTGCAGCCACCATGGGCTGCTAAAAAAACAAATCAATGGGTCCTAGAGCAAATCAAGCTTTCCCCTAGAAGCTGAAGGCCTTTGCAGACTGCCAGAAATAGTGCACATTAAATTGAGGCACTGCCCTGGCTCAGTGCTAGGGAATCATGGGAATTGTAATTTATTGTGGCACCAGAGCTCTCTGACAGAGAAGGCTCAATGTCTCAGAAAAAAATACAATTCCCATGACTCCCTAACAAAGCCAGGGCAGTGCCTCAATTTAATGTGCACTATTTCTGGCAGTCTGCAAAGGCCCTGAGATGATTAAATTGAGACTATCGTACTTTGGCCTTATCATGAGAAGACATGTTTCACTAGACATGACAATAATTCTTGGTAAGGTCAAGGGAAATAGAAAAAGAGGAGGAGCACATTCCAGATGGGTAGTCTCAGCCAAGGTGGCCACAACCCTGAGTCTGTAAGAGCTGGGCAGGACTGTTGAAGATAGTGTGACTTAGAGGTCATTCATTCATAGAGTTGCCTTAAGTTGAAGTCCATTTGATAGTGGTTAACCAGAACAACAGCTGATGAAAGGCCCTCCCTCCATCCCAACTGCCACTGCTGTGGACTCTTGAGGAAGAGAACAGCAGCCACCATCATCTGGACTTAATTCTCTCTCCCATTGCCATCCCTTTTTTTCTTGTGTGTCATGTGTTTTTTAGATTGTATGCCTGAGGGCAGGAAACTGTCAGAGTAACAATTGTAAAATGGTTGTGTAGAGCACCATGTACACTAGTAGCAGTATCTAGATGATGATGATGATGATGATGAGAAGGAGGAGGAGGAGGAGGCACAGGGATAGACCAGGTTGGCTTTAATTGCTGTCATTTAACAATGCTTGCGCCTGCAGGATTTATGGTACCCACACATGGTGTCAGATTTGTACAGATGAGTGATTTAGGGGATGTGCAGGAAGGAAAGTACGTGTAAGCTGAATAGAGAAAAGAATAAGTAGATTAGTTGTTTATCTACCACAAGTCAGTATCTCTGCTAGAAGACAGAGTAGTTATCTTGTACCACAGTTAATGCTCCAAGTTGCTTGTAGGAGGACAACTTGTTCTACTTTTTGTTATGTAAAGAACTCAGATTTATAATTTATCTGTCCGGGAATCAAGTATGCTTTGTTAAGCTCTGATTGAAAGAGCATCAGGTGAAACAGGCACATTGTAATTCAGTCTGGCAAGATGAGTCACTGACATTGTAAGAACCACACCTGACAATGCTCTTACACAGTAGACTAACCACGTAAAAGGCAAACTGCAGCACTTTGCTTTCAAATGAGTCTTATTTTATATGTTCCATGACACTATTGTCACAGATACAATTTTTAATGAGAAACACTGACAAAAAACAAACAAACAAACCCAACAAACTTTGGAGAAGTTACAATTTTGGACATGGAGGATCCTGGAGTCATAGTCACCCCCCTAAAAAAGTAACCAAGTTACCTATATGAGGGTCCCATATAGGCCTGATGTGCCTGGGGATGCTTTCATTAAAGATAATCCACATAGTGAGTGAGGATACATATAAATTCACACTTATCTTCAGTGCCTTGGTAAAAACCCATAGTACAACCAACATACTTAGGCTATGTAGGACTCTGGCCTAGGACAACCCAAACAGGACAGTTAACATGGCTATGCAGCTTCAACATAAAAACTAGCTTATTTTAGTTTTCAATTGTATTGGCAGCAGAGTTATTATCATTGAATCCAAGTGTTCCTCCCTATAAATGGAACTCCTGCAATGGCTTCCTGCCGCCTACTGGATCTCCAGAGGAGCCAAAAATCAGGAGGTGTAGTCCTCCAGGCCCTGCAACATGGCCACACTGGGATGGCTTATACATTTGCAACACAACAATTCCTACTCTATGCTTAATCAGTCTTAGCTAGTAGCTTCCATGTCAGTGGGGCAGTGAATCTAATCAGAATTTTCAAGGATTTATCCAAGGTGCTTCACTCTCTCCTCATTCCATGAACAGAAGCCAGCTGGCCTGGCATTTCAATCTTAACATCAGCACTAACAATGGGAGAATGTCTTTCAGTCCACCAAAGGCATGCCTTCAATCCACCAAATTTAGAGGTCTTAGGACAAATTGTGTAGAAAAAGGTAACAACTATGGAGTCCAAGAGGAACAGATGAGAGCCTGTTCTTACTCCTTGTATCTGCTATCTGAGGCAATAGCCTCACTTTGCCTAGTGGTAGAGCTGGGACACCCAGCTCTGTTAGGGACTTTTCAGGTATCCAGTGCACTTCTCGATGCTGAGCTCAAGTCAGAGTGTTCTGAAATATTCACAGCTTTCTGTGAGCTGGAATAAAATAAAATAATATGCATGCTACAGAAATTATAACCAGCCTGGCCCATTTCTGTACCTTAGACAGCTGGAGAAGCTCTTTCTCTAGTCCCAAGTTTTTGAAATTATATGTCTAATTTCCTCTCCCTTAAAAATCAACTACCAGGACTGGAAAACCATCCCAGTTTTAAAGTTCCTCCAATCTATTAACCCTTGAGAACAGCTGTTCAAGATTTTCTTTCCAGAAATCACTGTGTATGCTTTTCAGCAGTGATGTTGCAAATAATGGACTGTATTTTTCCTCCTCTGCTTCCATCTAGTGCTCCAACAGCAAATTACACTTATGTTGTGTAACTGCAGGGGGGGGGGGGAGATTATTCTATGAACTTCCTAAATCAGCAATGGGAGAAAATGTACCTCTGTAGTTGTTATTGGGCTGTACCTCCCATTGCATAAGCAATGGTGAAGGTTAATGGAAGATGCATTCCAACAACATATGGAGTGCCAAGTACAGTTGGACCTTGGTATCCGGAGGGGATCCGTTCCAGACTTCCCTGCTGATACCAAAAAATGTGGGACTTCAAGTATCATTGTCCCTAATGGTGGCATGATGGGCATGCAAGTGTTAGTAGGGTGCCATTGCAGACAACAGGACTTGCCATACGTGGATGCTTAAATCCACGGATGGCAAGCCCTCAGATAATAAGGCTCTATTGTATAACCCATCCTTTTGGTAAATTCTGCTCCTGTGTTATAAACATTCTCAAGGCCAAATGTCAAATTGTTCAGGCATTTTGTTTAGGAGGTTGTAATTGTTAAACTTTGGGCATTAGCATTCCATGGCCCAATATGAAGGGGGGGGCACTCATTTTGGCAATTATCTTGCCAAGAAAAACCCATGATAGGTTCTCCTGAGGGTTTCCATAAGTCAGAAAAGACTTGAACCCACACAACAACAACAAAGAGTCTGAACACTAAAGTAAGGATTGTCCAAGCCATCGTATTTCCCATCACCATATATGAATGTGAGAGCTGAACAGTGAACCCAACAGAAAGAAAATCAACAAATTTGAGATGTGGTGTTGGAAAAGAGTGATGAGAATCACAGATTCATAAAAACATAGAGTTGGAAGAGACTACAAGGGCCATCCAGCCTGTGGACAGATAAGAAGACAAACAAATGGATTCTCGAACAGACTAAGCCTGAGTTATCCCTGGAAGCCACTTGAGGTTGTATTTTGGCCAATTCATGAGAAGGCACGAGTCATTGGAAAAGACAATGATGCTAGGAAAAATAGAGGTCAGTAGAAAGAGAAGAAGACACATACCAGGTGGTTGGAATCAATCAGAGAAGCCATGGGCATGCGACTGCAGGACCTGAGCAAAGCAGTGGAGTACAGGGAATCCTGGAGATATCTCATCATGCGGTCATCATGAGACGAGATTGACTCGAGGGCAGTTAGCAACAATGAGGAATCAGAGCTTGGGGAAATGACTTAGCAGGACTCCAACTCCTATTATCCACCAGCCAGCATAGACACTGAACTGCTGTAGGAGTCCAAATGACTTCTCCCATCTCTATTTGAAATCAATACATTTATTCTATCATTTTGTAAATGATAATGTTTGAAAAGGCCCATAGTAATTGATGTGACGAATGTGCTTCTGGCATGGATGCAGATTGTGTGAGTTGGTCATTGTAGCACTTTGTGCTGGGAAGGGACTTGGCAACTTCCTCTTGCATAGTGGAATGCAATTAAACAGCGGATGGTGGGAGGTACAGAGCAGTGACAAGGTACTGAAGTCAGAACCATGTGTGCCACTCACCCCTGCACCCTTTAGGCATGTCTGTGCCCTCAGATGCAGTGGGGATGTTATCCTGTCATCAGATCTGAATTAATGGAGACAGGAGGGCTTTGTCTCAGGCAGAAAATTATCTTGGACTAGTTATACCAGTGAGCAGACTCTACCTATGGGCGGAAGGTTTAGTTTCCCTTTTATTTATTAGAGCCAGGATTCACAGAAGCAATAGGAGTTCTCATGATCAGTTTTACTCAGCACCTGGTAAAGGTGTTTCTTTTCCCCCTGATTGACAGCTCCAGAATCTCCCAGCTAACATGGCTAGTAGCTACTCTGGCTAGGGATTCTGGGACTCAGAGTCCAAAGATAATAGCCTTTCTGAGTGCTTGTTTGTTGTTCTGTTGTTAGTAGCAGGATGGGAAGACAGGGGAAAGAAAATAAACCCAGACTTGCACACTTACACCCTTCCTGCACAGTTAATAGAGTGTCAGTGGTGGCTTTTATTTGTTCTTTCCTTATACCAATATGCATTGGGTAATGACCAAAGGGAAAGTTTTCTGGATAAGGTTAAGCACAGTCAGCTGTGGAATCAGGCTGGGTGAATGTAAGTATGGCAGCCATTTGCATGGATGCTCCTTGTTCAGATTAAAAAAGGGCTCCCAAAGCTGCTCTGATGTGTTCTCCTAGTTTCTTGTAGGTCCCAGCTAGAATTTTGTCTTGAATTGTGAGGCATTTGAAGTGACCAGTAAAAAGAACAGGATAGGTGCATATACTCCAAACAGAGTACATATCTTTCAAGCAGTGGTTCTCTACAGAATGAGCTCATATTTGGCTGAAGCTTTTGCCTCTTATTGATACCTTATTAATCCACCACTGCTGCCAGTTTTGACACAATGGCAAGCAGACTTGGCTAAAACTCACTTTGGCCCCAAGAACTCCGAACACCTAATTTAATCACATTAAAGCTGCTCATTATTTCTCCTGTAACAAAATTTGGATTGCCCTTCTCTCTAGTATCAGGTGAATTTTTCCAAGAAAAAGGAAATAGATTTATGATGACAGCCAGCTTTGCAATGGCAGGAATACCACAGCCCAGTTACATCAAGGTACATCTGTGCTGTGGAAATATGTCGACCCTCCATATCCACAGATTCAATCATCCATGGCTTGAAAATGTTCAAAAATATATAAATTCTAAAAAGCAAGCCTTGATTTTTTCCATTTTATATAAGGGACACTATTTTACTACACCACTGTATATAATGGAACTTGAGCATTGAGATTTTGGTATCCACAGGGTGTCCTGGAACCAAATCCCAATCTTTACCAAGGGCCTACTGTAATGCAGTTTGAACCACTTTTAGGTGGTATAGAACCATCCTCTCGAACCCCAGGATGTGTAGTTTTACAAGGTCTTCAGTCTTCTCTGCCAAAGAATGATAGTGCCTCACAAAACTACAGATCCCAGGATTCTGTAGGATGGAACCATGGCTGTTAAAGTGGTGTCAAACTACATTATTTGTTACCGTGCAGATGTACCCTAATAGTACTACGCACTCTTTAGTAATGAATAGGAGCAAAATGTATAATGTTTTCTCAGGGCTGGCCCTACAACTGGGCACTGAGACAGTACTCTTGGGCTGCAGCTGTTGGAAGGTAGCAGCAGGTTATCGGAAGAGGGATCTGCACACTATTGCTTTCTGATGCCCTGGAGGACCCTGTCATTAGTGCTTCAAAAAGAGCCAATTGCCAGCCCAGTCAGCTTTTATATATGGCATGGGAAGGCACACCACCTTATTTGTCACCTCAGGCATCAAACTGACTTGGACCAGCCCTGTGATTTGTAAAACAATGAATATACCCACATTTCCAGATCTTAGATGAGGGCAGATCTTAAATACATATTTCCTGTTAGCAATGATGAACACAGTGGTGGTTCACTCCAAGGTAAAATGCAGGTATGGACAAGGTACAACCTGTTCAATTGACAGTCTTCATCTAATGTTGGAATGGGAGAGAATGAATTAAATGCTCTATTTCAAGCTTGACATTACAATGCTCTTAAACCTGTTTTCCCACTCCTAATTTCTTGCCACTCCTTAAGAGAACCACACGCACACTAATGGCAAGTTGCAAATCAAGTTTCAAATCAGGTTTCAAATCAAC
The DNA here is from genome assembly GCA_020142125.1 of Phrynosoma platyrhinos. NCBI lineage: Eukaryota > Metazoa > Chordata > Lepidosauria > Squamata > Phrynosomatidae > Phrynosoma > Phrynosoma platyrhinos. Next base: position 36,078,883 of record JAIPUX010001232.1, read on the forward strand.
CAATCTATCATGCAACATGTGGGGATTTAAATACACACCCAAGTCAGTCATGTCACTAAGCTGAGCTAAAGTTCAGTAGTTGAGATTGTTCTCACCACCCAATCTAACTGGTGACAACACGTCCAGTTAAATTAAGAAATATGGGAATTTCAAGAACAATGTGAAGGGTAAGAATCTTTTTCACATGGCCAAAACCTTCATCAGACTGAAAAAAAAAAGATGCATTCTCACTTTGCAAGTTGTCATGTTGAGGGATTCTGGGCACTCTGGTCAAAAAAAAAATTCGAATTTCTAAGTTCCAATGATTGCTGATGGCTTCCATGTCAGTGTGTGTGTGTGTGTGTGTGTGTTCATGTATGCACACACATTCCAGATTTTGGTGAACCCTAAAGGAACTGTCCAAGGTGCTTAACATACTTAGCACATCAAAGCCAACACAGTACAGTGGTTTGAGCATTGAGCATTTCCTCAGAGAAAGACAAGGGCAAGCCCCCTTTGAACAAATTCTGCCAAAAAAAAACCCGTGATAGGTTTGCCCTAGGGTTGCCACAGGTTAGAAATCAGTTGAAGAAAGACAACAAGGACAATTCCACATCACAGAGAGCTCCTTTAAACCATTGATTAGAAACTAAAGTGTACTAACTAGCCCACTGACATGGGAGCCACTAGAAAGCTGTGCCAAACAGTTTGGGTTCTTGATTGTGCAGATGATGGGCAATGATTAAGTGTGGGATGATTTTCCATACCTATTTACTACCCAAAAGGGTCACTACCCACACCTAATCACTACCTAATCCTTGATCTGGTGACCTGAAGGAGATGCTGTGGAAGTTTAGTTTGTGTGCTTCTTCTGTGTGCTCTGACAGAAGGAAGGAACAACATGGAGTGCAACCTGACCATTCAAAAAAGACTTGTAGGCCAGAGTGCACCAGGTTGTAGTCTTTGACTTCCCACAAGAAGTCAAGAATAAAATGGTGTTCTACTCTGTTCCATGTCCACCAAGAAAGAATTGCTCAGGAAGAATGGCTGGGAGACTGCTGCTGTATCTCTAGCATCTACCACCTGAGGCATTGCTTCACTCTGATTAATTTTAGGGCCAGCCCTGTGACAAAATAGAATAATCTTGGTTCTGTACACCAAATGGAATACAATAAAATGTTATCAAGATTTTGGTATTAATGGTTGCTGTTGCTGTTGTTAATTACCATCAAATTAGCTTCAACTTATGGTGGCTTTACAAATGAAAGACCTCCAAGATACCCTATTATCAGCCCTGGTCAGGTCTTGCAAACCTGGAGCTACAACTTCTTTGACTGAGACTATCCATCTATAACAGGGGTAGGCAACCTTTTTGAGCTAGGGGCTGGGTTGCTGTCCCTCAGACAATTGGGGGGCCAAAGCACCAAAAATAAATAAATAAATAAATAAATATTTAAAAAAATATGCATGCACCCGCTCTCAGCCCCAGAAAAACCATGGCAAAACCCCTGTGGATATTTTGCCAAGAAAACCCCAAGAACAAGTAATAACAACAATAAACAATATCATCATGGCGGGCAGCGGCGGTGGTGGGAGACAGTGGGGGGGGCAGCAGGACCGGCCTGGGGCCGGTCCGAAGGCCTCAGGGGGCCGCATCTGGCCTCCGGGCCTTAGGTTGCCTACCCCTGATCTATAACATGGTCTTCTTTTTCTACTGTCTTCAACCTTACTGAGCATGATCTTCTTTTGTTATGAGTTGTGTAGTCTAATGCTATATCCAAAATTTGATAGCCTCAAGTTTAGTCACTTTGACCTCCAGTGAGAGTTCAGGTTTGATTTGCTCTAATACCCACTTATTTATCTTTAGGCAGTCCATGTTATCTGCAGAACTCTTCTCCAGAACCACCTTTCAAATGAGTTCATTCTTTTCTTGTCAGCTTTCTTTGCTGTTCAGCTATTACAACCATACATAGAAACTGGAAATGCAAGGGCATGGACAATTTTGACTTTAGTAGTCAATGATATATCTGAATACTTGAGGATATTATCTGATTTCTTCATGGCTACCCTTCCAAATTCTAGGGCTAGTCTCCGTATAAGAGTATTATGTGAATTGCTGCAAATCTTTGCCTACTCGCATTGACGGTTAATTATCTTCATTTTCTTATGCAAATTCACATCTATCTGCATCTATTCACCTTCCCTCTGCCAAAAATGTGCAGCCATCCAAATGTGTGCAATAAAGAGCATTTCTGCAGATTTCCACAGTTACACTGGTAAAACCCGTAAAGCCGTTTTCTGCAAAGTTTAAGGAGTTTTTCAGCCCCACTCCCAGCAAAAAGTCCAAACCCCTATGAATTGTGTGTGGTCAGATCACATTCTATTTGTCTGGAATGAGGAGCATTTTAATGGTGTAGACAACCCTTTGTTCGGCTTCTGCCTTTTTGACTACAATTTCAATTTTTGATTTATGACTGAGACAAGATATAGGAAGTCTTTATTTTTATGTCATTCACTTGAAAATTATGCAAATAATCTGTGGTTACCTTGTTAGTGGTATCTGTGGTGTCATGTTAGTATCTGTGGCAACCAAGTTAATGGTTACAGGCAGCTATAAGTGCCTGTAAGATGCTCCTTAAATAAGAGATTGTTCTATGCTTTGTGCCTGTTACCCTTCCATGCTGTCCTTCCTCCCCCTTGAAATGTGATGCCTTGGCTTTGCATTATTATATCAAATCTCATGAAGGTCATTATTACCTGTGCAATAGAATCAAAGCTGTGCATGACCTGGGCAGAACCACAGAGCAGTGCTGTGCCATGGGCTCCATTGAAACTGCAATAGAGAGTGACAAAACACGGCACTTGGAAGTAACTAGTAGAGTAAGAGTAACATGTAACTTGTAGACCTTTTCTAGTAGCAAAGCCATAACAGTAGTGGCAGCATCTTCTGAGCCACTCCTGAGCCTTTTGACCATGCTTCTCTGTTTGTGGACAATTTCTGTGGCGTTCACTTTCACTACATGTGCATGGGATTGTAGTGAAAGTAACTTGTGATTTTTATTTGGGACTAAGCATATACAACCTCAGTTTTGACCATAACATTCAACAGATATACCATACAATAGCTACATCTAAGCACACTTCAGAGCATATAGCAAACTGTTATTAGACTGGATCACTGGAGACAAAGAATCACATCACAGATTCTTTGCTGTGTAAAAATCTGCTTTCACATAATCAATTGGATATTGACACTGATTAGGGGTCCAGCCCTTTATGGGACAAGAATCTGCTTCCTGTTTTTGTTTTTTTTTTGTTGTTGTATTTTTGCAGTGTGTGTATTGTATGACTCACTCAACTATTGTCTAAAGTGTGTACCATACAATACACACAATGTATTGACCAAGCACAGTGTTACCACATGACTGGATATTTAAGTCAGTATTTGTCTGGCTTTTTCTATTTGAATATTTTGACAAGATTGGGTATTTCCTTATCTTGCCTTGAATATACTTAATGAATCCTTTTGCATAGTGAGCTCATAGCACTACTATTCAGCAGGCCCTGTGCAATTAGACTTTTTATCATTAACATTTTTTTTTTGGTGGCAAGGAAAAAGACGGAAGAAGTGGTAGGGAAACATCCAAGAGTTATGAGTGGACTGTGGCAGTATCTGGATCCACTGTAAAATGCAATGAGCAAGGCCAAAGCAAAGCAAAATAAAACCTTAAATTATGAAGCATCTTGCATTTCCTAGTGTCAGAGGAACACCAGGTTTTATTTAGATTATGGACCAATTGGATTTAAGAATCTTGGGCTGCATCTGTACTGCATAAATAATGCAGTTTGATACCACTTTAACTGGCATGGCTCAATGCTATGGACATGTAGTTTGTTGTGGCACTAGAGAGAGCCAGGGTGGTGTAGTGGTTTGAGCATTGGACTGCAACTCTGAAGACCAGGTTTGAAATCCCAGCTCGGCCATGGAAATCCACTGGGTGACCTTGGGAAAGTCACACACTCTCAGCCTCAGGGGAAGGCCATGGCAAACTTCCTCTGAACAAATCTTGCCAAGAAAACCCCATGACAGGTTTGCCTTAGGATCTCCATAAGTCAGAAACAACTTGAAGGCACACAATAGCAACAACAGTGGCACTAGAGCTCTCTGACAGAGAAGGCTAAATATTTCTCAAAACTACAAATCCAAGAATGCCATAGCATTTTGTTATGTAGTGTCAAACTGAATTATTTTTACAGTGGAGGTACAGCCTTGGTTTCTGAAAACATGTGAACTCTGAGTTCTCCATGAAGTGAATATATGCTGAGCTGTTCAGAAGATCAAAAAGCATGTGCGTGCCCAGCATGAGATTGATGACATATATCACTGTGTGCTTTGGTTAAAATGCATGAAGTCACCGTATAGTTTTGAAGGCTAAATGCAGATATGGGTGTATTATTTTGGTCAAATGTGTTAATAATAACTTGTGTTCTAAGAAAGTACCAATCAAAATGACAGTGAATGTTGTCATGATAGCGTGCATAACTACTTTACCATACACTGTGAAGCACACTTGTTAATTAAGCTAAGCAACAAACAGTCTATAGCAATAAGAAACACCATAAAATATTTAAGCATAGGCTTGGAGTCATCCTTACTCATTTAATTTTTGAGTTCTAAATAAAGAAACAAATATCAGCAAATAATGACTAGCTGGTTTGTAATTCTGACTCTGAAACATTTGTGTCTTGGTCTCCTGTTGGTTTGTAATTTTGAAATGCTTGCTGATGAACCCATGTGCAGATACATTTCAAAATGACTAGATCTGTATAGTGGGTGCATTTGAATAGCATGATAAGCCATGGTTTGTGTCAAGCATTGCTTGTTCCTTAAGCCAAGAATTGCATAGTAGGTGGCAAAACAAACTTTAGCTTGTTTTTGGTGGGTTTTTGGCTTGTTTCACTCCTGCTCTGCTTTTCAGCTCCTTTTTCAGAGTGGGAAGCTGGGGAAATATGCCAGGGAATAGCCATAGTTGCAGGCTCATACATCATGTTTTAAACAAGGCACAATTTGTAAGCTGACAACAACAATAACAACAAAAACCACCATGGATTTAGACTGTGATTTTTAAGTGGTTAATCAACCATGTCTTGCTAGCAGAAGTGGCTGTACAAGCCAGATCTGAAGAGACCAAAATATAACTAGTGATGGTATGCAATTATGGGAATAGTATATCAAGCATGGGTTTTTTTTTTGGCCCTCCAGATGTTTTGATTTCAGCTCCTATAATAGCTTAGCATTAGTCATATTGGGTGATACATCTGGCTGTTAACATCCAAAATATCTAGATAGCCAAAGGTTCCCCCAAAATAAGACTTCAAAGATTCCTGATGCCTCACAATTATGCTCTAGGATGTTTGAAACATTCAATATTATGAAGCTGTGACCAGTGTTTGGGGTGTGGTGTGCATTCACAGCATCACTAGCAAATCTAATTAATTCTTCTCTTGCCCTTGGCATATGAACTGCTGAAACTTGTGCGAATGAAATGTATTGCTAAAAGTCTTCTAACAGTCACTGACTGCTCTCTTGGCATCTCAAGAATGTGTTTGCCAACCTGTGACCACTCTGAGAGTGTTTTTTTTTTCTTGTAGGTATTAAGGTGTGGCTGAGATCCTGCTGCTGCTACGTACCTGAAACCAAAGAACGGGCATATTTCTTTTGAGAGAGAGAGAGAGAGAGAGAGAGAGAGAGAGAGAGACTGAGAGGGAGAAAGAAAAAGGATTCCTAGAGCTAAGCACAAAGCACTTGGAACAAGGTACATATGCTTTAATTCACACTTGCCTTTGCAGTTCTATTAATAGTTTATAGCCTCTTTAAACTGTATATTCATTTTAAGAATAAGTTCAGAGAGTATGTATTAATCATGTTTCTATTCCACTACTCTGCCAAAGATCTCAAAGCTCCATACTTTAGCAGAAATTCAGAACACCCCTGAGTGGAATGCTAGCCAGGGGACATTACTACTGGATGGATGATGGTTTTAAGCCATTTCTCTCTCTTCCCTGCAGCGCCTTTTCAGGGATTTGCCAGAACAGCTCAAGAGTTGGCTCTGGAGGGAAGGGAAAACTGATGAGAATCACTTCCCAGTCCCAAATCACTATTTGGTCCTCCTTCAGCATCTGCTGGTTCTCTGTCCCTTCCACAAATGGAAAGATTGTCTATTCTTTTGTAGGAAGGCAAGTGTGGATTCAACCCGTTATTCCATTCCTTTCTCCTCACAATCACTCTCTGAAGTAGAGTTGGTTTTGTGAGTGTGACTTGGTCAAAGTCACCTAATTGGTTATATGACACAACAGTGATTTCCTGGTGTAACTTCACCACTTTGTCCAGTAAGAAGGGTGGAGAAATAATATAACATTGCGTTTTGCCCCAAGCAGCAAATGATTTGGACCAGTCCTACTCCCATTATTTATAGCAACCATGACCATGCCTGGGAATGATGGGAGTCATAATCCAACTCATGGCCATTCTTGTTAGCTCAAGTTAATGAAAGCAAGACATTTTGCAGACTGAGACAAAGGGAAATATGGCACTTTCCCCCAGTTTCATCTATAGAAACTGACAACATTCTCCACAAACCAGCATAACCAAGATAGGGCACATAATACACTCTGTTCACTCTCCAGCATTTGGCCACTGCTCTCTGACCTCAAAAAGTCTGAGGCATGAGGCAGTTGCCTCCCTTTGCCTTATGGTGGGGCTAGCTTGGTTGGGACTTGTAGTCCAAAACATCTGGAAGGCAGCAGTTGGTGAAAGGCCCATCTCAGTAACACAACTATTAAACCGTAATAATATCCTACCCAAGATTAGGGGGCACATCCATTCCCAGGCAGGTGGGAAAATATAAGGCATATTGTGCCATATGGACAGTATTGTCCAACTGGCCAGGTTGGAGTGTGGTTAAAGTGATATCATGAAGATGGTTTGAATGAGACAACTATAGATAAGAACAGTGCTCTGATGGGCTGTTGTTGTTAAACTGAAAACATTAATGCACTTATGGCAAATGTGTGATCCTTGCAATGTTGTTGGACCTCATCCCCACCAGCCCTAAGCCAGCATAGCTAATGTTGATAGATTGTGGGAGATGCAGTCCAACAAAGTCTGTAGACCACATTTTGGCCACCAAAAGAAGTGACAACTGAAAAGAGAGAAAATATTGTTGGAGAAGCTGCTTAATCCTTCCAACCCTTTATTCAAAATTGCCTCATTTCAGGTGTTTTTCCATTTAAGAAAAAAAAAGTATGCACTGTATCTCTGTACATTGTCTCTAAAACAATTCCAGAGACAGTTTGCATTTTTGCTATATGTATTGCTTCATGCCACAGCCTTCAGGGAAAAATAGACAAAATCAACTTGGCTACCAAAGGGTAGCTAGCCACTTTTTAGTTGTCAGATTACAGTTTCACTTGCACAGAAGAGCTGGATGACACACCAGCAGTTGTCAAAGAGAGGGCAGTGGGAAGGTGGGGAGTTAGAATACACCATCTTGTTAAAGGAAGCAAAGAAGTAGCAGAATCACTACAAACATTGGATGACATACGGATCTGAATGTTGCTTAGCAGGAGCCATGGCCTTTTGTAGTAACTACTTGCATGGCATTTTTTAGGATATGAGTTCCACTGCTCAGCAATTTCCAATTAATGAGCTTTTCTGAGAAAGTCAGAACTGTAGAATCTTGGGGGCTAATTTAGGAGGCAGCATGAAGGCCTTCTAATGCACTTATAGCTCTGTTTTCTGGGAGAGAGAAAGGCCAAAAGATTCAGAAGGAATAACTAAAGGGTTGGCATTTCTGTCCCTTATAAACTATTGCCCAAGGCAGTAGCTTCACTCTCCATATTGGTTTAGTTAAGAGATGCAAACTGCAATTTGATTGGCGTAAAAGCCAGTGTGAAAGATCTTGTCTAATAGTGTTTGCGACATTTCTGACAATTATTAGCCACACTTGTGTGGTGCCATGGGATGTTCAATGGTTCAGGGAACTAAGCAGATTGTAGTTTAACTTCAGTGAAGAACATTATCAGTTTGATTGGTATAAAAAAAATCACATTTGAAAGTTGAGGACTGTCAAGAGAAGGAAGGAAAAATGCACATTGATCATGCAGGCAAGAAGAATGGGAAAAGTGGCATAAGAAAAAAAAAGAATCCGAAGGAGGAGTAGATGAATAAAGGATTTTTTTAAAAAAGAAAAGGGGCCACATAAATGGAGAAATTGGGAACTGGTTGACTTCCATGAAGCAGTGTGAAGAAGAGGATGGGTGAGCAGAAAGAAAGAAAAAAGCTTGGGATGGTGGTCAAGGGACCATGTCCAGAGTCTGGTTGGTTATGGCACCATAGTTACATCACATTGTAGGCAGTGGCAGTGGAAGTTAAAAGAGAGTGAGCATGGTGGCATTGGAGAAATTGGCCTCTCAAAGCCAACAAATAGTTTCTTGTCGCCCCTCCAGTAGTGGCCAGTGACTTCCATGTCAGTAGGCAAGTGAATCTTCTCCAGCTTTTTGTCTGAACTTTAAAACAGTAGTTCAAGATGCTGAATTTATCTGGGATATAGAATTAGCTCCTTTACTACTGGGATTAAAATATGGAGCAGATTCTCCATCCCACTGACATGGAAACCACTGGCCACGGCAGCTTCCCTTACTATCATTTCTTCAGCCCAGAGAAAGTGGAGCTGCTACCATAATGCACCAACAGGATCACAGCCAAAGTGCATAATTTAAAACAATATTCTTTCCTGATACATTGTGGTTGTAACCCTCAAACTCCTTTATTTATTTAGAGTTTGAGAAAACTTAACCATTAAGGAAGACATCCCAGATTAATTTTTTCCTCTGGTTGCAGATCAGAATTAAATACCATGTACATTTCTCATTATTTCTCTGATGATGCATCACACTCTTTTTAAAAATACTTATGTGAGATATTTAAAATTTCCTACTGAAGAGATACACTCATTGACAATGAAACGGGGACTGTTTTTTCCCCTTGGGATTAAAGATGTAGAGCAAAAACCCCAAAAGCAAACACAAAGACACACATGCATACACAAACGGTGTTGTTATGAAGAGCATTTTGTGATGGCATGTTTGTTCACTCTCTGTATCATTCTGTTTGTGCATTAAAGGAAACAGTGGGCCATATACGAGAGTAGAAAAATAAATAAATAAAATGCAAGTGGATTTAAACAGAATTGGTATGTATATGAGGTGAACTCCCTTTTCCACACCTCCCTTCCCCTCCCTAAATGACTCAGACTCTGGTAGAGAAGCCTTGAAGCTGTTAATATTCTCAGATGGACGGCAACACTGCTCTTCTGTAAACAGCACTGCCACAACAGGTTATCACCAAAAGTGCCACCAGATTCTGGGTCTTCCTATTGATGGTATAAAGAGGTAAGCAATGATTTTAATATAGTGTGTGGATGTTTATAGGCCAGACTGTTCCAAGACGACTTGACCTACAGTAGCCAACTTGATGCTCTCTGGGATAGATTGGTCAGCTTTTATTATCATTCTATCATTCCCCCTATTTGTATTTCCTATGCTATGGTGCATTCCAAATGTCTGGTGAGCATCTCAAAATGTGTATACAAAAGCTGGGGTTTCAAACTCACTGAAAGAATTTAGCAGAATGTGATTGCAGAATGTAATGTTTAGACCTATTTCACCACCTTATTGTTGTTTGCTTAAAACAATAGTTTGCTATGCACTCTGCTTGGAAGATGATCTGCTTAATCCTTTTGTTTGGTGTCATATGTAGAAGACATTGTTAGGAGTAAAATTATACATCAATGTATCCTATGTGGTATAATGGAGAACATATATCACAGCTTGTTACAGTCAGGGAGTTAGGAACCCAGCAGTTAAGGCTTTAAAGAGTAGGATATGATACAAAGGAAATAAAGTTAACTGAGAGTTAACTGTTCTGCTTCATTTCAAGAACATAACACATATTTTATGCAGAGAGACGTTCCTTTGTTCAAAATAATTAAGAAGTAATTTTTTAGACTGTTCAAAAACCTCACTCTGAAGAAACAGGGAGCCGTTGATATGCTGGTAAGAAAAGTTTCACCCAAATTAGAATTCTGACATAGTAATGTGCTGCTTCTATGCTACTTGCAGTTTTAAGGATAAATTCTTTTCAAGACAGAATCTTCTCCACCCAAATCCTGAAAAACCGGTTCCCGCAGCCTGCTTTCCTATGAATAGACAAGTGATTTCAGCTTTACTTATATTTCGTACTCTGTTTTTAAAACCTTGTCCTTTCTGTTTGTAATCTTCTGCCATGAGTGAAAGAATGATGACTATCTTGTGCTATAGCAGCACAGTCGTCACTTCGTATCCATGGATGAAGAATCCATGGATTGAACCATCCATGGTCTGAAAATATATATATAGTCTTTGTACAAATTACAAATTAGGATTTGTCTGTCGTTACATACCGATAACTACAGACATACCGATAACTACAGACAAATCCTAATATATATACGGTGTACACAAAAAAAAGGGGTTTGCCATTTTTATATACAAGGCACCATTTTACTACACCATTGTATTTAATGGGAATTGAGCATCCACAGATCTTGGTATCCATAGGGGATCCTGGAACCAAACTCCAGCAGATACCAAGGGCCCAGTGTAATTCTTAGACACAAACTAGGATCTATATCAGTCTATAATATTATTTATGGTGGATAACTTAGAGAAAGAAGTTGAAGCTGAAATTGTTTTTTGCTCTAAAATATGCACATGGTAACATTGCTATTGTGTTGACCAATGCCCACTCAGGATTTTAGAAAGGCCCATTGACATTTTCACGGCCTTAAGACAGACTCCTTACTGTTCAGTCCAAATAGAATGGAGCTAGGATTAAAGTATGTTACAAGTGTGTGCAACAGGGTGCTGGACCCTCTCCCCACCTTTCTCCAGCTGGCTGGCTGGATCTTCAAAGCCCCAACTAGGAAAGCAAGCAAGCAAGCAAACAAACAAATAGGGAGAAGCATTTTTATGGGAGGTTAGTATAGGTGGGAGAAGGGTTCTGCAGTCCTTCCTTCCAATCCCCCTAGTGTGCTTTAAATACCATCTAAATGTACGCACAAGTTATAGAGTTTTGGCATGTATCTAGGTAGAAGACATCAGCACTAAATATCATTTGGCCTAAACTTTTTAGATTGCTTGTGTGTTCAGGAGATTCCTAGAAGATACAGTCTGTTGTTCTCTTATTTCTGAAAAGCTGTGACATTTATGCAATAGAAGCTTCTACTGCATAAAGAGGTTGAGAAGAATCTTCAATATAAAATATGCCTCTGACCATTTTTTTTAAAAAACTCAAAATATATTAAAATACTGCATTTCTGAACAATGAATACTACGTATTACCAGAACAAAGCCTTTTGCACATATTTTATATAGTTAAAAATGTATATACATACACAGACATTTAGCTAACCAATTGATTGACTGACTGATAGTTATTTATATCCTGCCTTTATTCTACCATGTTATTAAAAGGTCCCATATTGAGAACCTAGTATGCTGTGTTCTTTGTCCTGTGTATTTAAAAAACGTGTATCCTTATTTTAGGTACACAAGAAGTGGAACTTTACAATTAACTAGTGACATGGAAGGTCACTAGTTAATTGTAAAGTTCCACTTCTTGTGTACCTAAAATAAGGATACACAAATAAGGATCCATGTCATCATCTTGTATAGTTTGATTATAGAGTTTTCCATAATTTCAATAATTTAATGTTATTCTCTCTGCTGACTTCCTCCATTCACAATTACTGCTGTTACAACAATGCCTAAGACCAATTAAATACTACCACTGTACGTTTCCAAGCATATTTTCTATTATTTTCTCAACTTAAATGGGAAAGAGATATCAATACATATAAAAGAGAAGAAACTGGGGGAAGTTGAGGCAGGTAGAACAGAAGAAAAGTTGGCTTTTGAAAAGGATAGGAATTGGCCACCCCATTTCTACCAACTTTGTCCACTGGGAAACAAAGGCCAGAAACCTGAGGGTGGCTTACACCTATGCCACTATAACAGCATAGGCAGTAGGAAGGAAAGGCCATGGGTGTAGTAGTTGTGAAAACGGTTTTCCTGTTGGGAGTGGACTGGAGGAAGGAGGGTATTATTTAAGCCTGACTCCTCTTCCCGATCTCACTTTAAATAGACTTCCAGAAGCCAAGTAATATTTCATGAGGCCCAGATGTTAAATATTACAGAACAATGTGTTTGAAAAATGGCCTTTCATGGTAGACATTGCAGCATAGCAATCCTGTTGCTGAATAATTAGTAGAATAACTGATACTTACTGAGAGAAATTGTATTTTTAATACTGAGATGATCTGGGATAGGAAAAAAAGGAGATATCCTTTCTGTGATGTGTGTGCCTGTGGTAAGTGATATAGATGGATAAACAAGAGCAGAGTACTTCCCATAGAACACTTCTTAAGACAAGGATAGGGAAATATTTTCACCAAAGGTCTAAATGTAATTTCAGAGAAGTTCTTCAGGCAGGGCATTCCAGTGCTGAGTAGGACCAAAATAACAAACGTGGGACCAGAAATTCCAGCATGTTTTAGCTTAAAGCTCTTTAGCTTTAGGGGAGACATCTAAAACTTTCAGAATGTGCAAGAAACAGAGCTGGAACTTCATCAAATGATGGTGCCATGGGGAAAGGTTGTACAGCCATTTGGGGAAATTCTAGCAGGATGGATTGGAAGCTTAGGAGAATTGACTTTAGATCCAGGGCCTCAGTTTCCCCACCATTGTCTTAAAGCAGAAGGGCAGGTCATGAGATTCCTGTAGGAAAGAACAACATCACTCCATAGGATAGTGTGTCTCCTACAGCAAATACATAAGATGTTGGCATTATACAAGTGCACATATCCATTTACACATCCTGGTGCAAATTGGTTTTCTAGAAGTGCAGTCCAGGGTATTTAAAAATGTATTTATATATGCATGTTGCATATTGCTTGCTGCAGGAATCACTTACATAACACCAGTTTCTCCCTGCAGAATCATGTGTGGCAACATGCATATGAAAAGAGCAATAGTTATAAAGGAGATCATTAGTATCTACACTGGGCAGGATACTCTCAGGGTGTATCCTGCCCCAACCTCACCTTATTACCTATCCCTCCATTCTCATGCTGCAGTCACTGTGTACATGGGGTGTCCTGCTGAGTCTCCCAGCATGTCCACACTGCTGTGGGTCGCTCACTTCTGAGGACAGAATGAGGTGCCCAGCAACATGGCTAGGTGTCTTGTTCTGACCTCAGAGTAAGCAACTGACAACAGTGGCAGATGTAGCAGGTAGCTCAGCAGGATGTCCATGCAGACAGCCATCCTGATGTGGGATGTGTAAGAGGTAAGTTTTTTTTTAAAAAAAATGTGTTAAGGGTGTTATACCCAAGTTCTGGTGCTGAATGTGCTGGACATTATCCAGACTGCACCAGAACTAGGGTTTGGGCCATGCATCATTTGAACAGGATACTGCCAGAATTGGGGAGCGGGGGTACAGGCCTTTTGGTCCATGCATAGAAGACCTAGGAGATCTTGTATCCAGAATAATCAGGTCCTCATTATTTAGGACTTCCTGCCAGATAATTCCTGAAAAGAAAAGAATTCTCTTCTGCAATTTGTTTTATGTCTTTTATGAAAGCCTTGACATTCACTATACTTTATTAAAGAAAATGTTGTTCTGAATCCTATAAGTTAGTCCCAAACAGAGCAGACCCTTTGAATCAATTGTTGAGTGTTGCATCAATACATAGATATTTCAATGTGTCTACTTTAGTTGGGACTAACAACAGGATCCAAATCGTTATCTCATTTGAATGTGATATGATCATATTTAGAGAGTGCTTTTAGAGCATTCAGAGTATCTCATCTGCATTAATTCAGTAACACTAAACCAGCCAACCAGTATTATTTTTCCTACATTGCAGGTGGGGAGGAGGGCAAGAGAATAGTGGATTGTCAAAGGTAATCTGCTGACCATTTGAAATTTAGATAGTAGACTTCACAGCTTATGGCTTATGGCCATGCTGGCTGAGGGATTCTGGAGTTTGTAATCCAAAAGCAACTTTTCCAAGCTATCAGGTGCTTGCAGAGATTTACATTGTTGGAATAGTATACCTCACATCCCAGATGACAGAATTTAACTTTGCATGGACCTCCCACCATTCTACATCCACCCCTCCTTTCTACCACATAATGCTTAGTTTAATATTATACATGACAGGATGCCACAATGCTGTGATCTGCTGTCCCTATTGACAGCAGTAAATGACTGACCAGATAGGTGGGGGCAATACATAGGTGTGCAATGATGGCACTTCATGTATTGTGTTGAACAAGATAGTGCTACTGTTCCATTTAGCTGGGGCCTATATTTTTTAGATTTCTGCAATGTGAGGCATTTTCTTATTTTGAAAACCAATCTGAATAATGGTATCTTTTACTGTTACAAAGAAGGTCTGTACTATGTAAATATGTTGTGAGGAACAATTATGAAAAAGCAGACCTTTGACCAAATGTATTTTTGTAAAAAGATCCCAGTACTCACCTTTTAACCAGTAGATGTTACAGCTCCCAGAATTGCCAAGCCAACACAGCTCTCAGTAGTGCTATCCTGGGAATTATAGTACCCCAATCATGTATAAATCTCCATGGATTTATACTGCTGGTAAGACAGAGAAAACTGGGTTTGATATTCTGGACAGCAGCTCTTTGATTGAACAAAGGCAGTCAGGAATTTTAGTCTGTGGTGGGTGAGAACTGATTTTTATTGTAGAACAACAGAAGGAGGTTATTCAAATATGATGAACTTGGGATTTCAGCAAAGTAGTGCTTTGCTGCCCCTCTCCACAGATAAATAAATAACATTATCAACTCATCTATAGAGAGCAAAATGGGCTGCTGAGGGAATGGTTTTCATTGTTTTGGGGTTTGTTTGGTTTTTGGAATAGAAACATAAAAATGTTCAAAAGACTTAAGGCTCTGTGGGGTGATGGAGTTGGAGTCTATGTGGTCTGAAAGGCATTAGAGTGAGGACTGGATTAGGCACTAGCAACATTAAAAGCAGCTTTTAGGGTCCACTGACAGTGCAAAGGTGCCACCATATACAGTCAGTTCCTTAATTTGTTGCTTGTTTCCCTACAAATCTAATAGCTTGTTTCCCCACAAATCAACTCCCATTTTGTGCTCTAGCCTTCTCCATTGGGAAGGGGAAAAATTCTAGTGAGCACTTTTTTCTCAGCATTTTTTTATGATTCTTAACTCAGTCCAAAGATTAACACCCTACTCTCTCTCTCTCTCTCTCTGTGTAATCTACAGGTCATTCATGTTTTATATTTTTAACCTGTTGCATTGTTGCCATTACACTTTATTCCTAGATAATTTAGTACAAAAATTGTGTGGATCTTGGTCCTAAGGAGCAAGGCATGGATGTTGGAGTTGTGGATACAGTAAAAAAAATTGAGTCTTGAGAACTCGCAGCAGAACAATCATGGTAGAGATGGTAAAATGGGCCAAAGTGAACAAATGGGGAGCACAAGAGTGTTCAGTTCAGCATTAGTGGTTGCTCCATAAAATTTACAATAGGCTTGTCTTTCCCGTTATTGGAATCATTCTTTCTTTCATTTTCCTAGTATAGATTTTTATATTCAGTTTTCACAATGTTGATTTGCACTTTCTTAAAGCAGTATGGTAAATCTATGGCAAGACATATGCCATCAGGTGTCTTAGCTAATCTGCAGGTTGAATCTCATTTTCTGATTTATCTGAATCTAAGATTTTCTGGATTTTGAAATAACTGTCAGCTTCCAAATTTCAGAAAATCTTAAGGTAAAAACTTATATTGGTACAATTAGATCAACTAAAAAAATGTCTTTTGGATTATCTCACATTTGTGTCCTTGAGATGTTGACCTTTGCTTGAAAATAGCATGTCTATTTAATGAATCCAGGTGCTGCAAAAATGCAGGAAAGTCTAGGTCAGTGGAGTCAGCACATTCTGCCATAAAACTCTACTATTACAAATGTGCGAGTTCCTGCCACCTTGTTTCTAGCTTGTTATTTGGGTTCAGGCTGCATGTGATGACAGGAGATCCATTATTGATCTACTGACCATGTGTAAAAATAAAATGGAAGCTCAGGGACTGCATGTTCAATTGTAAGAGCTCCGATGTGCTTGGGAAGGGATGCATCATTTCTCCTTATGATTTTTTTTTAACCAATGCAACTACACCATCTTGATTTCTCATCCTCATTTGTATTTCAAGCAACTGTTTAAAATAAACAATGTAATATGGATAAATCATGACAGCTGTAAAAATCAGTAGTAGGCCTATATAATGAAGGCAAGCACTGTACTGACAGCACATCAATGTTAGTACCCTCTGTAGTCTATACTAACTATTGACTGGTGGGTTCCAGCATGTAGCTAACAATGCGATGGCTCAAGTGGTTAAGACACTGACTTTGTTGATTTCAAGATCGGCAGGTTGGCAGTTCGAGGCCTGGGTGCTGCATGATGGGGTGAGCTCCTATCACTAGTCCCAGCTTCTGCCAGCCTAGCAATTCAAAAGTATGCAAATGCATGTAGATAAATAGGTACCACTTTGGTGGGAAGGTAAACAGCATTCTGTGCAATCATGCTGGCCCCATGATCACAGAATAGTCTCTGACAAACCCTGCCTCTTCGAATGGAGATGAGCACTGCCCCCTATGGATGGACATGACTTGACAACTTGTCAATGGGGAATAACTTTACTTTACTTTACTTTACAAACTTTACTTTACTTAGCTAACAAAAAACACCCAACTTAAACAGAGAAGTGGTGCAAAAGATTTGAGTTCAAACCACAATAATTTAGGCTTCTGGGCATGTCAGTTTAACAGCAGGCAGGCTTGCACGGCTCCAATAGTATGTTAGGCTCAGTCTTTCTGTGTTTTCTTCCTTACGGAAAAAGCTCGGCACTCCATCTAAAGAGAGGGACTACCACCAGAACACCTCTGAAGCAAAGGGAAGGCAAGTTTGTTATCCATCTTTGCTGTTCCTGGGCTTTCTCACAGTCTCAGTTAACATTGTGCCAAAGTATTAGAAAGGACCTCACCATTCCACCTCAAAATTCCTTACTGTTGCTTCTTCATGGGTCCTGACTGACTTGACACCACACTATCTCTTCACACATACAAACACACTACTCTCTGTACTGTAAGACCATCAGGAAATGTAGTCCCATTGCTGCACAGACATTGGTCAGTCTGGGGGCGCTAAACACTACTGTGCTATGGCTCTTCCTTCACTCCTGATCATTTGCCACATGATAATTTCAGATTCAGAGGCACTGTCCTCATATGTGGAAGAACATTTGTGTCCCTCTTTTATGTCAAATCATTTCACCTCCCCAAACCTACAGTTGTTTATTAACTGCCACGCCCTAGGACAACTACCTTGCCCAAAAAGTACAGGATTATAAACCTAAAAATAAGCATATTGGATTTTTAAAAAAACACACACACACACGATTGGAACATCAAGTTAACTCCCACTGTATGTCTGCACTTCCTCTTTTTTTGTTTGCTGTGCTCATTCTTTAAGGCTTGGCGTCGTGATTCTTAGGGCTTATCCGCATCATGACACTAAAGCATGAGGCCAGCTGAATCACTAGCTATTTGGAATGGTATTGTATTCAGCTCAGATGCTTGGCTGATGTTGGTATGTTCTGAAATTATGATTCAGCGGTAAGGATCTTTAGTATTCACTTATTTCATTCTCACATGAAAGAACGAATAATTTCAAAAGTTTTCTTCCCACTGGGAATGGGAGATTACAAGAGTTGTATATTTTTTCCAAGAATTTTTCATGTTTAGGAAGCTTTTTGCAAACAAACAAATAAATAAATAAATAAAGTGCTAGAATCCTTGGGTTGTGGGGTGTTTTTGTTTGTTTATTTGCACAAATATATTTTTCGCAAAGTACAATGGTTTTTTGTTGCATTATTTTTTGTGCAAAAACCATTCTGCACAAAGTACAATGGACTTTTGTAAGCTATTTTTTTTGTGCAAAAACCGTTCTGCACAAAACAAGATTTTTGAACAGTTTTGGGTTTTTGGGGGGAGTGTAAAAAGAAGTCATGAAGAATCATAGGGCAGTTTGACCATTTCCTTAACAGCATGTTATCAGTGTGACAAGACAATCTTTTTCTTCCAAAATAAAGAAAACTTGTCAGTGTTCTTTCCCTCTCTACCTAGCAGCAAATATATGTCTCAAGAGCTAGAAAGATGCACTGTGGTGCATTTAAGGCAGGGGTAGGCAACCTTTTTGAGCCTGGGGCCGGCTTGCTGTCCCTCAGACAATTGGGGGGCCGAAGCACCATAAATAAATAAATAAATAAATAAATAAATAAATAAATAAAAATAAAAATTAAAAATTAAAAAAATTAAAAATTAAAAAAAAATATGCATGCACACTCTCTCAGCCCCAGAAAAGCCATGGCAAAACCCTTGTGGAGATTTTGGCAAGAAAACCCCAAGAACAAGTAATAACAACAATAATCAATATCATCATGGCAGGCGGCAGGCGGCGGGGGGGTGGCGGCGGCAACGGCGGCAGGACTGGCCTGGGGCCGGTCCAAAGGCCTCTGGGGGCCGCATCCGGCCGCCGGGCCTTAGGTTGCCTACCCCTGATTTAAGGTCAGAAGCGTTCAGTAAATGGGTTTTTTTTTTTTTGACATACTGTTCCGAGGGCTTTCATTTTGGAAATGATAAAATTAATCAGAGGACTTCAGTGTTGGTTTCAGAAATAATGATGATGAGTTAGAGAATTAGAATTAATGCTGCTAAGAGGGAAGAGAAAGTGGAGCCATTTGTTTCATAAATAAGTGGTGTTGCTAAAATGAATCTGTTTCTTTGTTGCTATTTGCCATCAAGTTGGCCTTGACTTATGGCAATCCTAGAAATAAAACCCCCCATAAGCCTTGGTCTTCAACAGTTCTGCGTATGTCTTGTAAACTCAAGTTCATGGTTTCCTTGACTGAATCAATCCATCTGTAGTGTGATCTCCTTTTTCTCTCCTACTGCCTTCACCTTTCCCAAGCATTATTATATTTTCTAATGAGCCTCATTTAGACATTTTGGCTTTTAGGGAGAGTTCACGCTTGATTTGCTCTGGGACCCATTTGTTATGTTGGCTATAGTACTCTGCCGCAGCAGCACCCCATTTCAAATGAGTTAATAAGAGAAATGCGTGTCTAACTCATATTGTGGCCAAATCAAAGTCCACCTACAGGCATTTGCATGTTCATCTGGTGACCATTTTGATTTTCACACAGTTTGCATAAAAGTCTCTGAAGGTTGTATAGGAGTATTAAATTGTTTATGCTCCCAGAAATCTATGGTTTCTGCTCCCAGGAGACCTGTAAGCAAATGTGCTTACGGAACCCTATTTAGGTGAACAGCCATGTTGGCGACAGGACTTCTCTGTGTGCACATGTCCTTTCCCTCCTTGTTAAGAACATTTTAATGTCATTTTCTAATTTTAAAAATCTCAGATAAGCTATTAATTTTTTTTCAAAGAGAAGCAATAAAACCATGCTGGGAAAATAGCTTTATATTAATTATATTTATGAGCCAGTGTGGCATAGTGGTTTGAGTATTGGACTATAACACTGGAGACAGGGTTCAATTCCCAGCTTGGTCATGAAACTCACTGAGTGACTTTGGGGAAGTCACATGCTCTCAACCTCAAGGAAAGGCAATGGCAAACCTTCTCTGAACAATTCATGCCAAGAAAATGCCATGATGGAGTTGTAATAAGTCAGAAATGACTTGAAGGCACACAACGACAACAACAGCAATTATATTTATAATAATTAGTTTGTATTAATTAATTAATATATTAATATATTAAATGAATAAAACAAAAAAGAACAAAATAATCAATTTCAAATTATTGACTGAAAACCTTTAGTCCTACACGTGTGGAGGGCTTTAAACTATCTGGACAACTTGTACTCTCCTAAGAGAAAGATCCATTTCTCTCTGTAAAAAATTATAGCATAGAACAGCCTTCCCCATACAGAGGCCATCAAGACATCTTTAGGACTACAATTCTCATCATCTCTATCCAGCTTAGGGAGCCCATACAGTACTTTATCCACCCAAAAGAGTTACCTTTTGGGCTTCTCACTTCCAGAGATTTATACATTTTACTCTAGGGAAAATTACATGCAAATGTGTGTAAAGAAGCCCTGAAGGCCAAAGCAACTTTGAGAAGAGAAAAGTACGCAAGAAGACTTGCTTAATTGTTCCACACCTATCGTTTTTACTCTTCAATTTATGCATCAGCCTCTAGGCACATGTTTAACTTCTGAAAGACATCTGGAACTGGTGGCAGGAAAGCAGCTGAGATGCAGTTTGGAGAGGAAAATCTCAGCACTCCACAGAAAACATTGGCATGTTATTCATACTGCAATACAAATGGAAGACTGAGACAACTGGAAGTATCTTTTGGTCTTAAATTCTGTCACAATGAGTTGTTAGCCATATTCAGCTGTAACTGGCCAGATTTGAAGAGGTGATTCTAGTCCTGCCACCTCATTGCTTTACTTTCATGCTGTACTCACACATGGTACTTTATGCAAACAGAAAGCCACAAAGCTGAAGAGGAGATGTTCTTATTCATGTAGTGACTCTCCATGTAAGCAAAGATGCTAGAAAAATCAGGATTCTGGTTTGCATGGAGACTCTCCATGTGAACTTCTTCTCTACAGACGTGTCACTTTGTGCATGAAAAAAGTGATGATGGAAAAGGTGGAGCTAGTCATTCTCTTCTTTGTGTGTCAAAACAGGGTAATGCCTGAACAGGTTTCTAAGTTAGTGGGATATACATAGGCCTCGGGGCTACAAACACAGAACTTTCTATTCACAGACAAGACTGGGTTATGTATATAATAATCATAATCAATGGGCTTCATTTTGAACTCATTTGTTTTACTTCTCATTACAAAAATCTCATTTAAAATATTAAATTCTCATTTAACTGAATGCAAACAAAGGGGGTGGGTGGGTGTCATTTCCCCCTCATTTTTAAAAAATCTAATGTGCATGCTAGCTTATGTATCTTTTCCTGAAATCATGAGAGTCCAAATGAACTTCAATGTTTGAGGTATTAATACACTATCCAAAAAGTCTGCAGTTTATGCTTGCAGTATAAGCCACTCTGATTCCAAGAGTGGTGTGAAGTTGGAAATGTATATATTTGATTCCATTTCAGAAGGAAACATGGACTAGTATCCCAAATGGCAAGAGTGGGAATAATTCAACCTTTCAGATGTTGTTGAACCACAAGTGCCAGCAGTCCTAGCCAACATGGCCAATGACAAGGAATACTGGATATCATAGAATCATAGGACTTGGAAGAGACCATCAAAGGCCATCTAGTCCAACCTCCTGCCATGTGCAGGAATACACAATCAAAGCACTCTGACAGATGGCCATCTGACATCTGTTTAAAAACCTCCAAAGAAGGAGACCACTACACTCTGAAGCAGCATACTCCATTGTCAAACAGCTCTTACATCAGGAAGTTCTTCCTAATGTTCAGATGGAATCTCTTTTCATGTAGTTTGAATCCATTCCTCTGTGTCCTGTGGATTTGCAATCCAACAGCATCGTGAAGGCTGAATGATTCCCCTGATGTAGAGTCAAATTTTTCTGAGACTGTTCTCTGAGTGCTTTTGTTTTCTCATCACTTACATTGGGAGCAATCCAAGACTTTCCTGTAGAAATGGCAGTGGCAATAGTGTTGGTAGTGCCAGGAGCAGACAAGCAGGCAGCCACAGCTACCTGTTGCACTTGCATACTACCACCAGAGAAAGAGGGTGCCACTTGGCACATGACCCCCAGCAGAAGCTAGCCCTCTTGAAGACTACTCTTGAAGACTTGTTATTTACTGTCTGGCCAAAGTGCTGTGGGAGGAAGTGGCTTGGGAAACAGCCTGTCAACAAAGCCAATATGATCCCCCTTCCCATCCTCCCCCTTCATGATAGTGCCTTGGCATTGGGAACTGAAGAGTGCTGATTATTTTAGAAGTAGGTGGCTCTCAGTTGATCTTGTTTAATACCACCAGTGAAGTTTTTTTTCCTCTGCCAGAACCAAATAGGATCTTGGCAAGGGAGTATATACCAAATGGCATACTAGCTGGAAAACTGAAGTCTAGTTTACAGAATGTCCAAAAAAACCTATCCCAGTTGTCTCAAATACTATAAAGGTTTGGAACATAGACAAAACTAAGAGCAAAATGTTTAAGTTGTTGCAAAGCAATAGCAAAAGCAGCTTCATTTATATACCACTTCATACCACACTATGCAGTCTCTAAGTGGTTTACAACTTTAATTTAATTGCCCCAAGAAGCTGGATACTTATTTTAGCAACCTCGGAAGGATACAAGCCTGAGCCAAGCCTGAGCCCTGGTTGGTATTGAACTCACAACCTTGTGGTTTGTGAATGAATGACTGCAGTACAGGCATTTAACCACTGCACTAACAGGGCTCCTTAAGAGTGGCTTTCACAGAGCAGGTCATGCCTTTGGGGAAACTGTGGCTTAGGAGTATTGCTGTTGCCTCTTCACATATTTTAGGTAGCTTTGGGAGGATTTTCAAAAGCTTTCAGTAATGTACCTTAATGCTTAGAGAGTGAAAGGTGAATTAACTGGTGTATAATAAAGATGTGAGAGCCAGTGTGGTGTAGTGATTTGTGTTTCACTAAGATTCTGGCAGACCAGGGTTCAGATCCCTACTTGGCTATGGAAGCCCACTGGTTTACCTTGGACATTGACACTCTCTCAGCTTCAGAGGAAGACAAAGGCAAAACCCCTTCTGAACAAAGCTTGCAAAGAAAACTACATGATAGGTTTTCTTTTAGGCTTCCATGAGTCAGACATGACTTGAAGGCACACAACAATAACAACACAACAACAATAGTAAGGATCCCAGTATATTCCAAACATGGAATCTTTAACAGACATTTTGCAGACTGCCAGAAATAGTGTGCTTTAAATTGAGGAACTGCCCTGGCTCAGTGCTAGGGAATCATGGGAACTGCATTTTTTTCTGAGACATTGAGCCTTCTCTGTCAGAGAGCTCTGGTGCCACAATAAATTACAGTTCCCATGATTCCCTAGCACTGAGTCAGGGAAGTGCCTCAATTTAATGTGCACTATTTCTGGCAGTCTGCAAAGGCCCATTGTAAAGAATGTTGGCAGACCAATCACACCTGTAGTAGCATTTCATAAACAAAGCATTATTAAGACTGGATGCTTATCAACCTTAAAAAAAACCTTTTTGCCTCTAATTCAAAAGCAGGAAACATTAGGGATGGTCCTGCAGTGCCCTTCTTGTTTTTAAACCAATCAAGCATATTTTTCTGTTGCCTCATTTTTTAAATGACGATAGTTACTGAGACAACATAAATCAGTAGCCAAAGTGCTTATGTGCTAGTTTTCAAAAGCTTTTATGAGGGGTTCCTAAGAAATACACCATGTTAGCAGACTGCCCAGTAGGCATTTCATAACTTCTTACAGAATTCACTGTAGCCTTGAGCTATTTTTGTCAAATGGGAACCAAAGCTTACAAGTTGTATATCCTGCTTGTATGGCAATTAACAGGAGATAAACAGAGATTACACCAAAAGGGTGTTGGCAGGCTGTTGCACCAAAGGGGTGTGTCAGTATTTTCATTATTGGCAATTCTTAATTTTTATATAGAGATATTTTCCAAATTGACATGGAGAGACTGAATCTTTCTGGATCCATTCTAATGCATACCCTCCAACTGTGCTGATTTGGAAAAGACAGTCCTGAATAATCCTCTTCCTAGGACCTTATCACATGGGGGAAATCCCATGCAGAAATAGGATTTAAAAGGTGGGGAAAACCTACAAAAGCAGGTAGATTTTCACACACATCACTTTTAAAGTGTGCTTAACCTGAACAGAAAGTAGTCAAAAGCCACTTCTTTTTACTTTCGGGATTTTCCAAAAGTAAAAAGAAGTGGCTTTCGACTACTTTCTGTTCGGGTTAAGCACACTTTAAAAACGACGTCATCTGAAAATCTACCCGCTTTTGCGGGGTGGTGGTGATTAGTATTGAAAACCCCGTTTCTGCACAGGATTTCTCCTACGTGATAAAGTCCTTAGTGGGCTCAAGCAGCTTGCCCCAGGATATGTTTCCTCTCTCATTAATACTTTTTGCCATCTTGACCACAATCTGATGTTGTTTGGACACACATGTCCCAGTTTTCATCTGTAGAATGTTGGAATATAGGTCTGATTCCCCCCAACCTAGTCACATGAAATATTTGTTTTTCTATTGAATTTGCAATCTACCAAGGCCTATCAAAGCTGTAATCTACCAAGATATATGCAGCCCACTGGTGGTCATATAGGCTGTTAGGTAGCTAACAAGTTCTGTCTTCCCACAGTTCTAGGTGTTCATGACAAATAAACAGGGCTGGCCCCTAGGCATAGTGAAACCGTCATATCAGATGTCAGAGACTGGGTAAAGTAGCCTCGGCAGTCTCTTGGCTGTGTCTTTGGAGCCCCTTGGTCACTTTCTTTCTGTTGGAGGGAGAGAGCTATGTGCACCACATGGCCTTTCTTATTATTTCCCTAACTAGGACCATTGCCTTCTGGTGTGGTGAAAGTCCAGTTATATTACCAGTATTCAAATGGCAAGCTGGTCAGTATCTGAACATTTAATGGGAAGCATGGGAAGAGAGACATCTCTTCTTGTTCATTTCAGACTACAAAATATCTTAAGTTGGCTCTGAAAATTGTGGATTTATTGTTCTCCCACAGGTCAGTGTGCCCTTGTGCATTTAGCAAGATGAATTCTGGCCTGGAGTTCAAAATGTCTTGTTGCAGGAAAGGCAAACAGCAAGAAATTTAAGCTTGCTCCTTTCTTTAGAAAATGGTAAATACCATTTGTTGAAACTGATGTCAGGGTCTTTCTCTCCTATATGCCTGTTTATCTTTCTTAAATCCTAGGGAAATTGATCCCTGTTCTTGGTGGCAGGAAGGCTTCTGATTAACTCACTGGTGCTTCTTTAACTCCTGGCCCAGCACTAGTTTTCTTGAAAGTTACTTCACAGGACTGGGATTGACAGTTCTTTACAATGCAGAACACATCTGGTGAGACACAGAAAAGCAACCACAATTACTGATACACAAAAAAGTGTTTCTGCAAATTACAGTGGGTACATGATAATTTTCTCTGCTTTCCATTTGGTCCTTTAGTACAAAACTGGAGGATTGGAAAATTACATTAGTACCTGAGACTGGATGTAATCTTTTATAATATTCTAGCAATCTTTTAATGACTCAGCCTTGACTTCTCTTTCCATGACTAGCTGTTACTTAATGCACCAGTTTATAATCTATAACTAAAAATCTGGTCTCTGTGTGGTCCAAAATGTACATGTGCCCAGCAAGTTTGACTGTAGTTGAAATAATCTATAATTATTCATTATGCTAGCTACCTTCCTTATTTCTTGTCATATGGAGAGGCTTGCACTGGGAGGCTCAATAGTTCATGATTCAGTAGAATGTCATCGGCAACTTATTGCTTCTTTGATCAGGAATCAGGCAGCAACTGCTCTCCCCTGACTAGTTGAAGGCTATCACTTCCAGACCAAATAGAGAATGGCTGCTTTCAAAAGATGGCCAAAGCTACAGGGAGGATGGCAACTTATGTCCCTTCTCTCAAAAGAGTAAAAAAGATTAGTAGGTGTTAGTGAGCCACTCTTTACATATTTCTTAACAGCATGTGATGTGTAAGAGATGGAAAACGAGTCTCCTGCCTGCTTGCCTGCCTACCAAAGCTACTTGGGAGGCCATTGTAGGAAATGGGAAATAAATAAATGAATAAATAATCAGGATATAAATAAATAAAGTGAGATATCATCGTCATCATCACCACCATCACCATCACCATCATCATCATTATCATTGGGACAGGGGGACTTTGGGGCTGTACAGACCTGCACTTTAGTCCAGACTGGGGTTGGAATGGGAGCATGGCGACTGCATGCCATCCTTCCTGACGCCGCTCTAATGCCATTGTCACGCCGACTACCTATCAGATGGTGAATGGCAAAAGGGTATGTCTTTGGTGCAGCATTCAGACATGCTGTGCCAAAGAAACACCAAAAAGCTGCTGCCACTGCAGCAAGGGCAGCTTTTTGCCACTCTAAAAAGGAGTGGCATTTTGCTGGTTCTTTTTAGAACTGCAAAGTTCCAGATTGGGGCCATGGCGTGAGGTTGCTGCAGCCCCAATCCAGCGAGCCTTTTGGGCGGTCTGTTCAGTCTTTTAGTGAACTTTTGATCTTATCCAAAAGGATTCCTCCTCTATTCTTTATGTTTTCTTCCCATTATTATCAGAAGTGGGAAACATGTTGTCTATAACCTCCAATTCTCCCAATTTTACAGGAACATTCCCAATTAATGCCCTGTCATCCTGCTGATTTTAAAATGTCTCGGCCATGCATTGTGGTGTAATGCTCACAACCCAGGCTCAGCAGACAGAGGCAGCCCAGCACACGGCTGTCACTGCACTCCCTACCTCAGCCACAAGATAGCATGCCCACAGCCCAACCATCAGGTGTAACTTTCACAGCTTATCCAGTTGTCAAGCATATGTTGTAAGTTTGGAGAGGAAGTTGATGAAACAATCAGGTCTTGGAAGGGCTGTTTATTCAGAAAGGAATAAAAGCATACCATCACAGTTCTACTCTCTAGTTCCCAACAAGTAAGTATCCCAACAAGTAAAGGCAAAGAGAAAACAAGGAAAGTCAAGCGCACACTCTCACTTAGCAATCACACACTCTTGCTTAATGAAAAATCCAAACACACAGCATCTCTGCCCATCCTGTAGGCAGAGGCCACCACCCCATACACACACAAGCACACAATGTCCCCACAGGCCTACATGCTGGTCTGCAGGGCCCAGATCCTTTGTCTGCTAGCCTCTTATATAGTGTTGGCATTTAACACGGACATTATCATGTGTCTCTTGGAGTCTGTGTCCAAGAGGAGGAGGAAGGAGCCCTCTCGTCCCCTCTAGCAAATTATTTATCAACTTCAGGTGCAGGGATATGCTGAGAACCACTTATCTATCCTTGACCTTGGAATAGTCCTCCCTCCTCCTCTGCCCAATCATGGACAAAGAGAGCTTTAATTGATCATTTCCTACAGCAAGACATGCATTCTAAGAACAAACTGCAGCCTGATCCAATTTACCATTAGAACTATAAATCCCAGGGCTATACACATGGAGAACCATATTAGCGTTATATTGTAGCATGTATATACAGAATGAAAAATAAAAGTATTTTTCTAGCCTTTCATTCTCATGTTTTGCAAGATCAAGATTTACATCCATAGACTAACACTTAACTTCAATTTTCTTTCAGTGCATAGGAGAGGACACAGAGCAAAATGACAACACTAACTGTAGGAAAACCATCCTCTAACCAAAATGGTAATGTTATGCTCTTCTGTTGAGTTGGTCAAGGGATGGGGAAACAAGAACTGACTGATGTGTCTTGCAGCCTTTGTTACTGATACTCTTCCTTTATCTTTTGTCCTTCCTTCCTTCCTTCCTTCCTTCCTTCCTTCCTTCCTTCCTTCCTTCCTTCCTTCCTTCCTTCCTTCCTTCCTTCCTTCCTTCCTTCCTTCCTTCTCTTTCTTTCTTTCTTTCTTTCTTTCTTTCTTTCTTTCTTTCTTTCTTTCTTTCTTTCTTTCTTTCTTTCTTTCATAAAGAACATTTCACATTCAGCTACACACTGATTAATCTTGCTTGTTTATTGATTGAGGCAGAAAAACACATTAAGTAAACAGACGGGAACCAGACTGTTTTGGACTTCAACTCCCAGAATTTCTAATAATTGTCTATGGGGGCAAGCAAAAGCCTCTGGCCACTCCAGTCCCAGACGCTCTTCATTTGGTGCAGGACCACGGTGACTACGTCATCCTGAGGCCGGCAGTGGCAGTGACAGTGGTCCCGAAGGGTCGCTAGCAAGTAGTGCTTTTTTAGCTCTGCTTTTGCCTGTGGCCCCAGGTTGGCTTAGGCGGCTATGGCACAGCTTTGGCCCGATCCGGGGGCATGTGTCATCTGTATGCCATGCCCCTCAGATCGGCCCAAAGCCGGAGCTTTTGGCCCATGTGTTTCAGGCTTGCATTGGTTACAGCTTCTGGGAGTTGCCTGAAACGTTTGGAAGACCAAAAGGCTAGGAATCTCTGGTCTAAATGCAATGAATATAGGTCAAGAATATGAATGGATGAGTTGATTCAAAGGCTATCCCATTGAAATGTCAAAATATTAACTTATTCACTCATTAGTATGTTTATTTTGTAAGTTTGTTTAAAAGCACTTATATGCTATCTCTCTTCCTCAGTTAAAGGTATCTGAGGTGGCTCACATCAGTAATCATTTTGTTTAATTAGGAAGTAATTTGGTACATTAACTGGCAAACAAAAGGAGACAGTAAAAAACACAATAATTGAAATGTACCTTAAACATAGGAGAGTGAAGACTGTGGGTGAAAATTTGTTCAGGAGTGAGGGGGTAGCTTTAATGTTTCAGCAACAGAGAAATCTCCAACCTAGCTCCAGTGATCTGAACATTTTGCTATTCAATTCATTAATTCCTTGTCTATGTATAAATAGATGTCAAGAATGCTTCCCTTGCAATGAAGAGTAGGCAACAAGTCATCAATGAGGTCAACAAACGAAGGACCCTGTTACAAGATAACAGCTGGATCAAGAAGAGACCTGAGGAAGAAAAGTAAGGAAAGGATCAATTTGGGGTTTTTTTTGGTAAAGTAGGCCATATACTGCAAATTTGGAAATATTATTATTATTTACTACAACGGCTATGATTTCAGGATGGGGATATCTTGGAATTAATTGTAATTCTGCCCCAGCCATGGATTTAAGTAGTTTAGCTTTCTTTCTAATCTGAATGCTGCCCAACAACCATACTTTGCCATACAAATCAAACAACAAAATAGTAGAAAACACACACACACACACACACACACACATACACACACGGGTGCTTGCAATGAGGCAAAGGGTACTTTCCCACTCCAAATCCTAAATATAATTACTTTGCTGTTCTGAAGCAGACACATGTCCTGTGAGTCAAAAAAAAAATGAGGTTTCTGAGAGTCTGGCTGCCAGACTGTGGCTGCATGTACACTGCAAAAATAATGCAGTTTGACGGCACTTTAAATGCCATGGCTCAATGCTATGGAATTCTGGGAATTGTAGTTTGTTGTGACACCAGAGCTCTCTGACAGAGAAATCTAGATGTCTCATAAAACTACAATTCCCAGAATTCCACTGAGCCACGGCAGGGAAAGTGGTATCAACCTGGATTATTTCTGTAGTGCAGATGAAGCCTCCAACTCTCTGCAGTGTTGAGGAGGAAAGTCTTCTTGAGTCAGCAGGCAGTTCAGATGAATGCTGCTGCTTCTGATGATGCCTTTGCAAATTTTATAAGAATTGGACACCTTGAAATATATGTTTGTATAAGAGCTAACTTTGGTGTGGTTTTTATAGTAATGTATTTGCTTAGAGCAGTCTCCATGTTTTCTGTACTATAGTATATTCCCATTTGATCTGTCAGAAATAGTAAACCTGGGGCCCTGTCACACCACACAGTTATAGTGCTATGATTCCACTTTAGCTGCCATGGCAGCATCCTATGAACTCTTAGCAGTCTGGTGTGAAGCACTAGAGCTCCCTAGCTCCTCTCTCAACTACTAGTTCTGTGATTTCATTGGCCAGGATATAAGTAGTTAAAGTGGAATCATAGTGCTATAATTGTGTAGTGTGAAAGGGCTCCTGCTCTCTGGAACCATCAGGGAAATTTTCACATACTGAGTGTAAATTTTTGAAATAGTATTTTTACAATTGAAAATTCATATAATGTAGAGGTCCCTCTATGTTGACTGATATAAAAAGTGATTGATAACAAAGTGAAACGTGTTATAAGCAGTTGATGCTCTTCTAGAAT
Organism: Phrynosoma platyrhinos; assembly: GCA_020142125.1. Taxonomy (NCBI): domain Eukaryota; kingdom Metazoa; phylum Chordata; class Lepidosauria; order Squamata; family Phrynosomatidae; genus Phrynosoma; species Phrynosoma platyrhinos. The sequence continues at coordinate 36,109,024 of JAIPUX010001232.1, forward strand.
CCCCAACCATGGATCAAGCATGGCCATTTCCCTTCCCACTTCCAAAGATACTTCTTGTAGTTTCTGCTGGCTATCCTTATACAACATGTCAACCAATTTTTTTTTTAAGATGAAGGAAGCCATTTGGAAACATGGCGATCTTCTTTCTGACAAGTCTTGTGATATTGTCAAATTGCTATGGAGGATGATGCCAGAAAATGTGTTTTGTTTTTAAGTACTGTCCTTGTTCATCTGGGTCCCCTCTTCTTAAGTTATTACTAACATCAAGTCACACAAGCGTTGGTTGCAATTTTATTAAACCTCTAATGTTCTACATTGATTCTCTCCTGAGATGACCAGATGTCATAGCTGCAAAGGAGAACAAGGCACCGTAAAATGTAAGACACTAAATAAAAATGTAGGGCACTACCAAATAAAAGTTAAAAACACGAATATGAATTCATGCTAGTCATGCTCAAAATGGAATACCTCCTGGACAGAAGGTTGAAATGTAGGACATGTCCTGGAAAAGGAGGACATCTGGTCACCCTGTTCTTTCCAATTCCAAGTTCTTAAGATTTTCTTCCTACTGTGTGTAAGTCTTTTAATGTAATGAATGAGATGTTAAGGATCAAAGTATGTGTGCACATAAAGACAATATTGGGGTGTGGTGTAGCAGTGCGCGCCACATGCATCAGCTGTGCTGACATAAGATTATTCTGCTTTCCACTTCCAGAAAAAATCCTGAGGTCAGCCTTGGGTATGAAGGATTTCTTCCCCCTCCACAATTGCTGGCTTCTAGCAAATGGTATTAACAGGAGTAGAATGCCTCTGAATGGGGAAGTTCCATTTAATTATCACAGGGAATATTCACTTTATCTAATAAAAAAATACAACCTTCCTTATATTGGTGGTTATGGACTTTTGTGGGATTTAAATCCTCAATCCAAAGCAAGAATCATTTCCTTAGACCAGTGTTTCTCAGCCAGGGTTCCCTGGAATGCTAGGGTTTTGCAAGCAGTTGTAGGGGTTCAGTGAGAGATTGTGATTGGGAAAAAAACAAAGATATAGTGGGCTCTTGGTATCCTCTGGGGTTTAGTTCTAGGATCCCTCATGGGTACCAAAATCCAGGGATGCTCAAATCCCATTAAATACAATGACACAGTAAAATATATAAAATGGCAAAATCAAAGTTTGCGTCTTGGAATTTCTTTTTATTTTTGAATATTTTCACACCATAGATGGTTGAATCCATGGACTCAGAATCCAAGGATGCGAAGGGCCAAGTAATAATTTTTATTCAGAGGTTCCTTGAGATTTGAAAATTATTTCAAGAGTTCCTCCCATGGCTGAGAAAGGCTGCCCGACAACCAATGAGTTCTCATTAAACAAAACACCAGTAGGACTACCTTTCCCCCCTTCTTCTAAGATACTTGCCTGTGCTTGCTCCTCTTGACCTAGCCATGAAATTTAGAGAAAAGGACAGGGGGGAAGCAGGCCACCAAGGTGTGTGAAAACTAAACAAAGCTGCTCCCAGGGGAAAACACTACAGATCAAAGGAAAGCATCAAAGACTTGCAGAAGAAGAGAATTAAATTAAACACAGGTAGCCAAGGAGATGGAATGTTTTCTCATTGCTTTAGAGGAAGCTTGCCATGTGCAGTTTCTTGCAAGACATGCAAATTTCTCAGGGTTTTTCTCCAGATGGCCAGATGCTTATAACAAAGAATTAAAGAAGGCAAGATCTGGAATGTATCTGTTCATTCTCCTTCATCTATGCAGCATCTGTTACATCCAGTCTGTGTCACGCAGTGGTTAGTTGAACGTGGTAGGTTTTCCCCCCAAGACTTGCTTCAAGGAGATCCTCAGATACCTCAGAAACTTTCAGAAGTTCCTCAATTAAAAGATCAGTAAAGGCAGCCACACTTATGCTTGGAAGACAGCTCTGTCATAAGAAGGCACCTTCACATCCCATGCAATGGGTAGTGACAAGAGAGTGATGAGTCTAGGCCTTTCCCCCCTGTTCACATCATGTAATGGTGAGGCCTGTAAACTAATATCATCATGTCTGAACACATACACTGGAACATAAATGTATTATACAATATGATGATATAAAATATTTTGTCAATTTCAGCACTGATGAAAACTATGGCAGAGTGGTGCTTAATCAGTACAAATCACAGGACAGCTTACACAGCTTACACAGGTACAACCGCATGCTAATCTGTATACAGGCATACCTCGCTTTAAGGTGCTTCGCTTTAGTTCCTTGAGTCCCTATCCCAGGAGGAAGGTGGGATAATAATAATAATAATAATAAAGCATTACACTAATACAATACTTTTCAATTACACAGAACGCTGCTATTTTGTTAACCATATACAACATTTGTGCACTTTGTGTCTCAATATCGTATTCTGGCAATTTAAAAAGTTTTATTATTTTTACATTTGCATCTTCTTTTGGCCTTGCACTATTGCACAATAAATGTAGTGTAAATATGTTTTTAGGGTGGAAAAAAAGATTAGTTTTAAGGTGACATTTGCTTTATTGCAGTGGTCTGGAGCCTAACCTGTCATATTAGCGAAGTATGCCTATATATATCTAATCACTGCTCCCTACTCCCCCTAATATTTCAAACTATGGTAAGATGTTTGGACAAACACCACTTACAGGAAAACTTGCTTTATTGGCATTTTATTGGCATTTATAGTGCATTAGCTCTGAAGTTTAACTCAAGTGTCAGTTTTTCCATTTGACGGTAATGCAATGTTCGCATACCTGTGAAACCTGGTATGCACATTCATGACATAATTCTGCATTTCAAAGGTTTTTGTGGGTTTTTCTCTGAAGATGCTAGCCACAGATGCTGGTGAAAGGTGAGAAAGAAACTCTTCTAGAACATGCCGAAAAACCCACAAAAACCTATGGATGCCAGCCATGAAAGCCTATGACTTCTGCATTTCAAGTTTGGAAGTGAGCTTGATCTTCTTTTTAAGGGATCAGAAAAGATGAAATATCATAAGTGAGTTTGGCAGCTAAAACTAATTTTCAAGGAGATGGGGAAAATCAAAGATTGTTATACTCACTCTTGAATATTTTGCTTGCTAGTTAAGTGGAATTCAATTCTGGCCAATTGGCTGTAATAAAGAATTGTATTGTATTGTTAAGTGGAATTAAAGGTTTCCAGTTTGAATACACATGAGTGTTGAAGTGATTTTATTTTAACTTTGTATCTTGTGTTAACATTGATAATAATCTTTTAAAAAGTTATTTTATTACTTTTAGGGATAAAAATGAATTGAGTGATAATAATTGTCAATTTGATCTACATTATACAGGGTCAAATTGGAAAAAGCAACCAGAAAGAGTGTTTACTACTTAGGTTATCATTGTGCACACATATGGATTGGACTCATATCTAGAGAAGTCCTTGCAAGTCAATTGTTAGTCCCGACTAAAATAGATCCAATTAATCAATAGAAACTTGGTAAATGAACACTTGCATAAGTTTCACTGATTCAGTAGTTCATTTCTTGCTGGGACTAGCAACTGGATTTAAGCCAATAGGATCCAATTTAGTCATGACTAGTTTACTGGTAAGTCTCATTCGTTTCGGTAGTTCTCCTGTTATTATGCCTAAATCCATTTTTTAAACACAACTGGAACAAATTCATTGAATCAATGAAACTTATCAATTTCCCATTGATTCAGTGCATCAGTTCTAATTAGAACTAGCAATTGGATTTGGGCCCAAGACACGCAACTCACTTGATTTGCTGGCTATGTGAAGGTAATATTGTTAATTATTTTTGCTACTTATTCTGGTAAACATCATATTTATTAAATATCCTCAACTTGTAACTTCAGCTGACATAGTGGAATATGTTAATTTATTCCTTAATTGAAAAGATGTATTAGAAAGCCAGTGTGGGTATAGTTGTTGGACTAGGACTATGAAAGACCAGAGTTTGAATCCCTGCACAAACATGGAAAACCTACTGGGTGACCCTGGGAAAGTTACACTCTTTCAGGACTTGTTTGCATGGGCCAAATGAAATTGTTTCCCCTCATCCTCGTGGCAACCTGTCTACACAACGCAGGGCCAAATCCCCACTTCAAATGAGAACTGTCTTCATGGTGCAACACCAGTTATGCACTGAATTTGTGCTATCCCTCTCTTAAAAGTGTGAAAAGGCTTACTTTTTGCTCTGGATTTTGCAGGAAAACCCAGAACATTCTGTAGTGATGCTGGGCAGCTATCTACACAAATGTCCTGCTGTGTTGCCCACCACCACTGCTGGTGGCCTGAGTTGCTTGTAACCACATGACTAGGTTACAACAAGGTTCCTAGCCATGTGATTGACACCGGGTGCCTCATTTCTGACTTCAGAGGAAGCAGCTCACACCAGCAGTAGCACTAGACAATATAGCAGGATGTTTGTGTAGACAGCGGCCCAGCATCACTATGGGGTGCAGAGCTAACAGGAGAAATCTGGGGCATCTGTATTCTGGCTGGTGTACACAATCTGTCAGTCTCAGGGGAAGTCACTGGTAAATCTCCTTTGAATAAATTGTGCTGAGAAACCCCTACAATCAGGTTGCCGTAATACATAAAGCTTATCGCACAGCACTTCAAAGAACAGGAACGGAATGGAATGCAAGGGAATGGGATGGAGCAAAAACGCATTTTACTCCACTGGAGAATGCCACCAATGCCGCTGGGAGTGCCCGATCCATTCCCCAGCCATTTATGGCAATCGATTTTTGAAGGACTGTTCAAAATCGTCCTTCAAAAATCGGCTGCCAGGAATGACTGGGGAACAGATCGGGGACTCCCAGTGGCATTGGTGGCGTTCTCCCGTGCAGTAAAATGCATTTTTGCTCCATTCCGTTCCCTTATGTTCCCTTGTGTTCCTGTTCCTTAAGTGCCGTGAGATAAGCTTACTAGATTGGCAGGCGCATAGCAAAACATTGTTATTTTTATTTGAGAAATGTTAATAAAGAGGCAGATTTAATTTGAATGCTTGGGAAATTTGAAAAGTCTTCTCTGAAGTCACTAAATTCCCCCACTATAATTAATTTACTTTCCTATTGCAGGAAAACAGATGAACAGGATGATCAAAAAGCTTTGCTTAGCCGTTATAGATCTGACACTACTTTAGACAGGTATTTTTTTTCTTACAGAAATTGCCTTATTGCTTTATATTATATAATTATGCTATTCTGCCAGACTTTTTTGGTGACTATGGGATATAGGTTTATTAGTTCATTCGGATTTTTATCTTAATACAGTGTAGGATAGGGAAGGTGTGGTCCTAGGACTGCAACTAACTTCCCAAAATTGGTTCTGTTATCCTTGGCCTTTCCAGATTGCCCAGACTGGACTTTTTCTAGTGCCCCCCTCCTAGGTGAATTACTTCTTCCAGAAGCCTTCAGGAATGACATGATAAATTTTGAACAGATTGCAGTTTTTCCGCACTAAAAGTAGAGTTCCAGTTGCTTCCATTTTGGGGGGGGGGGAGCATCTATGGTAGGGGCCTGGTATAATGCAACAAATAGTGTCTGACAAGTGGGTCCTGGGTTCAGAAATTCCCATTCACCATGAAGCTCATACACAATGAAATCCTGCCCATTTCTTCTCAAAAATAAGCACCACTGCTTTCAGTAGAACCTCCTCCCTTGTAAATGTGTATAGAATTCCAGCCTAAGTAGCTTGGAGGAATTTCTGACACTGAGTTAAATCTATCTTATAAAACGGTTGTCAGGATGAAATAAAATAACCTTTTCCAGAGAGTCATAATTAATTAAGACAAAATGCTTTGTGGAAGATGAATTAGCCTGGATTCAAATGTCTATTCTCATAGATCTCCACCTAGAGATAACTGAAGAACTTGATTAGTGCATCTCTTCTACTAATATACAGGTCAGAACCTAGAGTCCATCTACACTGTAAAAATAATGAAGTCTGATGCCACTTGAAGTGCTTTAGCTCCATTCTGTGGAATCCTGGGATTTGTAGTTTTATAAGATCTTTAGCCTTATCTACCAAAGAGTGCTGGTGCCTCACAAAACTCCCAGTATTCTGTAGGATGGAGCCATGGCAGTTAGGTGTCGTTGCATTATTATTTCTGTGGTGTAGAAGCACCCATAGCAATCCACCAAGTTTTCCACTTTTCTGAAGGCAGTAACTCACCCCTATTCCCTGCCTCCAGGAGCTGCTGCCTAAGGCAGTTTTCTCACTCTGCCATACGGCAGGGCTACGTAGTTTTCCACAACCAACAAAGGGTCCATAGCTCTGAGTTCTATTGCAGAACAACCAAGATCTATGTAACACAATTAACATTCATAAATTAATTTAGTTACTTCAGCTGAAACCAAGGACACAGTTAACGCCATCAACTTAGCTTCGACACCAGTTCTGTTGCTTCAATCCTTAGCATACTTATTTACCATTTATTTACCTGGTAAATATGCACGACATTACTTTAGTGGCCACAAACTATTAATTTAAGTATGTAGCAGGAGCCTGACAACCTAACCCTCTCAACAGAGGTCAGGACAAGGTTTCTTGGAAATTACTATAAGATCTATAGTAGGTAAAAAAAAAAAAAAAAAAGAGTCTTGTTTCTTTTTTTCTTCTTTTTCTTTAATGTAAATTTAAAGGCTTAATGAAATCAATGTGAAGCTCAGTAACCGTGGCTTCTTGGGTTTGAAGTAATGGCTGTAAGCCTCCCAACTGTGTTCCATAAGGAATTATAGACAACAGACATCCTCAAATCATATTGATCTTCAAAAATGAGTGTGTTGGGGTGTCTGTGGAAAACACTATATTCCATATGGAGTTGTAAGGGATTGCTTTGATTGTAGAGGCACTCTCCTTCTTCATTAAAAGGCTTGTCAAAGTATTTGATGTTTTCCCACTGCCACACAAGATTCATTTGAAAAACAAACACATAATAATCTTGGAATTTTTAATAATTCATTACTTTTTTAAGCTAAGTTGTTCAGCAAGCTATTTTCCTCCAAATAAATAAGCACAAGTATTATATTGAGTCAGCTAGTATTTTAGTTGGTTCTCATTAGGATAGTAAAAATTGTAAAATTGCATACAGCTACTGAAAGCTTTTTTTCTGTTTTGCCAGGACATGTTAGATGTTGACACTTTAATTCAGGCAACCTTTCTTTTTCTCTTTGTTAACAGAAGCAAGTTTTATCTGTTATTGAAAACTCAAAATGCTATTTCTCTCTGTTCAGGCTTTCTGGCAGAAGTGATGCTGACAAGGCAAATAAGCTCCCCACCTTAGATAGCAGGTCAAGTAAGAGGTAAGTGTAAGCAAAGGCTCAAAACAGACTACTTGCCATGCAGGGGAGGTGCCATCAGGAATGACCACAAGACTCTCAATTGGAAGGAAAAAGGCCACAACGTTATTGAAAATAGCTGTGGTGTAGGGCTGGCCCACAATGCATGAGGTCTGGATCTGACATTGACCAATCCTGTATTGATTGATGAACCAGTTTGCTTGGTCACGGCCAACCTTTGGAATGACAAAAGGGGTGGCTGGTCAATTGCCCATTTGCATCTCTGGTAACTGGTTGATCACATGTCCACATCTCAACACCTTGTCACTGAGGGCCGCTGGTCTAGAATTGCCCCTGCAATGGTAAAACCGCAACACTCCCAGCACCTTCTGGTCCCTGTTGGACTCCTGATCCGTGCTACATAGCACCAGAAAACACTCCTACCAGATCCAAGACCTATGCTATCACCCCCTGTAAAGTTGTGATGGCACAGACCCTGTCCTTGAACAGAGGGAGGTTAGATGGGAAGAGCCACATAAAAATGGTGCCATCCTATTGCATCACATGGCCTTAAATAGGTCCATCAACCAATCCCATGACAGGAGGCCAGGAAGTACCACCCCTTCCGGCCTTCCCACCAATCCCTGTTAACTTTCGCCCCACCACCAACCAATTGGGGAGTGCTTCCAGCTGTGGTGCATATGAAGAGTTGTAGTCCCATCACTGGGGCCAAAGGTACTACACTACCTCTCCCAACCAGCCAATCCCAGCCTGATCAACCTGATGCAATGGCTGCTGGGGACCCATTGATTGTGCATCCCTGCCCCTCCCCCCGGACAGCAACAATGCTGGCCCAGTAAGTCAGGTGGCTTCATTAAGTTATCTATTCAAAGGCAAACCAGGTTTGGTTGGTATCAGCTGGATATTTCCCATGTGATCAATGGCAGCTAATGGTTCAAATGTCTGTGGGGCAGCAAATCCTCTTTTAGATTTTAGTCTAAACTTTTAAGACAGGGGTAGGCAACCTTTCCCCTTTAAGGGCTGAGGGACTTCAGCTCCCAGAATCCCAGGAGCTATTGGCCAACATGGGACAATTGGCCAACATGGCTGAGGCTTCTGGGAGCTGAAGTCCCTTGGCCCTTAAAGGGGAAAGGTTGCCTACCCCTGCTATTGGGGAAAAGAGTTCAACACTTCAGATACTCCTTTTAATGTTAAGAGTAAAACTTGGGATGGATGGATTGCCATACTAATATTTGAGCCACCAGCTACCCCTAGATGGGACCAGTTATTGCTTTCTGGGAAACTAGTATTTTTATTCACATGGATAGACATATTTTTGCTAAGCTCACTGATTCAAGATGATCAAACAATCCATTTTTTTTAACAAGTCCTCAGACTATATCAAATACTATGCCTGAATGTTAGAAGCCAGTAGTAAATGCATTTAAAAACAAAGATCACGAACAAAACATTATATATACAGCATACTTTAACAGAATAAAAAAAAAAATTATATCCATTAAAACTGCACTCAATTTGATGTCTTGTTCTTTCACACAGCTTTGCCATTTCTCTCCACCACCACCCCAACCATTCGTAAACTGGCTGCTTTAACAGCAAAGAGGGCAACCCTCTGAGTCACAAACTGATTAAATCCCTGTAAGAGAAAATTCAGTTTGTCCTTGGCTCCAGTTGGTCATGTTACCAAGAGATGCATGGTCTACCCTGATGGCAGCACATGGGAAGATCTGTACAGGGTGCATCTCTTTCCCCACAATATTAAATGTGCATAGTAGGGCACCATGGTACAGCAGATCATCTCCAAAAATGGAAGGGCCATGACACCTCCTTCTGGTCCATCCTAGCCCTCCTGCCTGGATGCAGATTTATTGACTAACCTGAATCCATGCAAGAAGCAGAAGAGGCTTGATGAGAATTCAGGAGATGTGTATAAGCTTCTTTTTTCATATAATGACTTCTCATGATGTGATGTATGCATTCTAGGTGGGGAGGGGCAAAGTAAAATAGGGGTCCTTTCACACTGCATGATGATAGAGCTGTGATTCCACTTTAATGGCCATGGTTCTGTCCCATGGAATCCTGGGATTGGCAGTTTAGGGAGGGATATTTAGAATTCTCATTCCTTACCAAATTACAAATGCCAGAATTCAGTAGGATGTTGCCATGATAGTTAAAGTAGAATCACAGTATTATAATTATGTAGTGTGAAAGAGCCTCAAAGCTTGCAGATTCCTATATTCTCCTTGCATGGGAAGCTGTACTCACATAGGGATGGGCTGTGCATGCCTTTACTATGAAAAATATGATTGGAAATAAAGAAATAACTCTCTTGATTCAGCATATTTTCCTCTCCCTTGCTTCAATGAAGGGTTGCCAGATGAAATAAGGAGCAGGGGTCCTGTCCCTTTAATGGCTGTATAGAAAAAATAATTTCAGCAGGTGTTGCTTGTCACACAAGGAGCACTTGCTGAAATTCCCTCTTCTACGCAACCATGAAAAGAACAGGAGCCCTGTCCCTTATGGCACCAGATGATTTTACTTCATTGCCTATGCAAAATTCCCCAAACCGTTATTTCAGATTGGTTGTATTTCTGCTTACTGTTGCTAGAAATATTTCAAGTCATTTCTTATTTGCACAAATCCCAAGGCACTTTCTGACAGCAGCATCAAGCACTAAAACATTCCAGTGGAAACACAATAATGCAATACATGAGAATGTTTCATACAGGTCATAGCTTCTGGCAAGCCGAGATAAAAAGACACATTTTCAACCATCTTGTAAAGATCCCAGCACCAAAACCTGGGAAATTCTGAGAGTTGTGGTCCAAAGAAGTAATTTTTCCAAGCTCTGCTGAAGGCAATAATAATAATAATAATAATAATAATAATAATATTTATATCCCGCTTATTGGCAAACAATCCAAGCGGCTTGACAAGCACATGTCAGAATTTGCAGTGCCCCAGACAGCATAATGGGAGCAGTCATTATGCAAAAACCAGTATACCTGGGATGGATGAAGCCCATCTGGTTTATACGTTTAAGAAACTCTGTCTGGAGTCTATCAACCTGTATTTTCTCAGCTAAAGGAAACTAGACAGCATGCAACTGGGCAGCATATAAATATGAGCTAGTGTGGTTTAATAGTTTGAGTACTGGACTAGAAAATTGGGAGATCAGGATTCAAATCCCTGCTCAGTCATGGAAACTCACTGGGTGACTTTGGGCAAGTCACATTGTCTCAGCCCTAAAGGAAGCAAGTTATAAACCTCTGAAGAAATCTTACCAGAAAAACCCTAAGAGAGAAGAATCATAAGTCTCAGGATGTTATCACA
>JAIPUX010001232.1:36119760-36140455 GCA_020142125.1 Phrynosoma platyrhinos
TGGGTTCTGTGTGGATTAACCGGCAGATTTGCCCCTGTGTGATAACATCCTCAGTTGATTTGAAGACACATAACAATAACAACAACAACAACAATTTTATTTCTTTCTCACCTCTCCTCAAGGTTTGAGGCAGGGTACAGCATGTTAAAATAAAAAACATATAAATCTTGTTAAATAACAATAAATAAAATCAGATTTGTGCATATTTAAATTAAATAGGAAATTTAGTCCTTAAAATTGTTGAACAGTTTAAATTATTTTAACAGAATAATAATAGCAATGATAATCATGTTTATGCTTTTGCCTTTTTACCACAATTCAACCCTGCCTTAAGATCCTGTTCCTCCTTTTCCTCTTCCTCCTCCGGCAGTGTAGGTATGTCAGGAAAATGCTGAAATATTTTAGGTCTGCTTAAAAAACTGAATAAAACTGAAATCCTTCAACAGGAACTATCAGAAAAATGCACATGAGGCCACTGGTAGTTTTGTATCTCTGATTCCCTTTGAACACATTTCTTAGCGATAATGTCATCAACTGAGAAATATCACTAATTCCTGAAAAGGATGAGACAATCAGATGTTACCTCCAGTGTTTTAATACTTGCTTCTCTCCCCGTGCTTTAAACTATGCCTGAAAATACCAAATTGTGGCCTTTCCCCCCTCAGCAAGGAGCCTGATGTATCTTTCAGCACTGGCAATTCTACATCACCTGTGAAGAAGAAAAGGTACGTACACCTTTTAAAAATGTTTACTGTTACTTGTAGCACTTTTAAGACTAACTGATTAATTTATTTTAGCACAAGTTTTTATGGATTAAAATCTCCTGGTACACTATTCAAATCTTGGGTCGTGTTTTTTTTTTTTTTTTTTTTTTTACACCTCAGGTTTGAGTATTATACTCCATCAGTGCATCTGAGGAAATGGATTTTAAACCAGGAAAGCTTCTGCTGAAATAAAGAAATGAGTCTTAAAAGGTGCTACTAGATTCTTTATTTTTATATTCAAAAGACTAACAAGGCTATGTCTTTTGAAAGCTGTTGGGGAGTATAACCCAATAAATACACATATATATTTTTTTTTTATAAAAGAGACTTCTGAATACTGAAATTACTTCCAGTGATTATTCCGAGAGAGTCTTCTAAAATATACTCTTGCATAATTTTATTAATTTTAAGAAAACAATCATCTAATGACTTGCCAAAGACATCCATAACTGAATGGTGATAGGATAATGTATGGAGACCTTCATTTTGTCAGTGTGTGGATGATAAGTGTTGCAGTGGTGCTCTGGATCTGCTAAAGATGTAATCTCTCATGGCTGAACTGGATAAGTTCATCACAATGGATTTTACTATACTTTTGGACTTTACAATGCCTGGAGAAGAGAAGCTGAGCTAATTGATGATAAGAGATACAAAGTGGCTGTGGATCACAGCAAGCAGCTTGTTCTGCAGACTCTGCTGGGTGTCTAAGAGCACTACTGCAACACCCATCATGCACACACTGACAAATTTGCCCATCACTGTCACCAAATGTGGGAACCCATCACTGTGACACCAAGGTTGCCACCACCACTGAATAATTGCTCCCACCATCAACACCATGTGTCTGAACTCAGCCTCTCCAATTGCACTATTATAGTTCCTTGAGGCATGTGTGTATATTACAAGAATAATTTCTTAAACAGGCATTCATCATACCATTAAAGATTACTTGATGTATAAACATGTAGGCTTACAGAATTTCATGGCTTGTTACTGTTGCTTATTTAACTCATCTAAATCCTAATTGACTTGAATGCATCTCATTAACTCTTTCACTATCTTCTCATAATCCTGGCTAAACCTAACACTGTCCTAACTGACCCCAAACACAAACTCCTTCCCTTCACTGTCTCATCTTTCACTCCTCTCTTCCCTATCTAGCTCACTCTAATTCCTATCCCTAACTGACTTGTATCTTATACACTCCCTTTTAGTTTTACACCACAACTTTTTAAAGGCCCCATTCAAATGCTCACAAATGGACTCCTTCGACATTCCATGCTCTCTTCTTGTTACATTGTGTGTGTGTGTGTGTGTGGTTTAATTTCTCAAATAAATGAAACACTATTTTTTATACTAGCCCAGAACATCACATCACTTTTCATCTGTGGAGGACTTCAGCATGTCACTTTTCTTGTTCTTACTAAAAGTAGCTTCCTAAGCTCTGCTTTTAGCTGTCAGAAAGGAGAAGCAGGCAACCAGTTCAAGAGTTACATTTGCAGACCATTAACATCAGGCTAACCTCAGTGCAACCAGGCAGAAGTAATCTAAAAGAAACAGCCTCTCTGCCATTGTAAACATTTCCAGAGGACTTTCAAAAATACGGGAGCAAAGGAAGAGAAAGCTAAGGACAGTGATGATTTGGGTTAGGAGCACAATATCTTCTTTTCTCCAAATGGCAAATGCTACGTAGGCATTTATTTATTTACTTTATTTTACCCATTAAAAGGACAACTGCCTTTTAAGCAGCTGGGCATTTTTTTTAGGGCTGGCATACTCACTAGGTATTTTACAAAAGAGACACCCAGAGTGTTTGGGACAAACAAAGAGCCAGTGTGGTATAGTGATTGAACCACAACTGAGGAAAGCCAAATTCAAATACCCATTTGACTATGAAGCTCAGTGAGTAACCTTGACCTAGGGTGCATTTATATTGTAGAAATAATGCTATTTAACTCCACATTAATTTCCATGGTTCCATCCTACAGAGCCCTGGGATGTGTAATTTATGAGGCACCAGCACTCTTTGGCAGAGAAGGTTAAAGACCTTATAAAACTGCAAATCCCAGGATTCCACAGGATGGAGTGGTGTCAAGCTGCATTATTTGTACAGTGTAAATGCACCACTAGCCATTATCTCTACATCTACCCATCTTATAGGACCTTATCACACGGGGCCCAAACCAGACAGAATCCAAATGAAATCCCGACCTAATACGCATTATTTCTCCGTGTTTCCACACGACGTCACACAGAACCCCGACAGAACCCCGACAGAAAGCAGAAAGAACCGAGATCTTTTGAATTTCGGTTTCTTCAGAAATTGCAATTGCACGACGGGAATCATTTCGCATTTACCTTAGGTCTGATAAGCAAATACGTATTGTGGCGCATTTCCCCGCTGTTGCCATGGTTCCAGCAAGCATTCCTCTCTCTGTGCATGTGCAGGAGGCTCATTTCGGCAACATTTATGGGTTTTTTCTCTTGTGTGTGAACACTCGATACACTTACTGTAAAAGCGCAATGAAGGTAATGACGTTTGTGGAAACAAGGGTTATTTCCCATTTATTTTCAGGATGCCTCATTTCCACTTTATTTTCAGTTTTCTGGGCCACGTGTGATAAGGTCCATAGAGTTGTTTTAAGGAAGAAAATGGGGAGGAGCTTCTTGGAGAAATAGTGGGATATAAATGTGACATTTAAATGTAAAGACAAGGTATAAAATAACATATAATGTAGATAATGTATATGGATACATGAGGATTATTCCTGTAAAGTCCCAGGCTTACAACTGAAACCCTTTAACAGAAGATGCCAAGGATTAAATTTAGCAAATTATGCATGCTAACCATGGAGGAGACATTCTGATTGTAGGAAATTATGCATACATGAACATGGGGTAGCCATGGGGTTTCCTTCTTTTTCATAAGAAGTAGTAATCCGAGGTAGAAAATTCTAGAGACCCTGAACAGGAATTTATTCTCAGAATTGCTCAGTAAGAAGACAGAAACTCAGAAGAACATGGTGCCAGGCTTTTCATTTTGTGTTAATGAAAATCATAATATGGTTCTGGTACCAGTTAAATGGTGATTAACTTGTACCAGTTAAACTAGCATGATGGGGTGAGCTCCTGTCACTGGTCCCAGCTTCTGCTAACCCAGCAGTTCGAAAGCATGCAAATGCAAGTAGATAAATAGGTACCACTTTGGTGGGAAGGTAAATAGCTTTCTGTGCAACCATGTTGGCCACATGATCACAGAGTAGTCTCTGACAAGTAATGGAGTTATTCGACTGAGTAATGGAGATGAGCACTGCCCCCTATGGTTGGACATGACTTGACAACCTTGTCAACAGAGACTACCTTTACCTTTACCTTACCAGTTAAATGCATCTAAATCTTCAGTAATTTTAAATGGAAGTCTAATCAATAGGATTTAAATCACTCCATGGGATAAGCAACATACATTCTTAGATTTTTCTTGTTATTCAAATACAAAAGCAGTGGTACCCGATGGTGGTGACTCTGCTTTGGGAATTAGACTGAATTTAAAGGAGGTATCCAAGGTGCTGAATCCTCTCCTCAAAGAGGTTTGGAACCTCGTATAGCTTCTTTAAAGTCCAATTAAAACTGAGAGCAGTTTCCTTCATTGGCATGGAAGCCACCGTACACCTCTGCAGAAAATAGTCTGTGAAATAAGCTATAGTTTAACCCAGTTGTCTGTTAACATTGCATAGGCAGTCATGGATGCCTCCCCCTGTCTCAGATCAGAAGATCATCACAGCTGATATGGAACAAAAAAGGTATGCACTAGAATCTTATCAAAGTTTATGCTCAGTTCTCATAGCCTAAGAAATGCTTTAAGAAGTGAATGGGACGATTTAATAGCTGGACAACTTTTGTGCAGATCCTGCATGTTGTGTGTTCACCAGCATCCTCACCTAATTCTCACCTTATTCTAAGTTTAGATCCAAAGCAGAAAAAATGGTGTATTATTCTAAGTTTGTAAACACAGAGGGTGCCCCTGAATGGACTAAAAACTGAAGATAAAAATGAAAAATGAAGTAATATTTGCATTTGACTACCTTTTAGATATTTTCAGCAACCAACGGAGGCAGCCATCTTGCTAGTGACATGCCGGTCTAACACTGGCGTATGTCTTTGTTGTTCTTGCTGTTATTGTGGAGGAAGAAATTCAACATGTTCTTCATGTAATGTCTGCCAAGCCTCTGTGCACTATTACAGTAGTTTAGTTGCTGATGGAGAACAAGAAGTGAGAGAAGAGTGTACAGCTATGCTGTATGACTAGATGCACAATGAAAGAGTTATCCACCAGGAAATCCTAGAAGGAGCTTTTGTTGCTGTGTGTCCAACTACAGGGACCTAGCCGAACACTCCTCTGCTGTCTCTCATTCTACACTGGCCGCTAAATAGGTGAGGTGATATGGGCTGTATCTGCACTGTAGAATTAATGCAGTTTGATACCACTTTTACTGCCATGGCTCAATGTTATGGAATCTTGGGGTTTATAGTTTGTTGTGCCAATGGAGCTCACTGACAGAGAAGCCTAAATATCTCACAAAACTACAAATCTCAGACTTCCATAGCATTGCGCCATGGCAGTTAAAAGACTATCAAAACGTATAATTTTTGCAGGCAGATGCAGTCAAGACATAATTCTGCCTGAGTGCAACTTTACACTCTGTCTGCCACATTACTTTGTAAGAGAATAAGATATTAAGCTGGCAACCAGGGAGTCTCTAGTTCAATGGTTCTCAAATGGTGGGGCAGGACCCCCCCCCCCGAGGGTGTGTGTGCAAGACTTGGAGGCCCTAATCTCTCCTCCTCCTCTTTTCAAACTTTTTATGTGCAAAATTTATGCATCCATTGAATTAAATATTGAATTTACTTAAATCAAACTGTTTTATTTTTAATAATGTTATTTCCTTACAAAATGTTAAAATATGAATATACATGAATGTGCAAATAAAAGCACACTAAATAAACAAAATATTTTAATTCATAAACTACTTTGAGTGGAGTGCACGCAATGTTCACATGTAGATGTAAAAGGGGGTCCCAAGGGTAACCACTGTTCTAGTTAAAATCTTGCCTCTGACCTGATGACCTCACTATGATACTTTAGTTAAGCCACACTCTCTTAATGTCAGCAACTCTTTTCTTCAATATGGGAATGAGAAAATGATCTACACAGGAGTGGTGGAAATTTATGTGCCCTTCCAGATGTTACTGGACACCAGCTCCCAGCATTCCTTACTATTGGCTATGCTGGCTTGGACTGCTGGGATTTGCAGTCTAAAAAAGAGGTGGAATCCTGATTCCCACCTCTGTTCAAAGGATTACTGAAATAATAAATTTGAAGTGCTTTGAACACTGTGAAGCATGCACCATTCATAACATTTCATGCTTCTGAAATATTGTGTGTGCTCAACATGCAGATTAATTCATTGTTCCTTCTCCTTTGGACAGGCATTCCTGGGGCCAACCAAATACTGCAGCAGGAATAGCTGTCAATAATAAACCGTAAGGATAAGCACAATGCTTGTTTTCATTATCCTTTTCCAGAACTACATTCATGACTGTTTCACATATTAGGTTTTCACAGGTATTTTAGTGTTCAGGCTGCACATAAAAATATGAGGCCTGAATGTAGCAAACAAGAATGTGTGCATCATACCACCACATTTGTTTGGAAGACCCAATAGATGCATTTCCTCATCAAGTCTACCCTTGGTCTCAAATCATAGATGCCGTGCCATCTATGAAACAGCTTGTAGGTTTATAATGAATGCAGGTTTTAGTTTAAACTTTAAAGGAGGTAACCAAGGTGTTGAACCTGATTTAGAATAGGATTCAGCAGTTTAGAAAAATTATACTAAAGAGTCACCAGCCCACTCACACAGAAGCCACTGTCAACCCCTGCTTTGACACTTCTGTGCTCTCTAACTCTAGAAAAATTGCCCTGAACTCCTCAACCAGAGAAAAGGAAGAAAAGCAACAGCTATTCTATGGCACCACCAAATATCATTTTAATCATTTTGATTATAGCTATGTTGTAGATTTGCTTCCCCTTCCTCCTCCATACACATGCTTGAAGTGTGAAAAGTGCATGAAGCTTGGATTTTGTTCCTGTTATCTTCATTCTCTGTTCATTTTGCTTTCATTAATTTATGGGTGGTCACAAGGATTCACTTTAAATCTGCTTTCAAGGGATGTCAGAACATTCCTCAGTTTCTGTGCACTTTGGACATGTTGTTACTGGATGTTCCTCTGGATCAGAGCTTGGAAATGTTACTTTTTGAACTACAGCTCCCAGAATTCACAGTCAGCATGATCACTGGCCGTGCTGTCTGGGAACTTTATAGAGTTGTCCGGAAGGTAACTTTCCCAAGTCTTGTCCCTAAAAGGGATTAGGAAATCCTTTTACTGGCATCCTGCTTCTGTGTTATGTCAACTAGGGATGTAAACCTTTGCTACTTTTTTCTCAAATGAAGCAATGAGAAATTTTAAGAATTTTCTCCCTGCTGTGAAGAAGTTCTTGAAAACTACATAGTTTTCAAAGACTATATGCCATTTTAATTTTTTAAATTTTTTAGTAGAAAACTGCATTTTCTGTGCAGGAATCTTGTTCTCTTAAAACACAGATTTCTGCACAAAGAAAGACACATGGCAAAAAAAAAAGTTACAAACTGTAAAGAGTATCAATCTGAGGCAATCCCTTTTTGACTGTTGAGTGAATATTTCTAAATGTTCTTTCCCAACCTTTTTATTGATTAACTACACATGAAACTTTTGTTGTTTAATTAAGATTGTCTTTGTTGTTTCCTTTGGCTCCAGAATTACTTCATATTGTGATTATCTATGCCTGATATAGGGCATTTGGATGTATGTCACTGAGCGCAGAATCAAATTGAAATCCATTATTTATTATTTCTAATCATTTTTCTTTCTCTTTACAGAGTTCCCACTGCTTCAGACAAAATGAGTGGACCAAAGATGTACGTATTTTATTTCATTTAATATATTTAGGTTGATTCTTGGAAACAGTATACAGACCAATATTTGATATTTATACAGTTTATTGTGCAGAAATTTATCATAGAAAAATAATTGAACTGAAACCTTCTAGCAATGACTTTAATGCTCAAGTGGAACATACAACCCTCCAGATATTGTTAGTCTGCAACTCCCATAATCCCTTACTTATATTTTTATGTTGCTAAAGCTGATGATAGTTGTAGTCCAGCAACATCTGGAGTCCCACATATTACTCACCCGTGTGCTGGAAAAAGCAGGTCTGCTTTCTGGAATATGAGGTTGCTGCATGATTTTGGCTGAAGTCCTGTATTTGCTTGCATGAGAGTAACCTCTGCGGAACTCACTGTACCTTACTGCTGAGTAGACATGTACAGGCTTGTAAAAATCATTACTTTATTAGCTCTGTTTTGATAATATGAGCTTGTGGCGGAGACCCTGGAACTATTTTAAGCAGTGGGGCCGGGCCTCAGCACTGGCAGGCATTTTGCCTACATGCAGGTACATGCCGGGGCTGCAAAAATTACTTTCCTAACCTATTATCATTCAGACATCCAATTCTTACAAGCACAATGTACACTTAGAAGTGCCCCCCCCCATGTGTTCAGTGTAGCTCACTCCTGAGTAAGTGTACTTAGGATAGATTGCAGTCAGGTTTTATTATTCCTGGGAGAATTCAACGACTAAAGCTATCTTAATATTTTTCCATGTTTGATCCTTTAGTACACTTCTGATTGATTATTCCTGAGTAGGCTCAACTATATAGGAATCTCAGTGGTTGAATTATGCTGGATCATATTGAGGGGAAGGGCTCAGCACATACACCCCAGCCTAGTCTTTCCTGGAGTCTATGGCTTATGAAGAGTACCCACTAAGCTTATAGAGAGTGTACACCCAGCCTGGATTACACCAAAACATTAAAAACAAATTAAATTTGCTGGAATGATAGACAATGGGAAGTCATCAGTGTTTACAAAACAAGGGAAATACAGAGCATCTTGCATTAAGAATCTAATAACATCTAAACAATGATACCTTTATTGGACCAACCAAAATGCACAATTACATGTTGCAAGTTTTCGAAGTCACACTGGCTTCTTCATCAGGAAAACAGGAGGAAAAAAATTGAAGATGTTAATCTTGGGCCTGCATTTTCTGTTTCTGATCTCAGTTCAGATGTTAGCGGAGGGCTATCTGCAGGCTGGCACCTCCCCTTATTATTAAAATAATAAAGCTAATTGTACTAAATAATTAGAGTTACAATAAATAATCAAATTTTGTTTTGCAGGACTATCTACTCCTCAGAACCAAATGCGTCTCCAAAGTCAAATGGTGTTGTGAATGATCGACCCACCACAAGGTAATGAAAGCTGATTTAGTTGATGATTGCCTCCTTTTGTGGTGATTGCTACATGGTGCAAAGCAGAATAAAATTAAATACCATCAGCTACACTGATCTCATATGGAGAGATTTAAGCCAGAACAGTTGTAATAGCACTAATGTTTTTTCATGTCTCCTGTGATCTATGGTCGCAAAGTCTAGGCAAACTACACATTACATATGAATTCTGAGAAAGCTGGGCAGTTTCTATTTCTCGGCAAATACTATTGGGAGAAGGTTGATTTGTCTGAACACACATAAAGTTGTCCTCACAGTACAGAATCCTAATACCTGTTTAGTCAGAAGGTCAGTGGTGGAGTGGGCAGTTATAAGGACATGACTTGAGGTATGGCCAGTATGAGACAATGTAGTATAGTGAGTCGAGTGCTGGACATTGGAGATCTACATCCTAATCACCATTAATCCATGAAATTCACAGATAGACCTTGGATGAGACACTCTCTCAGCTCAACTACCTTGTGAGGATAAAGTAATGTATATCACTTTTCACTCAGTGAAGTAAAGGCAGAAGGACAGAAATTTAACAAATACAGTTGCCCCTCCTTTCTCCAGACTTACAGTCTGCACTTTTGTATATTCACGGAGGGGCAACTTCTGTGAAAATCAATGGATATTGCCGAATCTCCATTTTTGCAGATCCCCTGCAAAAACAATAAAATTAACGAAGAAATTTAACAAATAAGTTGTTCAGACATAGCACCTGAACCTTGCACTATATTTACATGAATTATAAATCTTCTTCTTCTTCTTCTTCTTTATATGAAACATAAATTTTCTTATAAATTGACAGAATGTTATACATTTCTGAGGGGAAAAAATTAACTCATGGTTCACCCCAACATTAAATTTAAAGTAAAGAACAAATCTCTGGATTCCACTCTAGCTACTGTAGTCTTATGAGCCTTGATTTGGATCCAAGTATGCCATTCTCTGATATATGATTTCCAGCATCTTTGCAAATATTTATTACCTGGAGGATGGAATCATACCTCCATAATAAATCTCACTGCATATGTTGAAGCACAATGGAATACTCCAGGAGCAACACTTTCTCCACGACTGTAAAACTTTGAGCCATGAAATATTTTAGGGAGAAAGCAATGTGGGGGGAAGATTTCTGTTGTCAGATCTGGAGATCTTAGAGAATAAAATATCGGTGAATTAACTAGGAAAGGCCGCTGCCACTACCCACTCACAAAGGCCTATTTAGACCTTTCTTAATCCGCTTCCTCATTCATTTCACATTCACCCTCCCCTGTGGTTCTTATTAGCATATCATGCATTTTGTTCCAGTTTCACCATTGGTGGAGCACTGTGGTACCCATATTTGACTGAGCTTACAAGTTGCTATGGTAACCTTCCTATATGGTTATTTTGAGTCAGTATCTAAACTATATGCAGCTTGAAAAGCTTAATTGGGAACGTTCTTTCTTTTATTACTGGTAAGACATCTTTGAATTGACACTTGATGGGATGGACCTCACACAAATGCTTTGAGCCAGAAACATGCATATAAACTGATGTCAAGGGAAGCCTCATAATTCAAAAAAGCAAAAAGATCTCTCTCTTTCTCATTTATCTATTATAATTATAAGTAAATTATAAGTAAACGATATCAGTTTTTCCTTGTGTCCACTGAGGAGCAATACCTGTGGAACTGTGAAGGCTAGCAAGTATTGTGGAAGCATCTAGAAAGCAATGCAAGTGGAGAATCTGTGGCCTTTGGATGCTGTTGAACTCTCATAAACCTAGCCGTCATGATCAATGGACAGAAATGATGGGAAGTGTAGTCGTACAACTTCTGATAGACCACTCATTCCCCATCCCTAATGTAAAACATATTATATGTTTACTAGAGGGTTGTATCTGTATAGTCAAAAAAGTTTCAAATGTAAGAAATGAGAAATGTATGTCTGAGTTAGTTATTTAAGTCAGGCACTAAAGGGAACACTGCTAATGGCTATGAAAATGCAATTGACTTGAAAGAATGCATAGGTGGGGGAAGAGCTGCAGGGCTGAAAAAGATTTATTCTTGTATTCTAATATAAGAGAAAATAGTTCTAATTTATTCTATGACATTGCATGGAATGAAACTTTGAACAGAATTACTTCTAGCAGAACATGGCAATATATGTTGCCATCTGCGTTGTTTTTCCAGCCAAATATTCTGGTTTTATTGCTTTTCTGTATAAATGATCTTCTGTGTTGATGTTTTGTAGAATGTGCATCTTAGTAACAGAACCAACAGAGAACAAGAAGGCCACACTTATAACTAAGGAAACTGGCTTTACTTTCCCAGACCTTGTTTGTTGTTCATACTACGTTTTAAAGCATCCAGAAAGACAGCTTCTTCCTATCTGCTTAATTCTGAAACTTACTGTACTCAGCAGCTCAGGAGATTTTGGTAAATGCTCTTTCATGGCTGGCCACGACAGTATTTAGTTTCCTAATCCTTGGCTCCTCTTTGTGGTCTAGTCTTCTGTGAGGTGAAATTAAATCAGTCTGGCACTGTCTGGTCAATGTCTCGGCACAGAGGAAAACTCCCTCCTCAATCGGAACAAATGCTATTCCTGTATAAGCTTCATTTACTGGCTAGCTTACAAATTGCCTTATGAGTGCTGACCTGGAGACAAATAGCCTTAGCCTTTCAAAAGGAGACAATGCTGACATATGGATGACACAGTGATAGAAGGCAATCCTCTTTTGCTCAAGCCCAAGATTTCTTTGATGACAGATTGCCCTTTTCCATTGTGAACTCCACCACAGAAAAAGAGTGTCATCATTATTGCTTCTTTTTTGCCTACATTAATATCTTTATGTAAATTGTCTGTTGCCTCACATTTAGAATAGGCTAATAAGAACACAAGAAGAGCCATATGAATGTTCCAGCTTTCTGTTTACAGTGTTTTACCAGACTGCCTGTAAGCAGGCCAGGTCCAAGTTTAGGCCAAATATTGATTCTGGTCCTATATTTGTTGGTTGACAATAAGACATATTAGGAGGAATTCAGACTTGCTCACATTTGGAGTTGTTGTTATATGCCTTCAAGTCATTTCCAACTTATGTCGACCCTAAAGCAACCCCAACACAAGATTTTCCTGGCAAAATTTGTTCAGAGGAGGTCTGGGTCCAAGACTATGTGACTTCCAACTGAAATCAGTGAGACATACGTTAGTCCAGCGGTTCTCCATTATTTTCTGTCACGCCCCCCCAGGCAAGAAGAAAACATTTCGCGCCCCCCCGCGCGATCACATGGGCGGGTTTGGCCAATCAAAATAGAGCTACTGGGGCCGCGCTGGGACAATCTCCCTTTCTCCAGCCGTAACGCGCCCCCCTTTATGGAGCCTCGCGCCCCCATTGGGGGGCGCGCCCCACTATTTGAGAACCGCTGCGTTAGTCCTATGAAACTTAGATTTAATTCAGTAAAGTGTTTATGCTTTAAGTCTGGATCCAACCCACTGAATATATGTAGCCTAAATCATCAGCCTAAATCAAACAGTTAGACCAAACTAGAGTACACCTACTGAGTCAGAATGGGAACCTGCCCAGTCAATACTTATGCAAGTTAAATCAATACAACTTGCATAAGTATTGACTGGGCAAATTCCCATTCCTACATATATTCAGTGGGTTGGATCCAGACTTAAAGGATAAACACTTTACTGAATGAAATCTAAGTTTCACAGGACTAACGTATGTCTCACTGATTTCTGTTGGAAGTCACATACTCTCGGACCCAGACCTCTTCTGAACAAATTTAAACAAATTTGAACATTATTTCTGAGTACACAAGCATACATTATACTTTTAGTTAGAATGTATTGACTACTCCTAAGGCCACTAAGGGACCCACATAAACAAACCTGAAGTGTGTTTTAAAATCATTGTTCATGTTTATGCACTTTTTGCTATTATGATATTGGTGCTAAAATCTTCAATATTTACTCTGTCATAACTGTGGGTCATGTTCTTCTTTTTCTAAAATTTCAGTGTGATAATATAATACTTTTGCTCTAGCTAATGGTGTCCAAGCAAATAACCCTTGATATCACTGAACTTTTTTCAGTTGTTCTTTGCGATTGAATTTAAGTATCCTCCAGTTTTTGTGGTGCTGTTTTAGCATTGCACCATATTGATGCTGATCTGTTTTGTTGCCAGCCCAAACAGCATTGACTTTTATGCATGTGAAATAGAGACACATTGATTTATTGAGCAGAACAGAAATACAGGAGAGCCACAATATTTCATCTTGAGTGCCTGGTTTAGACATTGAGATGCTAATAGTTGGGCTGCATGTTCATATATCTCATTTGAAAATTCACACTGCAGATACTGTTCCCCTTGTAAACATTACATTTCTTGATCTTAATTCCTAGATGTTTCAGTTATCATTTCAGTCAATAGGATGATCCAATTAACACATAAGACATGTGTATAGATCAACACCAGACAGAAGGTTAAATTGTCATCTACTGGCAGATATCCAGATGATTTGCTTAACTGTCCCAATACATTTTTCTATCTGTAGCATGGAACATGATGGTGCCCTCTCTGTTCCACATGCAAAAGCCAACTGGATCAACAGCTGAATCTTAATTCAACACTGGCAGCAGGATAGCTTCCTCTGATGTACCTGAGAGGAGCAGCAGCAGCAGCAAACAGTGGTGTATTTTAAAATAGGAAGAATGGCTGGGGGTTCAGGAAAAACTGACAAAGCTAAGGGCTGACTTTACTCCCCCTTTACCATCTATCAACCAAGATGGTTGCCAGGAATGGCCTGAGTTAGCAAGGGTTTCGGTCTCTCATTTGTTTAGCAGGAGCCACAACAAAATGAATAGGTCATTTGTTTTACAGGGTGAGAAATCAATTCATACCTTTTTGCCAACTTTTCATATAAACTGGGTATTTATGTGTAAATACTACTATAAGCATAAATACTGCTCAGGCAGTCTATCTTCCCTTTTTTGTTATTTGGCAGATCACATGGCATGTACTGTTAGGTCCCTGGTTACATTCAAGTTCTCCACAAGCCTTGAGCATGTGCTCAACCCTAGATTCTGGGATTATTGCAGAATCAGATTCAGATCAGTCCCTTATCCAACTCTACTTGTGCACTATACCTGCTAAAAACAAATCAGTGGCACTTAATGGCACCGAATATCTGTCTTCACATAATATCTGTCTCCTCCTCCTCTGTCTGTTCTCAGAGTATTATATGTCTCAAAGTACTTTTGCACAAAATTTGCATTGTTTATGTATTGTAAGTAGTAAAAGAGTTTGGGAACAAGGTTTTCATTTATGCCTAACATCACCACGACTCTACAAAATAAACCTGGCTATGACCTATTTCTAGATTTAAATGTTTAGCCCTGACATGATGTGATCAGCGCTCAGTATAGCTGCCTTCTGGCAAGCAGCCTGATCTGCCCCATTCAAAGCTGTTTCTAAAAATATTCTCTTGAGACATAGCTCACCAATGTAACCTTTTATCTCAAAGTATAAACTTTTAAATTTGTCATTTCAGGGAATTATATAAATGAAAATAGATTGCAGATGTGCATTTACTCTGAGCATTTCCTTTTTATCCGGTGTTAGTATTTAAATCTTTCTTTTTTGGTAAATCTGCACATTTGAAAATTATGTAAAATCTTCAGGTTGTGCTGCTTGCAGGGCTTGTTTGTTTTTAAACAAGTACTAGTGGAACATTCCTCATTACTAAATACCTAACTATCTCAAGATTTACTATTCTATCTTGTGTGGAAGATTAATAGTTATTTGTCTATCTACCTAATGTGTAAGAAGTATGTGCTTAAAAAATCTGACCAAACAACTTTTTCTGTGACAGAAATTTATTTTAACCTGTTTAATAGGCAGATATCTCCACAGAAGTCCAATGAATCAGATGTGAACAGAACTGCAACTACAGAGAGAACTGGGAGGTATAACTTATTATGTTTATAATTATATATTCATATGTTTATATTATATGTTTATATTATATTTGGATTTCATCTTAGAATGAGAATAAATGATCTAGATTAATTCCTAAGAAAAGGGCTATCTATACCATTACATAGAAAACCAGTTATTGAAGATGGCCAATGATGGGAGGGGGGCACAAAGCACTGGTAGGTATTGGAAGACAGAGCTCTGAATACCCTACACACAGCCTGCCTACAACCCATAAGCCATTCTGCTGCCCTCAAACATAGTGGAAGATGCTCTCCTGCCACCACGTCAGTCTAGTTATCTTCTGTAGGTGGAATGGAGAGGGTGAGGGGCAACTTGTTTTTTTCTCAGACAATTCCTGGAATTGGCTGGGATCAGGAAATAGTCCACAATACAAGGAATATACATTTAGTTCATTCTATTTTCTCTAATTTTATTATACTTTTATTCCATGTGTTTTCTGATTTTCAGTGTTTGGGTGGTGTAATAAGAACTTGATGTTGGGGTATTTATAATTAGCTCAAAAATAATAAATAGAATTTGAACCCATTGTATGCAGGGGAAGAGAGGGAACAGTTCTTGCAGAGACAGCATTTTTCCAAAAGAATGGTACATTTATTAAGAGAAAAGAATAAATCAATAAGCATGCACACACATACACAGAGGATATATGAATTCAGCGAGAAAGATTTCACACACAGAAATAGTTACCTTCACCAAAAATGAAATGAATACCTTGAACGTGGGGACTTACTAAAGTCCAAGTCCTCTATGGGTTATTTTATCCTATGTTTATGAAGTGGCTAAGGAATAGACTGATAGAGACAAAGCTTTTCAATGAACTGTAATTTATTTGGGGATTCAGACATACAAAGACACCTTAACATACACACATACACACAAGAACTCAGGAATGAAGTAGTTAGCTTGGATAGGAAACACAAGGCTTTCTAATGGTGATAGTTACCTGAAGGAGGCTGCTCCAACAATGAATGAAGATGGATAGACTCAACCGTTATGAAAGGAAAGGACAACGGACAGAGCTGGGGACTCTAGAAAGAAATCACAGTGGCACAGTGTCACCATGAAATCTAGCCAGATCTCCCAATGTGCCTGAGATTTTGGGGCGCATTTATACCCTTAAACGTAGCCTAAAGTGAAGAGTTGCTATTGTATATCAAAGGATTCCGATTACTACTCTTTAAAGTAGACAATTTACAGAAGGAGGAGATGGTATGTTAATGTTATCTCATCTTCAGCCAGACACATCCTGACTGCCACTCATAAATCCTCTAGGTGTGAATGTCCTGCTTTGCTGCTACTAAGCCTGGCCTTTTTGATCTGCAAATTGTTGTAAATGCAATGTGGTTTTTTTGGGGGTTGCCTACATGATGTGCCCACTTTGAGTTCATGATGGTAAAGGCTTCTCCCAGCCCAGGGCTATGACAGGGACACAAAGAAGGGGTCTTTATATCAAATCAACCATCATAATAGTGGGATACACTTATTCCGTTCATACAAAAATTCTTTTAGGGATGAGGGATTCCTATATTCCACAATACATTGGAATTCTCAGTGAGGTAGGATGCTCCACAGTTCACACAGTACAAATCTTGTGTTGTGTCTTTTAATTTTGTATATTTAGCACACTGGAGTTTATTGCACTCACTTTTGTTAACGATCTGGGAACGGGCTGGGGACGTGCGTGAATGCACGTGACCGAGGGAAAATGGATTTCATCACACTTGAAACAGTTGGCAAGCTTTCCCCATGCTATTGCCCGACCACAACGTGTCCCCAAGCCGTGCTGAGCCAGCCAATTTTTCCGAGCCAGAAAGATTCTGTCCTTGCAATATCGGCCAGCTCAGTGTGGCTCGAGGATGGGTTGTGGTTGAATTATGACATGGGGATGGCTTGCTGACTGTATTGAGTGCGACAAAATCTGTTTTCCCTTGGTCACATGCGTCCCCAGCCCATGGCTGGATCGTTAACAAAAGTGAGTTTTTAAATCTTGGGTTTAACTTGAAACACAATGAATATTTTACACAGGATAGTGTGAAGCTAAATATTTCAACATTTTCTTTGTTCAAAAATTAAATCTAACTTACCAAACAATTGCCATGAATATACTATAACTTCAGCTATAAAGATGTCATGTGATTTATGTGCTTTGGACATCAAATTAATAATTTTGGCTAACTGAGCACTGAAATATCTATTTTGTTCCATTGATTTTCATCTCTAAAGAAACCAAGACTTGGATAACCTCATTAAAGTCACAGCCAAAGAGGATAAAAATGACCAGAGGTAATTCTCAGAAGAAATTGTTAACTCATTTATTTTTAAAGATTAAGTTGTGCTATGCTTGTAGAAAAGGGGCTGGGAACAAAGACAATAGATACACAGAAATGTGTTTAAACAGACCTCAGCTTTATTAGGCATAGCCTTCAAGAATTTGACGCCACATAGCTGTTAGAAGATCTGATAGACTTCTGCTGCTAGGGGAACCTGAAAAGAGGGGACATTGTGATACAGGCCATCTAATCAGTGGAGGAGAGAACTACAGATGTTAAACCAATCCCAGAAAATTCAGTCCCAATCACCCCCAAGGGCCTTGAAGTAATTCCCTTTCATTATGTCCCTTTCCAACCCCAAAAGCCAGAGGAGGAAAGTAGCTTGGTTAGCCTATCTCTACTGTGAAATATATGAAAGCTTCAGCAGTTCCTTGCACATTCCTCAGCCACATGTCATTGCCCATATCTTAAAGATAGGCCTATAGTGTAAAATGCCTGTGGAGGAAGGGTAATACAAATATATTAATATAATACAGGACTGCCTGTTTACACCAGCTAGTATCAAGCTAATCGTACTATCTGTCTGAAATTTTCTTTGGTGAAAAATAAAAACACATACTCTAACTTCAGTTATTAAGTGGGTAGTTTATTTGCTTTGACTATGCCATTCCTAATTCTAGCTTCTTGATGTCTTGAATATATGTGTATTTCTTTCCATTGATTTTGCTTCATTTCAGAAGAAGCCAAGACCAGGAAAAGCTCATCCAAGACAAAGCCAACATTAAGAAACATGACCAGGAGTAAGTCTGAGAAATTATTTTGCTTCATTTATTTTAAAGGATGAGGCTGTGAGGATGGCTCAGGCAAAGTAAGAATGGTATGAAATTCTGTGTTTCTTCTAGCAGTACTCCATTGCTTTGCTCCTGGACCCCATAGTCCAACTGGATTGGGAAGCCTTGGACCTATGTACTCCCTTCTCTGCTGATTTTGTTCACCAAGCATAGAATGCCACACCAGAACTGAAGGGTCTCTCTCTCTCTGTGTATGCCTTCTAGTCATCTGTCAACTTATGGTGATCCCATGAATTTTTCACAGGGTTTTCTTAGGGAAGGAACATTGAAGGGATTTTTCCAGTTCTTTCCTCTGATACTCATGTGGTACTCATTGGCAGTCTCCCATCCAAGTATGGTCGGTCCTCTGTATCCACAGATTTGTTAACCTATGGATTTAACCATCCATGCTTGAAAATATCTTTTTCAAAAACATAAGTTCTAAAAAGCAAACCTTGATTTTTCTATTTTATAATTTGGATACCATTTTACAGTGCCATTCTATTTAATGGGACTTGAGCAGCCATGGATTTTGGTACCCACAGGGGGGTCCTTGAACCAAACTCCAGTGGATACCGAGAACCCACAGTACTAACCAGGACGCTACTTAGCCTCCAGGATCAGATAGGATTTGGCGCTTTCAGGATGATCGGGCTCCATAAACTCAGAAATACTATTGCATTGATATAAATATGGTATCTTTCGGGCTTTTTGGAGTACTATACTCCTAGGAAGAATTTCTGCGACAATAAGTAAACTTACAGATGATGCAAATAAGTCAAAACAGTTAGTGACCAAAAACATTCCAGTTCCTGTTTGCTATGCTTTTTTTTTTTTTTTTTTTACACAAGCAAAGTAATATCTGTTTTAGAAGGGTGGGCAAGAACCCATTTTCTTTATGGTTGTAGAAAATAGGTGTGGGCTCCTTTCTCCCCAGTTTATCAAAAACGTAAAGTATGCTGACAGTAAACTGTCTTTTGTTTTTATTTCAACCTTGAAGACACCGAGACCTGGATGATGTCATGCAAGTGAATCGTGCACCTAATGGATATGGCAAGGGGTGAGTCTTGTAATCAAGTCACACATCTCTACTACAATTTAATGTAATTATAAAAACAATGTAACTTATATTGCCTCCTCCTGCCAATTGTTGTTGTTGTTGTGTGCTTTCATGAGATGGGAACCCTAAGGTGAAACTATCATGGGGTTTTCTTGGCAAGATTTGTTTAAAGAGGCTTTGGCATTGCCTTCCTCTGAGGCTGAGAGACTGTGACTTGCTGAATGGCACCCAGTGGGTTTCCATGGTCAAGTAGAGATTCCAGATTTCTAGTCCAACAGAGAAATCATTATACTCCACTGGTTCCTGTGAAGCCTTGTGAATATTATTTTGGTAAAGGTTCCTAAATCCTTCATAGAGTAACAGTTTTCTTGAAGTAACAATAGAGTAACAATTGACTGGGATCTCAGTATCAATTAGTTTAATACCAGTTTCAGCATGTAGTACAGAAATGCCAAAAGTAGTTGCTTCCCCCACCTTCAAATGTGCTTTAGCAATGCAAGTTCAAAGACAGAGGCTGGATTTTAAATATAGAATATAGTTCTTTTATATTGATGAGAATTTGTGAGTCCAGATATAAGGAATGGACAATAGGAGGTATAGCCGCAGTTGCCTTTGTACATTGGCCTTCTACAGGGCATGAATTTTTTACTTGTTGGCCAAGTAAAAAACCATATACGTAGTGGTATGTAGTTAGGTAAATATTACAGAAATTTTTGCAGCAGTTGCATAACTTGTGTGTGTCTTCAGGTTGCCTGTTGACTTAAAGCAACTTCATCTATTTCCTTGGCTTTTCTTAGAGAAGGAGTACTCAGAGGTAATTCAGTTCCTTCTTCTGAAATATAGCCAACAGCACTTGCTATTTGCTGGTGTTCACGCATCCAAGTACTAATCTGGGTTGATCTTGCTTAGCTTCCAGGATCTGGTGCCTTTAGGGTATTCAGGTTTTCACACTACAATGCAGTAAATCTTTTCTTCTCTGAGCTAAAGTTTCATAGGGTTTGGATTGGTTTTTTCATGCTATTCACCTGCTACAGGTTGACATAGGCAATGAGTTCACTGAAGAGAATCTCTTGCAATTAGTAAGATAGTTAATAAAACATTGTACCAGCTGAATTGGGCCCTCTCTCTCACACACACACATACATATATGGATACGTTCTAAAGCAGGGGTGGGCAACTATGAAAGGCTAGGAGACTGCTCCCACATTTTTGTCCCCAAATACCTCTTAAGGGAATAAGGGCATTTTCACCATATTTTAGGTTTCAAAAAAGGCCTCTCTTCCCTAAATTGCCCGGTGCACAGATATAGGATGGGAGACACATGGCTGAATGAAAGTATATGT
>JAIPUX010001232.1:36149499-36160678 GCA_020142125.1 Phrynosoma platyrhinos
AAACAGAGCAGCCATGGCTGTTTAGCCACACATATTGCAATTTATTGGACTGGAGTGAATTTGAATGGGTGCACCGTGTAGTCAGTGCTCCCAAATTCACCTTGCTGTGTGTGGTGATTGTGAGGACAAGCATGTAATCACTGTGGATCATGGTATCTTGGAGGTAAGCCGACTTTTCTTGTCAGTGTAGCTGCACCCTATGATTCCACTTTAACTGCCACAGCATATCCCATGAAATCTGGGATCTGCAACTTAAGGAAGGGTATTTGCAATTGTCAGCCAGAGTGCTTTAGTGCTTTGTCTGACTAAGTCACTAGGTGGCTTCTCCCTTTGAAAAATAAAGCTACTTACCCCTGCAGAATTACAGTTGCTTACGGGATGCAACTTGGAACTATCACACGAAAAATGCCACCAATGCCGCCAGGTGACTGCATCCTATCTCCCAGCCGCACTCATCTAGCTGATTTACAAAAATGGTAAGCTCCCATTTTTGAAAAGGGGTGGGCTAAGAGCGGCTGGGAGCCAGGATGCAGCCAGGATGCAGTTACCCTGCAGCATCAGTGGAATTTTTCATGCAATAATTCTCAGTTGCATCCCATAAATGACTGTATCCCAGCAGGGGTAAGCCACTTTATTTTTCAATGTGATAAGTCCCTAGGATTCATAGGCTGTAGACATGACAGTTAAAGCAAATTCATAGTGCAATTATTGTGTAGTGTGAATTATCCCAAAGTATCTTCAGGGATAAATGTTCTCTATCCTTCCAACAGAACAGAAAGAGACAACCAGTCTCTTCTGCAACATACCAGTTTTGTTGAGCTATATGTCCTGAATTCCACTTTTCTCCCTTACATCGTTTTTAGTCACCAGTGGTCAAGCACCAGTGATCACTAATGAAGTAGTCACCTATCATTGTGCATATATGTTGGCATAGTAGGGTGAGCAGCGAAGATAATTTGTGTGCTTTGCAAAGAGTGCTCTTCCCAACCTCATGTCCAGCTCTTTAATATGATATATGCCCTTGTGTTGCAAGACTGCCTGTACAAATCAGAGAACCAGTTCTGTGGGAAGTACCCAGATGACATGTTGTGACTTCTGTAGTAGGAAGCCCAATGTAGAGTGGAGGGGGATGTCAGTCATCCATTAAGTAGATGACTCCTTGAGCTCCAGGACCTTTCCAAGGATGGAATCGAAGCACTAATGAGAGTCCTTAATTTGTTCTGTGCTTTCTTCAGCTTTGCATATGACAGTAATGCAAGTAAGCCCCCTGAATTAGCCATTCTGGTGTCCTGTCATGTGGTAAGGAATTGTTCTTACTCCACTAACATACCTAATCAAGGGCTCCTCCAGACTGGCTTAAATAAGCATGTTTCATTATATATGCATTAGTTCTCAGGCTATAGCTCCTACAGTCTTGCTGGGTTTTACCTCCACATCCTCTCTTTTCATTTTTGGGGGAGGGAATTTGAAGCGGTTTCTTGGATCTGCAATGTGCTCCTCATAGTACCAAGTTTCAGGCATGGGAGGGGGTAATCCTAGTGTTGCTGTTGGTCACCACATTAATATAAGAACCTAGACTTGGTATGCGATCATCTGCAACCTAA
Organism: Phrynosoma platyrhinos; assembly: GCA_020142125.1. Classification (NCBI taxonomy): domain Eukaryota; kingdom Metazoa; phylum Chordata; class Lepidosauria; order Squamata; family Phrynosomatidae; genus Phrynosoma; species Phrynosoma platyrhinos. The sequence goes on from JAIPUX010001232.1 coordinate 36,151,104, forward strand.
TCTAGACTGTGTGTATGGTGCCAGTTTTGAATGCTTCCTGCCAAAAATGGACTTGCATGTTATATAGACCAGAACACTAGCTGCTGAGGTGGGCTAGTTTTGTACTTGCAGAAGGTTTGTTTTTAATATGTGGGAACATTCTAAAAATGGGATCCATACCATTTCATAGTTTGAAATAGTACAGCCAGCACTCAACTTCCTTCTAATGTATTTGACGTTCTTCAGTCACCCATAATGGCATGTGGAATTGTGGTTCAGTAGTCTTTCAGATTCAGGATGTAGAGGTTTGAGTGTTGGAATAAGACTCTGGAGACCAGGGTTTGATTCCCAGCTCAGCCATGGAAGCCCACTGGGTGACCTTGGGCAAGTCACATGCTCTCAGCCTCAGGGGAAGGCAATGGCAAGCCTCCTCTGAAAAAAATCTTCCCCTGGAAATCCTATGATAGGGTTGCCATAAGTCAGAAAGGCACACAACAGCAGCAACAGTCATTCTCATCCTCCTACAACTTTGGGCCAGATGAGAAATGGAGTCCAAAAACAAATATAGGGTAAGATATAGAAGAGAATCAGTGGCTCCTAAGGGGCCATCTGTGAGTTGTGTTAAGTTGCCATTTGATGAGCATCCTCCTGTTTCCAACCAGCATTTCAAAAATGTAGGCAAGACCAAGGCCTCAAAGGACAGCCAATGAAACCTAGAATACGTTGTTGTACTTTGACATTGCCTCTTTTTGATTTTTTTCTATATTTATTTTTAGAGAATGAAGTTCTCTACATTTTTGTGTGTATTTCAGCTATAATGCCTCAAGCAGTCATTCACATCCAAAGGACACTATTGTGTACACAAGAACGTATGAGAATAGGTACCAGAAAAATATGCGTCGGATTTCCCCCCACTTCTTTCCTTGTATACTAATTTGGAAAAAAAATAACTGTTTAAACACAATTTGTTTAAACGTACACAATGTTATTTTTCAGCTATGGCATGCCTAATCCAAAAGTTCTGGTTTCTTGCATGTATAATAACACAGCACCATCACTAAAATGTCTGGAGTTTGATGACATTCTAGGATAAAATATGAATGCTAAATGCAAGCCAGAAAAGATGAGAGAGAAATGACTGGAAGAGGAGATCGATATTCACAGTCTCCAGCCTCACTTGTAGTATCCAGCTAAGCTTGCTTAGGCTCATTGATCCCAATGGGCTTAGCATGCATAATGCTGCCCTGGGTTGTGGCCCAGGTTTATTTTAAGTGTATGTGTGGGGGAGTGTGTGGGAAGGAGTATTTGTGAAGAAATAGTGAGACTGATAACTTCAATGTCCTTGAGATGGTGAATCCACTCTGGATTTTCATTCCGACTTCAAAGATGCTAACCCAACAGCTGAACTCATTTTAGAGGTAGACTTCAGCTTGGACTACAACTCAGTGTCAATGCATCATTCCACTGACACTGGAGCCACAAAACTCTACTGGCGTAACATAGTAAAAGTAGGTTAAGTTGTAAATATTATGCAACTGAATATAAATGAAGGCCAAATTAAGTGTTTTACAGGCACGTGCAAAAATGTATATGGAGCTCTATGATGGTATGGAGGGGGAGAAGAAGCACTTGGGTTACCAATTTGAGTAAGGAAAGGGTAGAAAAGAAAGGGATAAAATGTTTTCTTTCCACACTCATTGCTTCTGTGATTCCAATTACGTGCAATCACTGGAAATGCACCCCTGCCCTTGTATGTGATCCCAAGAGATAGACAAAAGATTTGTATGCATAGATATTTGGCCACATAAGAATATCATTTATCAGCCTCTCTATTCCAATATTCTTTACATGAAATGCCAGTTGAATTTCCTATGGGAAGCCTAGCAACCGGACATGAGTACAATCCCATCCTCTACCTCACATTCCCCAGACAAGGAATATATAGAATCTTACTGCCTCCGATATTAGAGGTGACATGTAGCTATAGTAGTTATTCATGACATCAGCTCCCTTCAATGTATCTAATACCCATTTAAAGCCATCTGAATCAATAAACCTAACTATATCTTGTGGCACTGAATTCCACAGTTTAACTAGATACTGTGTGAAAAAGTACTTCCTTTTACCTGTCCTGATTCTCCTTACTAGTTTCAGTAGATGGTCCTAAGTATAACAAGACAAGGAAATAAAAGCTTGTTCCTTATTTTCTGACTTTATTCATAATTTTATACACCTCTATCATGCCTCCTTTTACTTTCCTTTGTTCTAAATGGCAGGCCAACCTTTCCTCATAAGGGATAAGTCCTTTGAATATATAGGTTGCCCTTTTCTGCCCCTTTTCTAGCTCTGTAACCCCCTTTTTAAGGTCTGGTACAATAATGGGGCACAGGATTGTAGATGGAGTCACATGAAGGATTTGTAGAAGGCCAATAGCATATTGCCAATTTTATTTTTGATTCCACTTTAGATTACATGGAATTTGTTTTTTTAAAAAAAGTACATTACAACTCTAACAACAAATTGGCCAGTTATTCCCTGTTCATAGGCTATCAGTGTATGTGAACCAATATTCCTCACTTTACACTTATACTGAGTCTCATTCGCCATTTTACTGACCGTTCTACAGATTGGAAGAGATCCTTTCAAACTCTTCACAACCATTATATATTCTTACCAGCCTAAATAATTTATCATCATCAACAAACTTAGCCACCTCAGAATTCACCCACAACTCCAGATATAACATGTTGTGGTTAGGTATAAAATGCTGCAGTCATAAATATGTTTATTGTCAGTAAATTCCATCTGCCGCCAGCAAGACTGTCAGATATACACATTTAAGGTTAAGTAGCAAAAGCCTAATATTGCTAAAACTGGACATTAAATTGTGTATCAAGATATTTTTGATGTATATTTCAGAAGAATAAAATAATTCTTCCCATATTAGAGAAGTGAAGCTGGGGCACAGAATTATGAAAATGAGACTTTATTCATGCATTGCTGCCCAGTTGGATCTTTCCCAGACAGGTCACCATGTCAGTCTGTTTCAGCCAAAGCAACAAAATCTTAGAGTACCTTGAAAACTAACCCATTTATTATGGCATAATCTTTCTGACTGCTATTTCTGTCTAGCTCACTTTTTACAATCCCTCAGGCCATGTGTATTTCTTTGAGTAAATCACAATAACGCTTCATGCATCTGATGAAGTGGACTTCAACCCAGGAAAACCTATGGCATGATAAAATTGTTAGCCTTTGAAAGGTATCAGAAAACCCTTTCCAGACTGGTTTTCATCTTCTGCCTTTTCACAAGTATCTATATGACAATACTAATATTAAAAATATAGATATTGCTGGGCTTGTGTTACTTCCTTTTTGAGCCTGTAAGAGATCCCCAAAGAAATAACATGCCGGTAAAATATAAAAATAATACATGCTCCAATTTTCTGTTCTCCTTTTGAGCCTTATTTCTGTCTGTACCATGCCGAATGTTTTTCATGTATGACATCTAGTATTATTGTATGTTCCATGGTAGTTTTAGAAAATAATTATTTCTAAAATACTAAGTTTAAGAGAGATATCTCCTATCCTCTAGGCACAATCCTCATTCTCCCCAACCTCCACTGAAAGCTGTTTAAAAAGCTATTTAAAAACAAGGCTTTCTTTGCTTTTCTTATCATGTAAAACCTAACTCTTCCCTTGCCCCCACACTGTTCTCCTAACTTTTGTCTTTTTAAAAAGAGCTTCTTCTCATACGTCTGCATTTCTGCAATCTGCTCCTGGGTTTGTGTGGATAGCTTTGATGTTGACTGATGACAGGCTTCCTTTGCTAGAGTGCAAACTTAAAAAAGTAAAAAAAGCATTGTTAGTCATTTGGCATGTGTTCATTGCATTGCAGCCGATTTCCCCATGATGCTTATGAAGACAGCATCCCTGGAAAATCAATTAAAACTGTTTATTCAACTTCTGATAGGTAGGTATCTCCTATCTGTCTCTGTCTTTTTCTCTGTCTATCTGTATCTACAGTGAATAAGAGAAGTAGAAATCTAATCACTGTAGCATACCCTCCAACATTTCACAAATGAAAACCAAGACCCATATGGCCAAGCAACATCAGAGTGTGGTCAAGATGCCCAAAAAATATTAATATGGAGGAACAGACAAGCTAGGAAAGGATGCAGTACTTTGCTTTTGCCTGGGTTTACTGGGAAGGGCAATATTCTGCCGTTCCTCTCCTTTCCCCTTGCTGAGTTAATTGATTGCTTTTGAACTCAGATTATAGCAACAGCAAAGGGGGGGGGAGTGAGATATAGAAACTGGGACATTTTAAATGCAGTTGAAAAAGTGGGATGACAGAGGATTAATTGGAACAGTCCCTGCCAAATCTGGACATTTGGAGGGTATCCTGTATGCGGCATGGAGAGAAAGTGCAAGAAAGCCAAATATGGAAAGGTATCCTAACAGTTTTAGCCCTTAAATCATCCCAAAAGTTATTTACACTTTTAAAAAACACACACCTTAAGATTGTTCACAGGGATGTAGCTAAAGGTGGAAGGCAAAATGAGGGTATTGCCCCTCAAATAAAAATTCTGCCTCCCCAATGAAATTTTCCTTCAGTGCCCAAATTCCTAGCACTGCAGTGACTTCAAACGTCAATTGATCATTTGGTAATTTTGTTAGGCATCTGAATAAAAAGTGGAGGCAAAGTTATCAAGGAAATGTGAACACAGCAAATATCAGAGTTCTAGATGTGAATGTCTCACTCTTTACAATGCTAGACATTTGGGAACTGAAGGAAAATTTAATTAGGGGACAGAATTATTATTGGGAGATAATGCCCTCATTTTACTCCACCCCCAATAGTCACACCCTTGACTGTTCCCATGTTTGTACATGCACAGATTTCACATGATTTCTCTACAGTTTATCATTTATTTAATTTATTTATATCCTGCTTCTCTCTTTATGCAAGACGCCCCAGGAGGTCGTGCACATTAAAAAAAACCAAAATACATTTAAAACATAATTTACACAGAAGTTGAAAAAGAATTATATAACAATGCAATTAAAAACAAGATTAAAATAATATGAACCACTGATCACAATAAAAAAGATTAAAAAATCAATCCCAGCACAAACCCTTTATTTTACATAGATACTAAACCAAGTGTCTGTCTGGATAAAAATGTCTTAGCTTGCCAGCAAAAGCAAAGCAAAGGAAAGGAGAGTACAGGAGAGAAAGGAGGTGGCAAACTTCCGGCCATGGGAGGGAATTCCGCAATCTGGAAGCAGTCACTGAGAAGTCTCTCTCCTGGGTCCTCACCAAATACGCCTGTGATGGTGCTGGGACCCAGAAGAAGCCTTCCCCTGAAGATCTTAAAACCTGGGCAGGCTCATATGTCCATATGCCTCTGCAACGGTTCCCACACCCTGCCTTAGGATGCACATTGTCTATATAATTGGCAACCACCCTTCAACATGAGGTTTGCTCTGTCAAGAGGATAAACCTTACCTTTATTGTGCAAGGAATAGACACAGGCTAAGATCCTGATTAGGAGACTTATGTGTGTCACATAGCTATGTCTCTGCAGCTCTATCTTTCAATGCTACCCTCAAATACACACCTTGTAAGCAGTGCAGCCCCTCCAACAGAGCCTTTTCCATTCTGTCAGGATGAGCAGTGACATGTCCAACTATTTCTCTGTAGCTGCACATGCTGCAATAGGAATCTGAAGAAACCTCCAGCAGTTCTGCAAACTTTCAGTGGGGGTTGTAGGCTTTCATGGCCGGCATCCATAGTTTTTTGTGTTTTTTTCGGGTTGTGTGGCCATGTTCTAGAAGAGTTTCTTTCTGACGTTTCACCAGCATCTGTGGCTGGCATCTTCTGAAGATGCCAGACATAGATGCTGGCGAAATGTCAGAAAGAAACTCTTCTAGAACATGGTCACATAGCCCGAAAAACACACAAAAAACTTTCAGTGGGGGATTTAGGTTGATGCGTGGTTGGAACAGAATTCTGGCTTTTGTAATGTCCATAAAAGTGAGTTGTGATGGTGTAACCATCATAATCCATTGACAGAATGCCAGCCACAGTTTTTATTTACACTTTGGGCACTTAATACATGGGAGCTGTCCAAGAGTCAGAGTTTAAACAAATTCTTTTTTTGGACAACAGCACCCACAATTTCCCAACAAGAGTTGGCCATACTGTCTGAAGTTGAAGTTGTAGTCCAATAAAGAGAACTTTTCCAAGCTCTGGCTAGAAATCAATTTTGTACCTCCCACTCATTTTGATGGTGGCTTGCTTAGGAGAATTTCCAGGAAGCTTGGAAATTCAATCTTGGCATCTCTGTAAGGAATGGGAGTGTGAGTGTGCTGTGCCCATCTACAGAGCTCCTGTGCTCCTTATCATTTGTTGTATAATAAACTCAATTAATCATTTTGCTGTTTAGAACCATTATTGAAAAAGAAATGTGCACATACTGTCGGAAGCCCTTGGCCATGGATACTAAGATGATTCTGGATGCCTTGCAGATTTGCTGTCATGCATCTTGCTTCAAGGTAGGAACACATTACTGACAGTCACAAAAGGTGCATGCATTAATTGTGTTATTGGAATTGAGAACTATTGGCTTATAATTTGACCATGTAAAATACATTAAGCTTTTTGAAACTGTATATTTTATATGTAACAAGTCAGGCCTGCCACAAAATGTTGCAGTGTAGAATGCTTCTGTTCAGGGTTTCAGCCACCTACCATGCACTCTTCTAAGATGTACCATTCCATTTCTGCTTCTTATATTCTTTTTTCTCTCACACGCAACATTAGTTCTCTTTGGATTGTTTAGGTCTCCTGGCCAAAGTTTAATTATGTGTCCTGAGATGCTGGAGTTCCTTAAGGCCTGCTGATATATCTTTCTATTGTTCTTCTACTGCAGGGGTCCCCACACTTTTTGATCTGGGGGCCAATTCACTGGCCCCCAGATCTTTGGGGGGGCCAGAGACGTGCATGTGCATGCAACGCGGGATGCCATTTTGTGTTCCAAAATGGCACCTGCATTGCGTGCGCATGCACATGACTCCGGGCACCATTTTGGAACACAAAATGGTGCCTGAGTAGTGCGCATGCAATGCCGGGCACCATTTTGGAACACAAAATGGCACCCCGCATCATGTGTGTGCGGTGGCAGTGGCAACAGCGGCAGCAGTGGGCCGGTTCAAAGGCTTCGGCGGGCCGGGTTCAGCCCACGGGCCATAGTTTGGGGACCACTGTTCTACTGCAATACTGCTGTAGATAGACAAATGATCTGACTCAGTATAAAGCATCTTGAAATGTAACTAAATTATTTTGACTAGAATCCTCTCAGGCAGTTACAAATGTGAACCTAGTGTTAAATGCTCACAACTGTTATGTATTCTGAAAGTTCCCCAATCCCTACTGCTGTGATTGATATGGGTTGTCTGATGTTTACACCCTCACTCATGGAAGATATTTTCACAGTGAGGGGGAATTGCAAATGGGACCACACTTCTGCCTGTCACAACAGAGGTCTCTCAGAGGAGGGGGTGGAAATGGCAGTCAGATGTTCCTGGAGCAGCAGGGGAACAGACCCTCATTGAGTGCAGTAGCTGCTTCACTGCAAGCGGGGATTGGGGCAAGGAGGGATTATTATTATTATTATTATTATTATTATTATTATTATTATTATTATTATTATTATTATTTTCATATATCCCACCTTTCTCCCAATATAGGGACTCAAGGCGGTGAACTCAAGGCAGATTGGGTTGAGATTCACTGCATAGCAAACATAAATCCCGTACAGGATTCTGACCCATGTTTTAAAAACAAAGCTGAGGGTTTTTTTGGCCTCAGTGCCATTGAATCATAGTTCTTGTGATGTACCCATTGCTGTGGGATTCTGCATTATTAATAAAACATTTGGTTTTAGGTTTAAAATAGGTAGGTCCCACTCCAAAACTGCTCTTCTTCTGTTTTCCTCAAATTAGCTGAGAAACACTGTCATTTAAGTTTTTAGTACACACTAAGGCTGGAATCCTGTTAGTTAGCCCCAAGTAGAATAGACCTATGGAGTCAATTGTTAGATAAACAAATCCAATTCATTTCATAGTTTTTCTTTAATTGGGCAAAGGTAAAGGTAAAAGTATTCTATGTTGCCAAAGTTGTCAAGTCTTGTCTGACCATAGGGGGTGGTGATCATCTCCATTACTAAGCTGAAGAGCCAGCTTTGTCAGAGACTACTCTGTGATCATGGGGCCAGCATGATTGCACAGAAGGCTGTTTACCTTTCCACAAAAGTGGTACCTATTTATCTACTTGCATGCTTTCGATCTGCTAGGTTGGCAGAAACTGGGACTAGTGACAGGAGCTCACCCCATCATGCAGCACCCAGGCCTCAAACTGCTAACCTTGCAATCAACAGAGTTGGCGTCTTAACCACTTGAGCCACTGCCTCCCATCTAATAGGGCTAACAATAGGCTTAATGTGTATAGCTTTCTTCCCATTTTCCCAACTGCACATTATCAGTTTTCCAACTGCACATTTTTTTCTAGTTGCATATTTTGTGGCTGTAGAGAGACCCTGGCAGCTTGGAATGGTCAGAGCAGCCAATTGGAGACAGGTGGCCAAAAAGGTGGGGGCCTGCCTGAGGAGCGGCTATAAAAGTAGGAGGAGCCCTTAAGAAGGAAGAGTGTGTCAAGAGGTGCAGATAAGAATTTAGTCTCCATAGGATTCAGATTCCTAGGTGAGGGAGAAAAGATGTGAAAAGGATGAAGGAAGTTCAGTGATATTAGAGGAGTGGTTTCTATGGGAAGGAAGTCAGTGAGGGAACTTGAACAAAGTCAATTTGTAACAACTGCAGTGACTGATATAAATATACTCAGAGAAGATGCCAGCCACAGATGCAGGTGAAACCTCAGGAATACATTCTTCTAGAACACGGCCTCACAGCCCAAAAAAACCACAAAAAACTAATTTTCCTTATCTTTGTGCACTAGCTGTTGTACTGTTGCATTCATGATTATTAGTTCATTTCTATTTCCTTTTTGTTTTGTTTTTCTTCTTTCCTTTATTGTTTGTAGAGTTTTATCTGTCATCCATGGTTTCTTCACTTTCTTCACTTTTGACTGTTGGAAGTGTCTTTATACATTCTTCTTTTATTTTGTCCCTGGCTTCAGACCAAAGCTCTTCTGGTTCACAGTCTATTATAATTAGTACTGCAAATCTGTTCCTTATATTGTCAATGAATTCTGTGGAAATGTTATTTAAATCATATTTTGGTATGATTACTGGTTTTGTCTTCTTCTTGAGTTTTACTTTTATTTTTGATATGAGTAGTTCATGATCTGTGCCACAATTGGCACCTGGTCTTGTCTTGGCCACCAGTATGGAGCTTTGCCATGTTTTACTTCCAATTATGTAATCTATTTGGTTTTTGTGTTGGCCATCTGGTGATGTCCATGTGTATAACTTTTTCTCTGGTTGTATGAAAAATGTGTTTGCGGGACTTCCAGGGGTGATGGCGCCGAGAAAGGACACAGGTACGGGCTGCTAGTATCTGTTTGTCTGGCAGCA
>JAIPUX010001232.1:36162063-36172465 GCA_020142125.1 Phrynosoma platyrhinos
TAAAGGACATGTTTCCAGATATTATAGAATACTACAGGAAAGGATTTTTAAAAAGGAAAGAATAAATTACACCATGATTAAGTGGGCTCAGGATATTGGGAAGCCTATAGAGTTAGAAATGTGGGAAAAGGCATGGTACGATACTAATAAGTTTACTAGGTGTCAAAATTATAAAGAGAACTTTATTAAAATGTCCTTTCGATGGTATTTATCCCCGGATAGATTGTATAAGATGTTTAAAACAGATAAGGATCAATGCTGGAAATGTGGCAAACCCAAAGCCACGTTTTATCATATGTGGTGGGGTTGCATACAAGCCCAGCATTATTGGAGTCAAATAAGAAATATAATGGTGGAAATACACAAAAGAGATATACCTATAGATCCTAGGTTTTTCTTACTTAATATGACTGGTGTACTTGATAAGATCTTTGAAAAAGAAAACAGACGGGTGTTACTTTATATGGTGACCGTGGTTAGAGTACTGTATGCCAGTTTTTGGAAGAAACCAACGATCTCAAACGTGACTGAATGGAGAAGTAAAATGTGGGAAGCTATGGAATCTGATATTTTGACTAGTTTATTAAATGATAGATATGAAAATATGGTTAAAAAAGATTGGATTAGTTTTGAGAAGTACTGGGAGGTTATAAATAAAGACTGTTAGGAATTGAATTGTAAGAGATAGAGATGGGATTAGAATTGAAGTGATATAGAATAGGACTGGATGAATTACAATTAGATAAAATATGGGCAATGAAGAATTTATGATTGAGAAATTTAGATGAAGATAAATTTACTTTTTCCTTGTTGGTGATCTAAGTTTGAAGAATGAAGATGTTAATGAAATTATGTAAATAATATATTTGGGGACAGTGATAAAGTTAGATGTGATTTGAAGGCAACAACTCATTTATTTGGAAGAAGCATTAAGAGTAAGCTAAGATAGATATTAAATTTTTTTAAGGTGTATGTGTTTAGTTATGTGTTAAGTAGTTATCTGTAATGTTAATGTGTAATGTGTATTTGTATTTATATGTCATGTATGTGTATATTTGTATATTTGTGTTTATGTAATAAAAAAAGAAAAAAAAGAAAAAAGAAAAATGTGTTTGCAATGAATAGGTTGAATAGACAAATTCTATGAGACACTCACCTGCTTCATTTACCTAGTCCAAATCTGCCTACTTTTTTTTAATTCTTCTTTGCTTCCAACCTTTGTGTTCCAATCACCAATGATCAGCTTGACATCCTATGTTGGTGTGTTGTCAATTTCTTCCTGTACTCTTTCATAAAATCTATCAATTTCTTCTTGTTCTGCCTCAGTAGTTGGTGCATATACTTGAATTATGGTGATATTCATAGGTTTCCCATGGAGCCTTATTGAGATGATTTGGTCTGATTTTGCATTGTATCCTCTGACTGCTCTTGCCACATCTTTTCTTTGTATGAAAGCTTAGTATGAAAGCTTAGTATGAAAGCTTCTTATGCACCTCTAAAATGTATTCTGGGGAGTCTGGGAAATTTTTCTGAGATGGTTCTATACCAGCCATGAGGAGTGAAGCAGAATGGATAAGAGAAAAAGTTTTATTGAGTGGGTGTTGTAGTGCCAGCACATTGTCTGGTGGTGGTGCTGATGGAGAATTCAGTGCAGAAAAAATAAATAAAATACTAAATTTATTGGCATCTTAAGTCCAGTAATACCATAGTAACTTCTGTGTTTTATACATGATAAAACATGTATAGTCATAACATATGATGTTAAGTCTTATATTTTTGTCTATTTCAAGTGTGAAGTCTGCCAAGCACCTTTGGAAAACCTGAAGGCAGGAGACAGCATTTGGATTTACAGGAACACAGTGCATTGCACCCCATGCTATTCTAAAGTGAAAGGTAAACTTGTACTCAAGTCACTTTGTAGGTTACATTACTCCTGGGGCTGGGAGACAAATAGCTTGTTGTGTCTAAATGTTCTCTGAGGAACTACTGTAAACTTCCAGCTCATGACCTTTTAGTGAATTTGGTTAATGTTGACTTCCAAAATAAATTTCTTCCATGATTACAAAGGGATGTACACAGAGTGAGTTGGTAATTTATTCCTTTCAGTCTTCTTAATTTAAAATTATTTTCATAATTTCTTTTATAATATCTTCATTTGTATTTAGTTAATTTGGATTTAGTTCTCAGATTTCCACCTCCACCCTGACTTCAGCTTTTGTTCTAGAAACTTTGATTTCAGTCAAACCTCACCATTGATTTGGTGGCAGGAAAGAAAAAGTTTGCAGTCCTCAAATTGGCTACAAGAGACCTCAGTTCCAGCAAGAGCCCTGTCACCCCAAGGCTCTTTGCTGAGGAGTAGGTTCTTCCTTCCCATCAGATGAATATGAGGTTGCAGGACTGAAGCAAAATAATTTTCAATGTTAGAAAAACAAATTAGAGATTTGGATGAAATACATTTTAATTCAGAATTAGATCATTCTAATTAACTTTAATGTATATTTCTTAAATATACATTTCTTAAACCTAATCAAATATAAATGGATCTCTTTGGGGTTTATATTTTGACTTTGGATTAAAGAAAACTATATATCTTCCACTAAATGTCCATAACTATAGTGAGTGCTATAGTAGAAATCTCATTAAGATTATGTCAACATTCACTGGAGTATCTCTGAATTTCTGGTTATTCACTATTTTTGTACGAAATTGACAGTGTTTATATTTCCAACATATATTTTAGACTGGATATATAAAATAAAAAAAATGGACTTTATGACATGGGGAAAAATCAGGGGGAAAATCAATGGTTTAAAGAGCCATTATCCCATGAAAATCGCAAGATCACGAGAAGATTTTCTCACACATTGTGATTAAAGAGCCATTATTCCAGGAATAACTAGGCAATAAACAGTAACAAATCATTAATGGGTATGATAAAGTCCTATCTTATTTATTTAAGAAAATTGCAAAAATCCTTCACATTATTGTTTCTGATATATATTTTCTTTCTGTCTACAGCATCATGGGCTTATTAATCATTATTGGCATCAGACCAAATGTGAACTCAGATGAAAAGCTACATGCATGTTATCCTGGAAAGTCATATCATTTTTTTTTAAAAGAAAGATTGGAATAGTCTAACAGTTGCCACAAACAGGAGACACTTCAGGAGATACAAATGATAGACAGCTTCTGAAACAAAAAGAACAAATATCACAAGCCAACAAGGTTATTTGCATTAGCAGCAAGAAGTGTCTATAGCTGCAATCCTATGTGCGCTTACCTAGGAGTAATCCAAATTAAACTCTGTGGGGTAAATATACATAGAATTACATCATAAATGTGCCATTTGGAGCTATCTAATTTGGTCTTGACTAAATTTACATTTTGTTTTTATATTCAGGGATAGTTCACACATGCATTTTCATAACTGAGTAAATTGTATGTGTGAATGCATCGCCACAAACATAATTTAATTTTAGTGCAAGTATAGTGGCTTCATTTCCAAGTTGTGCTTTAAATTCTTCATCTTAGTGTGAGTATAGTGGCATCAATCCCAAGTTGTGCTTCAAGTCCTCGGATAAAAATTGTTATGGCTGATTGTGGATCAAGTAACTTTCTCTGGATTGCAGCCAGTGTTTTTCTTTGGCTTGGGCCAATACCACAGTGACGTCTCAAAGAAAAGGAAGGGAAACAGTAGCCAGGCCAAAGCATCAAGAACTAAAGACTTTTTGTGTAACCACTGGGCTTCCTCAAGAAGGACTTATAGACTGACTGATCAAGAATTGAGCTCTGCCTTTGATGATCGTATTGACTGAGGCATACTGGGTGCTGTAGTATCCAAAGTAACTTTTCCAAACTCTGGACAGGGTAGTACACAAGGTGGAAAAGCTGGTGTTAGTGTAAGATAGGGAGTTGGGTATTACTGAGAGAGAGAGCAAACAGCCATGGGGACTGTGTATCTTGAAACTCATCTGGACATACTGATGTATAGTTCTTCAGCTTGGGAACATTAGCAACCTCTTTATTAAAATCTATGACCAGACACAATTATCCTTCAAGCACTTAGCCTCCTGTATGTCAATGCTAAATATCCCAGCAATGAGGACCCTATTGTGTTATATATTTTTAACTAATGGTTTTATAGTTGTACTATAGTGTTACAACAATAATATTCCTTTCCTTACTCTAAGCATATGCAAACAGCTTAGGACAACTGATGGTAAGAAGTATAGAGAAATATCCTTAATGGAGAAATGAACTAACTAAATTCAGAAAATATAAATAAAAGATAAAACATTCTTTTAAAAAACACAATAACCTTAGCATATTTTGTGAAATGTCATGTGTACTAATGGCCCTGTATAAATAAATGATAATCATAATTATCATCATTTCAGTTGAATCCAACAACTATGCTTAACCTTAACAGCATGTTGGTTGAAACCAAATTAGTTATAATGTTGACTTGTTTCAACAAACTATAGTTAGGGTTTTGGTAGAACAGTCAACTGTGCTTCATACAAAAAATGAAGCAAAAGCTTTTATTTATTTTTTCAGCCATGGCACAGGAGGAATAGGTTTGAGGAAGCTATATCTCAATCCTGTCATAATAAACCATGGCTTGTCATGACATCTGAATGCAGCCACTGAAATTTCAGTTTTGGTGTAGAGTACATTGTATCTGCTCATATACAATCAACAGTCCTAGACAGAAATAGTGTTTCACTGACTGTATGATATGGGATGGGTTGGGAGAGCACAGAGTGTAAAAATGCTCACGCTGCCTAGTATTTTATTTGTTGCTTGTATTCTTATTCTATTAATGTTGCTTGAAACTGATTTTTGCTATTCTTGAATCATTGCAATAAAGAACTGATCAAGTGTGACAATGGAGGAATACATTTTTTTAAAAAAGGAAAAATATTTAAATGCTTGTTCACAATAGATTACTAACAAGTGTTTATGTGGCCTTTTAAGATGCTGGGATAGATTGGGGATGGATTGGAGGGGCAAGTAATTGAAAGATGGCTCCAAAAGGATAGGCTGAAAATAACTGATGGGAATTTGCCTTACTAAATTACCACAAAATGGTATTCTTACTACAATTGGGTTAATTAATGAAAATGGAAATATACCAGTTGGAAATTGCACATCTCCCAAATCATGCAATTGGGGCTGTTTCTGCCATCACACTCTCTTCCATGCGCTCCTTAACCCCACCTCCTTGCATTGTGCCCTACCCAGCATCCCTTTTGGGTATTATTCCTCCTCCACCACCCAGCCTTCTCCTTGGGACAAAGTTCATCCATTCTCATCTTGATCCCCCACCCAGCCTTCTCCTCAGGAGAAAACCAAACATCAGAGGAACCTTGTAGGGCAAGTACTTGCCTATCCTCATCCTACTCCACTGCCTGACCTCCTCCTCAGGAGAAAATCAAATGGTGGAGGAGCCTTGTTCAGAAAGCATTTGCCCATCCTTCTCCTCCACTGCCTGACCTTCTCCTTGGGAGAAAGCCGAGCAGCAGAGGAGCCTTGCAGGGTGAGTGTTTGCTCTCCTCTACATGGCCCTCTCCTCAGGAGAAGGCCAAGCAGTGGAGGAGTCCTGAAGTCATTACACATACTTGCAGGCCTCCAGAAATCCTTTGGTGGGCCACATGTGGCCCCCGGGTTGTATATTGTGCAGGCCTGATTTAGAGACATGGCAACTACAGGTTGGAGGCAATATTTTGCTATAAGTATCACCAAAGGCTCTAATTTCTGGTTGTAATTGCAGTTTAAAAGCAATGTGTAGTAATCTCCTTATATTAACAGTTAACATCATCTCCACCAAGCTGTACTCAGGCCATTAGGTGCATCTTGTGACCTCCTTGTAAAGGTCCTCCACACTTGCCTTTTAGACTTGCAGTTGTTCCTCAGAACAAGCTACATTTCATATGAAATTAACATTTCATATGTTAATCCCACAACTGGAGAGACTAGAGGGCTTCCAACCCTGAGCTCACATGCTTCTCTGGCCCTGCCTCTGGTGTCTACATTTAGGGTGTGGGTATTTACCATGGAGAAATATCTGTCAGCAAACTTTTGGAGCTGCACAATTCCATGCAAACTTGAACCATGCCCAATTGGGGTTCTAGTGTGCATGGAAACTGATGCACACATAGACCTCTATGCTCCATGTGTGAATATTGGAGAAGGAACTGGGGGATTTCCTTGAAGACAGGGTGGAACTAGTTGCATCGCTCCTTCTGCGCTTGACAGCATGTGAAGGCGTTTTGTTCTACTATCTGTTTGACCAGCTCTGATCTAGAGAGGTAGCTTATTTTAATGTAAAAATATTTATGATGTTTAATATTAACCTTCCCTAATGGGGTTCATTAATGAATATTTTAATAAACATCCCTAATGAATATTTTTAATTATATATAAATAATTAAAAAGTAAGCCCCATTAAAATGTTGCAATATATCCATGTGGTGTGTATGTTACCTAAGTCGGTAGCAGGGCTAGCTGAAAAAAAAAAAAGCAATATTAGCATCAGAGATAGGGCTTGACTCAATCCACATTCTTATGTGCAAATTTTACCTGCTTATTGTAGTTTTTGAGCATTTAAAAGTGAAACCAACCTGAGTGCAATTCAGTGAAGCATGAGCCTTCTCCATATAACTGAATACTGGATTTAGTCTGACAAGAAGTCTGAGGAGGACACAATTTAAGATAGTTGCTGTGTCCTGAGATCTGGTGTGTTGACTTAACCCAGCCCCAACTCTGACTCACAATATTAAGAGCAGACAACAGTGTAGGCTGCTTCATTCTATTCCCTCTCAACAGAGCTCCCAACCTGCAATAAATTGACTGTGAACTACATACTAGGATTGGTGTATACATTTCCCTCAGTCAAACCAGAAGCATATACAATTGATATCATAGCAGGATTGTTCTAAGCTATGTTTTCAGCTTCAGTTCAGTCTGGAAGAGGGGCCTAATACCACTATACAACACTGCAGAATTGTTGTAAGCTGACCTGAAGCTTTTAAGCGCAAAGTGCAACTACAATGCTGTCATCCTTCACATCCAGAGCTTCTTCCAACGTTCAGTTTTGTAAAAATTAATAGCATTTGCTTTGGAATTTAAAATAGCGAAACTGAGGGTTCTTTTTTTTAAAAAAAAAAGTTTGCACAAAATAATGCAGGAACTCATCTATATGTCACAAGATTTCTGCCTTTTGTGTGAGGGGATAGATAGGTGGAAATCAATGCTGATCCATTTCCTTCATTTTGGAAGCATGGGAAACACTCTGTAGAGGAAAGGAAACACCAACCTGTGGACCTAACTTGACCCATCAATGTCCACAGTCTTGCTCTCAAAACAGTTGTTTACTGGGGGGGGCATCAAATTTCCCCAGGAAATTTTCCTTCAGTCCTCAAATTGATAAACGTTTGGGGACTGAAGGAAAATTTCACTTGGAGGATAATTCTTACTTGATGGGGCAATGTCTTCATTTGGCCCCCTCACTTATAGCCTTGTCACAGGGTTTCCCGTAAGGGAGGAAGGAGATATAGCAACTAGAAGGATCTTTGCTCCCACTTCTGCACAGGAAAGCTGTGAGCAAAGTGCAGTCAGCTGACATTTGGAGAGCCCTGACTGAGGATTTTCTCACATGGGGCTGCCAAAGCAAAATTACTGTGCTATGTATGTCCAGTAGCTGCTTTGTCTTCCATCTGTTTCTGGAGCACTCCTTTTCATTGATGGGCAAACTCCACCAATGCTTTCCAATTGTGCTTCTTTTCCAGTATTGATTCACATGCGATAAGTTCCTCTTGATGCAGTTGTGATATGCAGATGGCCACGTGGTGTAAGTGGACATTATTCTGCTCCCTCCTTTCCCCTGGTATTCCCAAACATATTTTCTTTCTTTCTTTCTTTCCAATTTCTTTCCTTTCCTTTTTTCTTTTACTTAATCAATTGTTGTGGGGGGGAACAGACCAAAGGCATGCTGGGAATGGCATGGGGAGGAAGGCAGGGTTATGAAGACCGCCATATAGAAGACAGAGCCTGGGACTATAGCAGCACCATGGCACCTTTGATGATCTGTGTGAAAATTTTTTATCTGTGAGCTGCCTTGGGTTCCTCCTGGGGAAAAAAGCAGCATACAAATGAAATGAAATGAAATGAATGAATAAATAAATAAATAAGACTGTCCCCAAAGTGGCATGTTTGCATTTCTTACACTAATGCAATTGCGGCATCCTAGCAGCCTGGTGTGATAAAGTCCTGAGTGCACTGCCTGCCTTCAGTCTCTCTCCCCCCCCCCCACCCCCCTCTATATCTTCATGGGTATGGTAGGAAGACCCCTCTTTCTTAGTCTAGGATCTCAGCAGCTATGGCTTCACTCCTGTCAACACAATGTGTCCAGTTGTGACTGCTGAATAACTTAGGGCCTTTGCAGACTGCCAGAAATAGTGCAAATTGAGTCCACTTTAACTATCCTGGCTCAGTGCTAGGGAATCGTGGGAACTGTATTTTTTTTCTGTGACATTGAGCCTTCTCTGTCAGAGAGCTCTGGTGCCACAATAAACTACAGTTCCCATGATTCCCTAGCACTGAGTCAGGACAGTTAAAGTGGACTCCATTTGCACTATTTCTGGCAGTCTGCAAAGGCCCTCAGTCTCTCTTACTCTATCTCACAAGATAGAGTAGCACATAATAAAATAAGTGTAAAGCAATTTGAAATAGTTGAAATAACTGAAAAGCTTTGTAGTATCAAATCAAGAGCTATTCCAAATTATGCAAAGCTATAATTTTATTTTTACTGGCAAGAATAATCAGTGAATATAGATGATGAAGACTATCTGGGTTCATTATTTTCACCAGGCAAGAAAAAAAAAAAAGTGGACTCCTACACCTTATGTGTTGTTCAGAAATTAAAAATGTCAAGAAGCATCTGTTGTGCCTGCTTTAATTCACTGTCATCCATACAATAAATGGGCCATGGCTCTTTCCCCACAAGAACAGAGCAAGGCATGAACAACAAGGACATGTTCATCCTTGCTGAACATCTGCAGCGTTTGCAGTGTGTGTTTTATTGCTCTTATTGTAGGTTGTCTAAAGAGTGAGCCAAGAAAGAAAGGATTCTTCTGTGGATCCTAAAATGTGTCACAAAAAAGAAAGGGACTACAATGCTCAATCTCAGATTCCTATTTTTCAAAAAAACAAACAAACCAATATTGACTTTAAAAAAAACAACACTCCAAAAAGTTTTTGTGTTGTTTTTTTTCAAAAATCTATTTTGCATATCATTACAGCTAAGTGTTTCATTTCCCTTTGATGACTCCTTTATAGAAAGAGCCAAAAGGCTAGTGTACTGGCAGCTGTTTTAATGAATGGCTTGTCTTCAATAATGCATTAATTTAGCTGCATTGAGGAATGCTCTCATAAATTATAGGGATATTGGTGAGTCATCAAATCCATTTTCCCAACCACATAATAAAACCACTTTTTCATTTGACAAATCAGGGAACAATATCAAAAGCAAGAAAAAAAATGTAGAACACCAAAAGAGGTGATTTCCCTTAATCTCTGCTCTATTTTTGCCTCCAGATTTTTTGGGGGGAGGTGGAAGGTTGGGTGTAGAAAGAGGGTGAATATAAACACTGTCAGTATGCGGAGCATCTTTCTGCATTGATTAACCCTCAATTTTTTAAGTTGCTGTTGGTGACAAGGTTTTCTCTATCTGTGTCTCTCTTATGGTATCTCAGAAGATAGAGTAGCACATAATATAATACATGTAAAGCAATTTGAAATAGCTGAAATAATTTAAAACAATAAAGGATAAGGTAAACCATATAAAAACATATTAACCACCATCATCATCATCATCAATCAGTCAAAATTATTTTAGTTATAGGGCCAAGAGCTGCCCCCCCATCCACACTTACAGTGAAGCAGCTACTGAGATTGACGGATGTGTTCCCTTGTCGATTGAGAAACAATTGACGGATGGTTCCCCACCCACCCATGAGTGTTCTCCTGTGTGACAGCCAAAAGGTGGCTGAATTGCAGAATTTTAGTATGTTGTGGTGCCCAAGTTCACTGACAGAGAAATGTCTCACAAAACTACAGTTCCCAGAATTTCAGAGCATTGAGCCATGGCAGTTAAAAGAAGTGTCAAACTGGATCATTTCTGCAGGGGATGTTCACAATCCCTAGGTGTCCTCCAAATTAGGTGATACCTAAGGATTGTGAACAACACATAGTCATGAATTAGTACACTCATCCCTCAACATCCACTAGGGTTAGGGGCCCGGGAGCCCCATGAATGTGGAAAAATCACAAATAACAAAAACACTATGGTCGTTATCACATGGGGGCAAATCTGCTGGTTAATCCACACAAATCCCAA
>JAIPUX010001232.1:36188202-36205591 GCA_020142125.1 Phrynosoma platyrhinos
AAGATGTGTTCAGAGGAGCTTTGCCATTCCCTTCCCCTGAGGCTGAGAGAGCATAGCTTGCCCAAGGCCATCCAGTGGGTTTCATGGCGGCGCTGGGAATCAAACCCTGGTCTCCGGAGTCATAGTTCAACACTCAAGACACTTCGCAACTCTGGCTCTATTCTATGGTCTACTCTGGGTTTTAATTAAGGGTAAAATTTGGGCCCTTTTTAGGGCTAATAACCACGCATGGGGGGTGGAATTGGACATAAGAGAAGGATGATGAAGGCTTCCTTCCCCACATTCCTCCCACATCCATTTTTCCCCTCCCCAAATGCTCTCTCCTCCCTGTGGGTTTTGAAGTGTATCCTTGCAAATCTTAATACACCTGGGAAGGCTGTTAAGGCAAAGAGCTGCAGCCCAAGGCTAAAAAGATCTCTGTTTTTCTTTCCTCTCCCCATTCCTCCTCTCTTTGCCATTCCTTCCTCCCTCTCTCCCATCTTAGGCTGCAGTCCTCCTGTACATCATTTTCTGGAAATAAGACCCATTCATTAAAATCTTAAAAAGGAATTAAGTTGGAGGCCTTGGCACAACACACCTTGTTTCTGACAGTGAGATAGTTATGAATCAGGAGCAACCTGTTAAAAATTAATGCATTATAGGAGAGAAGAGTTGCTGATTCTGTCTAGTTATTTCTAAGGTGAGGGAGGTCTTGTTTTATAACCATTAGTCTTATTTTTAAAAAATTCCTTCTATGTCTATTTTTAAAGGTATACTGACGCAAATTATTTCTGTTTACACATGCATAAGAATAGCCTTCTATTGTGAATCGGAGTCATCAACGCAGAGGAAAATATTGATTTACTTGCTGAAACGTTTCCCTGTCACTATTGGGATCTACATGTGCCTAAAAGCTGGTTTAAAACCATGCTCAGGGTGGTTTTAAAATCATGAATGCATCCTTTAATTTCTCTAGAGCTATTTGTCATTATGATGAGGTAGAGCTTTACAATGTTGAAAAAACCTAAAGTAGGAATGGACAAAGTGTAGCCTCTGCAGACGCAAGTTTGCAGACCTCTTCAATTTTTAATTTTCCCCATGATATTTTCAGGCCGTTTTCACCCCAAATCCAGCCAAGATCACCCTGAGCTGTCCACAAACGCAGCAGTTTACTTCCCCCAGAACTGCCATCCCCAAGCACCTGGAGGAAAACAAGCAATCAAAAGCCCCATAATGGCAGCCAGAAGTGATGTTAACAAACTTTGAGCATGCTGAGATGTGATAGTAAAGTGCTCTGGAGGAGTTTGGGGAGGAAATGGGCTCTCTCTGCAGTTGCCCACCTCTGAGCTAAGGGTTTCAGCAGACGAGAGGTACCTTCCATGTGGTGAACTACCTAAATTGGAGCATACTGATCTGGAGACAGGACTGGAGCTAGAGATCACCTGTAAGGGCTCCATTGTGGATTTTTATTTTTAAAAATGGCAAGTCTCAGTCTTAGGATGTGAAAGCAGGGCACCTCTGAGCATTTGCAGAATATATTATTTGATCTGCGAATTAATCCTACTTTTCTCTGGACATGGGGATGTGAATGCTTTGTTCCAGTTGTCCATAGAATATAATATTTCATTTTGAGGAAATGGTGGTCCATTGATCAGTTGGAAGATAGTTGGTGATGCCCCCTCAACCCACAAATGACATCTATAGAAAGAGAGTGGCCGTTGTTCACAAACTGCCTGCAGAAAGTTCCAGATTTAGTTTTTGGCATTTCCTGTGAAAAAAATAAGAGAGATTGCAGTAAGCCAGACAGGATAGCCTGCAAAATGGAGTTGGCAATGCTGGCAATACCAGAGGAAGAAGAATAGTGTGCTCCAAATATTTCAGCAAAAGAAAAGAGGTGCTAATGGTAAATAACCTGGGACTGCATTTTAATGCAAATATTCCTTTTGGCTGGTATCCTGAGCACAGCCATTGAATCAATTGTTGGATGTTGAACTAACATGTAGGTAAGTCCCATTGATTCAGTGAGTCTGATTTAACAACAAGATTTAGGCCACTATGTTTCAAAAATAAAAATTGGGAAGCACAAAGAATCCCACAAGTTTCTGCTTTCTTCCATGTGTGTGTCCTTCTCAGGACATCAGTGTGAGTTTTTAGTTAATAAACTGATTGTATTTTTTTAGGGCTGTGATTGACAGGCTAAATTGCAAACAATATGCTTGCTCAGCTATGGGGGATGGAAGGGAGGAGGGAAAGGAGATTGTGTATTCAGTTGTGCTGTGATTTATTGTGAGGGTGCCCTCATCTTTTTACTTTAACCTAAGGGAACTTAATATAACCCACATGTGCTTGCATCGATGAGGTAGTACATTTTTGTGTGTTGCCTGGTTGGAAAGATAGAAGACTGTTGCTTTTATTGTTGGATGTTTTTAAGAAGATTGGCATATTTATATACCTTTATGCCCTTCATGCTTGATGATACTAAAATAGTATAAGTCTGAATTAAAGCAATGACATTTATAATTAGATTATGAAACTGTAGGACATATCTTCAAAGAGGCAGCAGGAGTAAAGCAGACCAAAACAGGTGGTTGAAATGCTTTGGTAAACAAAATGGTTGCAATGTAGCATGGAAATGATTGCAGTGTTGGTCACTAGATGCATGACCATGGGGAATAGTATTCCATATTTGGGTCACCACAACTAAGAAAGACCACTCTCTTGCTGGTTCATGGTGTACCCCAGGGATCTGAAGGAGACACTCCTCTGTTGATCCTGGGGCAGAGGTAGCAATAGAGCAGGGTACTTCTTTCCACAAGGCTGCCTCCATCCATGTTCTGCATAGATTCTGTCTCGTGGTTCCTGATTTCAGAGTAGGGCACCTACTCTGCTTTTTATATCAAACAAAGGAGCCAACCAAGGTGCAGAACATGGTCCCCAAAATGGTGCCTTGGATAGCTCTCTTAAAGTTCAGATTAAAAACCTGGCATCTCTCTTCTAAGAACAGTGTTCTTGCTTTGCATTTACACTAGGAAAGCTTGGAGGCTGCAAGTAACTAATCAATTCCTTTTTCCAACAAGGAAGGTATAACTACATTATGGTAGGTGGCCTTATTCCTTTTTCAGCCTGACTGGACCTTGACATTTATGTCAATAATTATGAGGGCATGGCCTCACTGCCATGGTGGTGGAGGAAGATCACATGGTGTTGGCTTTTGTTTACCTCATGCTGATACTCTTTTGCCTTTTGTTGTGACTCCCTTGTCAGTGGGGTGCTCAATCAACTGTAAATTTTAATCTGAACTTTAAAGGAGCTGTCGAAGGTGCCATTTTGAGGACACTGTTCAATGCCTTGGTTAGCTCCTTTGTTTGGTCCAGGACCCAGAGTGGATGCACTCTCCCACTGACATGGGGGAACCAGCTACCACTGATAATGTTGAAGTAAATACCTGATAAATGGGTGAGAATGGGCTTTGCGATCCAGGCTAGAGGCTTGTAGCATTCAGATGATGGTTTTCTTAATGAATCAAATTACTCTTCAAAAAAGGGGGAGAAAAGTGCCACTTTTCAAAAATTGCAACTCTAAAGAAACTAATTACATTACTTTTTTACCCTTGAATCTTGAACTTTAGCTGACTTGTATTTTAAAGAAAGTTTATACAACACACAGAGATTTTCAAGAAGTTCACATATACTTTCTTGCAACAGACTAGTAAGGCAGTCTAAAAGTATTATTTTTATACTGCTGGTGCAGGTATATTACTTTTTTAGGGAATTTTCTGGCCCTCTAAATGTTGGAGTGCAACTCCCAGAATTCCTCCCCATTATACTTTCTAGAGCTGCTGGAAGATGTTAATTGCCATAAAATCTGCTTTGACTTCTGGTGATTGTATGAATGAGGGACCTCTAAGACATCTTATTATTAAAGTATTATTTTTATTATTATTAAATATTATTAAATATTAAAGTATTATTATTAAAGTATTATTAAAGTATTAAAGTTATTATTATTATTGTTATTATTATTATTATTATTAAAGCTCTAGAAATAAACTATTATTATTATTATTATTATTATTATTATTATTATTATTATTATTATTAACAGCCCTGCTAATATCTAGCAAATCCAGGGCCACACTTTCCTTAACTATGTCAATCCTTCTGTCTTCCTCTTATCCTACTACCTTCCACCTTAACAAACATTATACACTTTTCTAATGAGTCATGTTGTCCTATAATATGTCCAAAGTACAATAGCCTCTGTTTAGTTATTTTGGATTCTAGGGAGAGTTAAGACTTGATTTGCTCTTACACCTATTTATTTGTCATTTTAGCAGGCCATGTTTTCTGTAGAACTCTCCTTCAGGAAATGAATCTTTTCTTTTCCTATCAGTTTTCTTCACTGTCCAGTCTTCACAACCATATATAGAAATAGGAAATATGATGGTATGAACAATCTTCACTTGGTATTCAATGGTACATCTTTACACTTGAGGATCTTATATAGTTACTGCATAGCTTCCCTGCCAAGTAGCCTTTTGATTTCTTGACTGCTCTCCATTTTGATCTATGATTGATGCAAGGTATAGGAAATCTTTATTTCAGTGTCTTCATTGGCCCAAAACACATGAGCAAAATGAAGTGGCTTCAGGCCGTGTAAGCGGCATGGCGTTTAGATGATACATACCCAGAACTTGGCCTGAAACTGCACCAATGTCGTGCCACCACAGAAAAACCAGGCCAAGAAGGGGTGGGCAGAATCTGCTCCTTCCAGCAATCTGGTTCAGGACGGCGGCCATGATCCCAGCACAAATGGCACTGGAGTGGCACAAGGCCGCTCCATCTGGGCCATCTATTTTGGGCCATAGTCCACTTTAGAGTTAGGTAAACCATCCATAGTCATTAATTTTACTTTCTTAATGTTCAACGGTAACCCTTCTTTTGGACTTTCTTCCTTAACATTCCTCAAAAGTCATTCTAAGTCTTTGCTATTTTCTACTAGTAATACAGTCTCATCTGCATAGCTTCGATTTATCCAAGATGAGTGAAAATGTCAATTTCTTTATGCAGTCTATCTCTCTCTATCTTGCTATTGCCATCTATTTTCCCTTACCATTGGAAACATTTTCCCTTACCATTGGTGTTATAAAAACAGTAGCACACGGCTGATGCTCAAAGTGGATGCCCCATGCTGAGTCTCTTACCTGTCTCCACTGGACCCTTTTGTTTCACAGTTGTAACATTTCTTACAATTTAATCTAATGTCATTATCATTGGGCATGTCTTCATTGTGCCTGAAGCAGCCAACAACACGGGAAAGGGGATGGAGCAGAATAATAATGCCAGGATGTAAGATGAACTGTGTTATGGAGGAGGAAGGGGGAACGTAGATGACATGATGATAATTGAATGCTTCTTATAACAGGTAGTTCTGCTATACATTTGAGAGGCAGGTGGATACATCATGTTCCCACCAGGCAAGTGGCTGGTGATGCAGCCTTCATGGCATTCTGAAGTATATTTTTGGGACTTACTACTTCTTTTTCTAGGGTACTTTCACTTATAACACCATGATTTCATTTTTAGCGCCATAGTTCCATCCTGTGGATACCCGGATTTGCATTTGAGGGAGGGACCTTTAGAATTCTCCATCTGAGAGTTCTAGTGCCTTGCCAAACTACAAATCCCATGATTCAATCGTATATAGCCATGACCATTGAAGTGAAATTGTACTTCTATAATTGTGCAGTATGAAAGGCCCCTGAGATGTTAGCACTCAATAGCAATAGCAATAACAAGTACACTTTAATAATGCTTATCAGTGGTTTACAATCTGTAAGCCAATTGCCCACAACAACCTGGGAACTTATTTTAGAGTCTTCAGAAGGATGTCAGACTGAGTGGACCCTGGAACCCTGCCTGGGATTGAACTCACAACCTTGTGGTTGTAAATGGCTGCAATACCAGCATTTAATCAACTGCGGCACCAGGGTGACTTCTTAATCTTTTGTCTTTTAAAAAAACACTTCTCAGACACTGAATACATCTGACAAGTACTTCAGCAGTGGAGAAGCTAGGAAGATTGAAAGAAGATTTGCACACTTCTAGGGCAACTGTGGGCAAAATGTGGCCTTCAGATGTTGTTAGATTGCAACTATCATAATCCCTAGCCAGCATAGGCAGTGGTGGGGAATGCTGGAAGCTGCAGTCCAGCAACACTTGGACATTTTCCCCTCCCTTGCTCCACTGGTAGCTGCCAGTTGTTTTTGACTGCCATCCTGTCACTAATGATGGAGATTGTGACTAATATCTTGAGATATCCTGTCCCTTCACCCCCAGAACAGCTTTTTCATGTGTGGTGTTTCTATTCAGTTGGTCAGGGCTTTGTGCATTTTTGTTTGTTTTTAAAAAAGACAAACGTTTAAAAATGATACACATAAATGATGCTTTGTATGATTTGTATTTCTGCATGATTTCTTCTGCTTTCCATTCTGGACTGAGGTTTTCAAAGAACATTTTTCTTGGTGGGCAGAGGGAGGCTTGTGAGTAGTAGTAGGAGAGGAATGTAGGTGTGATGCATGGAGGTGAATGTCATGGCGGTGGCGGCAGTGGAGAAGGACAAAGTCAATGCAGAGTGAGTGGTGCAATCCAGTCCACAGAGGCACCCAAATCTCTTGTTTCCTCCAAGCTACTGGACAGGGGGAAGGTTGAGGAAAAGTGAGCAGTAGAAAGCAATCATCACTGGTCAGTGATCAGAGCTAACAGTGTGGACCCTCCTGCATGAACTTTTCCTTCCAATTAGTATGGAGAATAGTTTGCTCTGCCAGCTACTCTGAGCTGGGGCTGTCACTCCTCTATCTTCTTCCCTGTGGGAGAAAGAAGCAAGGTTGTATGGGAAAGACGGCAAAGTGGTGAAGTGGAGTACTCCCAGACAGTGTTTGCAGGCACCTGCTGAGCCCTGAAGTCTACTATCTAATCCTCAGGACTTAGGTATCGGGGGCACTGCATTGCAGTGGTTCTGGTCCTTCCTCTCGGGTAGGTCCCAGAGGGTGCTGCTCGGGGACAGTAGCTCCAGTAAGAGGGAACTCACTTGTGGGGTCCCACAGGGAGCTATTTTGTCCCCAATGTTGTTTAACATCTATATGAAGCCGCTGGGTGAGATCATACGGAGTTATGGTGCTGGGTGTTATCAGTACACTGATGACACCCAAATCTATTTCCCCATGTCCCGTTTGTCGGCCTCAAAATCCAGTGGTGTCTCCTCTCTCAATGAATGTCTTTGGGCAGTAATGGGCTGGATGAGGAAAAACAGATTGAAGCTGAATCCAGACAAGACGGAGGTACTCACGGTAGCAGCCCCGAAACCAAAAATTGGGTTGCAACCTCCAGTCCTGGATGGGATCACACTCTCCTCCAGTGACTGTTCGCAGTCTGGGGGTGCTCCTTGACTCATCGCTCCTGATGACAAGTCAGGTAAATGTGACGGTCAGGAGTGCCTGCTATCAGCTTCAGCTGATATGCCAGCTGCGCCCTTTTCTGGAAGTAAGGGATCTCGAGACTATTGTGCACATGCTGGTAACCTCACACCTAGACTTCTGTAATGCGCTCTATATGGGGCTTCCCTTGTGCCTGGTTCGGAAACTACAGCTGGTTCAAAACATGGCAGCTAGGCTTGTGTCGGGAACATCCAGGAGGGACCACATCACTTTGGTTTTGAGGTCCCACCACTGGCTGCCGATTGGTTTCTGGGCCTAGTACAAGGTGTTGGTTATTACCTTTAAAGCCCTAAATGGCTTTGGTCCAAGCTATCTCAGAGACCGCCTCCTCCCATACAATCCTCCCCGCACTCTCCGGTCCTTTGGGAGGAACTTGCTGCAGCCTCAAAAATCTAGGCTTGCGGCGACCTCCCCGAGGATTTTTTTCTGTTGTCGCCCCCAGGCTTTGGAACGGCCTGCTGGACGAGATCTGTCAACTAACATCTCTGGACAGCTTCAAAAAGGCTGTCAAGACGGATCTCTTCCGGCAGGCCTTCCTAGACTAAAATATCCCGGCCTCGGGATCTCCCCCCCCCTCCTTAGCTGTGTCTCCATAGCTCCCCTTAGAACTGTAGTTACAGGGGTTTTAAATTGTTGGTATTATTTTCTGTTTTTAATTTGTTATTGTGATTTTAATTGATATATAGTTTAATAACTTTTTAAGGGGGGAGGGAAATATATTGTTTATGTTGTATGTTTTTAATGTCGTAAACTGCCTGGATTGATTTGCCAAAGGGAGGTATAAAAATAAAAATTATTATTATTATTATTATTATTATTCCCTTTCTCCTGTCTACAGTTTGCTGGGA
This sequence comes from Phrynosoma platyrhinos, assembly GCA_020142125.1. Lineage (NCBI taxonomy): Eukaryota > Metazoa > Chordata > Lepidosauria > Squamata > Phrynosomatidae > Phrynosoma > Phrynosoma platyrhinos. The sequence continues at coordinate 36,196,525 of JAIPUX010001232.1, forward strand.
CAGATATCACAATGTGGGAACATTGTACAGAATTCTGTATATATACCATCGCCTGGCTCAACACCCCGCTTGATGGAAATGTCATTCATCAGTGAGCCAGCCAAAGGCACAATGGACCTCCTTCTCCCCATTCAGCTGATGATCAATGAAGTAGGTTGAGTAGGAGTTATGATCGTGGCAGTAGTGTCACAATCATGATACCGTAGTGATCATGAATATGAAACAGTTACAAATGAGTAAATTTAGATAACTGTTCTGTATTCATGATCACTGTTGCCACAATTGCTAACTGTCCTCTAATGTTCTTTACTGGGCGTCAGCTGCATGAGAAGGAGGTCCATTCTGCTAGTGACCAAAACATGAGTGAATGAGTTTCTGTCAAGTTTGGGGGGTGAATCAGGCTAGGAGAAGTTACTAAGGCCTTTTGCAGACTGCTAGAAATAGTGCAAATTGAGTCCACTTTAACTGTCTTGGCTCAGTGCTAGGGAATCATGAGAATTGTATTTTTGTCTGGGACATTGAGCCTTCTCTGTCAGAGAGCTCTGGTGCCACAATAAACTACAGTTCCCATGATTCCTTAGCACTGAGCCAGAACAGTTAAAGTGGCCTCAAGCTGCATTATTTCTGGCAGTCTGTAAAGACCCTTAGTCAAGTTAACCTAATGATAAGAATACTAAACTAAGTAGGTAAACTGCTTTGAGTCCCAATCTGGGAAAAATAACAACAACAACAACAATAATAATAATAATAGAAAAACAGCACTTGCTAAAGTTCCTTTAAAATCTACAACTCTTAGAATACTAGCCAGTATGGCCACTAGTTCTGCTGGCTAGGAAAGTCTGGGATTGCACTCTTAAAAGCGTAACATTTCCATATTCTGAACAAAATGATGGAGGAAGTAAATGGTCACTACTGAAAAAACCTTTCAAGTGGCAATACAGTATGAATCCTTACTGAAACTTTGTTGATACAATCAGTCCTATTGTCCTAATGTGTTAGCTTTATTTCTTAAGTTTTCACATAGCCTTTAAAGGCAAAATTATCCTCATTGTTCAGTCTTGCAGTGTACAGGATTCCTCAGAAATATATATATATATATATATATATATATATATATATATCCCTTAAAATGAATAATATATCTTAATTCCCTTAAAATGAATAATATATCTTTGGCACAGCCATCAATAAAATGCAGATTTGATTGAAATTAAGAATTGTCATGAGTTCTCTCTCATTGTCAGCTGTCACACTGTACATGTTTCTTGGAAAAATAATTCCACAAACACTGGGTCACCACAGAAAAAGCCCTGCCCCTATTAGCCATGGGATCGTTGTTGTTGCGTGCCTCCAAATCATTTTTTACTTATGGCAACCCTAGGTTTCTTCAGAGGGGTTTTTCCATTCCCATTCCCTGAGGCTGAGAGAGTGTGACTTGCCCAAGGTCACCCAATGAGTTTTTATCCTCTGATCTCCAGAGTCGTAGCCCAGCACTCAAACCACTATACCACGCTGGCTCTCACTCATGAGATTATCATCTATAATTTAAAGGCCAGAGCCTAAATTGCCATTTTTAAAATTCATCTGGCTGACAATGTTGCCCTCAAGTATTTAGGCAGGGTTGAAAACTGTGGCACACCAGAGATTTTTAGACTGTAATTCCCAGAATATCTTTCTGTTTGCTCTGCTGGCTAGGACTGATGGGAATAGTAAGAGGAAGGAAATTCTGAAGGGCCATATTATGCACCTCCTGCCTAGCACTTTAAAAACCAAAAACATTACTTCAAGGGTGGGCCTGGAAACAGACCTTGGTGTGTCCATGTCAAGAGCTTTCTAAATTCTAGCACCTTCATTATTTAATCAGCCTAATTATACAGAACAGAGAGAAGGTTCAGAAAACCTTTTCAGGAAGAAATCACAAGGATCAGTTTCCCATTCCACTTGTTGGCTCAAGAGAACAGGGTACGTGGGATTCATTTTCTTTTGGACCAGTAAACTAGCTGGCTGATGGGAAAGTGCAGGAAGGGATAATTTGGACTAATAGAATGATATTTGGGGTGATATCGTCTGGCTGACCTCAGACTTCTCTGTCCTCTCCATTGACAGCTGGTGGTTTCCATGTCAGTAGCAAATCTACCCATGGATGTGGGGTAGAAAATTTTCTTTTTCCTGAATAGTAAATGTTCTGGCTATATTTTTTTAAATGGAAAAATTACTATAACATATATCTGTATCTAATTTATTCATACTCTTCTGGGTTCTTGTACTGCAATCAATCTTGTTAGATGAATGAAATATAAGATATGGAGTTCTAGTTATTCTTCTAAGGAGATAGCCATTAACAAACCCTCATGCCCAAAGGAATAAACTAACAAATGAACACATGGGTAACCTTGTTTTGATTTCACAAAATCTTTTGCTTCTCAATCAGTCACAAGTACAAGTAGTCAAGAAAAATGTGATACGTCATCTGTGCCTACAGACTCAGACATCCCTCGGTAAAATACAATATTCAACTGGTTGTACTGAATCCGATTTTTCTTAACTTGAAATGGAACTGACAAGTACTGCAGAAAGTGAGTGAGTGAAGCTGAAGTTACTACAGTTATATCTCTTCAAAACAAATTTAAACTGTTGATATAAGATATATGAGATACAGTTCTGTTTAGGTATGTGTCCTTAAAATTAATTATTTCTGGTGTAGTAATTTTTTTTTGTTAAACATAAAGAATGTGTTTGCTTTTACATTATTATTTACATTATTGCCAATATTCCAGTAAAATAATCTCCCCACAAAGCTTTGAATGTATTTGAATGTGCTAAATCTTTGAAAATGTTCCAGTTCTGCATTTTCTGGAAAATCCACACCATTCTTCTTGCCCTGTTGAGCAACAGAGAGTTGGAAAAATGGCTTTCATGCTCCTCTTTGTATCTGCATATCTGCCTGCAGAGCTTTGGAAAAATACCTTTTGGCCTATAACTCCCAGAATCTCCTTGAGTGGCACTTCTAGAAGTTGTAGCCCAAAAGGTACCGGTAACCTTTCCAGGATCTATTTGTTTTCCCCCTCTCATGCTCTTTTGGGTTTCCGTAACTGAACATGGATGTTTCTGCTGCTTTTCCTTCACTGTAGGATTTGTTACTAGCAATGGATGAAATAGTCAAATACTGTTTGCTTGTAGAACAATCCTTCGTACGTCTATTAAAAAGTAATTCCCATTGTGTTTCGTAGGGTTTACTTTCAGGTAGAAAAGTAGGATTAAAGTCTTAACCATGTACAAATGGTAATTAGCAAATAATTCAAATGTGAGTGTGAAATCTCTGCCAGGCATCTATGAGTTAGGCGGGAACAGAGGGAATGTGGGGTAGAAACAATTTTTTCTTTGAAAAGACAAAAAAGTAGTATTGATTGTCTTTAAAATGCAGTGGTATTAAACAGTTTGCATTTGGAGATATATAAGGTATAAGACTGGGCTTTTTGTTTGTATATCAGCCTGTTGAAATAAAACTTGCTTCAATGGTATGACACATATTTAGAGCAATATCACCATTTTGAAAATAAAAGAGTAAACCAGCTTTTATCTACATATTTCCAATGCATATGTAAGTGTGCATGGGTATGTATATAACACATATGGATAGATATAAACACATGGGTAAACAGAGACACACAAATACAGTGCCTCCCACTTCTGGAAAAATGATTACAGATACCCCTGTTGTGGCTATGGACTTTACCTTGGGGTTATAGCCATGGGGGTTGTTAAATTTACCACAATTCTACTGATCATAAATTGAACCAGAACTGTATGCATGTGGCACACATACTTAGAGTGGTCATCCTTTGGAATTAAGATTGATAATTGCTTCCTGCCCAGTAAGCATTGGACCACAAGCCAGAATTTGCTGCCATTTAATGGATCAAAAAGCCTACAGTGAACTGCTTAAGCTGTTCTGATGTCAGTGCCAGTTAAGGATGCTTTAATGTATTCTGAATTGCATCCAAGACATTAAGCTTGCATTTGCTTAGTTAACACAAAAATTTTAACAGAGAAGTGAAGAACTATTATTTGATGAGGACATAATCCTTCAAACTCTGGGTCAACTCTAGGCTTACTGTTCCTTAATCATAGGAATATGATATATCCTACAAATAGCAGTTCCTGAGAGAGGGATGACAAGGTAGGTCCAGAACTAAATGTTTCCAACACATTGCACAAATAAGTTTTTTATCCTCTAGAACAGCTTGGTGTCATGGAAATCTCCAAACTCCTTCACACATATAGCATCTTACAGGGGAACATAGGAAACATTTTGTTAATTTTTTCAAATGTGAGAAATGTTTGTCAAGAACTGTGTTGACTACAGCTCCTTGTCAAGCATGCACTGTGTCAGGAAGTGTATACTGTGTAAAACCAGGGTCATCACTTGGGCCCTGGGCAGCTGCCAGGACTAGCAGGGCCAACTGATGACACCTGGTTCCCCCTTTGTAGACTAGTAATGCAAAGCAACTTCTTATTAGAGCTTGATATATGGTGGATGCTGGAGTCTCCTTTGGAGGTTTTCAAACAGAGGCTGGGTGGCCATCTGTGGAGTTGGAAGAGACCTTTGTTTTGATTGTGATTGTGCCTTCCTGCATGGCAGGGAGTTGGAATGGATGGTTATTGAGGTCTCTTCCAACCCTTATGATTTTATATGTCTTTGTCTCTCCTATTATATTGTTCTAGAACCTACATTGAAACTGGAGATTGCTAGTATCAAATCTGGTATTTATATATTGTGCTAAGTATTGTCTTTGGCTCTGTTTAGGTTGTATGTTGCACCCAGAAAGAGCATCCTTCCTCAAGAAAAAGCACTGACTCCTCTGCAGTGGTGTCGACACATTCTGGATAATCCAAGTCCTGAGATGGAGGCTGCAAAGCGCTCTTTGTGCTTCAGGCTAGAACAAGGTAATTCTTAGTTGTCATTCAATGAGTTTCATCACATTTCTCAACTAAGATTTTTCCTTCCTGATTTTAGGCCAGTTTAGTCCATTGAAAATGTACCACAAGAGAATCATCCCATTTGCAAGATGTTCTCAGCTGAATTTTCCTTCATGCATGGAACAAAGTGTAAGGAACAGAGTAGGGATGTGTGAAACCCATCACTGTGTGTTTGTGTGGTGTTTCCTGCTTTTCTGTTCTGTGTTCCAAATATTTACAGCAAGGGTGGACAACTGCATGTGGGCCAGGGACCAATTTTTCCTCCTCCAACTCCTTCCTGCATAGGCTACCCCCCCGCAACACAGTGCTCTGAAATACTTTGATATTCATTTGAGTTCTTCCCAAAATCTTTTGCCAGTTTGAGAAGCATTCAGACAGAATGGAGGGGGATGCTTCAGAGTTTTCTGTGTGAGACTGGCAATGATTTTTCTCAAAAACGCCAAAGAATTTAAAACAGGGGAAGTTGGAAGGCTGTGGGGGGCATTGCAAAAGAAATTGAGAAATTGCAACTGAACACTTGGCACATCTAAATGCGGAGGTTGTTTTCTATTGCTTCCAGTGTGTGTTTGGATAGCCATCTCTGTTCTTTAAAGCTCCTGCTAGCTTGTACAAGAATCACCAGGCAACTGTCTCTTCCATGATCTGGTGGAAGTAATTTGAACAGAATCAGACAGAAGCTGGGTTCAAGATAATTGTTTGAACTGACAAAACCAATATTTTTCATCTACCTGTGGGCTGCGTATACATTTTAGCTTTTTCTCCAGTGTCATCACTTAAGGTTTTAAAAAATTCAAGAACTGTAAGGGCTAGGCAAGCTAACGTGGATCTTAAAGGTTAAACCAATTCAATATTTTCTGAAAGACTGGAAGCTGTTTATGAACTTTTTGAGCAGGAAATCTATTAACAATTCAATAATTTATCATTATAGGTATTAATAACTAAGGTAGGATAAATTATGGTAGGACTGTATTTTCCTCTTTTTTATGGGGTTTTTTTTTTTTTTGCCTTCTTAATACTACATTATAGTTTAGGCTTGCGGAGGCAGAACTCCATGGTGTATTAATTTGTTAAGTCATCATCATCATCACCATCTTATTTATTATATCCTGTCTTTCTCCTGATATAGGGATTCAAGGTGGCTGACAACAAGTAGGTCCAGAACATACTGCAGAAATAATCCAGTTTAACTTTAACTGCCCTGGCTCAGTGCTAGAGAATCCTGGGAATTGTAGTTTATTATGGCACTAGAGTTCACTGACAGAGAAGGCTAAAATGTCTCACAAAATTACATTTCCCAGAATTCACTAGCATTGAGCCAAGGCAGTTAAAGCAGTCTCAAACTGGATTATTTCTGAAGTGTGTTTTGGACCTTAGTTTCTGCCATGTCTAATGTTTTAGTATGATATTTTCGTCTTACTGTTAGGTTAGGCTAGTGTTGATTGTAGTTTTATATATGCATGTATCATCATATATATTTACCTATTCTTTTCTTTTCAGTTTTTTTGTGTTTATTTTAAAAGTATTTTAGAATCCTTAGTATGTTTTGTATTCCTGTATTGTTTAAGTCAAAAATTGACTTAAAAATAACCAAGTAAAATAAAATAAAATAAAATAAAATAAAATAAAATAGTTGTAAGGGCTTGTTCTGCCCCTAGTCTAAAAAGGGAGATACAATTAACTCAGATGTGGATTACTACAATATCTGTAATGCAAGAGACCTGCAAGTTAAAGCAACAGCTTGTTGTGTGCCTTCAAGTTGTTTGACTTATGGCAACCCTAAGACAAACCTATTATGGGTTTTCTTGTCAAGATTTGTTCAGAGATTTGTCATTGCCTTCCCTTTCCCCTGAGGCTGAGAGAGCATGTCATTTGCCCAGTCACCCAGTGAGTTTCATGGCTGAGCAGGAACTGAACCCTTGTCTCCAGAGTCATAGTCCAACACTCAACCAATTATGCCATGCTGGCTATAAACCAGCAGCACAGGCCTCCAAATAGATTTGCTCTTTCCCAAAAAACAGAACTTCATCAGCAGAACAGCATAATTTACTGGTTGAAGGTGTTCCTTATAGAATCCTTGCTATATACAGTGTTCCTCTGAAATTGAGGAATGGTGCATATGATAGTTCAGACAAAGCCAGACTTTGAGTGTATTCCAATTATATTGGCTCTGTGCTTATCAAGGAGCTGTTTTTTGCTCTGAGTCATGGGTGAGGCAGTAGGAAGGCATGAAGTGACTGATGATGCCTGTGTGGTGGTCCAGAGGGGTGCCATCTGTCCAGAATGCAGTCTGAGCACCATCCAGCATCCAGTGGGCTGTGTTGGTGAGGTGAGTGTGGGAAGTGAGTGTGTCTTCATTCTGTTCCCCTCTTGGACTATGTGTCTGAATCATGTTTATAATAAAGGAACGGGGCTTGCAGTGGTTCAGAAAATCCAGAACTTGAATGAGTTTGTTCATGGTTGAATTGATCTTTAATAAATTCAAGACTAGTAAATTATTTTGGGTGTTGAATATACATAGTTGTATCTGCTATGTTGTGTATAACCAAATAGGTGGCCAACTATTCATGAAACAGGAATTTGTGAGCTAAATCCTGTCAAGGTTGACAACAGAGAGATTCTTTGTACTGAATTGGAGAGCATTTTACTTTCAAATATCCTTTGATGTTTGATGGTTCCTCGTTATTATTTGTTTTGTGTTTTTCAGCAATACCTGAGGGAGTTCTAGCCAAACCCATTGCATGTTCTCGTTCATCTTTTTTTCTCTCTCTCAAGGGTTTCCTTTTCCATATGTTACTTTCATTTTTATGGCATGGATCTGACTTTCACCCCAGGATGCTGGAGTTTCAAAGCAATTATTGTAGATGAATGCATGTTACCCTCATTATAAGAACTTGGCACTTAGAAAGGGGGAAGAATTCCCATCAGGTTTTTGTATTACTTCCAATATTCTGACACAACACTGTTGTTACCAAATAATTGGCATTTTATTTGTCACCAAAGTAACCTCTTAATTGGGACATCATCCCATACAATGGGATGTTTAATGGAACTGATGAAGCTGCCACGAATTGTCAGAGCATGATTAAGGGGGGATGCAGACGGGTGGCCATGGGCCGCCCTGGGAAGCAGAGGATTGAGGCTGAGGCTGCCCCATGCCTCGGCCCCAATCCACCCTTTGCTGGCCCTGAAAGGAGCGCTAAAATGCCGCTCCTTCCAGAGTCGGCAAATAGGGTGCCTGAAGAGCCACTGCGCGGCTCTTTTGCACCTCTTCTGAAGCAGCGTGTAAAAATGCTGCACCGGGAGGATGTCCTGATGGCACGCACCATGTGTAGCAGTGCCTGCCGTGATGACGTCCTCGGGAAGGGGTTGGGGCGTGCGGCGTGTGGCTGCCCCTCCCCTTCCCTGCCTCCAAGATGTCACAAAGCTCCATCTGTAGAGACCCTAAGTCTAGTCCAGTATTATTTGCTGTGATAGGCAGTAACTTTCTAAGATTGTTCCTATCTAGCTGCTTGAGGGCCTTTTAATTGGAGATCCAAGGACCTTTTTCTGAGAGCTTGGACTACAATGCCCAGAACCTCCAACTAGAAGATTTTGAGGGTTATGGTTAGAAAGAAACTTTCTTAAGCTTTGCAAACTTTTCTACTCAGCAGGCATTAATCACTCCCCAAGGAAGACTGAACAGTATATACAGCTGTGTTAATCCATAACATTGGTAGGTATATAAAAACAGCCCCCTCCACATAGCAGCAGTACATAGAATAATGCCTAGTATATTTGAAGATTGGCAAAGGACAGTGTAGTAGTGAAGATGTTGGACTTTGGCTGGAGAGACCTGAAGTTGTTTGCAATTTTATTTATTGAATTTATATCCCACCTTTCTCCCTGAATGGGACTGAAAGGCTTACAGATCCAACAATTTATAATAATTTAAAATAGGATTAACCCACTTAATCCTGCCTATCTTCCAGTTAGGATTTGCACCTCTTGTTAAAATATTATTTTACAAAAGTTAAAACAAGCAGTACATAACAGTATTATTCTTTTTAAAAGCATGGTTGAACAACTCTTAAAAACACATTTTAAACAT
>JAIPUX010001232.1:36205691-36217184 GCA_020142125.1 Phrynosoma platyrhinos
AAAAAGGAACATAATATGTCTCTGAGCATTATAAAGCCAATGGCTTAAGATTTTCCAAGTGTTTATTTTCTCAGCACCAGGGAGTAACGTTTTCAAAGTCAACCGGCCAGATCATCCCCATGAAGATCATTTATTTGGTAATGGAAATTAATGGGCCATTGAAAACCATACCACCCCAAAATAATGTTGCTGGGAAAATCTACTTTTCCTCTCAGTTACTATGAGGATTGCAGCTTAGAGTAGTCAGGGAAACCTGATAGGAGTGGCAGACAGTGCATTCCTGCTAATCAAAAGGTTCCTGCATTTCAGACCTGTGAGCCCTTGCTGTACTAAGTACCCCATATGTGTCCTGAAGAGGGTTCGTGTATTAGCAGCTTATGGTTTGAATGTGTGCCCAGCCTTTTGTGTATCTGTCTCAATATATATACACAATAGCTTATTTGTCACCGGTCAGCCAATCTTCCTTCCTCTGACCCTCAGCAAGTGGGTAACATTTCTAAATGACTTTGTCATGGAAGACTGAAATGTAGTGAGGGAAGCTAAAGGATAGTTTGGATGGAGAAGCTTTCTATGGTGTCTTGAACCAGGAAGGACTAAATGCTTTACATGGGAAAAGGAAAACAGGAGGATTTATGTCCTGAGTTGTGAGAAGATCCAGCAGTCAGACCCTTTATTAATGAGGGTCAAGAAGCAAAGAAACAAGGCACAAACAGAAGGCCAGCAAGAAGAAGAACAGGGTAAGGAATGTACCGACAGACAAGCAGTGTTAGACCAGCTCTCTTCCTGCCTAATGTATGGTGAGAAGTACCAATCCAACTTTGCTCCTACCAACCTTGCCACCACCCTTTGTCTCCCTCTGAGAGCAAGACAGATAGTAACAAGACTGTGAAGAACAGTGCTGGTCACACAAAGAAGCCAGTGCTATCGCCACAGGACCGGTCAGGCTCAGTGCTTGGTTTTGATGGGTCCTTCCTCAAAGTAAGGATGGGTGGGATGCTGACTCTGGGAAGCAAGGCTTTCCCAAGTAGTAGCAGTAGACACTCTTCTATACACAGTTTACCCATTCTGGCACTTCACTGCCTGAGGTGGATGCCTCACTATACTTAGTTGGAGGACTGGCCCTGGAAACAAGAACCTTTGGGGAGGAAGGATGGATTGGTTGGAGTTTGGAAAAGGCTGTTCAAGGAGAATGGCATACAAAGTCAACTCTTATTACATAAGGCCAAGGGAGAGGAAAAACTATGTGCTATTTGTGGGAAAAGGTTGAAAAGGCAAGGAAGCTTTGGAGGTCAGGGAAATGAATTTCACATATTGATTTGAAGTAATTGCCGAGACATTTGGCTGCAGGTCTGTGTTGTATATAGTTCCTATGTCAAGTTGTTTTGTGGAAAATTCAGTACAGGGTTATGTAACAGAGCATTTTCAGACAGACCCAGCAAGCAACTTGTAACTGAAATTGAAAATATTAGAGGCGGGAAGTGGCATAAAGAAATATTCTTGGCATATCAGGATGCCTGTTTTGTGACTCATGATAGTCAACAGTAAAAAGCTAGTGCTAATTTTGCCAGAATTACTAATTATCAGGGGTCACCTAGATTTATCTTTCCCCACTTATTGTTACTGAGGAACACCCAGTCTCTGAAACTCAAGGTAACACAGTGTGTATTCATGCATTGGGTGTGTAGTTCAGTTGCTAAGCCCTCCAGTTAAACAGAGCAAATGGCACATGACATGAAGGACTTTTTCCTGAAATCCTAGAAAACCAGTGCCTCAGAGTGGTGACAGCTGGTGACTTCCATGTCAACGGGACAGTGACTCCGTTCTGGGTTTTGGGCTGAATTTTAAAGGAGCTGTTTTCTTCATAAACCAGAATGGGATGTGGAGTTCGCATGTGTGAAAGTGTTCTTATAGGCAGGTCCTAGACTATACTTGGCATAAGACATAACTTCATGAAGGAGGCACTCTGCTCAGTGGAAAGCTGGATGTACTGTACGTATAAAGCAGGGGTAGGCAACCTTTCCCCTTTAAGGGCTGAGGAACTTCAGCTCCCAGGAGCCTCAGCCATGTTGGCCAATAGTCCCATGTTGGCCAATAGCTCCTGGGATTCTGGGAGCTGAAGTCCCTCAGCCCTTAAATGGGACAGGTTGCCTACCCCTGGTATAAAGTATCAGGTTCAATTCCTGCCATCTCAAAAGTTGAAAATAACATTGCTGGGAAGTGCCCTTGTCTGAGACTTTGGTGAAGTAGACCATACCAGTTTAATGAGCTTATCGCACACCCGAAAGAGGCGTCTTACCTCTTCTGGCTTCAATCCCTTATCCGGATACACCTGGATGTTATCACACATAATTCACTGCCGATTCTGCTGTGATCCCACCAGCCACATCCAGCCCGGGTTGAAGCCATGTTCAGCCGGCACTTTTTCAAAAACGGAGGTTTTCTGACTTTAAAAATTGGCCAGCTGAGCGGTTCTTGGATCCGAGTTAGATGTGGCTGGTGGCATCACAACAGAATTGGTGGCAAATTATGTGTGATAACATCCCTGGCTATCCCAGATCGAGGATTGAACCCAGAAGAGGTAAGATGCCTCTTTCAGGTGTGCGATAAGATCCCAGTTTAGGGGTGGATATGGCCACTTAAGGACCCATGAGACCACCAAAGGCCATTTTTGCATTCCCCAAATTACCCCAAAAACATTTTGTTGGCAAAGGTTGCTCTGGAATTTGGATGGCATTTCACTAAAATCCTATTCGATTCAAATGTTTTCCCTGCTTTAAATGACTTGTAGCAATTTTATGGTTTGCTTTCAGTGGCTAGTAGCAGTTTATCATCCAAATTTGGTGGGAAAGGCACAAGCTGGGAAAAGCCAAACTTAAAGTAAACAAAGAGCCTTTACAGACTGCCAGAAATAATGCAGCTTGAGTCCACTTTAACTTCCCTGGCTCAATGCTAGGGAATCATGGGAACTATAGTTTATTGTGGCACCAGAGCTCTCTGACAGAGAAGGCTCAATGTCTCAAAAAAAAATTACAGTTCCCATGATTCCCTAGCACTGAGCCAGGGCAGTTAAAGTGGACTCAAGCAGCATTATTTCTGGCAGTCCGTAAAGGCCCCAAAACACTTTAAATGGGATTTTTGGTGGTCTGCAGTAGGTCTCAGGGGGCAAAATTGTTTGCTACATCTACTAAAGTTGTTCATCCCTAGGCTAGGTAGCTCAGTAGTATAAACAGCTGATATAAGAGAGCTTTATAGATTTCCTAACATTTCATACAGCAGTAATAAAGGAGCAGTCCAGAGATAATAAAGGATCCTATCTCCCTTTCCTGCTCTTCTGATAAAATAAGCATAGACATGCCTGATGCTCACAAGTATCTAGTGTCAAATAATCATTAATTTGTAATTACTTAATTACAAATAACTGGCAATTATTTTCTTTTTCCAGTAACTATAGTTGCTAAATACATTACCTCTGTTCTCATTTGTGGGAGCTGAGATAGCAACAAGGTGAATGGGAGGAGGGTGTGCTTTGTACCACATTGCAGCAACTTGTATTTTTCAAATTTTGTTACAAAGGAACTCATTTATTTACTCTTTGAGAACTGAGAAAGTTTTTATCTTTAATGTAATTGTAGTTGTCACTAACTACATGGGGGTGAAGAGATCTGGAACTATAACTGTAACAATTTGTTTTTTGGTCTAAATACCCTAAAAAGGCACCTGATCTTGGAAGCTAAGCAAGGTCGGTTAGTACTGGTTAGTACTTGGATGGGAGACTGCCAAAGAATACCAGGTGCTATCCTTTATGTTTCAGGGGAAGGTACTGCCAAAACCACCTCTGAGTATTCCTTGCCTATGAAAACCTTATGATTTTTAAGGGGTTGATTTTCATGGGGTTGCCAACAGATGATCTGAAGACGCATAAACACAAAACTGTTTTTTAAACCGATTTTCTAGGCTTTGTATGTCTTAGTGTACAATGAGTTCCATGTTCTGTATTGACATTTCCTTTTATGCATTTTTTTAAAATGTGAAAGCAGAGAAAGAGAGAGCCAATCCTAGACAGACAGACCCAAGAGCAATTAGAGATAGTGATATATGTGAAGTGACTGTAAATGTGAGTGAAGCAGTAGAAACTGAGCTGATGGCAGATTTTCCCCATTGCTAGCAAGATGGCTGATGAATCTATCACCATAGTTATGAAACTCATTGCATTTCAAAACAACAAGAATAAACACAATAAGACAGGATCAACTGTTGCACACACATGAACAGAAAAGAATCTGAATTCAAACAGATATTTCAAAAGAGTACTGCCAATTCGGTATTGAGGACTAGTGCGTCTGAGATACATGATCACATTTTTTGACTTATTTAATTGTGATTTTTCATCCCTGCCCCTCATTTGCTGGCACACATTTCTTTAGTTTTCTTTTGCATGAGCTACTTCTCAGTGTTCCCCATCTGTCAAACAGGCAGATGTTTGCCAGACTATTCTGTTATGTTATATGTGTGAGACTTGATGTATAGGCTCAGATTTTCTACTTGAATTCTGCAACATGCATTCTTATTAAAAACATGAAAACTCTTCACCAGTCTCTTGGGATGTTTTTATATTTATTACAGAAAACCAGGATGGGCAAAAAGTGCTGGTGAGCCATTTCCCCTGCACAATCAGTGCGGTCCAAAAATCAAACAAGAAGCGATATAACATTCATCCAGTTGTGCAGGGAGTGACACTGTGGCACAATTGGATGAATGTAATATCGCTTCTTGTTTGGTTTTTGGACCATAGCAAGCTGCAAGGTGCCCAAAACTAGGATGCAAATTGAAAAACACTGGTAAATATTTTTTTAAAAAAAAAAAAAGTGGGAAGGATCAGGGAGTTTGGGGGATGTCTTGAGGAGCTTTGAGGGGGGCTGCAAAACAGTGGCCCAGGGGCCACAGGCAGCTAATAAACCACATTTCCCCCACCCTTACTTTAGCGAAATCAGCTCCCGGGGGCTTGTATAGATTGTACTGATGAAAGCATATAATACAGCAGTCTGTGCTGTAGGAGCTGCAGTAATCCTAGGGTTTTCTGCATTTTATACTGATTTCAGTTAGACAAAGAGTATCTGTAATGGTTGAACTCTTCCTACTCCAGTCTTTTTCCTTCCTAATCACCTTTTTCTTTTTTGCTTGACTCTTCTGAGCAAATCCTGTAGTTATTTGGGCAACAAACCTACCCAGGGATAGTGTGTGTGTAATGTGTGTGGGCAGACTATACAAGTGCTGCAGTGTGATTAGGGTTTCCTCTGACAAATGAAACCTTATAAGAGCTAGATCATACAGGGCATTGCAGTACAGATTTTTGATGTTTGTCGTCTTGTTTCTGTCTGGGCCAAATGTCTCTGAGAGTTATATTTCCATTTTTAAGCTTCTGTGCTTGAACTGTCTCATCAGTTCACATGAGATGTTGATCTAGCAGAAGCTGGCATAGCAAGAGTTCTCAGTGTTCTGAACTGCTGCTGAGCTTAGAGGAGAATGATTGTGTGTACATTTTCCATTTTGTCTGTGTGAAAAAATGATCACAAGCATAGTGGAAATATGGTTTGGCTTTAATTTTTTTTTCTTGAAGTAAATGGTTAAGTCACAGTACCCAAAGGCTTAAAGAATGGTCTTCTTTAATGTGGCATAGACTGTAATAAACAGAACATTTGGTATACAGTAATTACAATTAATGCTAAACTGTGGGTGGATCTGGTATACTTCTGGCAGAATTCAGTGGCTCAGTTTGAAAGAACTGCTGTTTATTTCACTAAAATAGGGCTGGGTTGAACTGTAGCCCCCATCACCTCCCTTTATATAAACACTAGATGTTGTTGAACTGCAGCTCCCATCTTCCTCCCACTGGCTGGGCTGATTAGGGCTAATGGGATCTCTATTCCAGAAACATTTGAAAGGCCACACATTTCCCAATCCATGGTTTAACTTTTCAAATCAAACCTGCTTCCTAACTATGGTTTGGCACCAACACAACAAAATTTGAAACCCTGATATGAAATTAGTTTGTTAACCACAGCTTGCATTATCTATAGTTTCCGGCAGAGTATGGAAAAGTTACTGTTTTGGATTACAGCTCTCATACTTCCCCAGCTGGACTGGAGAATTTGGGGAGCTATAGTCTAAAAATTAACATTTCCAAAACACACAAGTTTCCTGCTATATCTAAATTTAGTAATTACAGTAAAGTTTATGCCATTTTCTGTGACCATGGCATTGAACAGCTCTAAAATGGAATCTCTCCATCACTTAAGCAGATTTTTCTAGTGCTTTCCAAGACCATTTCTGCCAATCTAGAAAGTTTTGAATTTCCCAGCCACATTAAAGCTGTAAAATCTGTAGCCTCATTTCTAAGCTGCCCTCGGGGGCGGGGGGGGAGAGACATAAAGAAACTAAAGAAGGGGATGACAACGTGAGATGCCTCAGATGTTATTGTACTGCAGCTCCCAGCATTCCTCATCATTATTTATGCTGGCTAGAACCACTGGACTCTACAGTCCAACATCAACTGGATACACAGACTTTGCCAACCACTGGACCAAAGGAACTTTTCATCATCTTTACTCAGAACACACTTTAACAAATCTCAGAAAAGGAACTTTTTAGCTCACAATTCCCAGACCCCCCTAGCCAACATGGGCTCTATGGATTAGCATGCTTTCTGTGGATTGGCATACTTCAAAGCACCTCCTACAACAGTGATGGTGAACCTTTTAGAGACCGAATGCCCAAACTGCAAGCCAAAACCCACTTATTTATCACAAAGTACCACTTCCCCCTGGCTTTATAGTAACAAACTCTGGCGAACTATGTGCTGGGGGGGGGCGCATGGGCCCACAGAGAGGGCTCAGCCCAGTCGGTGGCAGAAAACCCTCAGTGCTGTGCCATAGGTTTGCCACCACTGTCCTACGACATTTATCATTTAAAATCTACAGTCAGATTAAACATTCTTCTCTCTCTCTCATGGAGGAAAAGCCTGTGCAAATGCTCACCATCCATTGGGCAGCTCTCTGGGATAGCCTTCTGAGACAAAACAGATGAAACCTGCAAAGAAGGCATCTCTATCCTGTATGCTACACATATCTATATAATCAAGCTCCATCTTAGTGCTTGGGGACAAAGTGAACATCAAGTTTGTGCTCAGTCCTCTAATGATCTAGTGGATTTTTTGCAGGTCCACGCTCACTACGTCTTTTGTGGCCCGGGCAAATGTCTTTTGTCATTAGACCATCTTTGTTTGGTGCATCATGAAACTGCTACACCTTCAGCTGCCTGAGAAAGTAAGGGCCACATTCTGGATGATCTCTGGGATTGATGCCTTCCTTGGGGTAGCTGTATCACATACAGGTTTCAGCCCTCAAATATATTCACTGAACCATGGCCGCAAGGAAAGCAGCCATTTCAGGAGCAAGGTGGTCTTCAATGGCTTTCTAAATAAATACTGAGTGGGCAATTAGCTGTACCTCATCACAGTTCATGGAGAAGGTCATGGGAAAGATTACCAACAGAGCGATCCTTATTATCAAAGCAGAGAGCTTTGTGCCCTTGGCATGGATGTCTAGCACATAGTACGACTGAATTGTTTATGACAGGCATTATTATGATTATTACATAAACTGGAGAACTGGCCAGAAAGAGAGGCTCCTGAACCGACAGACAATTCCTCGTATTGTCTATGTTGCGTTTTTCAGGAGAGGAGTGTGGGCAATTACATCCTTTCCTATTCAGAATATTCAAGCCAAAAGGCAAACTTGTGCCTGGGAAAGGTTTCACACCTCTCAAGAGCAGCTGATAACTCCAGAATATATTCACACCTGTCTTTTCCATTTCCTTAACCACAAATACAGATCTCTTACTGAGGTGGTTCTTGCTGTCCCAGCTGCAATAACAAGATGCTTTGTTCAGGATGGGTCTTCTTGTCACTGTAGTTATTGTGGCAAACCAATGAATGCAGCTCATACATGTGTGGTTGAACGCATCTGTGGGTGACAGCATGCAGGCCATTAATTGGCCTTGGCAAATGACCAGACTGTTACAAAACTGCATCTTGTGTCTAAATAGAATCACAAAGGCCCTTTTAAGCACATCTTTTTTCTTTTTCACTGATGAATTACAATAGCAAAATGTTAGCCCTAGCTTTTAAATTACAGGGTCAACACTTTGACTTTTCTTGAGTTTTCTCCTCAAAGAAGAGCTGCTTGCCTGCTCTTAAAATATATTTTCTGTTGGCGTATTTGACTAATTTATTCAGTTATTACAGTTAGTAACGTGATAGACCCAACTAGATTTTAGTAGAACAGCAGGCCTGCACAACAGACCTGCACAACCAAGATGTGAAAACATCACAGGCTTTTCAAGGCCCAAATGCGCTGCAGTATTTGCAGAGACAACCCAGATTATTTTGCTGCCTGTGGTAAAGGGGAACATGCCACCCCACTGTTACATACACAGAAACTGTATATTAATTCATACACATCAGTTGTCTAACTTAATAGGGCAGATAAACAGGTCATTGTTTTTGTTACCTGTTTACAACATCAATTTTATTTTGTTATCTATTTACAACATCAATGGCAAACTAGTGATCTCAGTAGTGAAACTACAGTCAATCCTCCATATGCACAGATTTTTTAATCCACAGATTCAATCATCCATGGATTCAAAATATTCAAGATATATATAAATTCCAATAAGCAAACCTTGATGTTGCCATTTTATATAAGGGATACTATTTTATTGTGCCATTGTATTTAATAGGACTTGAGCATCCACAGATTTTGGTATCCATGGGTGTGTGTGTCCTGGAACCAAACCCCAGTGGATACCAAGGGTCCAGTGTATTTGGGGGTCCTTACAACTTCACTACTGAGATCATTAGTTTGCCATCCCTAAGCAAAAATAAAATAAAACTGATATTGTAAATAGGTAACAAAACTTATGACCTTTTTGCCATAATAGGTTTGACAACTGGTATGTATGAATTAATATACAGTTTCTATATATATTATAGTGGGGTGACATATTTTCCTTTGCCTGTTTGAGGATCCTTACAGCTAGCCTCAGGGGAAGGCAATGACAAACCTCCTCTGAATAAATCTTGCCAAGAAAACCCCATGATGCCTTATGGTCGACATAAGTTGGAAACAACTTGAAGGCACCCACACAACCTAGCTGAATTGTAAGGGAGATACGTTTGCTGATAGGTTCAGTCCCTGCATGTATGCATGTGGGTATGTGTGTGGTTCAAAGTTTTTAATTTGTAAAACTATCATATGTTTTACATATTTGGAATGTTATATCTCTTTTGGGGATTCAGGTTCTGGAGTCCTGTTTGACAGAGGTTTTGCTGTATGTTACTGTGGGTCTATTCATCCAGCTTCTGGACCATATTCTGGAGGATAGGTTGGGCATTGTGAATAAAGAGCTTCCTTGTGTCTGCATTGTTTGTTTATTTATTTATTTATTTATTTATTTACATGTTTATCTTGCTCTCTCCACAGTAGCCAAGGTCTCTATGGGTTTCCTTTCCCCCAGTTTTAGGAGATTATCGCACTTGTAAAAACCTGGTTTACCTCTCCCAAGCTGAATTCTAATCCAGGAGACAGCCAGGTCCTATCGCATGAGTTTAGCTGCTGAATCCGCTGGTCAAATACAGCCTGGCTGCATCCGAGGGTCCGGATCAGGTTTTCTGACTTTGAAAAGTGGCTTGCAGAGTGCTCCCAAGACCCTGGATGCAGCCAGGCTGGATTTGGCTGGTGGATTTGGCGGCAAAACTTGTGCGATAAGACCCGGCTGCCTCCCAAATTAAAATTCAGCTCAGGAGAGGTAAGCTGGGTTTTTTTTCCCCAAGTGAGATAATTTCTTTAGTTTCAACAAACCAACCCAATAAATTAGGACTTGAGATGGTGAATAACTTGAGATCAGCCAATAAGCTTCATGACTTCAGTGAGGATTTGGACATTAACGAATTGGCCCAAGGACTCGGGCAGTTATTTTTTCAAAAGCATTTAGCTTCCTTTCTATGCCAAAGTAGTTTCCTGCCACCACAATTATCAAAGCAGCATCATTTATATACCGCTTCATATCGCGCTATGGGATGTCTAAGTGGTTTACAACTGTAAGCTCATTGCCCCCCAACAGCCGGGTACTCATTTTAGCGACCTCGGAAGGATGCAGGCCTGAATCTAGCCTGAGCCCTGGCTAGTACTGAACTTGCAAATTATAGTTTTAAAGTAACTGTTTTCTCTTACTAAAAAGGAACTCAAGTAATTACATAATGTTACCTTTTAACCAGAACTTGAGTCATGCCATCTTCCTCCTCTGCTGTTTTGTGAGCCACACTTGGAGAACTATAAAAATAACTTTTAAAATCATGGATATATTGCAAAAAACATAAATGTTTTCCTTTTTAAATCACAGGATTAATGTAATACAGATTGTTGTTGTTGTTGTTGTTGTTGTTGTTGTTGTTGTTGTTGTGTGCCTTCAAGTTGTTTCTGACTAATGGTGACCTTAAGGTGAACCTATCACAGGGTTTTCTTGGCAAGTTTTGTTCAGAGGGGGTTTGGCTTTGCCTTTCTCTGAGGCTGAGAGAGTGTGACATGCCCAAGTTCACCTAGGGAGTTTTTTAATGAAGTGGGGATTTTAGCGCTAGTCTCCAGAGTCGGCGTCCTATGCTCAAACCAGTATACCATGCTGGCTCTATAAAAATATAGTTATGTCCTCATTATTGGGGGAAATAATTAATTGCTAGTTATTAGTAATTAGTTATTTCTAAGATCTTCTCACTGCTAGTTCAGTACTATAAGCACTGTTCACTTATAGCTTTCTGAACTATACATAAACCTTTATTTTTGATGCAAAGAGGAAGTTTGTCTTTCACTTAGAAAACATGTTCTGAAGAATATTTTTATACACACCATAAGACCTGTCCTGTGATTTTATAGATGTGACTGTGATGCATATGTGAGATGCCCATCCCCAAGAGTGCAAATATGCATTAAAAATATTCATGCTTATGTAACTTAGAATTTCATGTTGGTAAAAGGAAGAAATATTTATGTCTGGTAGCTTAAAAGCTTATGAAGGGGATTAAGTTTGTTTTTTAGCACTTGATGAGTGTGTCTGTACTCTACTGTCCTGTAGCTTAAGTCTCAGCTCAGTTATGTCCTAATTAAACAAACCTACCAATATTCTGTTTTTATGGATTATTTATTTATTTAAGAAAACTAGTATTGACTATATAATAGGCATAGGAGCTCCCCCTATAGATGCTTCAATTTCACTTTTTTATATTTCATTTTAGCTGAAACAAAGGGCCTCTGCAGACGACTAATAAAGTCGTCTCCGAGGCCTGGAAGAGGAGTGGCAGCCGCACGTGCGGCGCCCCTTCCTCTTCCCGAGGTTGCCCCTGGAGCTGCCGGCCCTCCGCACGGCTGGCGCTCCGGAGGC
>JAIPUX010001232.1:36217381-36238337 GCA_020142125.1 Phrynosoma platyrhinos
TTAGCAGCTGGAAAAACATACAATATCAATTCCCTCTTACCAATAAAGAAAAAATGTCAAAATAGACATAATCCAGACTGTTGGATAAAAGTATTGTTACAATCATAAATAAAGTAATAAACTGACAAAATACAAAAAATAAGTATATTACAATAAGCATGGTACTTGTATTCTGTAAACAAATGCAAACGTTTATATTTAGTTTTACCATTATGTAACATGTGTATTAATTGCTATTAAAAATTTCTAACTCTGCTATGTATCACCATATTTCTGTAATCAAAATGTTTTCACAGTTTTATCTTTTCTTGGGGAAATTCATTTATGCATTTTTTTAAAAAAATCTATCCTGCATCTCCAGACTTAATGCAGCTGACACCATCTATATTAAAATGCATTGGATGGGAAAATGTTAAAATACTCCATTCCAAACTTATCTTGTTTCTGAAGATTTACATCTTGTCTTTGCTCTTGCTTTATTTTTGTTTCTCAACACTACCCCCCAACATTTTCAGCGACCGACAGTACATTCCTATCCTTGTTTATTCAGAAGTCAGTCCCACAGAATTCAGTGGGATACATTCCCAGGCGAATGTATATAAGACTGCAACCTTAGGCTGCAATCCCATACCCATTGCCACTGGACCGAGTGGGACTTGCTTCTGAGTAAACAGTGGACCCATTCACACTACACAATTATAACACTATTATCCCACTTTTAATTGACTTGATACTGTCCTATAGAATCCTGAAAACTGCATTTGAGAGAGGGGCATTTGGAGTCTTCAGCCTCTTTGTCTGACTAAACTACAAATCCCAGGATTCCACAGGATGGAATCATGACAGCTAAAGTGGAATAAAAGTACTATAATTCTGTTAGAATCGTCCAAGCCATTTATTCCCCATCACCATGTACGGATGTGAGAGCTGAACAATGAAGAAAGTGGATAAAAAGAAAATCAACTCATTTGAGATGTGGTACTGAAGAAGAGTGCTGAGGATAGCCAAGAAAACAAATTCTGAACTCTGCCTGGAAGCCAAGATGGTTAAATTGAGGCTGTTGTACTTTGGCCACACCATGAGAAAGCATGACTCATTAGAAAAGACAATAATGCTAGGAAAGCTAGAAGGCAATAGAAAGAGAGGAAGACCACATACCAGTTGGCTAGACTCAGCTAGAGAGGCTACAGGACTGAATCCACAAGACCTAAGCAAAGCAATATAAGATAGTGGAGCTTGGAGATGTTTCATCCACAGGGTTTCCATGAGTCACGATCGACTTGAGGGCAGCTAACAACAACAGTTCTGTAGTGTGGATGGGTCCAGTGACAATTAAAGGTTTGCACTGTTAGACAGTTGTAGTCCCCGACCAGTGGCAACTGGAGGAGCCCATGCCAATGACTGTGTTTTGGCTAGAACTTTAAACTTTAGTCGGAAATATCTGTGGTACAGAGTTTTGCATCTCAGATTGCTTCCTTAAGGTTAAGAGGAATATCCAAGAGCAGATTCACTGCCAGTACAGCCACAGACACCTTCCTAACAGGCAGTGTTGCTAAACATAATCTGACATCTTTCTTTTCTGTGTCCATTAACAGCTAGTCGATGGCGGAGTCTCTTCTCTTCATCTGTCTCCCTGGCTTTCCCCTATAGCCCTGTCGCAAGGCTCACTCCATATAGCAATGGCTTTAACACTCCTGCCTTCTCTAAAACCTTCAGTAAAGCAATATTAACACCTGAAAGAACAGGTAATGCTTTCTTACTAACATAGCACTCTAATATAAGGCCTAGAGTCAGTTCCTCTTGAATTTGATCATGTGTTGAGATATTTAACCTTTCAGCTTACCAGATCTGACATGATAAGAATTTTTGGACATGTTATGACCTGTTCTTGCATAAAATGGAAAGGGGATTACTTTCCTTTGCCAAATATAAACATTACAGTATACATTTACATGAAAACAAGTATATGAGTAAGGGAACATTCAGCAGGGCTTGAGCTGGACTCTCTGACCCTGGCCCCTCACAACCCCCAGCATGGCACTATGGTGTGGCATTGTGCAAACATTCAGACAATCACTTCAGTAGCAGCACTGCTGAGTGATAATCTTTTTTTGGGGGGGGGGAGCATGCTGTGGAAGTGTGTGGTGGGACACTGGAAGACATTTTGCTAAGGGTTTCCCCAACTGGAGCTGGCCTTGGCTTGGAGCATTCTTTGAGAGACCCAGATTTGACCCTGGAATTGAGCCAAGCAGGGAAGGAAAGTGTTTGACAAGGGAGACATGAGAAAGGGAGATTTATCTCTCCTCATCTGCTGCTTCTTTTCATGTTTTTTGAAAAAATAGATACTCCTGGAGCTGCCTCCTTCCCGTCTTGTAAGTAGTGCAGTTTCCCAAATATGACCATTTCTATGTTGTTGGAGAGCAAGGAGAATCCAGCTATTTTTCTTTTACTGGGACAGGGATTGGCAGAGACCTCCTGGGAGCCCCCTGCAGATGACATCCTTGCAGCATGACAGCCACAGAAAAATAGTTGGATGTATCCTCTCCAGCAACACAGAAATGGCTGTTGGGGTGTGTGTGTGTGTGTGTGTGTGTGTGTGAACTGCTTACTGGGTGGGTGGGGGATTTTGCTTGCTATGTGGCTGGAACAAAATTCTCACCTCTGCAGCAAACCCAAAGAGTGAATTGTGATGGTGTAACTGTGAGTTAGGCCCTTGTAATTCACTCTCAGCATGCCAGCCATTGTGTATGTGGTTTAAGCACCACAGTTTCCAGGAATTCAAATCTGACTCTTGTCTATATAATCTATATCGAGGCTTTTGTTTTTCCATGTATCTGCCCGCCCAATGTATGGAATTGTAAATAAAAGCCTGCTAATCTTTTTTCTGCTTTTGAAGTTGAATGCCCTCTGCCATAGATCTAGAGTGGCTGGGGATGGTGGAAGATGTACTACAGCAGCAGCTTGGAGAGGGGGGATGTGGGATTCATGTCTGTATACCTAATTAACTAACAAATGGGGAAAAAACACAGACGTAGAATGTCTAACTAGAAATGCCTTGTCTGACACTGGACTGCAATTCTGTACTATACTCTTACCTGTAGACATTGCTCCTTTAAGAAACATGATGATTTAAAAAGAGACAACAGAATTTAAAACCATGTGTTGGTATTCTAATGCAGCTTTGAATATATGAGTTTTGTTTTGATGGAGCTTTGAACATATGAACCTGGAATGTTGTGTTCACAGTAGCAGTGCAGACACCTTGTTTAATGCCTAAGGGTTTTGTGTTGTGTTCTACAGGCTGCCTTTCTAGAAACTCTCCTCTTAGCCCCCAGTCCTCCATAGACAGTGAACTGAGCACCTCTGAACTAGAAGATGACTCTATCTCCATGGGATATAAACTGCAAGACCTCACTGATGTCCAGATCATGGCTCGGCTACAAGAAGAGAGTAGGCTATTCATTCTATTCATCCCCTCACCCAAATACTTTTGCTTGCTTGAAATCTGTTTTTGCATCTGGAAAAAACACTTGGCCCTAACAATGTGTATGAAATATCTTGAGATGTAAAAGTGTAGCTGAGTAGCAATTTTGTGTTTAGCACTAGATGAACTGTGAAGAGAATTCTAATGAGGCAAAGGGACTAAGGGTTTCTTTTTTGTGGGGGGGGGGGCTAATGACAGACATAAGGAGAAAAATGCTATCTGTCTGTTTTCGTTGACGGAGTAAAATTGATGCACACTAAGCAGGCATCATTTAAAAGCCATGCCATATGGAGAAAGATGAAGGAGCTCAACTTAACAAAAGTTTTTCAAGTATCTTTGGGGCGTTGCAGACCGGCCTAAAGGACTGGCCTGGAGGTGGAGTTGGGACAGGGCAGCTGCACGCCAGCTGTCCAACCCCAGCCTGACACCATCCTGATGCCACGCGTCCGTTTGCATGGCACACGGTGTCAGGACGCCTTCCCGGCGCAGCATGCAAACACAATGCACCGAAAGGGTGCATTTTGCCATTCTTTTCGGGGTCGCAAAAGGAAGAATCGGGGCCAGGGCGTGCAGTTGCTATGGCCCCAATCCACCACTCTCAGGGGCAGTGCTCTGCCACCCCTTTAAGCCGATCTGCATCCAATAGAATTCAAATTTTATAGCATTGCAATTTCTTCCCTACCATTTAGCTAGTGAACCCAAAGTTAGTTGGGTCTTCTGTCTCATCAGTAGCACTAATTTAATGATAGCTACAGGGGATTTTTTTACCCCCAGTATGTCAATCTATAAAGGCTTACTGTGACATCACAACACCCCAGCCAATGGCATTGAGGAAGATGCTGATAGAGCCGTAAGAAGCTGAGATTAGGAATGAAGGAAATGGAAAATACTAGATCACTGGAGAAATGCCAAAAACGTCAAACATGTACTTTATACATTTGTGTCATTGTGGCATATTTTGCACATGGTTACCAGTGGTCTAATTACAAAAAAATAGAAAAGAATGACACTTTCAGAGAGTAAGTAGTCTGTGAATTTCCTTCTTATATAAAAGAGCAGAGAATCTGATCTAGATAGGTCTTACGGGGCAGAAAATCCCATAGCCTGAGTGACACAGCAGAGAAGGTCCTTCCTCTGGGAATTGAGATGCTTGGACTACCCCTCTTACTAACACATTATGAAAGATAATATTGATTAAAATAATAAATTGGCATAGCCCTGTTTCTTTGCTTAATTCTCTTGACAGAGGAGCACACTGTCATATTACATTTTAAACATACTGGTTTGCCCTCATTAGTAACTTTGTATTCTGAAGATAAGGACAGATATCATGTAAAAATGGCTGTGAATGCAGCTGCAGTTTCATGGATTTCCTTCCTGCCAAGTTGCATCTATCATCTGTCTGTATTATGGCACCATTCT
This sequence comes from Phrynosoma platyrhinos, assembly GCA_020142125.1. Lineage (NCBI taxonomy): Eukaryota > Metazoa > Chordata > Lepidosauria > Squamata > Phrynosomatidae > Phrynosoma > Phrynosoma platyrhinos. Next base: position 36,222,288 of record JAIPUX010001232.1, read on the forward strand.
TTAACATTCTTCAATGTGGTGTCTTTCAGATGTATTGGACTACAATTCTTAGTGTGCTTAGCCAACACAGTAATTGACCAAACTGGCTGGGATGATAAGAACTGTAGTGTGAAGCATAGGGATCATATTGAGGAAGGCTACATCATGGCTTCATGTGTCATGCTAATATCAAGGAAACCACACAAATACCTCATGTGTCTTCTCAATGCTGCAAAATGGGACTCTGAGGCAAGAATGGGTGATACAAAACCACTGATGTCATTGTCCATTTGGTACACTGAACCCTTCCTCCTCTCTTTACAGGTCTGAGGCAAGACTATGCTTCTACTTCAGCATCCGTCTCAAGAAACAGCTCCAGCTTGTCTCTTCATTCAGGCAAGAAAGGGGCAAGCAGTGATCAGGAGTTTGATCGCTACAGCCTAGAGGACGAGGAAGAAGAATTTGACCACCTGCCTCCTCCACAGCCACGACTCACCCGCTGTTCCCCGTTCCAAAGAGGAATTCCCCATTCACAGACTTTCTCCAGTATACGGGACTGCAGAAGGAGCCCAACCTCCCCATATTTTCCCTCAAATAATTATCAGCAGCCACAGTGTTATTCACCTCAGGCCCAAAGTCCTCTTGAGCCTCAACCAAACAGGATTAATGGAGGTAAGAATGAGTGGCTGTGGCCTTATTTTGCCCTCTCCCTCATGTATACTCTTTATCGGTCTTTATTATTGTTATAATTAATTTATTATAGTATATTAATTAATTATTCATTCATATCTTGCATTTCCCCAAAATTGGGATTCAGAGTGGTTCCAGGGATTTTTTTCAGGGGTGGTCAGTGCATGCATTCTTGGAGGCCATTTGCTTGTCCAAGCAGTGGTTGAGGACCAAAAATGTTCCTGGCAATACAAACTGACCTCCAGTACATTATGGTCAGGATCTGTAACAGGGGAAAATAGATCAGCCAAATTCCAGCCCATCTCACTTTCCAATATAATTTTCATAAACCCTTTTTTATGCATTCCTCTGAACTTTTCAGCTCTGCACAAGCATTTGTATATGAATAACTATAGAAATCATTGTTTTAAAATGTGAATAATAATAATAATAATAATAATAATAATAATAATAATAATAATAATAATAATAATTTATATCCCGCCCCTCTGCTGATGCAATCAGGGCGGCTTACATCATTAAAACACCATAAATATACAATCCCCAAACCCACCCACCCCTTAAAATAGTATTAAACAATGGAGAATTAAAACAACAACAAGACAATAACAAAACAACTATGATAAGTCACAGTGGCAGAGCAGACAGCTAACAATAAATGCAATAACAATAGAAGAAGGGATTGTCTGGCTCTTGAGGTCGGGAGATCTAATCAGGAAAGGCCTGCCAGAAGAGATCCGTCATAACAGCTTTTTAAAAGCTATTTAAGATGGTGATATAATGGATCTTGTCCAGCAGGCCATTCCATAATCTGGGAGCGGTTGCTGAAAAGGCCCTCTGGGAGGTTGCAGATAGCCTAGCTTTCATAGGCTGAAGCAAATTCCTCCCAGAGGACCTTACTGCACGGGGTGGATTATATGGAAGGAGGTGGTCCCAGAGATAGGTTGGACCCAAGCCATTTAGGGCTTTAAAGGTAATAACCAACACCTTGTACTGTGCCCAGAAACTAATATGCAGCAAGTGAAATGACTTTAAAACAGGTATTATGTGGTCTCTCTTCATTGTTCCCGAGATCAATATCCTGGCTGCCATATTCTTTACTAATTGGAGTTTCCAGACCAAGCATGAGGGTAGCCCCACGTTTCTCCTCTATCTATCTATCTATCTATCTATCTTCCAAATGTGGACAATGTTACTTTTTGGACTGCAACTTCCAGAGTGCCAGCATGAGAGTTGTAGTTCAAGAAAGTAAACTTAGGAGAGAGTGTTGTTCATTAGTACACAAGAATCACAATGGCTTATGGTGAGCATGCACAACCTGTGTCTCACCAAGCCAAATGCTGCCCACTAGGAATACGTAGGGGATGTCCCCATAGGGAAAAGGCTTCCATGTGGCTCGAGTAATACAGGCATTAGCCCTGTCTTGGAAATCCAAAGTTTTGGAATACTATAGGACTATTTTGTAGCCTATGCTTAGTGGGGGGAATTCCTATTAACCCCTGGTGCTTTACACTCTTGAGCTGATACTGAACTGTTATTGTCCTAACATAATTTCTTGTGGATCATAATTCAAATGGTGGATGTTTTGAATATCAGATACTAGGAACAGACAGTAGGAAAATTGTTACCTTTATGCCTCCTCTTGGCCAGACAGATCCTTCTGGGAAGTTTCCACTATTGAAAACAGAAAGCTACATTCAGTGGTCCTTTAACCAAATTCAGAAGTTCTTTCTTATCCTTTTACATTTTAGTGAGAGCCTGCTTGCCCACAGGCATTTCCTAACACTGAAAATCACTTGCTTTTACTGCAGACAAACTGCGAAGGAGCATGCCTAACTTAGCACGAATGCCAAGCACCCCCACCATCAGTACAAACATCAGCTCCACCATCACTGTGAGGAACAGTCTCAGCTTTGATTCTAATTTGCACGGAGCTGGTAATGGGATATCAAGAATACAGTCTTGCAGTAAGTGTGAAAGCTTTTCCCACATTTATTTTTGGGCAGAAAGATTTGGGCTGAATATAAGGTTCTAGAGTTTTTGTGTTGTTCTTGCACTTTGAGGAGAATTACTTTGAACTGTTGAGTTATTGTTGTTGTTTTTCAATTTAGGAGTTTAAAACGTTGAGGCCTTATGTTTTATCCATCAACTCTGTGCCATAAAACAGCTGCTGGTACTACCAAGTACAGAATTGCATATGTCTTGAGTGCTTTAACAGCAATTCCTAGTGACAATTTGTACAATGCCATATTTAGCACCTGCTGCTTAAGCTGTACTTTCATTATTTTAGCAGTGAAGTATAAAACTGAGGTATGTGATTCCTGAAATAATTTGCATTTTATAAGCAGTCGTATTGTAGCTTTGCAGTCATTTTGAAGGATATGAAAAATGTACACCCGCAAATTACAATTCCAACTAAACTTAAACTAAACTTCACTTGCTAGAGCTCACAGTATTGAATCTCACTTGCTAGAGTTCACCAAAATAAATCTAGAATTCTTTTAGGTGCTAAAACTGGAAGAGATATACATTAGAGATTTAAAGTTATGTAAGAGTTATACCATTGTCCAAAGGAACCCTGGAAATTGTAGCAAAAACAATGATTCCTCAAAGACAACAGTGCTATCAGGACAGACGTCTTCCGGAATGTAAACCTGAAGGCTTTTATTGATTTTATGTAGGCCTCTCTGGAAGATCTTTCAGCTGAATGGAAAGGGGAAATGCTTAAATAAATAATAAGTATTTATGGATTATAGTCCACTTCATCAGACGCAGATGTAGTCCTCTGAAAGAAGCCAACAATGTGGAAAGCTCTCAGCAAACTATAGTTCCCAGGGTTGCCTGGGGTTGACCATGATGGTCTGGCATGAAGCAATATAAGTGTTCAGTGTATATTTAATAGTGGAGCCTCAGTGGTGAGAGTCTTGAGTAAATAATACTTAAGCACTCTCTTAGGGCCCTTTCACACTACAGGGTTGTAGCACTACGATTTTACTATTTCTGCCCTGGCTGCACCTACAGGGGTTTATAATTTGATCAGAGGCACCAGAGGAGCTCTCTGGCTGAGAATTCTAAATGCCCCTCCCTAAACTATAAATCCCAAGATTCTGTAAGATGCAGCTATGCCAGTTAAAGTGGAATCGTAGTGCTATGACTGTATGGTGTATAATGGGCCCTTGCCTCATCTCCTGGTAATGGCATGCATTGGAGGCACCAGTTGAGGGTGAAATGTTCCTGTGGAATGCTCCACTTTTATCCCATGGAAGAAATGTCAACAGTAAAACAGAACCAGCAAATTTCAGCAACACCAGGTACTGTATTGCTCAGGCTGAGAAATTCAAGTTCATGTCCCCACTTAGCCATGAAATCCAGTGAATGTCTTTGGGCTGGTCTCATTCTCTCTCTCAGTCTCTTTCTTTATGTTATTTTCTCTCTCTCTGCCTATCTGTGAGGCTAGTTGTCAGGAGAAAGAGGAGAGAAGGAAAGCCTTGTATGCCACCTTGATCTCACTGGAGGAAAGGTGTTATAAGCAATCATCAATGTAAATAACAAATAAGCAAAAGAACAATATACCTGAGCAAAGGGCTTGCTCAAGATGTCTTTTTAAGAGTGGCCTTATTGTATGCTTGCCCTTTCAGTCTATGCATGAATCTATGGAGTCCTACTCAGGAGGACACAATTGAATGTCATTGCAGGCCTGTGCATCACTCCTTTTGTGTCTTACCCTCCCCTCCAGTTCCTTCTCCAGGACAACTTCAACATCGAGTTCACAGTGTGGGACACTTCCCAGTATCTGTCAGGCAACCTCTCAAAGCCACAGCCTACGTGAGTCCCACTGTCCAAGGGAGCAATAGCAACAGCAGTAACAGCAGCAACAGTAGCAACAGCAGCAGCAGCAGCAGCAACAACAGCAATGGTGTTCTCATGTCTAGCAGCACCTTACAGTTGCACTCTAACACAGGCATCCCCATGCCAAACAAGACTGCAAACATGGGCCTTGTCTCACGCAGCGGCCTTCCAAGGCCATCCCTGGCTATAGGTGGAAGCAGCATACCCAGGAGCAAAATTGCACAGCCGATTCGAAGGTAAGTCATGACCTGTCCAACAATATCTGCCAAACTTTAAAGTATTGTGCCTACTCCCAAAGTACCAAAATAAATAAATAAATAAATAAATAATGACCCTGAGAGTTCCTGAATCTGATTGCTAAGTCCCAAGTAGAGTGGATCTGTTGAGTTAATTGAACCAACATGAAAGTAGATTCCATTGATTCATTGGGTCTGCCCTAGATGAGACTCAACAATAGGATTGAGGTGCTGGTCTGCTGTACATCAGTGCCTTTTGTCAATATTATTCAAGTCCACAATTCCCTCTGCTCTAATAAAGTGTGTGGAGAAAATTCCAGATTTCCATGCCCTCTCCAGAGTAGAGATACAATTCTTCACTAATTTTATTCTCAAAGACAACAGAGTAATTTTAGCAATTTTCTTCCCACTATGAAAAATCTTCAAAAACTCTGCAGTTATTGAAGACTATTCAGAGTTTGAGACTTATTCTGCATGAAAATTGTATGGTTTTTGTGTTGAAAACAGCATTTTATGCACAAGAAGCAGAAAGTGATATTAATGTGCAGAAGCATTACCTTCAGCACAAAAGATGCTGTTTCCTTTGCAGAAAGTGCTGTAGTTCAGGATGTCTTTCTGCATAAAGTTTGCATATGGGGTTTTTGTGCAGGAAACAGCATTTTCTGAGCAGAAAAGAATACTTCCTGTGCAAAAATTAAATAAATATGTTTTCTGTAGGTTTTTAAAGCAGCGTCTAAGAGTGTCGTTAATAGGCTTCTGTACATGGTTGTTCAGTTTAATGTGCCACAGATCACAATCCATTGTGGCAACAGATCCCAGCAGTCAAGTACCGTATCCTCATAGAGTTTCACTAATCATTGCCTTACCACATACATCTTAAAGATCAGAGGGACTTGAATAACCATAACAGTCCTTTGAAAAATGATGCATTCAGCCACAATAGAAGCCTTCTAGATAAAAGGGCAACTTGAGAGAATTTAGATTAAGAATTCACTTCCTACAGGCAAGAGAGAGATAGAGAGAGAGACTGACTAGATTCCTGATGGAACCCCAAGTCACTTGGGGTCTAAACCCTAACCTGGTTTAAGCCCCCTATGGAAAGAAAGGGGCCAAAGTTCAGGAACCAAACACAGATTTTGCATGCAAATGGACCTAGGTTCAGTCCCTTGCATCTCTAGTTGAAAAGTGGAACACATGATGGGAAACAAGACTTCTCTGGGAGGTCCAGAGTAAGTGATAGCCCGGTCTGACTTGGCATCAGGCAGCGCACTATTGCTGATGAGCTGGATTTGTAATTCACAGATTGTGCATCCTGGTATGAGTTCTTATAACATAGCACTTGGCACACTGTCAGCTAGTGCAGCAGTTTTCCTCAGAGAAAGCCTTGATGAAGTGATCAGTTTCATTAAGCTGAGTAATTTTAAATTGTGTTGATAGTCTGATAATGAAGCATAGCTGAAAGTTATGTTCCTGTAATTAAAGTTTAAACTGAAAGGCTGCACCCTGTGCACACCTCTGAACTGCTGAGATATCACAGTTATACTTAGGATTTGCACAGTGTAGTTAGGCATCTGTATTTTAGACAAAATAGTTTAGTACTTGTCAGGGAAGTCAGCTTCATCTTTCCTTAAATAATAACTCGAAAGATACAGCTAAGTGTTCTGTTTCCTGGAAGCTGGGCATGTTCACCCGCACTTCTTGTTACTCAGATATTTTTTTTCTTCTTGGATAGTTAGATGCTCATCATCTCTCGCTATGGATAATTATGTTTTCTGGAACATGGCCTATTGACCTCTTATCTTGGATAGCTTATTAGAACAAGGGGAGGACTGTAGTTCTCATCATCCCCCTGCAAACTTGATCAGCCATGAGTGGAAAAGTTCTTTTTCTGAGGAAGAGATGGGACTGCATTTTCCAAAATCAGCCAGCATGCCCCCTGGCCCTGCTAACTGAAGGGCTTGGAGATTTCTTCCAGGCTCTGGAAACCAAAGGACTTTCCTTTCTGGCTGGTTGGCTGAAACTAGAAAGATTTTCTGTCAACAGAATGGCCTTGACTTTTTCACCTTTGGTGCCGAATTAAAAAATGGGACATTAGCCTCAAGCTAGATTTATAGATTCATATGGATTTCATGTCATTTCCTACAATTATCTTGTGTGGGCGATGATAGGGAGACCAAAAGGAGGATAAAATGTAATTAGGGACCCTAGAATTACCATCGTTTTTGTTAAAAATATATTTTGGTGGAGAGCCTTTCCAGTGAGACTCTCCAACAGAATTGAAAGATTTTACAATTCAGACTTTGGTGCCCACTTCCCAATACCTCGTCCTCACTACTTGGCTGTAGTGCATTATTCTTGCAACACAAATTGTGTCCCTGCCCAAATGGAGCCCAATTTTGGGATTCATTGGGCATCTTACAAGGGCTAGTGAAAGATATAAAAGGTCTCTGTGGGCAGATGTGCCAATAAAGTGATCACTAGGAAAGCACAAGGATGACTTTTGGTCTAAGAAATGTAGATTGGGCACTGAAGCAGAACAGAGAAGCAGGCTAGGAAAAAGTCATGAAGAATTATGGTAAAACTGAGACAAACCCTGTATTTATTCTTACAGTTGAGACACACCAGAGTAAAGGGTGTACATATAAAAAGAATGAAAAATGAGGATAGGATCAAACAAAGGGAACAGGACTTTGGTTCTAGCTCAGGGATAGGCAACCTTTCCCCTTTAAGGGCCGAGGGACTTCAGCTCCCAGAAGCCTCAGCCATGTTGGCCAATAGTCCCATGTTGGCCAATAGCTCCTGGGATTCTGGGAGCTGAAGTCCCTCGGCTCTTAAAGGGGAAAGGTTGCCTACCCCTGGTACTGAACAGAAGATCTACGAAAGGCTCCTTTTCTCTTGATTAATTTTGCAGTCTGCTAGCTATTCAGACAGCACAAACAAAACAAAAGCAACCATCAAGCATACTGTGGAAAGGTGGCTTAGTGTTTGATCTTGCTGAGCTGTCTAGAAGGAGTGAGGCTGCATCAGGATTGGATCATTCCATCTACCAGTGATTTCCTTGGTCTCCAAGGAACTAGTCCCTTTAATCAAGGTGGAGAAGCATGTATCATGTGGATCTAAGATCTCTGCACCATTCCAAAACCTTAATCTGGTCTACCTAGTACCTAGTATTCATGCTGGGCCTTCTAGAATAAAATGGATTCCTGAGCCAAGGAGTCAGGGCTGTGTTCAATAAATCCACAGCACACAATCCATGGCACCAGGGGTAGGCAGCCTTTCCCCTTTAAGGGCCGAGGGACTTCAGCTCCCAGAAGCCTCAGCCATGTTGGGCAATAGTCCCATGTTGGCTAAAAGCTCCTGGGATTCTGGGAGCTGAAGTCCCTCGGCCCTTAAAGGGGAAAGGTTGCCTACCCCTGATCCATGCAAACAGAAAACAGTTTGCATGCATGATTTATCCATGTGTGTGTGTGTGAGAGAGAGAGTGTGTGTATTAGACTGCAGTCACTTGCATCACTTGAGTGGATACTTATATGATAAACTTTCTCAAAATTAAAAAAAAGACAACCCGCAATTGTTAAAGTATCTTTTCTGGATTCTGTGGAGCCAATCATAAATGAATATTGCAAATACAATCACAGTTTTAAGTCCACCCTCCCTCCCTCTCTCCCCCTCCTCATCTCTTTACGTAAAACAATGATACAACAAATTATATATTAAATTGAACATCTTTCTAATGATCCATGCATCTTATGAGATGCAAGTGTAGGACTTGATTGTAGAAATGTTCTATATGTACTGCTTGGTAGTATAAGAAGCAATCTTGTGGGCAGAACTTAGATTCATAATTAAAAGAGACAAAATAGGTGAAAATGCATAATAGAAATTCCACGATAAGGAATTTTCCCTTTCATCCCCTACTAAACACATAAATAAAAATCCTCTTACCTTATTCAAGGTAGAACAGGGCTAATCCTTACTCCTGGAAACCACATTTCCTTTCCTTTCCAGCTCTCCCTCTTTCTGAACTCATATAGTAAGAACGGCTCCTTTTTTAAAGTTTCCTCATCCATTGGACCAAACCAATAATTCATGGGTTAAATTAACACAGCACTGATGGTGCCTGCCAACATTACCAACTTTACCAATGAAAATGAGCTGTTTGTACTAGTTGCTTCAGCTGTTGAGTCAGTAGTTGAGTAGATAGTGATTGTGCCCCTGTGATTCCAATACCCCTGGATTTTTCTGACTTTAAATCTGGCCCTCCTTGTGTACATGCACATTTAGCAGGGTGAGCCTGGTGAGACAGGAGCCATGGAATGAGCCATTAGTCAAGGAGGCCAAAGGACCTGCAAGGATACAATCACATGTTGCCCTAGAAAGACTCAGCTAGAAGAAGATGGTCACTTCCCCTCCTTCCTGTCCAGCAAAATGGAATGGCCAGACTGTGTGTGTCAATGGCCTGTAGGTACTACAGCATTTGTAGAGGACCTTTGACCCTTGGACATTTCCCACAGTCCTTTATATCTAGAATATTTGCTTCTGTGCCACACTGAGAAGCTGTCGCCTACAGTTTAGTGATTTGTCTTACAGGAATTTTGGAAGGCTGTTCAAAGTCTTCATTGTTCAGGGGGGTGGTTTGAGAAACTTGGGAATTTAACAATATATCCTGGTGAATATTTGATTTTTTTGAGTTTAGGGCCAACATCTGGGACTTAAGTCATTTAACTAGGTCACAATCATTTTACCATACTCTTTCTCCTGCTCTGGCACATCTTTCACCATTAAAGTATTCTTCCAGCATTGATTTTCCAAGTCTTCCACTTTATTTTGGAGATCTAAAGTAGCCACTTGTAGTTTTTGAACTTTTATGTCATAGGAGATTCCTAGCTGCAGTGCATCTGTGGTATCCTCCAGTTTAGAGATTTTACTTGTCAGGGCTGACAGTTTCTGGTCAATTAGCTCTTTTCACATTTGGCTAATAGCACCTTTACTTGAATTTCTGTAATTATATCTCCTCTAGATCTGCCTCCCTGCCTCCACTTACAGGAGCTCAGTGCAACTTTAAAGTAGTCTGAGCAACCTACCAGACCTCTATGCAGTGTTTGGCTCTTAAAAAGAAAGAATGTCTTTAAATTCCTTTTTTAACTATCAACTACCACACTTTTCATTCTTAGGTGTGTATTGTCACAGTCTATATTGATTTAACAGGTGTGCATTGTCACAGTCTAGATTGATTTAACAGGCTCTCAGTAATGGAAATAGGTGCAGAGGACAGAGATTATGCTGCCAGTAGTCTCACCTGTCAGCTATGCTCCCCCACCCCACCCCGGTTCACAATATAGGAATGCTGCACATTGATCTCACAGATTCTGAGTCCTAACACCACTTTGGAAATGGTATGCAATAGGTCAGTAGGAGGTGGTTTTCAAGCATTTTTTCCCTACATCACCACAGTCAGTGTCACATTGATTTTGTCTTCTGAGGAAACCCAATGTTCCAGCCACAGAATCCCTGGAGAGCATTCTAGTTTTACACTATCCAATTCTGCAGAGCTTCTGGCACAGAGGAACAGAATTTTTGCCCTGGGACTTATCCTGTATTTCACACACACACACACACACACACACACACACACACACACACACTATAAAGCTTCATTGTTTCTCCTTCTTGGGCATTTCAGTCTGAAATGGAAAAGTGCAGGAAGAGACGTCCTGGAGTGGAAGACAAGCTGTCTGTTAGGTTTTATTAGTATGAATCTGGATCCTCTTTCTGAGGAAGTATAGTGAGTTTCCAAGGACCTACAGGGTTCCTAACAATTACTGTTTGTGTATGTGTGTGTCTTGCGTGCCTTCAACTCATTTCAGACTTATGGTGAGTCCACCATGAGGTTTTCTTGGCAAGATTTGTTCAGATGAGGTTTGTCATTGCCCTCCCCTGAGGCTGAGAGATGTGATTTACCCAAGGTCCCCCACTGGGTTTTATGACTGAGCAGAGAATCGAACCCTACTTTCCAGAGTCATATTCCTCTCCTCTCTCTCTCTCTCTCTTCTGGGAGAAGGGACTGGAAATGTGGATGGATCAGGCAAGGGACCTAAAAATGTTGTGATAAAACAAACAGAGGAAGGAAATTGGAGTGGTGACAAGTCTGAATGAGGATGCTCACATACGACAGTGTGGCTAAAGCAACAGTTGCTACACTACTTAAAAAACACACACTATAACAGAATTTTAGAGTTCAAATTAAATGTAGAGGTCACCTAGTTCAACCTCATGTTCTGTGTAGGATCAACTACATTTTTGCACCCATGTCCTGCCTGTTGGCTTCCCCTAGATCTCTTCTGTCACTCTGGAAACATAATACTGCCTTGGATCAGGGTGCTAAGGATTCCTCACAGATTTTGCAGCTTTGATGAGAGAAAGGATCTTAACACATCATGACCTCATTGAAAAAATGGCCAGCTGCCACAAAACTTTGCATTTGGGGAAATTCTATAAACAAATATTGGAAAAAAATAGTTTTCTACACAAAAATGTTTTTGTGCAAACAAATTTATTATAGAAATGTTTGGGAATGCAAAAAGTCATTAGAAAATATACATATGTAAAAACCCTGTAATCTCATCCAGCTGGGAAAAGACCATTAAAATAATTTGTCCTTCCCCGAAAAAATTAAATAAGAAAAGATTTCATCCCTAGTGTAGATAGATACAGATCTTCTGTGCAGTGCAGGATAGTAATGAAAATACTTGTGACAACTGTTTAAATAAATATATAAGACTTGAGGAAGGAGCAATCAAAATGCTCATCCCACATATGAGAACTTTTCTTCAAAGGAGCCCTATAAAAACAGTGTTTGGGGAGTAACAAATAAACATTATTCATTTGTTATCATGAATATGAGTTATCACGTTAGCATTAATGAGTAAAGGGTGGGGAAAGTAAGAGTATTACCACCATTCTAACCCTTCCCCACCAAGAATGTGTCATTCCTCACAACACCTTCCTTCCAAGTTGCTCCTTCTGATGGGTAATACTAGGAGCTCTCCATTACCAGGCACCCTAAGGATTGGGTCTGTGATCAGGGCTGGCCTTGTCATAGGCAGAGTGAAGGCTTTTGTGTATACAGTGGGAGGCATTGTTCTTCACCTCAGGCAGGAGCTTGGGCTGGTCCCTGCACCCATCATGGGTTTACAGTGAATTCTGGTCACTTATGGTTATCTCCCTTTCCTTTTCTTCAAATAGCTTTCTCCAGCCACCAAAGCCTCTTTCTTCACTTAGTACTCTACGGGATGGCAACTGGAGAGACGGCTGTTATTGATGTTGGGTGGACCTGAGCAATGTGCAAGGAATAACATAGAGCCTCCAACCCAGCTGGCTGGGTAACTATAACTTTGGAAAGACAGATGGTTCCTTATTCTTCTGTTGTTATCATTGGTCACTGAACATATTGCACTTAAATTATTTGTTGTGGGAAGGGCAGGGGGCAGAGAAAGAACACTGTTGTCAAATTAATTTGCAGTATTTGTATTCAGAGTTTTTAATTACATGCACAAAGAATCTAAACCTGAGGAAGCCAAAATGTGACTGCTGAATTCTTTGTCATAATGCAGTGTTCAGAAATCTTTTACATTTCTGTACTTCTCTCCCTCCTTCTCTCCCCCTCATTTAGAAAGGTGTTATTTTAACCACTTCTCTTTCAAAATTGTAAAACAGATTGCTATACTACCTGCTTCAACTTTTCTTTGATAGCTGGGGGAGGGCAGGTATTTTTTGCACATAATGCATTTTTATATTTTTGTGAATCATGTAGTATTAAAGTACTTGGTGTGTATATGTGTGCCATAAGTTTTTCTTCTTCTTTTAATAATACATTACTATTTTAGGCATTCCGTCAGAATGCATCTTAAGCATATCTGCCACAATCCAATGAGAGCTATCTGCAAAGGAAAACAGATGGCATCTGTATGCGTTATCTCTAGATGCATGAGAAAATATGGGTGGTTTCTGATGCTAGGAAGTCTCCTCCACTTCCAACTAGTAAGAATTGGTTGATGCCACCAAACATCTGTGGATGGGTGGAGGGATGGGGAGAGAAAGTTGAGCGGAGATTCATTAGATGCTGAGCCTACTCCTGAATGGATTGGATCCATGATGGACAATACAACAGTTATGTTGTATGTTGATGTTGTTGTAGCACACACGAAACAAGTAGTCACTTGAAACTGCCATGCCTTTGGTCAACATGAGTCTGCTCTCTCATCTCCTTGTTGCAGTGTTAATTTATTATCATGGTGATGGTGTATTTATAAGGAGGGCATAAATTATATTGCACTTAAAAGATGCAGTGATCTCTTAACCAGTTGGGTTTCAGTACTTTATTACAAAGAATAAAACTGCAATGTTTTATTAACAATTGTGTATGGTGAAAATAAATGCGTTTTCATGGAAGTAAAACTTTTTGATAGACCTTTTACAAGAAAAGTAATTGCACTAATCAATGTTTCTTACTATGGAATATGATTTTAATACTTGATTACAACTTGTATTCTGCTGATCTGAGACATTTCACAAATAAAGAAATCTATTTCAGCAATATTATGCTATTCCTGGACGTGCAATAGAAATAACAGAGTCTGTGTTCTTTATTATCTTCACACAACTGCTTTTTTCTTCATGGAGGCCTGGTGATGTGGTAAACAAACTTTGATCATAATTTGACTGTATCAGGTGAAGACAACTGGTAGCCCAGCAGCTGAGTTTAGCCCCTTCTCCATGTGGGCTCCAGCATCATGTAAGTTGATATCATTCCCATTCTCTGGGTACCAAACCTTATGTCATGAAACACACCTGTGCCCAAACTTGGAGAAACTCCAAGGTGTGTAGAAGGGCAAAAATAACAAGATTTAAATTAAAATTGTTTTTTTAAAATCTACAGGTAAACCCAAAAGCAGCAGAATGAGAACTGTACAGATTCAATAGCCACAGAATATTGAACATTGAAGAGGAAGGACATGAAAAACTGAGGGATAGAAATGCAATGAAATTGAATATCCACCTCCCACACCCCCAAAGAAGGCATATCTAAATTACTGGAATAAGATCATTCCACACTGAATAGAAGCACTCATGGCTGCAATCTAATATCCCCTTGTTGTAGTATATATGCAGAGATACTCTGTCAACACTGTGCATCCCCCATGCATAACAGCAACACTGGGTAACACATGTCAATAACTGGGTGCTGTTGAGCAGTCTGCAATGCACAACACTTCCACCACTGTCAGCAGCACACACCCATTGCACTGTTGCAAATAGTTAACTCAGCGCACATAGGCTAATTTCCACATGCATATGTCACTAGCAAGATGCAGACTAATTGTTAATATACCTCAGAAACAGCTTGCTTTGTCATACATGATAGGCATGACATGTATCATAGGCATGAACCTGCTCCGCAACTAGGTTCAGTCCCTCGGATGACTCTTTGAAAGTTCAAACCAAATAGCTGCAGCAGATTCACCACTCCCTGCCACTAATCATCATAAAAGGAGCTGGGATTCTGAGGGCTGTTCTAAATGTAATATTGTATACATATAGATGAAGAAAAAAATTATACCCACTAAGACTTCCACATGTTCAACTTCTTATGTTGCAGTGAGACCATGGTACTTCCATCAGTACATTCTTATCAGTGCAACAACAAAGCCCCTAAATTGTATTACAATATGTAGCTCATGCGCTGCTATTTATAAAACAGCCATGTACAATTGACCCTCCACATTTGCGGCTTTGACTTTTGTTTTATTTTGAATATATGTGGGTTTGATTAGTAGGTTTTCTCGAGTGGTAGAAATTTATTTCAGCAAAACAGTGTCTCTCAAGTCCTCTGTGTGATATGTCTGAAACCATGGCGGAAAAATTCTTCAGTGTTTCCCTTTGAAATGCTTCTGATTTTGGTTTGCAGATGTTTTGGAAGTAGTACTTCTTTTCAGCCACTTGAGCAGTTTTATGAAGACATTAATAATTCTTGGTGTGGAAAGATGATCTTCTAGCCATTTTGAAGTGGAGCAGAAGAACATTCTTTCTCCATAGGTAAATTTCCATGCGTTTGAATAAAAATCATTCTGTTCTGCCTTGGTTATCTTGAAACTTCATATTAGGGATTTTCTCAATAGGGTTGGATGAGAAGGAGGAACTGGAGTCAAGAAGAAGCTCATCCTCTGGAGCTAATTCTTTCTCCTAGGAACAAACCTTTTTCAATGGCAAACGTAGTCCCCATTTCTGTACTCCACTGCAGAGAAGTGAGAGCTGGCATCCTGTCCAACATCTGTCTGTGTGAGTCTTTCTTTGGGGTGGGGGAATATCATTGCAGAGGTAGGAAATCTTCACTGACCTTGTTGAAAGGCCAAATTTTCTTCAAACCTACCTTTTACCTACTGCAGCTTCTCCTCCCAGATGTGAATTTTCTGGCCTTGCTAAATTGGGGGAGCAGCCTAGAAGAGTCCAGCTATGTTTCTGTAGCTGGACCCGAAGGACCGTCATCTTTCA
Organism: Phrynosoma platyrhinos; assembly: GCA_020142125.1. Classification (NCBI taxonomy): domain Eukaryota; kingdom Metazoa; phylum Chordata; class Lepidosauria; order Squamata; family Phrynosomatidae; genus Phrynosoma; species Phrynosoma platyrhinos. Next base: position 36,237,593 of record JAIPUX010001232.1, read on the forward strand.
GGACCTCTGGAGGATCCCTGAAGAGGTCCAGGAAGATGCTCTATGCCTACATGGGGGAGAAAGTGAGAGGGGAGGCATTTCATAATTCCATCTGTGCAGATACCTCTCTCAGTCCAGGATCTTAGCCTAGATTTAAAGTATGTGCTCATTCTCCAAGACATTTGTAGTGAACACACACACACACAAATGGAGAATGAAAAAGAGAAAGGGAGAATGTGCATGTAAAAGAGAAGTGTACTATAAAGTGATCATAGAATGTCATAATAATTTGCCAAATGCTCAAAATTGCTGTATGTGCTAGAGTGAAGTATATTGGGTAAAGCACTACTACTGGGTCGCACTGAACTTTTCCTTGCCTGTATAGCATTCCAGAGGACCTTATCACATGGGGGAAATCCTGTACAGAAATAGGATTTAAAAGGTGGGGAAAACCCGCAAAAGTGGGTAGATTTTTACACACATCGCTTTTCAACTGTGCTTGACTCAAATGGAAAGTAGTCAAAAGCTGCTTCTTTTTACTTTTGGGATTTTCCGAAAGTAAAAAGAAGCAGCTTTTCACTATTTTCTGTTCGGGTTAAACACAGTTTAAAAACGACGTCTAAAAATCTACCCACTTTTGTAGAGTTTTCCTATTTAAAATCCCATTTATGCACGGGATTTCCCCTGTGTGATAAAGTCCAAAGATAAGAGAGTTCCCAGCAAGGACTTGATCACGAGACTCTCCATTCATCTTTCATTTTAAGGC
>JAIPUX010001232.1:36252521-36279013 GCA_020142125.1 Phrynosoma platyrhinos
TGGATGTGAGAGCTGGACAGTTAAGAAAGTTGATAGGAAGAAAATCAACTGCTTTGAGATGTGGTGCTGGATAAGAGTGTTGAGGAGCCTTTGGACAGCCAAAAAGACAAACAAATGGGTCCCAGAGCAGATCAAGCTGGAAACCTCCCTGGAAGCCAAGATGGCCAAACTGAGGCTGTCATACTTTGGACTCATCATGAGAAGAGAGGACTCATTAGAAAAGACAATAATGCTGGGAATGATGGAGGGAAGTAGGAAGAGAGAAAGGCCACATGCTAAATGAATAGACTCTATTAAGGCGGTCAAGGATATGGGTTTGCAAGATTTAAGCAGAGCAGTGGAAGACAGAGGATCTTGGAGATGTCTCATCCATAGGGTTGTCATGAGTCAAGATTGATTCGAGGGCAGTTAATAACAAATGCAGCCTTGCATGACCCCTTTGTCATTTGGGAACCAGTCTATTTCTCCATAGTCTATTCTGACTTATTTATGCCTTATTCAAGGAAAAATACATTAAAATAATGCATGTTTTGGAAATGTGCACCGAATATGCACAAATTTCAATGCTGGAATGGGAAGAACAGGTTTTACAGTGTGGTGCAGAACTGGGATGGAACAAGTATTCCAGTCGGATTCTGAGAAAAGCACTTTCACACCTCTAGCTGATATTTTTTGACAGCAGCTGCATTTTTAGATTATCCCTAAAAAGCTATCCCTTGGGGTTTGTTTTCAACAAAGTAAGAAGGAGTCAAGCATTTTTAAAAAGTAAAACAACAGCAATCTCTTTTTGAAAAAAAGTATAATATTAATATACCTGCTGTACATCCACTGTGTAAGTGATGGATATGTGATGGATGACAGACCCCGTTAAGTAATTAAAGTGGGGCTCTGCTTTCACTATTTTCCCTTCCCACCAAGCACACATAGCAAGGGATAAATAGTCACAGCATTTTTCCTAATGTCTTAGGAGAACCTACGTGATATCTGAAAAAATAAAATGAGGTCATTAAATACTCAGAGGAGGAGTGAGGAATCTTTGACCATTCAGATATTTTGGATTTCAAATCCCAGAATTCCAGCCAGCATGGCCAATAGCAAGGCATGATGGGAGCTGGATGGCCAAATCTTCTCCACCCCTGGTGTAGATTGTAGCTCTGAACATGAGCAAAACATATGAAGTCAAATTGTGTCCTGAGGTTCAAAGTCCAGAAAGGCATTTAAACTTTTAAGAGTTGCAATGCAAGGACAATTCCCAGCATGCATGCCTTTTTCTCATACTTCAGTAGTATAAAAGAATAATCTGTTGTAAGATTCCAGTTTTACAGAACTCTTAAATCAGGCAAGCCAGCAATTTCAAAGGTGATGAATATTAGGTGTTGTAGTACAACATAATATTGAGGGCTGAATGATTCTCTTCCCTGCCTTAGAGCTACCAAAGAATTAGTCTGATGTGGCACTTGGTTATAAATTCTAGGAATAATTCACCGCAGGATGCATTTTAGCTGATGTCTTCCACAGGGGTGACAACAATTAGCTAATTTGTGAATACAAAGAAGTGAGATTTTTTTAAATGGCTACACTGCCTTGTCTCCTATGTGAAATAATTTGGAAGGTGTTACATGGTTTGAATTTGCTCTTTTTGGTAGCTTCTGACTTTGCTGATCCTTAAAAGCTTCAGCATGTAAATCTCCAGCCTCACTTGATTTCATCCAGCTTGCACTTCACCTCTTCTTTCTTGTCTATTTCTACAGCCACACTACCAGGGGTCATCCTATCATTTGGCAGCATGAGGCAGATGCCTCGGGGAAAAAAGGTGGGAAATAGCAGTAAGGTTTTGTGTGCCATACAGCCTACCCCTTCTGCCTTCAGTTGTAGTGGATTATGCCTTCACATTGTCAGGGTTAGGATTTTGTATATGGAATGTTGTTCTGTTCAGGCTTGTAAAGACTCTGCAGATCCACCCAGCGATTTTAAACCAGAAGGGTTTGTGACAATAAGGAACAGGTCAGAGAAAAACACTCTCAACCATTTTGTTGGTTAACTGAGCAAAGTGCCCAGAATTTAGGGTGCTGAAGAACTGTCGAATATCCAGGCTGCAAGGATGGTATCCCTGGAATTATGTCTTTCTTTCATGATTACTGAAAGGCTCCCACCCTTCTGTGAAATATTCAGGTCACCCTGCTAGACTCGGAGACGTGCGTTAGTGTCTCAAATGTTATGGGAGGATCAGAGGATTGACAAAAAAACCCAACCCTTATTTCTCTGTTATTCAGGACTGGGAATGACAGATGTGGAGGTCATCATCTAGAGAAGCTCTCAGCCAGGACAGCTTACCATGGGGACTAGTCCTCCTCTGGTGATGTCAGAAGAAATAATTGTGTCCCCTTGATAAAGGGGAAGCAGAGGGGTCTACAAATCACATTCAATAGACTTTGGAGTTACAGAATACAACAAATACAAGATAAAGAAATGAAGGTTTGAAAGAAGCTCAAATGGAGTCTGGGGAAGTGAGGGGCTAGCCACGTCCATGGCAAGTTGCAACTATTGTCCCCTTAGTATCACCGCTGCTTTCTTAAATTTGATTCTTTCTTCAACTTAAACTTATCCATTAACTAAGCTATAAGAGCCAAGAATATAAATGAGGAGGAGAAGAAGTAGAAGGAAAAGTGAAAACCCAAATTCTAATTGATGTAAGAAAGAAAAGCAGCAAAACAAGAATAAGATTTGGATATTGACTGTGGTTGTTACTGATTAATATAGTCGTTAAGGCAAAGAAGTTAATATAAATTATCCCATTTCTGAAAAGATAAGGGGAAAAGTTAAAAGTCAAAATCAACTGGAGTAAGAAAACTCTCTAAATGTTTGATAAAGATAACATCAGACTTTAAATTAAATATTTTTGATCGTTTGGATTTATGACTCAGGGTGATTTAAGATCTAGATTTCGATAGTCCCCCCCCCAGTCTTTTAGATTTAGACTGGATGTATTACTAAAGAAAATGGACAGAAAAAGTCAACTAAAGAAGATACTTTTACTTTCCTTCTCTGGATATGCATTCTGGATGGCTTATCTTATTGTTTTGGCTATGCATAGTAACAAACAGAGCCTCTAGACTCTTGTTGACTTTGTAAAGGAAAGAAGGTACCATACTAAGACAACTAAATTACTGAGAAAAATTTGGAAATATGGCTTCTGGGGAAAAAGCTGTGGTTCAAACACTCATCCCAAACATGAGCCAAAGGGTACCCTCAATGGAACAACAGTTAAAAATCCAGACCAAAATGATTCCATATTGGAGGAAATAAAACAATACAGGAAGGAATTAGGGAGGATAATGAAAGGATAAAAATGAAATGAAAGAGGAGATAAAACTTGAACAGATAATGGAATTAAGGGATATAAAACAAAATCTGGAGTCAATAACTAAAGGGATGGCGAAAGTTACTGAAAAAGTGGAAAAATTAGAATATGACTTAAAAAATCAGAAGTGAAGTTGGAGAATGTAATTAAAGAAAGAAATGAGGATAGGGAGAACTTAATCAAGATGGAGATCAAAATTCACAAGAACTGTTTTAAATTGAGAGGAATTCCTAGCTGACTATATTGAGGAATGGGAATAACATTTTCCATAGGAAATAGATTATATCATCTTAACTCTAAGGTGGCATGAATCAGGAGTCTACCATGGGACATGATCATGTACTGTGTGAGGAAACAGATGTGTGACCTGATTATTCAATACAGTTACAAAAAGATTTGATAATCAATGGGGAAAGAATTCAGATTTTCAAAGATGTACTGGCAAGAGTTCTCTGAGCTAGAAGGGACTACTTCATCATTACAGACCAACTTAAAATGTATGGAATAATATTCAGATGGGAGGAGGCTGAAGAAGTGTCCATGACTTGGTGTCAAAAAAAGTACAGGCTGAACTATATAGAAAAAGCAACTGATTTTTGACAGAAATTTAGAAAGGAAATTTAAAAAAATAGAGAAAGCATTTAGAAGGAAGAAAGGTACGGAAGGCAACCTCTGCCCAGAATGAAAACAAGGCAAGACTACAAAAGAAAATAAGAGAAGGACAAAGACAAAGGAGGAGGAGGAGGAGGAGGAGCAACAGGATGGGAAGGAATAGAGTAAAGGTTATTATTGTGGGGTAATTAGGCTGATTAGTCAGCAAGGAAATTGTTTACGTCAAGTTTTCTAAAGTGAGGTGGGTATTTGGTCATTTAATTAGTAATTGGATATTTAATAAGCAATTGGATACCTAATCAAAAGGAGATTTAAAGATGAAAATAATTTCCTGGAATGTTAGGGAGCTAAATTCACCATGGAAAAGGAAAAAAAGTATTTGCTTATATTAATAAATATAAGCCAGATATAGCATGTGTTCATGAGTCACACATAAATATGAGGGATAGGAGATTAATTGTTAGGAAGAATTAGAGAAAGGAGTATATTTCATCTTCATCTAAGAGGAAAAGTGGTGTAATTATTTATGGGAATAATAATTTGGAATCCAAAGAAATCTTTAATGAGGGTTATTTTGTTGGGCTTGAAACAATTTGGAATGAGATGAAAATTTTGGTTGTGGGTGTTTATGGCTCATTGCAAAATAAAGGAGAATTCTGCAGAGATTTACAGACCAAAATTTTGGAAGTTGATCATGAACATTTAATAGTAATTGGAGATTTTAATGGGGTATGTGAGCCAAAATTAGAAAGGGTATCATCAAAATCAATTAAAGAAAATAAAGGGAAGCTGCCTAAAACTTTTTAAAAATATGATTGAAAATCTGGATTTAGTAGATGTTTGGATGTATTTATATGATTATAAAAAAATACACTTGTAGATTGAATAGACATGAATCGATGGCTAGGATAGATTTGATACTACTTTCAAAAAGTATTAGGGGGTATTAAGGAAATGGAGGTATTAGTCTGATCTTTATCAAACCATGATTTGCAAATTCTGAATTTAAATGAAAAACAAAGAAAATATAATTGTAAGTTAAATGATGAGTTGTTAAGAGATCCAATAATAGTTTAAAAAAGCAACATTGGAAATAATTTTTTAAAAGAAAATATGAATAAGGGTGTAGATATGGCTGTTGTATGGGATACTGTTAAAGTGGTGTTAAGAGGATTTTTCATTCAAGAAAATAGTTAAAATGTAGGAAACAAAACCAAAAAAAAGTATAGTTAAACAATTTATTAAAAGAACAGGAAAAGAAACTGGAATTAGATCTCAAGAACAAAGACCTAAAGGAAAGGATTAAAATAGTTCAAAAACAGATTTCTGCAGAAGTGGTCCATGAAATTAATAATAATAATATTTATTTCTATCCCACCCCCTCTGCAACGCAATCAGGGCGGCTTACAACATTAAAAACACCAATAGGTACATCAACACCCAAATCCACCCACCCCTAAAAAGATATTAAACTAGAACAATTAAAACATAGAATAAAATTAAGGTATAAAACAAACAACATAACATAATCAGCATAATCAGCAGCAGCACAGAAGAGGAAGTTAGCCAAATCTTTGGGCCGGATAATTGTTCAGGAAAGGCCTGTCATAAGAGGGGAGGGTTTAAAAAAGATTAAACAAAATGTATTTGAACACTCACATTAGGTAAATGGCTAACGTTTAGACTCAGAAAAGAGAGAGAGAAAAAACAAATTTCAAAGATTAAGGATGAAGAAAAAGTTGTGATGAAGAATGAGGAAATTAAAAGAACTTTCCAAAAGTATTATGAAGAGCTATATGCTAAGTAAAGATATAGATAGTAAGAACTTTGAAAAATAGATAAAAGAAGACAAAATTATTAAATTAGATGAAGCTCAAAAGAAAAGGTTAGATGAGAAAGTGACCAAAGAGGAGGTATTGGGCATTATATTTTGTACAAAAAATAAAAATAAAAATGAATAAAGCACCTAGTCCAAACGGATTTATTCTATTATCCTACGAAACATTTAAGGAAGAGCTGTGTGTTCCGCTTCAACTAACAATAGAAAATGTATTAGAAAAAAGCATTCCAAATTCTTGGAGAGAAACAAATATTATTCTGATCCCAAAAGAAAGTAAGGATGGCTTAGAACTAGCAGACTTTACATCTATCTCGTTGTTAACTATTGATTACAAAATATATGCAGCAATTCTAACTACCAGATTTAAAAATTGCTTGAGAGGTCTAATTGATGAAGATCAGAAAGGATTTTTCTCAGATAGACAACTTAAGGACAAGTTGAGATACTTAATAATTTTTTTTTAGAATACTATCAAAATCGCAATGAAAAGCAAGCAGGACTTTTCTTTCTCGATCTACAAAAGGCATTTGATTCAGTCAATTGGAATACACTAATGAGAATTCTAAATAAAATGAATATAGGGGAAAACTTTCAAAAATGTGTAGGAGAGATTAATAAAGTGCAAAAAGCTCAAATTTGTATTAATAGGGACAAAACTCAATTTATAAAAATTGGTAGGGGACAAGGATGCCCACTATTGCCTCTTCTATTTTTAATGGAGATTCAAACATTGATAATGAGAATAAAAAGAGATGAGTTATTGAAAGGTACTAAGATTTAAAAAAATCTAACTATATAATAAGGGCATTTGCTACTGACCTGGTTATAAGTCTGGAGGAACCATTAACAAATGCGGAGAGGATGTTATTTATTTTGGATATATTTGGGAAAGTCACGTGATGTAAAATTAACACTAAAAAATCAGCTATCATTGCAAAGAATATGAATCACAATGAAAATTTAGCTCTCCAAAATAAACAGGAATTAATATAAAGAAGAAAGTGAAATATTTTGGAATAATTATTTCTAAAAAACCAAATGAACTATTTGATAATAACTATGGTAAATTATGTAAGGAGTTTAAAAAGGATTTATTTAATTGGCAGAGATTACATCTTTCTTTATTAGGAAAAATAGCAGCCATTAAAATGACTATACTACCAAAAAGTTATTCTTATTTCAGACATTACCGATCAGGATCCCAAATAAAACTATTAAAAATTGGCAAAATGATGTAACAAAATTTATGATATATGGGGTATATGGGGTGGAAAAAAGCCAGGATTAGATTTAAGGTTATACAAAATGTGAAAGAAAGAGAGGGTTTAGAGTCCCCAATTTCGAATTATATTATGAAGCCGCTTGCTTGTCCTGGATAAAAGAATGGATAGATCTTAAAGATCAAAGATTGCTAGAATTAGAGGGAGAGGGTCTAAAGTTTGGATTCCATGCATATCTAATATATGATAAAGAAAAATCAAATTACTGGGTAAATAATCATTCTATTAGGAAATCCCTTTTATTCATATGGAACAAATATAAAAAGAGAATAGTTAATGGTTTATTGGGATGGATCTCTCCCCAAGAGACATTTTATAGAAAGGAAATGCTTCAAGAAGAGAAGTGGTGTAAATATAAAGATCCTATTGTGATTGAAGTGGAAGACATTGTTATAATATCACATGAGGAATTGTTGGGAAAAGGTTTTAAATTAAGCTAGTTTCAGTACAGACAACTGTATTAAAGGGCAAAGATAAATATAAAAACTGGGTACGAAAGACAAAAATTCAGATTTGAAGAATATCATAAAGGAGACAAAAAAAAAGGAATGATAGGGAAGATACGATATATGATGTCTTACTAAGATGGGGGAAAAAGCAGAAGTCATCAAAGAAAACATGATTACTTGGGCAAATGATTTGGGATACTCTATACTTTTGGATCAATTGGGAAAAGTGTGTAATAAGGGACTAAAATATACGGCAGCACAAAATTTGAAAGAGAATTAGTACAATATGTTTTATAGGTGGCATCTCACACCAACAAAAATTGCAAAAAAAAATATTTTAAAAAAGGATAACCTATGTGGAAATGTAGGGGTGCACCAGGTGCTTATTTCCACTGCTGGCGGACATGCAAAAGGGCAAATAAAAATAAAAATAAATAAAAAATTGGAGTATGATTACCCAATCAATTAATAAAATGTTAAATATAAATTGGTAATGAAACCGAAATATATATTGTTGGGAATATTTGAAGATGAAATACGCATAGAAAAAAATATGGTAAAACCCTATTTTATTTGACGACAATGGCTAGATTATTTTTTGCACAAAAATGGAGATCAGAAAATACACCTGAGATGTTCCCTCTATTGAAGACTGGAACATTAAAACATATGAGGTATATGAAATGGAAAAATTAACATATCTGGTTCAAAACGATTCAATAATAACTTTTCATGACATTTGGAAACCATGGTATGACTATCAAAAAAAGGATGAAACAAAAGGTAAAATACGATCTTTTAGCTTTGTTGATGATTAAATTTTAATCAGTAATGTGTAAAAATAGATAAATTAAGATGAAAGAGTACAAGGGGATATAGCCGATTTATTTTAAATTGGAATTGGGATAGAAATAAATTAGCATAGCTATAGGTATAGTTATCAGAAACTCTGTTGAAGAATAGATTTATTTATCTACGTTGGTATAGTCGACAAGATTGATATGTTTTATTAGTGTTATATCATTAATTTTCTTTGATAAGAATATGTTTTTTGATATTTACTCAGATCGAGATGGTTAATGCCGTATTCCTAACTATTTTTATATAAAGCTTAGGATGTAGTATGCATTAAGAATGTGAAAAAGATAACATAGGTAGTTGGACAAGATTTTGTATAATCCTTTGGTTCTGCTTAGGAAGAGTTTTAGTTATATGTTTAGATTAGGATTTATTTGTATGGTTTATTTGTTTTTAGTGTTTGTGTGAGTTGTGTTATTTTTGTCTTTTTCTTCAATTTTAATTATGTTTATTTGTTTGTTTGTTTTTTCTATAATAATTTCAATATTTTTTTTTTTAAAAAAAGAAAATACGCCTGAGTTAAAGGAATGGATGTTTAAACTGTATGACATTATGGAAATGGAAGAATTGACAGACATGATAAAAGATAATGCAATAAAGGAGGATACAGAATGGACGTAATAAGAAACTTTATAAGGGAACAACTTTGTTCACTTTATAGCTGGCTAATTTTAATAGTTTGTTTTGAATATCTTGACTATAGTCTCTAGTATATTATTATTTATTTATTTATTTATTTATTTATATCCCGCCCCTTTGAGATCAATCGGGGCTGCTAACAACAATAAAATATAACATACAAAAGTAAAATCTGAATGGCTCCCCCCCTTAAAAAGTTATTAAATCCATTACAAAATTAAAACATACAATATAAAACAAGAATAATTGTTTATATCCATATATTAAGGGTATATGGATAACTACAAGTATCTGTATATATATATATATATTTAAATGTTAAACTTGTTAGGAGAATGTATGAAAATTAGGATTTAAAAAAAAGTCAAATAGCATAAATAAAACAGGGTGGGGGAGTTGGGGTTGATTGTTGATGTTGTTGGATATGTGAAATTAATAATATATGTTTAATTGGAATGTATTAATACTATAATAAAGTTTTTTAAAAAAGCAAACGGGAAAAAATAGTTCTAGATCTACTAAATAGTTCTCAAATGTAGTTCTAATTGTTGTTGTTGTGTGCCAACATGGAATTTTTTGAGGTTGAGAATCTGTGACTTTTCAAAGGTCACCCAGTGGGTTCCTGTTCTCATATTGATCTAGAGACCAAAAATTTGTTCTAGGGCCTTTCTATCACAGGGTAGAAAAAAGCATCAGTGTGATGAAAACAAAAGGTAATGGTTGTGTGTGTGTGTGTGTGTGTAAACTCACAATAGAAAATTTGGGTATAGCTATAAATTTTAAAAACTTATATTAGAAAATTTGTGTGGTGAAATCAATCCAGCAGTTGTCCTGATTTAGGCATTTTGTGTGGTTTGATATGGAAAAATAAAACACAAAATGGTATTCAGCTACAAGGAACAAAAAGAAGAAAATTTAAGGGAACATTTGGACAGTCTGGGAAAGTTTCTAGTGAATGCCTCTTCATTAATGCATAGTGTGAATTCAATTCACACCTACATGTAGAACTAAAGCACTCCGAGTTATTTTTGACTTACATCTGTAGCAAAAACAACACAAATAAGGTCTGTCATAGATATCTGTCCAGCTCTGTGGCAATATAACTAGTTCACTAGAAAATAAATGGAGACAACTGGGCATCGCTTTGGAGTGTCTTTGTAGGCAAATGATTGTGCAAAACTCACAATCTTATTTTTTTAAATTCTCATAGCAGTCTTTTGCTTACTTTGATCCTTGGGTGAGTGCATTGCTCTAAAACATCCGTTTTCCAACAGACTATTATTGACCAACCCTACCATAGCTAAGAGAGCCATCATGCCGAGTAGTTTGACAGCTGGGCTGGGATTATTTGAGACCAGAGTCCAAATCCCTGTCCAGCCATAGAGACCCGCTGGCTGACTTTTGGCAAGTCACTCTTAGCTTCAGGGGAAGATGATGGTAAACCCCCTCTGAATAAATCTTGCCAAGAAAACCCCATGATAGGGTTGCCACAAGGTCACCATAAGTCAGGAATGCCCGGAAGGCACACAGTGTCAACAGCAACAGTGACATATCTAAAGCACGTTCTTCACACTTACTTTTGAAAAGTCTTACTGTAAGCATACCAGTTTCCTGCACTGTTAGGAGGGCATTTGATATGTTTCTTCCTGAGGTGGTGTTCTCTGTCAAGGATAGCAAATTCCATAGGGTCAGTATTTATATTTCTGGTTGGTCAACTGATTGAAGGCCACACAGTCAAAGGGCAAGTGGTCTAAAGGTAAAAGAGTAGCACTCAGTAGAATTTTTCTGTTATATTTGGTGATATATACACACCATTTTGTATAATAAAATGTCTTCGTTGTAAGAAATGAAATAAAAATAACCAGTGTCCTCTGCTTGGATATCCCAGACAGTTGGTTCCTACAGAGATATAGTAAATGTTCTTATGCCTCTGTGACAGAAGTTACTTCATTATACAGTATCTGAACAGTATTAGCCTTCTGCCTGAGATTATTATGTGACTTCAAGTAGTTTCTGCCTTATGACAACCCTAAGGTGGCCTTCTTGGCAAGTTTTCATCAGAGGGGTTTGTCATTGTATTCCTCTTAGGCTGAGAGAATGCAACTTGCCCAATGTCATCCTGGGGGTTTCCATGGCCAAGCAGAAATTTAAACCCTTGTCCAACTCTCAAAGCATTATACGATATCCAACAGCAATTGAATTGTGCACACATTCAAAGCATCTTCTCTGCATGGATTTTTTGGACTTATGGGAGCCTAACAATTTAATTAATATATTTCAAGAATTTGGAAATACTATATTTTGGATGGCAACTCCTATAATCCTCCAGCCAGAATGGCCACTGGCCATGCTAGTTGGGGGATTCTGGGAGTTTTAATGCAAACAGTATCATTTCCCATTCCTGCATATTTCTTCTGGTACTCAGCACACTTGTGCATTTTAGCACATTTGAAGGTTATTACTCTTATTTGATGGTCCCATTTGTTGTTTTTAGCACATTTGGAGATTAATACTCTTATTCAATGGTCCTATTTGTTGTTATGGCTAGCAGATAGTTTCTTACTTGGACAGTTTAACAAATTATACAGGCAAGGAAGGCCCTTCTATGGTGGAATAAGGCAACAGCACAAAACAAATCGCTCCCAGAACACATTGTTAAAGAGCTCCATTTCACTAAAGTTATCAGAATGTGACTGATGATTATTGTGGTAGTCATGTGGCAAATGCCTGCTGCAAATGCAAAGGGATCTTGTAGCACCTTAGAGAATAAATGAGAGAAAGAGTTTGGTAGCATAAACTTTTGTAGATATAAGTCTACTTCATCAGATACATGGGGTGCCTAGGAAAAGACCTTTATAGCTATGAAAAAGCAGGTTGTATGTGTGAATTGCAACAGAAATGCAAAACTTATGAGGATGGTGATGAGGTGACAAATTCAGATGACCATCAGAGGGCAAAGGGACGAGGAAAGATATTGCCCAAAGTCAAGGTGAGTAGATGAACCTATGAATGGTGGAGGGAGACATTAGAATGTAGTGTGATGCCAGATGAGAACCAGAAAGAAAGTGTGATAAACTAGCCAAGAGAGACCTCATGAAGCTAAGTTGTTACCTAGTGCTATACTATGTGTAGTGTGCCAGGAAACCATTGTCCCTATTCACTCCACTCTCGATGGACTGGAATTTGTGGATATAGGTACTCCAATTCTGCTGTTTCACTTTCCAATCTTCCTTTGTAGTTTTTGTTGTTGTTTGAGGGATGCTGTTCTTAGGTCCACGATGGAATGCCTAGGAAGACTGAAGTGTTTTGCAACTGGTTTCTGTCTATTCCCATTCCTAATGTCTAATTTATGTATGGTATATTTATCACCTAGTGCAGAGGCTGGCCTGTTTGCCCAATGTACAGTGCTGAAGGGCATTGTTGACAAAGGATTGTATATATCACATTAGAGGATGAGCAAGTGAAAGTACCTTTACTATTGTGGTTGATGTGATTAGGTTGTGTGATGATATTTCCTGAGTAGATGGCATCTGGGTTGGTAGCAAGGCCTTGAACCCATCTCCGGGAGGCTGTCTGTAGGCAAGTAAAAGCCTGCCTGAGAGAGCAGTGTTATTGTCCAGAATAGGTTGTAGTTCATTGATTATAAATCTGTGTGGTCTCAAGTGGGGGCTATATGAGGTTCTGCCATTTTCTGTCTTCAGTCTAGTCTGTAACAGATTAGTCATAGATACAAGTCTTGCTCTGTTGATTTGTTTTTTACTTAATATGGTGGGTACTGTAGCTTGAGGAATGCTTGCTGTAATTCCATGAGTTTGGTGTCCCTGTGGGTCTGAGCAGATGTGATTATATTAAAGGGCTTGGCTGAAAACTATGGATTTGGTAGTGCGTTCAGGGTGGAAACTGGAGACCGCTGCAAATGTCACCCTGAACTTTCCACCACTTAAAGCTAGGGCATACTTGTGCTACCAAACTGAGATCCTTTGGACTTGAACAACAGGGAAGAAGAAATCCTTCTTGTACCTTTGTTCCTTCCGACAAAATAAGAGCTATTGTACTACTGTGCAAATAAATTCAGTCAAATTCAAAATGTGTTTGGTGATTCTAAAAATTCTGAAGTAAAAGTTACTATAATGTTATATAATTTAAAGTGCTGCACAAAACTTATAAGTGTGTTATGCAGTGTAATATTATTATGATTATAAAGGTTAGCTGGAGAGATGAAAAGGTTACCTCCAATTGAGGCTTAATGGCTAGTCTTGGCTAAGCCTGCTGCAGACACCCTGTTAACTGCCAGTAACAGCAGTGTTTCTTTATAGAAGCTGCTATTTCTTTTTTCTAGTTCACTTCCCTATTCAAAACCCAATTGCCAATTACCATTTACCTATTTCAACCACAGCTAGCTTGCCTGAATAACTCAGAAGTCTAGACTTGAAGTTTTCTCTCTGGAACTTGGTGTAAGGTTGACCAAAGCCCCTCCATTGTTGTTCGTGATGGAATCAAACTGCTTGAGATGAAGCCTTTAACTGGAAGACCCCTGCAATTTCCCCCTGAAAATTTCTTTCTGCCAATGGACTTGACCAGGGGCCCATTCACTGAAGAATTACAGCTCTGTTACACCACTTTAACTGCCATAGGCTCTTTCCTATGGAATCCTAGAGGTTGGGGTTTGATGAGGCACAAGAAGGGATCCCTGGCTGAAAATTCCCAATGTTCCTTGCTCAACTACTGATCCCAGAATTCCATAGGAGAAACGCCTGGTCCTTAACGTGGAATCATAGCACTATATTTCTTTAGTGTGAATAGGCCCTTGATTACAGTAAGGAAAGGGTTACTCAATTACCTTCTCCAAAGTCATCCTGTTTCTTGCTATCAACTGACTCCTGCTGTAAGTCTGGCCATGAGCTTTTCTTGAGAACCACTTCTAGAGACTTCCTTTCCTTGGTAGCGCTCAAAGCTTCTGTCTAAATTAATAATCCCAGGTCAGAATCTGGTCATAAGTAATGGTTTGTTTTAATTGGTGTTTTAATACTAATGTTATTTCCTTTTCAATGCATATGAATAATTATAAAATTATAATTTTATAAAAATATAATTAAAAATTAGACATGTTAAAGTGGGTGTGGCATATTACAGAAGCTTGGTAGTTGAACTGATGGGAGTTGTAGTGTTTGTTCTTGGGGAAAATAGTTGCCTGGTTAGAGAATGCACAGATGTCTGTGGGAGGATACTGGTACTTGATTCGCTCAAGGTCAGTCTCTGTAAGGGTCTAAAGTGAAAGTGTATGGGAGGGGTGGGTAAACCAGAAGGTGTGCAAGAATGCTTATGAACAAATCAAGCTAAAGCCCACAGCTTTAGAGGGTGGGGCATGGCTAATTCTATGGTTATATTTGGGACCTATGCGAGTTTTGTCTACAGAAGTCTTGCTGTTAGCTTCACTGGTAACTGAAATAAAGTTTTGCTGTTGGAATACAGAAGACTGATTTACTGAACCCAAGGGAGTGGGCAGTTTTGAACAGACACAAGTCTTGTCTACATGAGTGATTTACTCTGAGTTCTCCCTTTGATCACTGCATCCTGCTTAACACAGAGCCAAAACCCCGAATCAGGCCCAGCCTGTCTTCATGATGCTAATTCAGGGTCTTCCCCCTCTCCATCCACATTTAAATAACTCAACATTTGCAGTGGATTTTCAGAAACAATGGTGGCTGCCTTTTCACTCGCAGACCTTGGTTGCCTGGTGCTTCCACTGCGAGGGCAAGTTACTCTGAGGTCAGAATGAGGCATCCAGTATCGATACCATGGCTGGACCTCAGAAGCAGAAACAGGCAACAAATGGAGACCACATGGAAAGGTAACTGCTTGTCATCACTGGGGAAGAAAGCCGAAAACCAGGGTGATCACATGTTCTCCATTTCCAGGACACGTCTTCCATTTCAAGCTTTTGTCCAGGAGGAATTCCAAAATGTACTCCATGCTGAGAAGCATGGCTATGAGTGTTATTAGCTTTTATTTAGGAATGTCCTCCATTTTGTGGTGCCTGGTCCTCCTTTGCAATGAGAACATCACCCTGGCCAAAAACTCACAAAGTAAGGGGTAAATTCAGAGGGAATTTGGGGCCAGAATGTTCCAGGGCAGCCTCAAGTATTCTGGCAAGTGTGTATATGAGCCCTCAGCCACATTTCTTCAGCCACTTCCCTAAGCTCTGATATCTCTACTTCCACAGGGTTTCTTCCATGTCTGAATAGATTGATTTGCTCTAACCAACTCCTCTGTCCTTTCATGATCTCTAGCTAGAACCACCCTTCTGCCAAAGGCCATGTTACACACCATTCCCTGCCAATACATTGGCCTTTGTTTACAAGCCAATGACAGTAAATGCAGACCTTGCAAAGTGAGCTATTGCAAACATACGTTTTTGATTTTTGTGTCTGACCCATGAACTGACTGGATCAACTGAGAACCACTAAGGTCATCACTGTGTCCAGCTTGAATGGACTAAGAACTTTACTGGTATTTGGCAGGACTTCAGATACATTGAACTATTCATGCTTCAATTGGAAGCAAACTGACAACCTTTTAATTGAGCTCACTCTTCATCTAACAGGTTTTTTTGGGGTGGAAATGCATTCTTCTTTATAAATGATTTATCTAACTTCTACCTCAGAACATGCTGTTTCTCTACAATATGCCATATGGGTGTGCATGAATATTTATGTACGCAGAAAAAGTGTATGCTCACTTATGTTACTGCTTTATTCGACTCTTTCCCATAAATGTTTGTTGGCATAACTGGCAATGAGGGAATTAGCCAATCAATTATATTATTATTAGTGTTTTTATTTAGTTTAGAAGCCATATTTAGAAACCACATTGTTTCATGTTCAGAAGCCACATTAAATTCTAGTCAATTGGTGTTATTAATAGGGAGATGCATTAACTTGGATGTTATTATCTAAAATGTTTGATTTCTTTCTTTCGGACCCATCTCAAATATCTGCTGGATTCCAATTACCATTTTTTGGATTCCCTTTCAAGACTCCATGAATGCTAGTCAAGGGAAGCATCAGTAGTGAAATGGGGGTTTGAGTTCCCCTTTCTGTTTTATAAAATATACCACACTCTGGCTTAGTAACTTGCAATATCTCTACAATAAGCATAGTATCAAGGGGAAGCTGTCAAATAAAGGTGAATGTCAAACCAAGGAAGTCTTCAAGCATTTTGTCAGTTCTTGGGAAAATTACTTTTGTGGAGAGACTATAGTTTCCAGAATTGCTGTCTGAGGGATACTGGGGATACTGAGAGATATTAGGAGTCCAAAAAAGTAACTCATCCAAGCTGTAGTTCTGTACCTGTTTACCTAGGAATAAGTCTTGTTAAATTCAGTTGGGCTTACTTCCTCACGTACAGGATTGCATTGCCAACCACAATGCTGTACTGTTGATCTCTCCAAAGCCTTCAGGTTTCCCCAGCTCCTTCTTTGTCAGCTGTCATTTGTCATCAGTGACAAATGTCACTACCAAAGGAATCTTGACAGAAGTGTCATGCCTATGCTAAACGGATGCTATTTAATCACTTGATGATACCTATAAAATGACATTACTTGCTATCATTTATCACCAGCTAAAAATATGTATGTTTTAATGGTGTTGGTGTCCTTGGGGAACAGATGCTTGAAAAAGAAACACATCTTACAATAAAGAAAGAGACAGAGACACAGCATGTATTGAAGACTGCCATAGTTCATGGTAAACAACATCTGTCCCAGCAACAGGGGTATCTTGCAAGATTCTTCTTTTGCCAGAGCTGGAAATGGACCTGGCACTGAAAGATAGGAGGGCAGAATAGGACAAGTCTGTTCTTCTATATAACATTAAGGCATCTGCCACTGTTTGAAATCATAACAAAGTGGCTAAATGAGCAACTAACAAAGTGCACAGATGGATAAGACCCAACGGCCCATGTCACCCACCATTCTGTTCCCACAGTGGCCAGTTGGAGGCCTTGATACAAAGCCCACAAGCAGGAAACCTCATGTGTAGTCCCTAGAAACTGGCATTTAGAGGCATATTGCCCCTGTTAGGGTTTCCAGATCTCAGGGCCCAACTCTGAGTCTCAGCATCTATACCCTCTTCTCAGGGTGAGAGGGAAAAATCTCAGGGTGAGAGTATTGTCTTGAAAACTATGGCTGGTACTTAATTGATCAGGCTTAATGACACAATCAGAGTCTGCCCCTTGTAACATTGCCAGGACCTACCTCTTCTGACATCAAAAGGGATCACCTTCATGTCTCAGTTATGGTCCTGAAATGCAGGGCCAGGGATATTCTTACCTTGTACTGGAAGTATACAGAGGCATCAAAGCTAATAGTAGCCTCAATAGACTTATCTTCTGTGAATGCAAAAAAGTTGTCCAAGGGTGTGTCTATATGGGTCAAATAAAACAGTCTCACATAGTTTTCACAGCAATCTGTCTAAACAATGTGTGCAATGATTGTGGCCAGATCTGGGCCTTTTCATTACCGCAGGGTTTTAATAAAGGGGGGGAAATGTGGTGATTTATCCCATTTTTGAGTGGAAAATCCAAATATTTGTGCACGTGTATGGACACACTCCATAGCAATGTCAGTATGAGACAGAGGAAAAAACCTCGGAGTGGCAACTCATATTGTTTGTGGCCACACATACTGCGATTAATCAGACCACAATATGTTTGAAAAGGAGGACTGTGTTGATAGTTCTCCTGAACTCGTATCAATGTGTGCAGACCAGTCATGGTCTCTGCAATTCAAGGTAAACCAAAGCTAAACAGGATTTTCTGTCAGTGTAAACATACCCCAAGTTGGTGGTTATTGCTCTTAATAAGCCATCATTGTTAAGCCACACTTAACTTTTCTGTTGAAATCAATTAACCTTAACTAGTGTTTAACTTTGGATAAATTCCGCCCAGTCTTTTTGTTTGTGGCATGGAAATGAAACATCAAGCCAAGTCTCGTAAGAATAGGGTTCTGACCTAGAGTTAGTGTAACCGTGATTGATTGTGTCCTTCTGGGATTAACCAAATTAAAAACTATCCACATCCTCTGATTTTTTAAAAGTAGAATCCTGGAAAAACCTGGCTGTTTTCCTGGACTTAGTTATAGAAAAACTCATCGGTTATCCCTGAGCCTACTAAGTGACAGATTCCCCCCTGCAATTAGATTAGCAACTAGTTTAGTGGCAAAATTTGTATGGCACATTCATAGCAAATTCATCACAGCTGACATTATTGATTTGAAAAGTAACCCTTCATTCTCGATATAACCATAAATGGAAGGCTTTGAAAGATGGATGTGTGCTGATTTTGTCAGTGATTGTAATGGGACTTCAGATCTGATTTTAATTATACTTGGGAGCTACCAAATTGGGCATATCTGATAGTTCACAATAAATCACTATGTACTGGTCAAGCAATAAATGTGAAGAATAAATTTTAAATGTCATGGTGTCAAATATGTATTTATAAAAATACTTCCTCTGAGTGCATAAATGTACTTTGTGAGGAAACAACAGAGTTACCCTTCTTTCAAAAAAGTCTCAAAGGCTTTTATTAATAGCAGAACATTATTATATAAACTTTGCATCATGTAATCTATCTTTAATTTTAGCAAAAGAAAAACAATAACCAAAAGTTTTATAATTTGTGGGATATTTCAAAGTTTGAGTTGACATATGGGCTCAGCTATACTTTTTTTTAATTTATTGATTTAATTTTTCAGTATTACTTCATCCAAAAGACTCTGGAAATGAGTCCTTGATTAGAGGTGAAATGTACATGCTAGTGCAGAGTCAGTCCAAGACATTTTGTTGCCTGAGACAACAAGCAACATGGTATCCCCATTCTTTGTACAAAAACCATTCAGACTAACAGTCAATTATTTTTACAACACTGATGATAGGACAGTATCTTGCAACACACAAGAAGGCAGAAGACCTGCTTAGGAGGGGCAGAATAGGATATTCGTATTTTACAACTCTCTCCCCCAACACCTTGTTGCCACCTCCCAGCATCTGCTACCTGTGGCAATTGCCTCACTCTGTCTCATGGAAGAGCCAGCCTTCCAGTGATACAATTTAGATGTTTCCAACACACTTTTAAGATCTGCACTGACAAAATAGTGACATTAGTGCTCAAAAAACTTACTTTTATGGATTACAAGTAGCTAGGGGTATGCTGACTGGGGAATTCTGGGAGCTGTTGTCCAAAAAAAAAATAACGTTTCTGTGCTATGAAAGACATAATGAAGAACAATTTGAAGTAGAGACTGAAGCTGTGTACCCAGTGTTGATAGAAGACAAAAGGAAACGCACCATGGTATTTCAGGTAGTTATTTATTTACAACACTCAGATTTTGATGAGAATTATGTCTAAGATCCTGTATCAGGGGTTGTAGCTACAGAGATGTTCACCCCCAATGCAGGATTTTAAAGACCTCATCTTGTAGGCAGTGTACCCCCCCTCCATCCAGCCATGTCACTGTTGTCGAGGAGAGAAGGGGTGAGTGGGGATACTTCCAGCTATTTTCTTGCAGCTAGACTCACTGTGACAGGTGTCTGCAGATCTGGCAGTTCTCAGGACATCCCTGCAGATGATGCTTTTGCAGTGCACCCAGCTACAGGGAAATAGCTGGACATGTCCCCACTCATTCCCCCCTAATTCTCCAACAACATGGAAGTGGTCATGTTGGAAGGCCTGTATTGATTACAAGCTAGTTGAGGGGTTCATTGTGTGGTTTGAGCACAATTCTGACAACCACGATGGTGGTTGGCAGAGTGATCAGGGATCTGCTACATTCTGGTGCAAAGGAGAAAGTTAACCACTTGGCAGCATGTTGCAAAGAATTTGCCCACATTTTCACAGATAAAATGAATCAGATTTACTCTGATTTAGATGCCGATAGATGTAACCTTGGCCCCTGCTTGTCCAGTATTGATGGATACTTTTCAATTTGTGCAGCCTGAGGATGTGGACAGGATCCTTGAAGAGGTGAAAAACACCACATGTATACTAAACCCTTGCCCTTCCTGCTTAATTAAATAGGCCAGAGGAGGACTGGCTGAGTGGGTAAGGGATATGATTAATGCCTCTTTACAACAAAGCAGGGTCCCAATACACCTGAAGGAGGCTGTGGGAAGATCTCTCTGTTTTAAGAAACTTCCTCAGGTCCTACTATATAACCATAGGGTGACCTCCAAGATCCCATTTTTTGGGCAAAGCACTGGAGAGTTTGATGGCTTCTCAACTCCAGGGGTTCCTGGATGAAGCTGATTATCTTGATTCATTTCAATCTGGTTTCAGACCTGGTTATGGGGCAGAGACAGCTTTGGTCACCTTGGTAGATGCCCTACACAGGGAATTGGACAGGAAGAGTGTGTCCCTGTTGGTTCTGCTGGACCTCTCAGTGGATTTTGATACCATCGTATCCTTCTGAGTCATCTTTCTGGGATGAGGCTTGGAGGTACTGTTCTGCAGTGGCTCCATTAATTCTTGGAGGGGTGCTCTCAGAGAGTGATTTCTCTTTGGCTCCCTGGCCATTGGCCTGTGGGATCCCCCAGGGTTCAGTCCTATCCCCCATTTATTTAATATCTATATGAAACAGTTTGTAGAGCTTGTCAGGGGTTTGGGGGTCAGGTGTCATCAGTATGCTGCTGATATCCAGCTCTATTATTCCTTTCCACTTCCAAGGAAGTTGTGCTAAATCAGTGCCTAGCAGCTGTGATGGACTGGATGCAGGTGAACAAACTGAAGTTTAACCCAGGTAAGACAGAGTGCTTCTGGTCAGTCAAAAGACAGATCTAGGAACAGGGATTCGGTCTGTGTTAGATGGGTTATGTTACCCAAAATACAAGGGTCCTGAGAGGGCATCCACAATCAATATTCAAATAGAGGAATTTAATTAGCTCAAATGAGGGCTTCAGGTAATTAAAAAGCTAGGGTCAGACCTATGGTTCAGAAAAACTGGACTTCAAGAATATTACACTGGTCCTTCCCAATTCGTGGAGGATCCATTCCGAAACATACACACACCCGTGAAGCCATAGGATATAATGGCTGTGCTCTTATATGCATTTCTGTGCATGCACCATTTTGCCCCTTGGCACTTGCTATTTGCATAAGACCGAAAGACACAAATGGCAAATCCATGAATGGTGAGGGACGAGTGTAGTTCCAAATGTAGTTTCTATTTATAACAGTAAAAGGGAAATCAACTTTCACACAAAAACACACCCACCCACACACATACAAGAACTAACAATATAAAGGTGGTAGATGATAGCAATTTAGAGGGTTTTGTTGGGGTATGCAGACAGCGAGGATCTAACACCCAGAAGCTGGTCTTCTGTGAAGAGTCTGCTCCAGACAGCACAGGAAAAAATCTCCCACATGCAGCTGCTGCTTTCGGCTTGGAGAAAAAAACAGCTTCACCGCGAGGCTTCTATCAGAGAGGGCTTTCATTTTTTGTTGCAAATATTTACAAAGATATACACAGAATACCAGTCATCCGTCTTGAATATTCACAGCTATACAGACTAACAAAGTGCTTTGCCAACCACCAACCACAACTAACCAAAAATAGAGATTCTGACTCTCTCCCATATATAGGTGGTCCTCTTGAGAGGATGTGACAGCGATGCACTAATGGAACCTTGTTTGTTTCATTCCCAGTGCCTGTTGCATCAGGACTGTTGCATCAGGCTTCCCATGATGCACAGCTCACCAAATGCTGACTCATGCACCTGCCACCCGAACTGTAGTAACCCTGTTACTATTGCTCCAGTTCCTCTCAGTGGCCACATCCATGTCATTTTCTAGACCAGGGTGCCATATGGTCTTGACAGGTTTAGCAGCAAGCAATACTTTACCAGGTTCAGACATGGAGCTCCGATTGGGAGACATGGTGGGTGAGTCTGGCTCAGTACACAGCCTAGGACCTTGGGTTGGCCTGAGTATGCCAAAGAATCATGGAAGAAACTGTCAGAGCAGCTGTCTGAACTCAACCGAGAACAAATTGAGGGTGCCCAAACAGGCATATTTAAAGGGTGAAATGAGTCCTGGGGCAATTTCTCAAGAGTTTGAGTGGATTTTCTATGAGGAAGAATGGCCAGAGATGTGTGGACATGGCAGGGAAATCAATGTAAATATCATACACAAAGAGATATCATCTCCAGAGGGATGTCTCTTTGATTTCCAAACTTCTGGTAAGTGCCCAGTACATTGCCCACTATTACACGCCTATGTGAAGGGATTATGCAGATTCTGGCCTCAGTGGACCTATTCTGTCTATGTGCGCTAGCACTTCCAAGCTGAGCCCACCAGATCTTATTTGGGCAGGCTATTTCCTCTCATTGGGTGCCCTCAGTGGCTACATGACCAAAATATCACTTTTACTAAGTTGATTATGTTGATATCAAAGGTTGACTCAGAGTGAAGAAGAGCTAGGCTGTGAGCAATCCCTCTGAAAATGCAGGTTTGGGAATACCCCTGGATTCAACGCTGAGCCTGGAGACCCAGGTTTCAGTGGTGACCAGAAGTGCTTTTGCTTTAAAACTAATGCATCAACTGTGTTAGTTCCTGGGGAAGTCAAATCTGGCCACAATTGTACATGTCTTGTTTACATCCCATTTGGATTACTATAATGTGCAATACATGGGGCTGCCTTTGAAAAGTGCTCAGAAACTTGAGTTGACCCAAAGAGCTGCAGTCAGCTTGTTAACAGGAGCTGGATACTGGGGGGACACAACTTGTTGTAACAGCTCCACTGGCTGCTGGTCCATTTCTGGGCACAATTCAAAGTGCTGATTTTGACCTATAAAGCCCTATACAGATTGGGTCCAGGCTATTTGAGGACCATATCTCCCTGTATGAGCCCATTAGGGTTTTAAAATCATCTGGAGAGGCCCTCCACTCTCTCCCACCATCTTCTCAGGCTTGCTTGGTGGAAACAAGGGAGATGGCCGTCTTGGTGGCTGCTCTCAGACTTTGGAACTCATGGTCCCATCCTTGCCCTCCTTCAAGCAGCAAGTTAAAAGTTTTTCTTTCCTTCTTGCTGCCAAGCCTTTACAAACTGTTGATATTGTGCTCTTAATGCTGGCTAGTGCTAGTTTTGAAGTTTTTTAAGGGTGTGTCTTATGTGTGTGTTTGTGTGTTGTTTTAATGCATTTTAATTTTTAACATTTTTTAAATATATGATTGTTTAATTGTATATTTTATACTTTTATTTAACTTTGGTAGTGTTTTTAATCTGTATTGTTTTAAAATATTGCATATTTTAAAGGTGGGATATAAATGAATATCATTGTCATCATCATCAAGAGCACAATCAGATACAACCAAAAAGTTGTGAGGTGTGATGGCATTGACTTACACCATCATAATTCATAAACAGGATATGGATTTATGTTTTTAAACAAAATTTTAAAATATTGTGTGTGTGTGTGTGTGTATTGAAAAATTGTATAGATACTGTATACATTGTCTTGATTTGACAAGGCAGTCATAATCTAGTAGTCTGAAAGGAATATGTAATAATAATAAAGGAATAGTCTGAAAGGAATATGTAATAATAATAATAATAATAATAATAATAAAATTTATTTATATACCGCCCAATGGTTGCCCAATCCGGGCAGTTTACAAGATAAAAACAGTTACAATAAGCAACACAGCTCTGAAGAAACTACAACCTCAATCCAGTAGATATGCCTCTATTTGAATGGTGTTTACAGATGTTTGAAGTGCTGCAGAAAAATGACCATATGTAATGCATCATGACAAGTCTGTCCTCTGGGGAAGAAGAGGAAGTATAGGGACAACTGGTAAAACTACAACATATACCACACCATAAGGCTGAGTCCACATCCATCAACTTTGCAAAACTGCATACTCCAAAAAGAAGGAAAATCAAGGAATTGTAGGCAGGAGCTCAAATTAACATTTATTTTATGGGCTGCTCAAAGCCTTTAAGATCCTGTGTCATAAATTTGAATGGTCTTACCATATCACTTTCAGCTCTGAAGAAACTACAACCTCAGTCCAGTCAATAGTACACGCACACATGTTCACACACCCCACACATTCAAATCAAGCTATATACTACCAAAGGCCAAACAAGTCATGTTGGTATCTGAGGGAATACACACACACACACACCAGAAGCACCTTTCCCTTCTTTGGCAGTCAATATGCAACTATTAATTCATTAAATGAGTAATGAACTTATATCCCAGTATGCAGATGTAATTATATTGATATTTTTTCCTGGTTTTTTGTTTGTTTGTTTGTTCATTTGTTTGTTTTGCTATCAAGATGATTTCAAATTAAGGCAGCCCTATGAATGAGTAATCTTCAAGAGCTGGTGTTATATTGCATATTACTACATTGGTTGAATCCAAACGTAGTCGTACTAATTATGGTAGACCCATGGAAATCAATGGGGAATTGAATCAGCCATGATGGATTTCAATGGGTCTGGTCTAAGCATAACTAAATTTGGATCCAATCCATTAGAAACTAATCCTATGTGACTCCCAATAAAACTATATGACTGTGTGGGAGGAAAGGTTTTGTACAGTGGAAAACTACACTATAATTAGATTGTGGCATCTTGAGTGAGATTACAGGGTGAATGTGACCAAGAGAAATGGGAAACAATGCTAAGTACCATGTGGGTACTCCAGGAAATAAAATTCTACGTTCCATTAGCCAGACAAAAAGAGATGCAGTACCCACAAACCTGCATAAATGTCTTCCAGACCATTGAACTGAGAACAATTACATGTTGACAAAATGCAGGCTTGTGACTAACATTGTCATAATTTTTTCCTCCTGTATGATTTTTTTAGAACACCTTTGTCTGATGAAGAAGCCAGTGGAGCTTTGAAAGCTTGCAACATGTGTTTTGTGAATTCTGGTTGTTCCAGTAAGGGTATCACTGTTCTGTGGATTTTGAATGTAATTGTACATACTTGGAATGCCTTAAAGACCTGTGTGATATCAGCTGCATCTGCCCTGTAGAATTAATGCAGTTTGACACCATTTTAACTGCCATGGCTCCATCCTATGGAATCTTGGGATCTGTAGTTTGTTGTGGCACCAGAGCTCTCTGACAGAGAAGGCTAAATATCTCACAAAACTACACATCCCAGAATTCAAAAGCTTTAAGCCATGGCAGTTAAAGTGGTATCAAGCTGCATTATTTTTGCAGTGCAGATGCAGCCATCATGAGTAGAGTAGAAAGCCCCATTGAGTTCAAGTGAATTGCTCCCATTAACAGCCTCGGTCTAACCAAAGAAGACCATATCTCAAGAGCACTGGCCACTGTAGCATTCTCTCTGCTGCTGTTGTATAAATCTCATTGTTCAGATAGAAGCAGAGCAATCAATCAAAAAAAAAAAATGTCAGGGCCCAACTAGACAAGGTTTAAAAAAAACATTTTCATCAAACGTATTGATAGGAATGGTAGAATTTAGAGGCATCATGGGGTGATGGTTACACTTGCCTCACTTCTAGTCTCCCATCATCACTTCTCTTTTCAGCCAGGTTCCAATGTATTTGGCAGTTTGGAAGAAAATGGACTTGATGAGTGGGAAGTAAAACCTAGGTGGTCTGCCAACCATCTATCTTTTTTATTGTATTATAAAACAATGCCCTTTTCTCCCTCTTTCTATACTGACTGGAATAGATCCACATTTCTACACCATGGGTCTGCCATTTGAAAATCATAGCTTAGTCTTGTTAATCCTGCCACAATCAGGTAACTCTTGGAACTGCCAAGTCATAAAGCAGCCTGTGCTGTTGCGAGAATATTTACATTTTCCACCTTTTAAAAAGTCAAGACCTTCTTGTATAAGGAAGCCAAATTGGAGTTCATCAACACAGGAGAGGTCTTGTGAAAACTGGAACTGGATACTTGCACCACCATCAGGCTCACCTGTCTAACAGGATCAATAGTCGAAAGCTGGCCCAAGACATGTTGCTGTCCGAGGTGCAGCAGAAAATGGCATCCCACCCCATGACTCACCCAACTCAGGGAACAGAATACCCCGAAGAAGGCAAGATATTTTGACACATGGGGCAGAAAACTCCACAAGCACATCTTCCAGTCCATTGCAGTAAAAGCACAGTGTAATAGACTCCAAACAAAGAATTGTTTGCTGCTCTTTTATGAGCCCCAAGATTTGTTCCTTGTGGCAGCTGCCTCACTCTGTCTAATGGCAGGGCTGCAATGATTGCAGAAAGGCAACAAATAAAGCAAGTTGATCAATCCCCAGGCTGCAAACAGATTGACCAGGGAGATAAAGCTGATAGCAATCTTGTATGCTGAGTAGCTGAGGAGTAATAATTTAATTAATAATGATTTTGCTGGCAAATGAAAGCTAGAACAAAGGAAGAAGAAAGAACATGTTTTTGAGACAATG
>JAIPUX010001232.1:36288836-36309693 GCA_020142125.1 Phrynosoma platyrhinos
ATTTTCGCCCCCAGATCGCAACCGGCCACACATGCCTGTCCCTTATTCACACAGCCCTCCAAGTCCCTTCAAATTACTACTGGGCAGCAGAGCCTCCAGCAGCCTAGGAGGGGCCTTGGGAGCTATCTATTTAACATTAGCCTGGAAGATCTTGAGCTGCCTCCATGTCCTCAGGCTGGCTGGCTGACTGGTGTTCCTGGGGGTGGGGTGGAGGATTGACTTTTAAGGCCAGCCACTCCTGGCCATGCCCCTCTCCCGTCTGGCAGGCTCAGCAGCCTTTGGCCCCAGTGGAATGGGGGAAGTAAGGCTGTTACAGAGTCCTCCAGTGTCCTCCATCTGGCTGGCTGGGTGGTGATTTAGACTACAGGCTTTTTCACATGAGACTTTCAAAACAGACTTACAGAAGGAAAGTAGCATCTGTGGCCATACCTTATTACACCATGCCATGTCTGTCCTGCAGCTAGTCTTCCATCCAATCTTGGGGTGTTCCTTTTTATTGATAACAAAACCCATCAATGACTCCCAATTGTGATGCTTTTCCACTATTGATTCATATAACTTCCTCCTGCACCTGTACCGATATGCAGGCAGACACATGGTGTGAGTGAGCATGATTATGCTCCTCTCCTCTTCTTCTCCTCCCCCCACTCCCTCTTACTATTTTCAGTCAGGCTGTTTTTCTTTCTCCCCCCCCCCCATTATTTTTATTTTACTTAATTGCTATGACTGAGCAATTGATTTTTTTAAAAAACAGATTTAAAGGCATGCTGGGAAGAGCATAGGGCAGGAAGGCAAGGCTGTGAAGATCAGATGCAGAAAGCCAGGCTCAAAACTATAGTGCAGGGGTAGGCAACATTTCCCTTTAAGGGCTGAGGGACTTCAGCTCCCAGAAGCCTCAGCCATGTTAGCCAATAGTCCCATGTTGGCCAATAGCTCCTGGGATTCTGGGAGCTGAAGTCCCTCGGCCCTTAAAGGGGAAAGGTTGCCTACCCCTGCTATAGTGCCACCATGACACTTTAGAAGAGCTGTGCGAAAATGACTGTCTCCAAACTAGTATGTTTGCATTTTCTATACTAATGCAACTGTGGCATCTTAGCAGCCTGCAGTGTTAAAGTTCTACATTTTCACAAACCCTCACCATAACACAGAGATGGGAAAATGTGGCAGATCTTGGAGCCACTTCTCTGTCCCTGTGGCCTTTGGGCTGCAATCCAATACTTTTTTTTAGTGGGATTTAAAAAAAAAAACAGTCCAGAGGAGAGGCTACATCCTACTGAAAAGGTGGATTGCCACTCCTGGAGACAGGACAGGCACACCTGGGAGTTTGAAGGAGCCAAGGGTCAGCAAACACAATGTTGAGGGAACTATGACTGCCCCTGCCATAGGCCATGATGGGTGGTACTGATACATGAGTAGTAGTGGGGTGTAGCTCCTGTCAAAAAGTGATTGATGGCTTTTTGATGCCTGTCAAGAATTATTTATGAACTGTCAAGAATGACTGATTGGTGACCTATCAAGAAATCAGTTCCCATTGGTCAGGGGTGGTGAGATGTTGTCCTAGAGGGGTCTAACCAGCTGGAGTACACAGGGCCAAGGGGGCTGAAACCAGCACCTATTGGTCTGGATACCAAGGTGACTTCCAGATGTGTATGTGTGTGTGACATGACCCATTCTGGATGTCTCACCCTAGTACTTCTGGGGAAGGGGCATGCCCATCATTTTGACAGGCCTCAATCATTCTTGACAAGTCAAAAAAATCATTCTTGACAGGCATCAAAAAGCCATCAATCACTTTTTGAGAGGAGCTACACCCTCCTGCTACTTATATGTTTAGGCCAACATATCTGTACAGGAAAAGGTTCCTTGCCTAAGCCTAAATGCATTTAACCATACCCCTCTCCAACTTCATTTGGCAGGGACAGTCCCAGTTAATCCCCTGTTTACCAACTGTGTTTATTTTTTTAAAAAAAAAAATACCCCAATTTCTTTCTCTTCTTCCCATTTCCCATCTTTGTCCTCAGATTATTTCAAGTGCTGCAATTGAGATCAAAGTGTAAAAAGAGTTCACATTCAATTAACTCGGGAGGGGAGAGGAGAGAGAAGATTTGCCCTTCCCCATAAGCTCAGACAAATAATAATAATAATAATAATAATAATAATAATAATAATAATAATAACAACAACAACAACAACAACATTTATTTTTATCCTGCTCCTCTGCGTAACACAACCGGGGCGGCTTACAATTTTAAAATATCCATTCATATCCCACAATCCCACCCACCCCTTAAAATACAATTAAATAATGACAATTTAAAACACATTTAAAATAATATCACAAAGAACAAGAAATAAATAACAATAGCTACAGCCGAATCAGGAATGAATAGGATGGCTGTCTTTTGATGGCCAGGATATCTATTCAGGAAAGGCTTGCTGCAGTCTCTCCTAGCTTGTTCTTCGTAGATAATTTTCTCCATCTTGATCACATACTGGTATGGCTTGATCATGTGTGTCCTGATTTTCACCTGCGGAATATTAGAAGGCGTGATTAACCAAGGACAACAAGGTCTTTGACCTAATTAAAGCACTACTTTCCTGCATCACCCTAATGAAAGAGAATGTGACAGACACAGTCCAGTGCCCAGTAACAAGACAGGGATATTGCATTGCTAACAGCACACACTTGAGGGGCCCATAAAAACAGTCAAGGGATGGTCTATGTGAGTTATGGACCATGTGTTGTCCATCCCACGTCTATATTTATAAATCTGCCAGATTTATGCAAGCCCCTTGGTTTTGATGATGCATTTCCTAGTTGCAGACTTTTATCTGTTCCAAAACTTAATTTTTACAATTACAATTTTGACAATCAATGGTTAAATTCATAAATTTAAAAGAAGTTTCTTCAGTGTAGAAAACATGCAACTTCTTTGCTCCTGCCATGTCATTATCCAGAGTTTTGTTTCAATTCCCTTTGCAAATTATAGCTTTGGTGCTTTATGAGATAACAAAAGGAATGCAGTGTTAAAATGAGAGGAATGTAAGAAGTTCCACAACTCTAATGAAATGCTTTTTAAAAGAGTTACTGTATATACTCATTTATAACTCTAGAAATTTTAGTCAAAAAATTAACCCCAAAATCCTGAGTTGTCTTATCCATGGGTTAATGTTTAGTACCATTCTTTAACTATTATTTTAAAAGGAACCATCCCCTGGTGAAAGACGAAAGTGTGATCTGTCCTAGAAGGACTCACTGTGTTATCCATCCAACTTTAGTGTCAGCAGAGTTTGCCTGCTGGACTTTTGTAAATTCTTTGGTATTGTTTTCTTTTGCTTCACACTTTATATCCTTTGTTACATGCCCTTAAGTTTTATCTCAACTTATCCATGAGTCTTATCAAAATTCATAATTTTGGTCCCCAAACTGCCCTCAACTTATACATGAGATCAACTTATAGTTGAGTATATATGATATTTTGAATAATATGCATCAGTGGGTAGAGGTCCCAATTCACAACTTATACACAAATACCTAAATTTCCTTCTATAATTGGAGACATAGCAGGCTTTACTCTTCCTCTTTGTTCCCTGTGGTCTTGTCTCAACCCCCTCCCTCACCTGCTGTGTGGAACATGGATGCTGTAATCCTATGCCCACCTCTTTGGCAGCAAGACCCATTGTATTCAGTGGTGACTGGCTTCTATATAGAGATGAATAGGATTGTGCTCTGATGAGGAACAGGTGAAGATGCTACAGACAGCTGAGTGTCCTGCTTTCACATATCTTTAAAGGGCCATGGCTCATGTCCAGGTTGCAAGTGGCAACTCTATTAATGCAGGTCCAACAATGAATAGCATTGGGGCAAAACAAACCCAGTATTCAAAGAACCAGGCAATTAATTATGTGTTGCCAAGTAGGGATCAGGAGACAAATTTCTCAAAGAACCCTGTGTGCTTCATGGCAGGCCTTATCTGAAGCCAAGGAGAAACTTTAAATTTTTTTGAATGAAACACCATAGGGACAAAAAGAGAGGAGAAAGCCCACTATTAAGGGCTCACCTAAACTGTTTCCCCCCAAAATCCCAACTTGAAAAATTTAATAGAAAGATTAGTGTTAGAACTACTGTGTGACATAAAAACAAGAAGGGAACAGTATGTTTTGAACTTATTAAATCATTTGCATTTGATTCCAAAAGCAACAGATTTCTAATTGGTGGAGGAGACATTCAAAAGACCAGGATAATTGTCACTTTTATAGAAAGTGACACTCTGGTAACACTCATATCAATAATTATTCACGCATGTGAATAATTATTGATATGAGATGAAATTTTCACAGTGTCTCTGGAGAAATTGGACTAATGGAGCCAGCTTCATTGACAAAGCAATAAAATTGCCCATAATTTTGTTAATGTGTCAAAATGCTATTCTAAATTAAAAAATGAGTTAATCAGTTTTCTTAATAGCTATTTTTTTTATCTATTTTTACAGAGTTGCTATTTTTGCAACCAAAATCAGCTACTTTGGATGTATCTGTTTTTGTAGATACGGAGTACCAAGATCTGCATAATTACTTATTCAAAATGTGCCTTTTAATACATACCATTTAACTGAGCAAATTCTCTGCCAAGACCCAGGAGCAATTATGTGAATCAAAGGAACTTTTAAGCTGTGATCCTGGGCCTGTCAAGTGGAAGCAGATTTAACTGAAATCTATAGTAATTTTTTTTTCCTTTCAAGACAGTCTTCCTAATGCAGTTTACACACACGGAAACAGATGTATGGGCACTTGTTTCCTCCTAGTGTTGGGATATGAAACTGTAGCAGGTGAGAGCACTTGGGTAATACACAGACTACCAATGGCACTCATCACACCAGAAGACTTTCCGCTAACTCATGGAGGAAATGAGCCTAGCAGTAACAACAAGGAGTTGTTAGTCTAGAATGTTGCTATTCAGAATTCTTGCCACTTCATTCCTTCCCTCCATCCCACAGTGGTCCATTTTTCACCCAACAGTACTTGCTTTCAGATGCCATGATAAGCCAGAATTCTTTAAAATTCTCTCCTGACAAGCCAGGGTCATAAGCAGTAGATTATTCTTTGTTGATGACTGTGTCTTCTCCAAGGAGAGACAAGACAGAGTGCCAGGTTAGGACATCTTAATTTTTAAAAAGCCATGGATGGAAGACTAAGCACATGCACAACAGGGGTGATTGTACACTGCCTCATTCCCAAACATCCAGGCTCACTGTGCCATCCCAATAGAGTCATTCACACATTGTTGTTTTTAGTGCGACTATGCGAATAACCTCACTCACACATTCTGGGTTTCTTATTCACACTATGGAACTGCATCTATGTGAATCTATGCAAATTTGGTTGCTCAAATGTGTGAGCACTTGAATAAAGAGGGAGTCGATGATGATAATGCATTCGAAGCATGTTCAAGGCATGCAGAGTTTTATCCTGAGTCTGTTCACGTCGGTTATTCACAATCCAAGAATCCAAATTTTTTTAGAAAAACTTGAGGGGAAAAAATCCAACATGAATTAGCCTGGGTTAAGGGGGGGGTTGGACAGCCCCCCCCCAATTGGATTCATTCAAAATGCATGTGAACAACAAAGATTCAACCCAAATTCTACTTGTACTGTTGTCACCGTCTGAACAACTCGAATGTCTCTGTCAACATTCTGCAGCAGATGAGCAAGCATAGTTCTCTCTCAGCTATTTTTCAGCTTTCCTTACATCTTGATTTTTTTTTTCCTGCTAGGATTGGGCATTGTTTCTGAGTTGAGAAGTTGTTTATGCTGAAAAAGCTGACTGTGGCAGTTTTTTTAAAAATGTAAAACATCTGAGTGAAATGCCTATGATTACCTCTGTCCTCCTCTCCAGAGTTATTTATTCTGGAGCACATTCAGGTGCCAAAAATAATTTTTTTTTTTTATCGGTTATTTTCTATTCTTACAATCTGAGTTTTCTGGCTGGGCTGTGTGTTTGTGTGTGTCTGTGTGCACGCACACTTTAAGTAAAAAATGCTGATAAACTCTTTTGTGATTTAGGGCCCATAGTGAGCACTAGCATAAAACATGAATTTAAACTGGGTGTTTCAATACTCTGGACAATAGTATTGGGATTTCCTCACACAAAGTACCAACAATGAAGAAAGAGGTGGCTTATGTCCCAAATAAGGGAGTGTTTCAAAATAATGAATGGGGCCAAAAGCTCATTGTTTGAAAGTACTAGAGAATTGAGCCAGATCTCAGCAGACCATACTTGGCAGTGTCAGCCCTTTGGAGGACACTTGAGCAAGAAAATCTCAGAGCATAACCTTAAAATGGAGCAGGTCTGTGCTGTGCTGGTGCGTCTTTTAATATATGTTTTAATCTGATTCTAACTTTTTCTGATTGTTTAATTGGCGTTGTTTTTAACTTTTGTATTTTGTAGATTTTCAACAATGTTTTTTAATTGTTGCAAGCTGCTTAAAGTCCCAGTCTGGGAAAAAGGTGGTTATATAAATCATCGTTGTCATCGTCTACAGCACATAGCTGTAGCAATGTTTATCATAATTAGTTGTGTTTCATGCTAAATTCTCTGAAGGTACCAGATCCCATCAGATCTTGGAAGCTAAGCAAAATCAGCCCTGCTTAGGTCTTAGATGAAAGACCACCAATGAATACCAGGTGCTGTAGGCTATATTTCAGAGGAAGAAACTGGCAAAACCACCTCTGGATATTCCTTGCTAAGAAAACCCTATGAATTTCATGGGGTTGTGGTAAATAACTTGAAGGCATGCACACACACATTTTTCTCTGGCTGAGAATTCTAAATATCTCACAGAACTATAAATCCCAGCATTCCATAGAACAGCCATGGAAGTTAGAGTGGTATCAAAGTGCTGACATTATGCAGTGTGAAAGAGACCCTGAAGTACAAAAACAAAATAAGAGGGTTTTTTTTTTAAGGAACAAAAAACAAAGCAATTGAACACAGCCTGAAGGTAAGGAGAAGAGAGCACAGCTGCCAGAGATGACATAAATGCATGCTGTTTTGCTGAGAAGAGCAAAGTGTGGGAACTAAATAATCTCCTACTCTTTCATTTTAAAAAAATGGAGATCTACAGAATGTTAACCTTTAAAAAAAGAAGACGACGCATAACTGTGGGACAGAGCATTGTGGCAGTGCTCCCAGGACATGCTAGGCAAGCAACGCAGAAAAGGACTTATTAAAAGCATTGCTAATTATCTCATAGACATTGGGTGCCCAGATGTTGTGGGACACTTAAATCGCAGAAGCCTCATCCAATGTGGGTAATGATGAGGGATTGTGGGTGCTGCAGCTCAAGATCTGGTGACCCATGTGTTGGGAACCATTAAGACTACTTCTTACTCATCATGCCTCTACTTCCAGTGTAATAGTACTGCAACTGCGCATACGAATGTGTCTGTGTATGTACAAACCAGGCCTGATGATACGAGACCAAAAGGAAAACAAAATGCAATGGAATATGTGTGTGTTTTCTGCGTGTGTTTTGCCCCTTTGTTAAAAGCATTACTTGCAGTCCCTGTAATCAGTGACTGAATTAATGAATATCCATTCCACGAGAAGAGCTAATGTGAAAGCAGTTGGAGGATTCGCATCTTGTTCTGACACTTGCAAAGTCAGAATGGCAGTAATCTTGGGTTCTTTCTTGAAGTTGAGGTCTTGGCAAGTGTCCAGCATCACATCCTACAGGAACCAGCATTTAATGTGATAACCACTGATTTAAGGAAATTATTATTCCATTCCCAGTGCTACGATTAGATGTACACTGGAAAAGAGAAAACAGTCATCATGTTCCTTCCCTTTTCCACACCTTCCAACATTTCACTGATGAAAACTGGAAGATGTGTGGCCAAGAAACATGAGCGTATGGTTAAAATGGTGAAAGTTATTAAAAAGGAAACACACTCAACTAAGAGCAGTTGTGGCAGTTTGCTTTTGCCTGAGTCTACTGGGAAGGCAAGATTCTGCCCTCTCCGCTCTGCTCCACACTGCTGGGTAAATAGAGTACAAACTACTTTTGTACTTTAAACTTCAGTCTGCCACAATTGAAGTAAGCTGAAGACAAAGGGGGAAAACAGGACATTTTAAAAGCAACTGAAAAAGTGGGAAGACAGAGGATTAGAAGGGACTGTCCCTTAGAAATCAGTACTGTGGGAAGGGTATGCTTTCCCAAAGTGTCCAACTGTGGTTAAGGTAGACCAGGCCTCCCAAAAACAAAGCTAATCATGTGCTGACCCAGGTTTTGTTTATTTCTGGTCGCTGCTGGTGGCACCCATTTTGGTTTTATAAGTGGAATGGGAGAATGCCGGCTTCACCATATTTGTTTTGTTCCTCCCTTTCCTAGGTTCAGAGATATAAACCCCAGGGGAACAGGTTTTTCTAGCTGGCTGCAAGATTACCGTGAAGAAGAATAAATATAATGTTTATTTTTTTAAATAATATTTTTATTAGTTTACTTCTAATACCAGCACAAAATACCAATATAAAATGATAAACATAAATACAATACCACATGCATAATCGAAATATTATATACTATCTGAAATACAGAATCAGTTTTCCAGTACAGTATAAATATATTTTTCTTTCCTTCTTTTCTGGTGGATAATCCTGAATCTTCATTTTCCAAAACGTGAAGTATCAAGGATATTGTAACAAATCTTTCCCAAAAATTTATGCTGAAACCCCAGTTGCCTTGAGATAGCACATATATTGTTTACAAAAGCAATGAATAGCTGCCATATCTCAATAAACATGTCTGTTCTAGTTTCCCCTCTAAAACTTTTACACTTAGCTGTTAATTTTTCATTTAATACTAGATCCCTCTTCCACCACCTTGTAAGAAGATCTACTTTTTCAGGAGTTTCCATCCCTTAGATAAAACCATTCAATATACAGCAATGTCATTCTGAAGTCATCCATAACTGAACATTGGTAAGACCATCTGGAGTCTCAGATCATCATCCTACTACTGTTGAGTTATAGATAGCTTCAGCTGGTCATAGTATCCATCAAAGAAACTTCACAAAACTCTGTTGCAGCCACCCAGTCATGTTGTATGAGTTGTACAATCGGTGATTCCTTTGCTCTGTAAATTGTTGGAAAAGTGGAAAGCTATGTGAATTGCTGCCAGTAAACTCAGAGAAGAAAACTGAAAAAGAAAGCAGAAAAAGAAGATGGGGGAGACTGAGGATTTTATCACACCAGCCTGCTTCCCCACCACAGTCACTCTTTAATCACAAGATGGAAACATACCAGTTTGGCATCATTTCTTATCACACTTTTACCCACAACAGCTCTTTGGCAATCCATGGTTGCATGATCTGTTTCCCACACTGCCAAACACTGCTTTTGTGGATGTGCTGCTACTCCACCCTCCCCAAATGCACATTCACACAGCAGGCCCACACTTTAGGAAGAAGCGGGGGAGCAAGCCATCCTGGCTGCCAACTGCCACCCAAAGCAGGGAAGCTGTTGATCATGCAAGGAGGGGGAGACAGAAAGAGAGAGCAGCAGGATCTCATCCACTCACACCACATGACTATATGAGAAGTAGAACTGCAATGGAGAGACCTATCTCATGAGGGCAGTAATGGAGTAGCAGTGAGATCGAGAGTCTATTGACAGGTTTTCCCCATCAATGAAAAGATGCACTACAATAACACATGGAATACAAGGCAGTGGCAGGGCGGACATGACGTTGTGTGATAAGTACCAGCCAAAGATGCTTTGATCCTGCTGAAATTTAGTTTTTTAGCCTTGTGTGGTAAAGTCCTGAAGGAAGCCAATTGCAGGAGCCGACTTTCCCCCTCTGCAGTGGATTGCATAAATTATTATTAAAATTATTATTATTGGTTTGAAAATCAGCCTAAAATGCACCGCCTGCTGGTGTCACCCAGTGTGTATGTTGTCTCTGTGTGTGTGTGGGGGGGAGTGGTTCAGAGGCAGAAGAGGTAGGACTTCCACAAGGAGGTGTGGGCATAGACTCAGTCAGGCCAAGCACGTGCCCACATCCCCGGCCCACCCTGCCGCAGCCCCCATCCTTGCCACTGTCCCCTTCTTCTCAGGGGAGAAAAGAGCGGTGGCAAGGACTCGTGAGAAGCATGCGCATCTCCCAGAAGTGCTTGCCATCGCTGCCTCCTTCTCCTCAGGGGAAAAAGGAGCAGTGCCAAGGAGCCAGAAGAAGCACACATACCTCCTGGCAGTCCTTGCCGGCACCCTCTTCTCCTCAGAGGAGAAGGGGTGGTGGCAAGGAAGTGCCAGGGATGTACGCACACTCAGCCTGGCTCCTTGCTACTGGCCTATTCTCCTGAGGAGAACAGGATTGTGGCAAGGACAGGCAGGGGCGGGGGAGAAACTGGGTGTCACACACACACCCCCTCTGTGGTGTCACCCGGTGTGGTCTGCACACACACCCCACATCCCCCAGTGATGCTACTGCCAAAATGTAACCTGGAAGTGAACTGAAGTTACTTCCAGTTTGCACTTTCACCTTTCTTTTGGATGGTTTCCAGTTGGTTTGAGGGCCCTTTCACACTATACAACTATAGTTCCACTTTAACTGCCATGGAAGCACCTTACAGAATCCAGAGGTTTGTTGTTTGATGACACACTAGACTGCCCCTCCTTAAACTGGAAATCCCAGATTTCCATAGGATGTCGCCATGGCAGTTACAGTGGAATCATAGCACTATAATTGTGTAGTGTGAAAGGTCCCCTTGATAGCATTTGTAAGTTTGGAAGGAGGACTCAGGGTGTCATTGAGAGCCATTTTATGGGTGATTTTTCATGAATTAAAAAAACAAAACAGAGAGAGATGGTCTGGGAGCTTTGGGAGGCCACAAAAAGGCTTTGCTTTGCCTGCAGAGCAACTGGCCTTTCCCTGTCCATAGTGAGAGGAGTCTAGTTAACAAGGAGAGGAAATGGTAACAGAAATGAAGGAGTAGAGAGAGGTGTACTAGTGCAGAGACAGCAAAAATGGCATGTAGTAAAGAGAGAGACAGAGAAGAGGGATAACTGCAAATAGTAAGAATGCAGGGGGGCTGGGAAGATGGTAGCTGAAACAGGAAAGCAGAAATCTGAAGCAGAGATGGAAGAGACAAACAGAAAGAAAATAACACCTTTAATAAATGAAGGATGACAGATTTTGTTTTACATTAACAGGTTTTAGGCAGGTTTACATGTCCTCAAATGATAGATGATGTGATTTTTAAAATTACTTGGGCTGGTCCAATTCAATCATTTTATTATGCACTGGATTCATCCAGTCTTTTAAGTGATGGCTAGCAAGCTTTTGGCTGGCTGCAGAAAAGCTTGAGTATAGCAGAATATATGTTATTCCATGAGTCAAAGCCAAATTAATCAAATAATGGTTTGTTATAAATAGAGTGTCTGGAACAAAAATTCTCTAGTGACTCAAACACTTTATCTTTCTGTACAATGGAAAAATAACCAGGAAAGATGAATACACGTACTTGACAAAATCAAATCTCGTGTTTGAGGAAATGCTTCCTCAGATATTACCTGCCCAGGTCTAAGCATAGGCAAGTTAAAACACAGCCAAAGAGTTTGCACACACAGTCAGCTAGCATAGTTTTGCCTTACATAAAACAGTAGATGGATGTCAGAGTTTTGCTCAAGGTTACCTGCTGTGTTGTCATGTCAGGACAACGAAGAGAGGGTTGTTGTTGTTGCTGTTGTTGTTGTGTGTGCCTCCAAGTAATTTTTGAATTATGGTGGCCCTAAGGTGAACCTCTGATAGGGTTTCCTTGGTCGGTTTCTTCA
Organism: Phrynosoma platyrhinos; assembly: GCA_020142125.1. Classification (NCBI taxonomy): domain Eukaryota; kingdom Metazoa; phylum Chordata; class Lepidosauria; order Squamata; family Phrynosomatidae; genus Phrynosoma; species Phrynosoma platyrhinos. Next base: position 36,300,666 of record JAIPUX010001232.1, read on the forward strand.
GAAGGGCCTTGCCCTTGCCAGCCTCTGAGGCTGAGAGAGTGTGACTTGCCCAAGGTCACCCAATGGAGTTCCATAGCCAACCAGGAATTTGAACTCTGGTCTCCAGAGCCATAGCTGAACACTCAAAGCACTACACCACACTGGCTCTCGAATAGAGAGTACTTATTTTAAAATGTTGTGAGGGGATAGGACAGAGGGTGCTTCCAAACTGCTCCGTAAATAGATAAATGTGGGCACATCTACACAGACCAAATAAAACAGCCTCAAGAGAGCTCTCCAAAGGATGTATAGGATGACTGGTACCAAATCTGTGTTTTTTCATCACATCAGGTCTTTAATGGGGGGGGGGTTTAAGGATTTATCCCAGTTTTCAACAGAAAGTCTGGATATTCATGTTGAAAATATTGGAGGGGGGGACTGCTGCACTCCATAGCAGCATTGCCATGAGTCCAGGAGTGGAAGGGGAAGAGAAATTCAGAAGTACCATATGCACATTCACACATATACTATCCCCATATACTGTGATTTATTGTCCCAGGGTGTGTTCGAAAGAGAGAACTGTATGTGGACAGTTCTCCCAACCTTGCCTTGGTGTGTTTCGACAACCCTGTGGTCATTTTGGATCAGGGTCACCCAAAGGTAAGCTGGATGTTCCTGTCAGAGAAGACGCACCCTGTGAAATATGTACCTGAAAAAGTCAGAGCTTGGAAGCATTACTTTTTAAACAATAGCTCCCAGGAGCTCTGCTGGTTGAGGACCTTTCAGAGCTGTACATCAAAAAAGTACATTTTCCAGGCTTTGGGGAAATGCCACCAATCCAGTACATCAAGTCTGAGGTCTGAATTCAGTTTCAGGTGGCAGAGTGGTTGGAGCACTGGACTACGACTCTGGAGAAAAGGGTTTGAATCCCGCCTCAGCTATCTACAACCCCCCCTCGGGTGACCTTGGTCAAGTCACTCTCTCTCAGCCTCAGAGGATGGCAATGGCAAACCTCCTCTGAAGAAACTTGGCAAGAAAACCCTGTGATAGATTCGCCTTAGGCTCATCATAAGTCAGAAATGACTTGAAGGCACACAACAACAAATGTTTTGGGTTAAATGAGTCACATTCCAGTGATAGGCAGGGGCGAAGGCAAAATGGTTGGGGCCATTTCCTAAGCATATTTTAGCTTAAGGGTTTTTATAGCCACCAACCATATTTCAGAAAGGGAGTGACCGCTACAACATCTAGGAAATTATCAAAAATGGTGTCATTGGAAAAAGAGAGTGACTTTTAGAGGACTTTAGGGCTGGATTCGAAACCATGGCCTGAGGTTCTCTACCCAGGTGATCTTCACCTCATTGTGGATATTTTGGGCATGGGGATTGATCCCTCTTTAGAATGCACACAGATGGTCAAAATGGCCATTTTCCCTTCCCTTTCCTATTTGGGTTTGTTTAATTTGCTCAGAAGTCTGTAAAATTGGCAAGCAACAGACTCTGATAGGCAGTTTAATCCTAAGAATTAAATACAAGCATACTAGGAGAGACAATAGTGTTTCCGACATTTTCCTTGAGACATCTGGGTGGATTTCATTTTATTGAGGGTGTAACAGGATATAAATTAGAGTGACGCAAAATAGCCATGATCCTACTGGTGCTTGCAGCTCTACGGAAATACTCACAAACCTCCAACTATAAATGCAAAGAAAGTCAACCCCTCTTCATTCAAATGCAGGACTAGCTCTAAACAATTTCCTACATACCAGTCTGTACAGTTCAGACTTAGGATAACTCAGAGTGTGGAAAAGCTACTTTTTTGGTCTATACCTCTAAGAATACCCCAGCTAGTACAGTTAGTGGTCTAGCTCTGAACATAATCCTATATAAGCGTGAAGTATTAGTTGACATTTTCAGTTTCCTCCTCAGTTTCCTATCCCCAATGCTTGCTGTTGCTCATCCGTGTTTTACCATTAAGAAAGGGTTGAGTGTTGGACTATGACTCCAGGGTTTGATTCCCACCTTGGCCATGAAACCCACTGGGTGACCATGGGCAAGTCACATGCTCTCAGCCACAGGGGAAGGCAATGGCAAACCTCATCTGAATAATATTGCCAAGAAATCCTCATGGTAGGGTCCCATTAAAGGTAGTCCCTTGACATGAATGTCTAATCATAACCGACTGTAGGAGTGGTGCTGATCTCCGTTACTAAGCCAAAGAGTCAGTATTGTCCAAAGACTACTCCAGTGGCCATATGGCCAGCATGACTGTACCGAACACTGTTGCCTTCCCACTGAAGTGGTACCTCTTTTTCTACTTGCATTTGCATGCCTTCGAACTGCTAGGTTGGCAGACACTGGGACTAGTGACAGGAGCTCACCCCATCATGCAGCACCCGGGCCTTGAAATGCCAACCTTCTCATCTTCTGGCTATCAGAATCGGCATCTTAACCACTAAATCCCTTAGGATAACCATAAGTCGGAAATGACTTAAACAACAACAGCAAACCATACATCCTCCTTTTCCTGGACATGTTCTCTTTTTCAGAGTTAAACTTTCTCCCTGGGAAGATTTTTTAGAGTCTGCTGTTGCTTTGCCTCCTGCCCACTGATCTTGTTTGTCCATTGCTGGGTCACTAGCTCCATTGATAGCTCCTCTAAAGAAAAGTGATAGAGGCTGGCTTGGTGGATCACTTGGTGGAGAGAAAGAAAGTGATTCAGGGTTATGGACAGTGGGGAGAAGGGATTGCAAGCAAGGTGGCAGAAGGAGCATCTGGCCATACAAGGGTGACAGAACAGGGCGGCTTGGTGGAGCAGGTGAAAGATGCCAGAAAAGGAAGAGAAGGCAGAAAGGGAAGGGCAAATTGTTGTTATTTAAATAGAGTGAAAGTTAGGAATACAGTATTTCTAGTAGCAATTATCAGCACTTATATTGTAGGGGTATTCAAAGTGAAAGTTGTCATAGAGATTCGTGGTTTGAAGCAGTCACTTGGTACATGTGTCCTCTTTTTTGCTTTGCAAAATATGGTAACCCTAATTAAAGACAAATGGAGTCAAAATCAAATGTGTGTGATAATTATGGGACATTATGGAAGCAACTTCTGTGATGCCAAAGTAAATAGTTCACTTTCATATGAATATTTTCCTCATCTCCTTGGTTCTGATTTCCACAACTTTCTTTGCCACCTACCTTTTGGTTCTGAATGTTTAGTAAATATTTGGGTGTGGGTTTTTTTTTTTTTCCAGTGTTGTAAAGAACCCTAACCAGAATTAAAATATAATAAACAACCAACCCATGAAGAGTAATTAATGACAAAGTGAAGACAGAACCATTCAACTTCCTTATTCAGCAATACTTGTATTTAATTTTTAGAAGACTGATATTACCTAAGTCAGTGCTGTGGAAGACTGGCAATTTTTATCTGAAATGTGCCAGGTACTAATCATGTATTTGTGCCCATTGGCTACAACTGTTTCATTACTTTCTTGAGAATTTCCAGGAGCTGGCAGCTGAGGCTTTGTGGATTGGCACCAGTCCATGGACCACCACTTTGAATAGTACTGAACTGAGTCCCAATAGCATTAAGGACTGCTCTGTGCTTTCTTCAAGAAGGATTTCAGAGCAGCAGTTCAAATGTTGTTGGACTACAGATCTATTCCAAAGGGAGTCTGTAGCACCTTTTAGATTAACTGAAAGAAAAGAGCTGGTAGCATGAGCTTTCACAGACTTGAGTTTACTTTCTCAGATGCATGGAGTGAAGGGTTCAGGAAAAGACCTTTATAAGCAGCCTGTGTGTGAGATTAGCAATAGAAATGCAAAACTTGCAGGCATGGTGATAAGGTGACATGTTCAGTTTTAACAATGGTCACTGACGGACAACGGCAGGAGGAACAATGTTACCTAAAGCCAAGGTGAGTAGACAACTATATAAATGCCTTCAAGTCTTCTGTTTACTTATGATGACCCCATAAATTTCACAGAGTTTTCTTAGGACTTTTCTTATCACGTGGGCAAAAGAGATGGGATAATAATGCTATGCTTCCATCAAAATCTCGCAATAATGGGATGCTTTTCACACGATGTCGCACAACGTCACCATTAGTGCACTATTATCCTGTGAATAAAATGGCAAAATAATAAAAAGCGGTGCAGTGTTGCCACTTTATTCACGGGATAATAATGTGATAATGCCAACATTGTGTGAAAAGCATCCGGTTATTGCAAGATTTTGATGGGAACATAGCACTATTATCCCTTCTCTTTTGCCTCTGTGATAAAGTCCTTAGACAAGGAATACATGAGGGGGGATTTTGCCAGTTCCTTCCTCTGAAATATAGCCTGCAGCACCTGGTATTCCTCAGTGGTTTTCCATCCAAGTACTAACCGGGACTGATCCTGCTTAGATTCCAAGATCAGATAAGATCTGGTGTCTTTAGGGTACTGAGACAAATTTAGAAATTGCTACAATTTTATTTAGAAATACAGTACTAGAAGTGTACCTATCCTCCACGATGTGGAAGAAAGCAAGAATTGTCTGATAGCTTGCTTCCCTTTATAATTTACCAAAAAAGCCAATAAACATCTCTCTGAAAATGCTTGTTTCCTCAACACAGAGTGAGCGCTTGTTTTAGCATTTTATAGCACTTTAATAACATTTTAAATGTCATAGTTCAATCTCATGACATGCTGGGATTTGTAGTACTTTGAGTTAGAATTTGCTGTCACAGAGTTCAGAGTTCTAATGCTATCATTCAGGGGAATCTACTCGAGAATTCGAAAGCCCTCAAGAGAACTACAGATCCCAAGATTCTATAGGATGGATCCATGGCAGTTGAGTTCACAGCATTTAAAGCAGTAGCAAAGAACTTTAATTGTGCAGTATGTGTACATCCTAGGTGACCCATCTACTTAGCATGTCACCTAAGTGCTGTTAACTAGTGCTTTCTAGGCCCTTGCTTTCACTGCCTTGCTATTCTTTGTTTTAAACTGGATTTAGACTGGAGGGCCTTCACATAGAAGAGTGCCCTCTTTATATTGGAATCAGAACCTGGAATGCTTTTTTAATACATACATGCACACTAACATATTTGGTCTTAACCCACAGCTTTAAAGTGATACACTAGTTATTCATCATTAAATTAGAATAATGGCTTTAATACTGTTGTTAATCCCAATTAGACTACACCAGGGGTAGGCAACCTTTCCCCTTTACGGGCCGAGGGACTTCAGCTCCCAGAAGCCTAAGCCATATTGGCCAATAGTCTCATGTTGGCCAATAGCTCCTGGGATTCTGGGAGCTGAAGTCCCTCGGCCCTTAAAGGGGAAAGCTTGCCTACCCCTGGACTGATTTGAACTGGCCAGAATAGACCCATTGAATCAACTGTTGAATGATTAGTCAACATGTAAAAGATCCTATTGATTCAGTGGGTCTACCCACTGAATCAATAGGATCTTTTACATGTTGACTAATCATTCAACAGTTGATTCAATGGGTCTATTCTGGCCAGTTCAAATCAATACAATTCAGGCCAGTATGATCATGGATGTTGCTGTATCAACATAACAAGATATAAAGGAATCCTGTAGCACCTTTGAGACTACCTGAGAGAAAAAGATTACTAGCATAAGCTTTCATGGACTTATTGAAGCACATCTGATGAAGTAGACTGCAGACTGTGAAATCTTATGCTAAATATTTATTTCCCTCTTTCTCTCAAAGGTGCTAAAAGATTCCTTTATGCCTTTATATCATTTATGCCTTTATACCATTATATTACATTTTAAACCTTATCTTATATTATTTTTATGTGGTTTTAAATTATTTTCCCCATTCAATCATGTTTTAAAATTTTATCATGTTTGATTTCTATAACTGTTTTGTTTTATCTCTACCTGCTTTTATCTGTTTTTATTTGTGCCTGGCTTAATCTTCAAAGCTAGCTGGAGTCCTAGCCCTGGGATAAAGGCAGAATATAAGCCAAATAAATAATGCATATATAAATAAATAATGTTCTCCTCCCCTTTATCAATTAATTACATTTCCAATAACATGCGTCACCTGGAAAACATTATTTCCAAGTGCCCTCTAGGACACACAGCTTCACTAGTCTTGAGTGCAGAAATAAGACCTTTCTTAAAATAAAATTCAGTGAACACAGTTCACATCCCCATCATTTAAACAATGTTATCATAACAGTCTGAGAGCTGAATCCTTTTACGACTCCTTCTGTCTCATTAAAAATGTTATACCTTTTCTGTGTTAAGCCTCATATGTTTTCTGAAAGCTGCCCTCAATAGTCCTAACTGGAAAGAAAGCCATAAAAGGAAGCCTTGAAAATGGCTGGTAGATGGGAGCAGGAGCTGCTGTGTTACTGTGGTTCCACTCCTATCTTCAAAGTCAGTTCCAGAGGATGGCATTGCAGGAGCCCTATTTTGTTGGGTGCCACAGGATTCCATCTCATCTCCCATGCTGTTCAATATCGATATGAAGTCTCAGGGGGAGATCATTAGGAGTTTTGGGGTTGGGGGCCATCAGTATAATGACAACACTCAGCTCTGTTTCTCCTTGTCATCAGAGTCAGCTGGGGCTGTGAAGGTGCTGAAGCCTGGATGATATAATGGGATGAATGAGGGCTGATAAACTGAAGCTGACTCCTGTTAAGATGGAGGCTCAGTGGATGGGTGGTTCTTGAGTCCAGGGATTGGGTAGGCTACCTGCTCTGGATGGAGTAGCACTCCCCTGAAGCAGTAGCATTCCTGGGGGGTGCGGCAGGTGCGGGCTGCACTGGGTGACACCCGATCGGCCCCGCCACCCACAGGCACTCATTGGACCCACACAGGTGTCCCTTGGGGCCATTCCGGGCCTCGGGGGTGTCATAATAACATCTCTCTTATGATATATAACACCATGCTAATAACATCTCTCTTATGATATATTAGGCAGCATGGAATCCAACTTTGGTTATAATTAAAGTTTCAAGAGCTTTGCTAATATTGAACATGCACATGATGTGCCAGACTTGAGCAGATGGCCCTGACTACATTTTGGTCAGAGCCTTCCTTAACATTTCTTTGCATTCTTTCAATCCATTGCCTGAATGGATATTGGACGTTATCACACCAGGGGTCTCAAAAGCGGCAAGAAAAGCTGCCTGGAATCAATCCTGCACCATTCCAGAATGGACCCCTGAAAGCAGCTACATACCAGAATGGTGCAGGATTAATTCTGGTCGTGGCAGCCGTAATTCCTGAAGATGCCCGGAAATCAAAAGAGCTGCAATGATGCAGGGATGATGCAGGGATGATGCAGGGATGGGCGGGGTTTGCCGCGACGTCATCTGATCCTATGATCCAAGGATCCGGAATGATGCAGGGATGATGCAGCGATGACGCAAATATGGGCGGGGTTTGCTGCGACGTCGTCTGAACACAGGATCCAAGGATCCAGAATGATGCAGGGATGATGCAGGGATGATGCAGGTATGGGGCTGCTTTAGACCCCGTGTGATAACGTCCATTGTCTTGAAAGCAGCAAACCACAATTGTTCTTAAGCTCTGATATTTGGGATACTGCCTACATCGGCCTATCTCCCCTGTCCATCACATCTCTTCTTCTCTTCCTGGCTATGTCCAACTAGGATCCCCCAGATGTGCTAGACTACAAATCCCAACATCTCCAAAGGACATGGTCATTGAATGGAGTAAAAAGTACACACATTCATGGAATAGCTGTCTTATAAGCAGGCGGATTATAGCTAGTTCAGCTCTTCAGTGCACCATTTTGATCAATTGGATAGGACCTTACTGCATCCACAATATAATTACAGCGGGCTCTTGTTATCACTGGGGTTTGGTTCCAGGACTCCCCAAGGAAACCAAAATCCATAGTGTGTAATCTGTAACATTTTTAGAAAAGCGTACTGTTCAAAATCTTTTAGAAAGCTTATAGACTAGTGCAGCAACTCATTTTTTCATTGGACATTTAAAAAGAACACACATGGTTTAATATCATAACGTAATTACAAGACATTGTGCTAAAGCATCTAATGTTATGGTATTTACAATGCAATCCTCTACATGTCTATTTAGATGTAAGACCCACTGCATTCAGCAGAATGTACTTCCAGATAGGTTTTATAGAGTTACAGCCTTAATTGAAGTTGGATGGTTCTAGAGATATTTTTATCAGACCAGCTTGTGTTATGTACTTCCCAATGCTGGTTGCCATGGAATAACAATGATTTATTTCAACCAAAAATAAATCTACTGTAACAATTTATTATTAAGGAGACAGAGGCAACCCAAGCATATAGAAACTCTCATCTATAAAGGAGTATTTTGCTGTGTAAAGTTTCTTCAACCTAATGTTAGAACAGAGCTATTATTCCATGCCATGAGCACAGCCAAATAATGCAAATGCTCTCCCTCATCCTGTTTATTTCAAAACCATTCCTCCAGCATTTTTTAAAAAATCAATATAGCAGAAGTTAACTAAAACTAAAACTCAGTTTCTAAAAGAGTGTTATTCTCAGGATTATGTTAGGGAAATTATCACAATAAAATAGGTACCACTTGATAGTGAGGAGGTCTATAGGTGGTGATACAGCAGAATTACAGACTGAACTGTGCCCCTTCACAACTACATTTCAAGAGTTACCTCAGCCTATTACAAAATAAATACGTTACAGTCACAAGAACCCTTGAGGATTAAAAAAAAATTACCACAAAGTGACTTTTTACCTCAGTAATTTTCAAAAGAAGAGAAAAGAGAATATGTGCTGTCCCTCCCATCTGTCCAAGTTGTAAAATTTAAGTGCCTGAAATCTGGCATGGGTACCGAGAGAGAGCACTAGAGGTATGAGCAACTTGTTATTGTTGTTAACTTCTTTGAGTCGATCTCAACTCATGGCAACCCTATGGATAAGACATCTCCAAGACCCCCTGTCCTCCACTGCTCTGCTTAAATACTGCAACCCCTTAATACCCGTGGCTTCCTTAATAGATAGAGTCCAGCCATCTGGCAGCACCACATCTTCCTATCATCTTTCT
>JAIPUX010001232.1:36318395-36339977 GCA_020142125.1 Phrynosoma platyrhinos
TGAGCACATTTGTGTGTGGGATGTGGTCTTTGCCAGGGAAGGACTGGCAGTGCCTTGGTTTGGTTCTGCCACAAAATACTTGGATCGAAGCTTCATACCACAAATCAAAACCTGCCAAAGGCAGCTACAGTTACATCCCTTGTCTGATTGGGTCTCACAGACTCTTTGGGGTTGATTGTGAGATATAGTTTGGATGAGAAATCTGAGATGTCATAGACCGGTCCCCTCTGTTGCAATGAGCTGGTTGTTTAACCCCCACTTGCACCCCACACTCATTTCTCTCGGTGCTCAGTACTGCGAAAGGCTGCTGACCTTGAAAGGGGGTGATGCTGAGGTGGCACTTGTGGTGCTTGCCAGATACTGATGAGTTCGTATATTTCCAATTGCACAGTCCAACTATTTGAGCTGCCACTTCCAGTAGTAAAGAACAGCTGGTACAGCAGGAAGCCAAAAAGAAGCCCCCACCCTGATACCTTTAAACTGGGAAAAAATCAAGTCCGTGTGTTCAGTTCCCCACACCACCATCACCACCTTGTAAAAGTTCAAGAAGCGCAGGTTTTGTTACTGGTTTGAGTGTTGGACTATTACTCGGGAGACCAGGGTTCGATTCCCAACTTGGCCATGAAACCCATTGGGTGACCTTGAACAAGTTACATGCTCTCAGCCTCAGGGGAGGGCAATGACAAACCTTCTCTGAACAAATCTTGCCAAGAAAACCCCATGATAAAGCCTTCAACTTGCTTCTGATGTATGGCAACCCTATCACAGGGTTTTCTTGGCAAGATTTGTTCAGAGGAGTTTTGCCATTGCCTTCCCCTGCTTTAGGGTCACTGTAAGTTGGAAATGAATTGAAGACACACAACATACACAAACAAACCTGTCAAAGATAGCCAGAACGGTATACTGGTTGGAGGTTGGACTCAGGATGTTATCACACGTGGGGTCTCAAAGCGGCAAGAAAGCGGCATGGAATCAATCCAGAACCATACCGGAATGGACCCCACAAGAAAGCAGCATCATTCCGGTAAGATTCTTGATTGATTCTGGTCGCGGCAAGTGTAATACCTTTTTCAAAAAGGAATTGAAAAGAACGGGGATGATGCCACAATGCGCCGGGGATGGGACAGGATAGGGCGGGGTTTGCTGCGACGTCGTGTGAACACACGAAAAAAGGATCCGGAATGATGCCGCAATGCGCCGGGGATGGCACTGCTTTAGACCCCGTGTGATAACGTCCTAAGACATGGGGAAACCAGGGTGTGAGTCCCCACTCAGCCATGGAAACCCACTGGTGACCTTGGGAACATCACCCTTTCTCAGCTTCAGAGGAAAGCAAGGACAAACTTCCTCTGAATAAATTCTGCCCAGAAAATCCCATGATAGGGTTGCCATAAATCAGAAATTACTTGAAGGCACACAACAAGAAAACTCTGGGCCTTTACAGGCTGCCAGAAATAATGCAGATTGAGGTCACTTTAACTGTCCTGGCTCAGTGCTAGGGAATCATGGGAATTGTATTTTTTTTTTCTCAGACATTGAGCTTTCTCTGTCAGAGAGCTCTGGTGCCACAGTAAACTACAGTTCCCATGATTCCTTAGCACTGAGCCAGAGCAGTTAAAATGGCCTCAGTCTACATTATTTCTGGAAGTCTGTAAAAGCTCAGGGATGGGAAACAAGGGGCTGTGTGGATCCTTGGGACTACATTGCCCATAAGCCTTCATATCTGGCCATGCTGGCTGGGCCTTCTGAGAGTAAACATTCTAAAACAGCTAGAGGACTAAAGTTTAATTTCCTCTTCTCAGCATGTGTGATGATGGCATCCTGTTAGTTGCCATGGACAACACATTTGGGTCCCCTAGAGCAGTGCTTCTCTGGCTAATGGCACTGGAGACCAGCAATTCCTCCCACTCCCTTGTGACAGGGACTGACACCATATTTGTGCCCAATGGGTACCTCTCTCTCTCTCTCTCTCTCTTTCTTTGAAACTTGCCAGGGACTAGGACTGGTCCAGGAACTTCCGCTTTGAGTAGCACTGCCCTACAACATGACTAGCAATGCCTGTTTAGGAATGCATGACTCTCAAGATGTTACCGTACTGCCATTCCCATCAGCCCTAACCAGCAGGGATGATGGAGATTTGGATCCAATAAACATTGGGTGGGATACTTATTTCCTACACCTGCTTCAGGGCCTGTGGTCATTCTTTTCAAAGCAAATTTGGAGATTTCAGTGAGATTTATGGCTGCTTGTTGTAGCATCAACTCCTTCAGCTGTCTCTATCTGGAAGGCACAGTTCCTATTAATCTTTTGTCATCCCACCTTTTTCAGCTAATTTCTCTTTCTTCTTACTTTCCCTCTTTGTCCTCAACATATGTCAATTGCTGCAAAGTGAGTTCAAAATGAAAAAGTAATTTGCATTTCATTAACCATGGGGGGAGGAGAGGAGGGGCAGAATGGTACCCTTCCCAGTAGGCTCAAGCAAAAGCAAACTGCCAGCACCTCTTCCAGCTTGTGTCTTCCACCTTAACAAACTTTGCAGTCTTGGCCAGACTCTGAAGTTGCTTGGCCTCAAGGATCCCACTTTTCGTCTGTGAAATGTTGAGAATGTGTACCTTATTTTCATAATTAGGCAAAGCATTCATTTACTGCTTGTGTTAACATTGCTAACCAATACATACATAGACCTGACCTTTGTTTTAAAGGTTGCTTGCCAGAATGCTAGCGGACTTTTACTGTGTTTCCTATGGAACTGATTTTACATTTCAAAGTCCCTCACCCATTACCTTCTGCAACCTTTGAACAAATATATTTCTTTTTACACTTTATTTTTTTTACATCTCAGAGTCCCCCACTGCCTTAGCTTCTGCAAACTTTGAACAAATATGTTTCAGTCACCTGTAGGTTTCCCCCACCTCCTTTTCTCCCTTCTCACAAAATAGAAGCCATTGTTCCTACCTGCAGGAGCTGCTTCCTAGGCCTGTCTTCCTACGCTTTCCCTTCTTTCCATTTTAATTTGACAATTACCGTCATCTTCTGGCAGCTGCTGAGTTGTTGTTTTTTCTGGACATCACATTCATGCTTACCCAGAAAACTGTGGCATCGTGTTGTTTGACAGTACTGAGTAGATCAACCATTTGGTAGGGTTTTTTATATTTTTTTTACTGCTATCACAGAATCAGAAGGGAAAACAAGACAAGTACCTAATCCAATTTATTGTGAACTGCTGATCTCCCATCCAAAACTGACAGGGGCAAGGGCAGGAGTTGCCTTGAATTACCTTCATTCCTGTCAGACTTTGAGCATATTGCTCTCTGCGATCACTACTGGGCAAAAATAATGAGGAAAATTGGGAATCAGCTACTTATGAATAGAGAACAGTGAAAAGCTCTGCTGGATCCAGAGCTTGAAAAATTACCTTTTTGACATGCTCACTGTGGGATTCTGGGAGTTGCAGTCCAAAAAGGAATTTCCCTAAGCTCCAGTTGGATCTGGCCAAGGTCTGTCTACACTTTCCTCTTTTCAGCTGACAACATGCTTTTGTGAAGCTGGTAAACAGCAGCCAACAGCAAAAGCAAAATGTATTTTTAAGGATGTAAATGGTTTTAATGTTTTGGCTTGTTAAACTCTTTTAAGGTTGTTTTTTTGTTTTTGTTTTTGCATTGCCTAATACATTTTATCTTATTTATTGCTTTTAGCATGTAATTGTGGAAATTGCTTATATTGTTTCATCAGTTTGCTGCCCTGTAATCCCAGGATAAAAAGGGTGAGATAGAAACATTTTAATTGATAAATAAAGAACAGACGGAAAGGAGGGAAAGAAGGAAAAGAAAACTGCCCTCCCTCTGGGGTTAATCTACAGTGCCTAGTATTCACAGGTACACTACCTCTGAACATGGAGGCTCTGTAAGCAATCATTGTCCTGATCTTGCTCTAATCATGGCACAGAAGATCTTCTGTGCAAATGTCTTTAAAATGACATGCTATTCAGCATAAGATGTTTGCATTTCTTATAGGATTGTGTAATTTTTCAGGTTAAGAGCAGTGTCTACTGTCTCAAAGTGTCAGGCAACATGTGCAGCCAAATCCAGTATATGGTTACTTGGGCATAAGTTCTGCGGTGCTCAATGAGGCATGCTAGTCCCAAGTAGATTTAAGACTGAAACCTTAGTTGGAAAGCAAACACCTGTACTTTATCTCCATGACCTCTTACCATTGGCCATGTTGGATGCAAGTGTTGGGCTAATGTCCAAACCATCTGGAAAGCAAGCGTTCCCCATCCTAGTCTAGAGTGTTCCTCTCTAATGTAACAGGACTGAAGAAGAGCTACCTTTAATACAAGCATAAGAAGTCTGTGCCCCTTCAGATGCTATTGGTCTGCAACTCTCATCACCCTTAGCCAGCAGATTCAATAGTGAACAGTGCTGGGAGCTGCAGTCCATCAACATCTAAGCTACACAATGCTGAACCCTTGGTCTAACCCATGGCCAATTCACTCAGGGCCTTGGTTTTATGATTTCTATTTTCCCTGCTGTACCACAAAACATGTGTTGTCCATGTTGATCAAGCAGCTGTCAGTGCAGGACAGCCTCACAGAACATCTTATGAGTGTTAGCTAAAAGAATCTCTGTTTTGGAGCATCATATTTTGGAGTAACCAAGAAAAGTGATAAGAATGCTAAATCCTTCCAAACTTAGCTCAGAAGTGGAAAAGTGCAACCATGTGTTCAGTGTTCTGGGCTAGGCTTCCACTGTGAATCAAAGGGATTCACTCTGTACTTAATGGCTGAGGGTTTTAGAAGAACACAAACTGTTTTCTTTGCTACCTCCCAAGGCTTTTCTTAAAACCATAGAGTTGGAAGAGACCTCAAAGGCCATCCAGCCCAACCCCCTGCCATGCAGGAACACACAATCAAAGCACCCACAGCAGATGACCATTGAGCCTCTGTTTAAAGTCCTCCAAAGGAGGAGACTTTAAAACTTTCAAAGGGACTGTGTTGCACAGCTCTCACTGTCAGGAACTGTCTCCTAAGAAGTGGAATCTCCTTTCCTGTAGCTTGCATCCGTTGTTCTGGGTCCTATTCTCTGGAGCAGCAGAAAACAAGCTTGCTCCATCCTCAATATGACATCCCTTCAAATATTTAAGCAGGGCTATCATATCACCTCACATCTTATGGGAATGTGAAGTAGGCCTTTCTTGGTGGCAGTTCCCTGTTTGTGGCACTTGCTTCCAAGAGTCTTAGGGTGCATCTACACCAGTGGTTCCCAGACTTTGGTCCTCCAGATGTTTTAGATTTCAGCTCCCAGAATTCCTGACTTTTGGACAGTTTGGCTAGGACCTCAGGGAGTTCAAAACACCTGGAGGACTAAAGTTTGGGGATCACTGATCTACACCATAGAAATAATGCAGTTTGATACAACATTTAAGTGTTGTAGCACCTTTCAGTGGAATCCTGGGATTTGTAGTTTTACAAGCTCTTCAGCCTTCTCTGTCAGAGTGCTAGTTCATCAAAAAACTACAAATCCCAGGATTGTGTAGGATGGAGCCATGGCAGTTATGGTGGTGTCAAACTGCATTATTTCTGAAGTGTAGATGCACCCTTGCTTTTCTACTGGCTGGCCAAGACTTTTTATTTTGATTTTGGTAGACAATTGGCTACCTGCTGAGGAAGGGGCTTTTTACAGGCAGAACCTGTTGATGTTTCTTTAGTCATGTACTTTAAAAACTACGTACTTTAAATCTTTTTTTCTTTCTTTCGTTTTGTGTGTGTTTTGAACCATTTTATTTTGACCCCTTTCTAGTCAAGTTAATTTTGTTGTGAACCATGAGTCCCACTTTTGGGAGAGCAATCATGTCAATAAACAAATGCAACCATTTACAGTAAGGATAGGGAACATTTGACTCTCCAGATGCAGCACTGCAGTTACTCTCAGGTCTAGCCAAGATGGCTGATGGAGAAGGCTCATGTCAGCTGCACGTTCGGCAACATCTAGAAGGCTCACATCCCACGTCCCTGTTTTACTGGCTCCAGAAATATATTCTCTAGTGATGGCTGGTGTACAGGGTAGCATTTTCTACTCTGGCTTCTCGGTCTGTTCAGATACCAAGAAAATTATAGGGAAACGTCATTGCTCATAAATATGGTCAAAATGATTGCATCCTTGCCACAGGGTTTTTTAAAAGGCTAATTTCAAACTTTTGGAGCATTCTGTGACAGTCATCTTTGATAAGCTGCAATAAAAATAACGCGAGTTTCTTTCTTGATTATTGGATTCTTAATTGACATTGTACTCTCTTTTTTTAAAGTGTAACAAAGCTTTTCTTGCAATGAGTTCCGAACCACAATGAGTAGCTGGTTTCTCTTTCCTGGGAAAGATATGCAGCTGATCATCCCTCCAAGTTTGGTGACATTTTTAAAAAATATTTTTCCCCAAAAAGAGGCAAAAGAAGGAAAAAAGAGAAGCATTTGCTCAGTTTCTGAAAGCTTAGGGCTTGTCTTCAAGGTACATTGTGCTGTGTGACTAATAGGAGATGCTGGTAGTCCCTATAGGCAAATCTCAACTCTCAGCTGCAAATTCAGTAGGCAAAGGCAAACTTGGCTCCTGCTCCCTTCCCCACAACACCAAGTATGATATGGGGACAGTAACAGGGTTGTTGGAGAGAGAATGGAAATGTGGAATACTATGGATGCTTTGAAGTGCTATACAAATAGTATTATGAATTTTCTATTATATGCTAGACGATCCTCCATGGAAAGTACTTTAAATGAACCAAATGGTGGTTGTTATCTCATAGGATAGGAATGGGAACCTCTAACCATACACCTTCATGCCAAGTGCTACTTGTGCCAGTTCCCCATCTGGCACACAAGTCAGTGACTGGAGATAAGAGTTTATTTAAGGACTGACATATTGCATGGGCTCAAGCTCAGCTTCTGCTCTGTGATTGTAGCCCAGGTGTAAAATTATGTAGCTCTCCAGCTGCTGTTGAACTGCAGTTCCCAGCAGCTTTAGCCAGCAGATCCCATTTTGAGGAATGCTGGAAGCTGGAGTCCAATAATATCTGGGGAACTGCATGATTGCCACTGCAGCCTTGGCCCCATGAATGTGGTCCATGTTTTCAAAATCTTCATAAAACTGGAATTTGGCCATGGGCTGAAAAAATGCTTTTAACTCATTATAGAAGTTGTTACAGATCAACATGGAGATTCTGTGTCTATCACCAATGGGTCCACTGCCCCACACCTCTGGGAAAAATGCAATGGAACAGCAATGTGAGTCAGAGTGTAGCCTAGCAAAGAGTTACGCATTCTGGAAGGACAGAAGGCTAGTCCTAAACTGTCTTTGAATAAGGAAAATATTTGCTCTCCCCATCTCAGTAACTGACTCAAAGCCACCAGAATGCAGACAATCCAAAGCCCACTGCTATGTGATGCCATTCCAACTCTGTCAGCCAAGCAAAATTAGGCTTTTGGCTGAAGTAGCTTACCTGGCAATGAGTGCATGCCCTCCAACCGTCTGTGATTTGGCAGGATGTCCCCACTAATCCACTGTTGTCCCACTTTTTCATCTGCTTCTAAAATGTCCAGTGTCTCTCTCCTCCTCCCACTTTCCTACTTTCCTGTGAGGTTACTTCAGTTACTGCAAGCTGAGTTCAAGTGTAAATGTAGTTTGTATTCAGTTAGCTCAGCAAGGAAGATTGGAGAGGATAGGGCAAAACCTTGTCCATCCCTGCAGACTCATGTTGGAGAGCATGTGCGTGCATTTGATCACTTCTTCCTAAAGTGACAGTCCTCAAGCCTACAGCTTTAAATTTGTTACACATTTTCTGTATTTAAACTTTGAATAAGAGCTCATTGTATATCATTTGGAAATGGGGAACAGGGAGTGAAACACACACTGTGTTGCAATCCGTTATCTGCCTTGAAGACTTGAGATAGCAGCATGAAATTGGGCATATATACTTGTGAAATGCTTTTCCAATTACTCTCATTCATAGGAAGATGCAAAATAGTGTGTATTGCAAAATAGCTTGCACTGTGATATCTGACTGAAATAAGCCAACTCAGCTTCAGTGCTTTGTTATATATTATGTATTAATTTTGCTTTGCCTTTTGGTTGTTCAAAAAAAGGCATCTATGGTGCTATTCCATCTGTCTGTCCATCTCTCAACACACACCAATTTTGTATGTTAGCTGCTGGCTAAAAATTAGTTAGCAACCAATAGTTGAGAATTTGAATCAGTATTCTCACTCTGTTTCTAATATTGTGATCACTACATTCTTCTTTATTCAACACAATGTTGCTGCTCTCAGATTATTAGCTGAAGAAATGCAGATGCTGGAGCTCCCTTATTTAGGTTTGGTTCATAAACATCAGAGGGGTGGAGCAACAATGAATCCTACTTACAGTAGATACATTGAAATTAGACACGGCAGACTTAAGTGCTATTGATTTCACTGGGTCTGTGCTAAATATCACTAAATCTCAGTGATCTCAAATGGTTCCAGTGTTACTGAATATTGCAGTCGTGTGGGTTTCGGTGAATGAAATGATTATCAGGGTGTGACTAGCAAGAACCATTTCCTCCCTCAGTTGTTATCTCGAGCTTGTTCCAAGTGACAAATCATATCAAATACACAATGCAGAGATCCAATTATGATTTGCCTCCAGCCCGATTGCTACACTTCACACCACAGGCTAGAACTGATGAAAAACATTTAACTTTCTGAGGCTGTCGCCATACAAAGGCAAGCTGTACATGTTTTACTTACAAGAATCATTCATACAGGCAGTGGCTTATCCGCAACAATGGAAGAGTTGTGTGTCATCTTTTCAACAAGACCACATAGGACTTGATGTAAAGGTTGTCAAGTCATGTCCAACCATAGGGGGCAGTGCTCATCTCCGTTACTAAGCCAAAGAGCCAGTGTTGTCAGAGACTACTCTGTGTTTATGTGGCCAGCATGATTGCACAGAACACAGTTTACCTTCCCACCAAAGTGGTACCTATTTATCTACTTGCATTTGCATGCTTTCGAACTGCTAGACTGGCAGAAGCTGGGACTATGACAGGAGTTCACCCCATCATGCAGCACCCGGGCCTCGAACTGCCAATCTTGCAATCAACAGAGTCAGTATCTTAACCACTTGAGCCACTGCATCCTATTACCATTTTCCAAACTGGAGGGTAAATCAAATATTCTCCCAGAATATGCAGCTGCAGTTTTCTCCCCTGCCTTCCTCTTCCTTCTCCTCACATCTTTACTTCACTGCAGGATCTCAACATCAGCACCAGGGGGTTTCCTGCTCTCCAAATCTGGTTCAGAGACTCATTGAGTGCTGGGGATGGGTGGGAGGTCTCCTCTCCCATGTTTGCCGGATCCTACCTGTTTTGCCAACAAGACAACAGTGGGGCACACTGTCCAGAGATTCAACATTCATGTAAGTGGAGAGCAGAATGAAGGAGGTGAAATTTAAAGTAGGTTTCCATTACAAATGGAATTACTCTATCAAAGAAACCGGGGCCATTTGTTTGCAAGACCTGTGCAGGGCTATTAATAATGGGTTCACAGAGGTCTCCAATTCATAGGGTTGCCCGTAAGTTGCAGATGAAATCAGTCTTCCATTTGAATTCCCTGTCTGTGGGGTTGTGTCAGACTTTTGTCTTCTTGTCTGTTGTTTCTGCTCCATTATCTCACAAAAGGATTCTTACATTATTTGTCTATCACATTCCATGAGGAAAGGTGGTCTCTCGCATTCCATGAGGAAGGAGAAAAACTGGAAGCACACTTCATTCTTACATTCAAAAAAAGAAATCCTATAACTGCAGGCAGATATTCTCATTCAAATGTGGGGTGGTTCAGTTAATAGGCTCTCTCAATCACATTCCCCACACTGAATAATTGGGTTCAGAGACAGGTCTACATTTCTGGCAAGTGGCTATGATCCTTTCATTCCCTTGCACTCATTGGCAGCACATGAAGTGAACCATGTACACTTACTACCATCTTTGGGATCATAATTCAATTGTATGACACTTATGAGAACTCATTTTATAAACGTGTGTGTGTGCAACTAATTTATTAAATAAGTAATATTACTAAAAGAAGGAGAGGGGAAATTGATGCTTTATGATGGCATCCCAATGTGAGGGACGAAGTAGTGGATAAAATTGGCTTTGGAGGCCAATGTTCAAGCTCCTTGTAGCCATGATACTCACGGGATGATGTTGAACCAGCAATCTGTCAATCTGACCGTCTTCACAGGATTTCTCTGGGGTTCAGAGCCATGTATACCACCTTGAACTCACTGCATGAGAGGTAGGATATAAATGTAACAAACCAATCAAACATTGACAACTTGTTTTTTTTTCCAAACTATACTAGAGATCCTCCTGTGGCCTACTAGCATCTCAAACAGGGTTTATATCCCAATTGTATTCAGAGTCTGCTCTGTTACTCCCTCTATTGCCTACACCAGGGGTAGGGAACCTTTAGACTCCGAGATGCTTTTGACTACAATGCCTGTCTTCCCATCCTGCCTAGGTAACAGGCATTATGGATGAAGCCTGAAACATCTACCATGCCAAAGGCTCCTATCAGTATTTATTGACACAGCAGTCATTCTTCCCATCTTCCCAGTTCTCTCTGAGGATCCTCTCTGAGGATACCAAGGATTTGATCAGGGACCTTCCCCGTGAGAAGCATGTTTGTGTACTCTACTACAGAGCTATAGCCATCCTCTGAACTTCCTTCTTCCTTTTGTACGACAATCCTGGAGAAAATAACTCCAAATTATTGGAGAGGAAGCTTTTACCATCATAACTAATTTATTCTCAAACTAAGCAAATTCATGCTAATTAGCTTAGGTTGTATCATTTGTTCTAATTACAGAAGCTGCAGGTTTCCTGAAAATTCAGGAGAGGGCTTCTTTTTATTATTTGTGAAAGAATAACCATAATGGAAGAGAACTCTTGTTAAATAATTAATGGCAATAATTAACCATTAATGTGTGTAATGGTCACGCTGTCCAGAATCCCAGCAGTTCACAAAAAGGACAGATTGCTAATTACTCATAATTACTAAAATTTCAGCAAGGCTTAAGAGTTGACAACAACATAACATTTCTAGCAGGGAATGGGAGACTGGTGCCATGATCCATCAAGAAACCAAAAAAGGATTGTCCTAACAATATGATAATACACTGAGAAAATAAAGTTCAGCAGGGTACATCACCTATTATGCCTTCAAGGGAAAACACAAACACACACACACAGCTTTAAAAGTGCCAGATCTTCAACAGATGTTCTCTCCCTTTAAGAATTATCATCTTGAGTTCAGCACTTGCAAGATGTATTGAGTAAAGTCTTCATTTTGCCCAGGGAGTGTATTCTGAAATATAAACAAGGACTTCCCCTTGCAGATTTTAAAAATAAAATTTTCAGTAATCTTACCAGCATTTTCTTCATATATACCCAGATTCCCTTCTATGTATTTTCTTCAGATTCAACCACATGCAACATCTAAACTTTTCGCACACCTTTTACAAAAGTAAAGGTCCTAACCCTCATGTGAAGTTAGTGTTGCATACAAGAAGGTGGGGAATGTAGAAAACCTTTAAGTAAGACCCTGTGATCAGCCCTGGAACAGCTGGTGAATGGACAGGCATAGAATGGGAACAGCTGGTAAATAGGCTTCCAGGGCAAACAGTGTTGTTCCCTAGCTGTAAGGTACTTTAAAGAAACATTGAGTACAAGGTAAGAATGGAAAGGATATTTGCAAAAATTTGGACAACACACACATATTATGAGGAGAATCCTGTAAGACAAGAATCTTCATAGTCCATTATTTATTTTGCATAACAGTATGCATGGTTTGTTTGTTTTTTGCACAGGTAACACTTTCTATGCAGAAAAGTTGTTTTCTGCACAGAAAACATTATTGTCTATGCAGGTAGCATGTTTCCTGTATAGAAAACCCACTTTTCTGCACAAGATAGCTGCATATGGACCCTGGAAGACCCTGCTTTGTACTAGGAATGTAAATTTTAGATAATTTTGTTCTTGTAAGAAAGAATGAAGTAAACAGGGACTAAATGAAATAAATTATTTATCTCTAGTAAAAAGCAGTATCTCCCAGAGTCCAGATGCAATTGTTACTGCATGGGTGTACTGCAGGAGTGGAAAAAATCTGGCCTTCCAAGTGTTCTGGATTACAATTCCTATCAGCTCTTATCAATGGCCATGCTGGGTGGGGCTGAGAGAAGCTGTAGACCAAAACATCTGGATAGCCAAAAGTTCCCATTCCATTTGTATCAAGTATTACAGCATTAACAAAATCCATTTGTAGGGCAGGGCTCTGGGACAATTTTCGGTGCCTCTCCATGTTTTGTATTTGATTTGTCATGCTCAATTTGAACAGATAATTGGAGTTTCTTTAACCCAGATTACACGGAATCAAAATTGTATTGTTACCCAAAGAAAACGTAATTAATAAATCAGTAAATTTGAATTAATCAAAGCCCAAATGTCGATACATTTGCACATGATGGAAATGATTTGTTTAAAAGAGCAGGTTTTGTTTTTAGATACATTTCTATCTCAAAAACTATCTTAGAAGAAATGGCTCTCATTTCTGCATTTTCAGAGGTCTTTGTATTAAAAATAATTTTAAAATTGGGAGGGAGTTATCCTCTATTTGTTGACACCATTTTAGTTGATCAGAAAGTTTTACCCAATGAATCAAGTAAATGTTGCAAATTAAGCAGAAGTATCCATTCTGTGTAATTAGATATACTAGATTTAGAAATGAACTATATTCTGGCAGTAGAACAGAGTCTGAAAATTAAAACTCTGGTTTCCAGATTGACACCTTTACTGACTCCACCTTTACAAAACAGGTTTCAGGAACAAGATCCAACCTCACTGCTATCCAATGTCTACTTGTTTAACTGGTTAAACAGCACCAATGTACTTCATGTGCGGGCAATAAAACTCAATTAAAATATTACTTTTCAGGGCTCATTTTCTTTTATGAACAAATCTAGTCTCTCTGGCTGTAATGGCTTATAAGTCTCACCTCAGTATGCAATATTATGAAAATTAAAATGGAACCCAATGTTGTATACTTCAACTATGTTTCTAATGTGTTCTCTGTGAAGCACATAATAGTATCATTATTCACAAAGATGCAGCAGGTAAACCCACTCAGTCAGAATTACCATTTGTAAAAAAACAAAGCCCAGCATGATAGACTGGACAAATAAGGAGAACTGGTGTGGTGTGCAGACTCACCTCAAAGACACTAGTAGACAATTTTAAAAAGAATTGAACAAGGTCTTGCTCTCACCTGGTGCAGCCACCTTTCAGTTTGATCTCCGTAAAATTTGGCTTGAAACCTGTTTTCAGAATGGTTACAGTTACACGTAAAAATAGAAGCAAAGCCTCCAGTCTTGTGAGGAATGATGATTCAGACCATCATAAGATACCTTTCTGCTTTGGCCATCTCTACACATGAAGGTTCAGCTATTCTAGATGATACATAGTGTTCTCCTGACAGCACAGAGATGGGTACCTTGACATAGTTAATATTTATTCCCAGGTATTAAAGTCATAGTGAAACAATCATGTATGATGGAAGACGCTAGTCAAAGACTTATGTTATAGGCAAAAAGCACTTTACATGTATCAGTTTTGCTCAGATAACTTTGCCATACTGAAAATGGGGTTTAATCGTGCTTGCACCGCTATGCCTTTGATAAGAACATAGGAAACAGAGTTTCTACCAGACTACACTTTCTCTCATTGGCAATTCATTGTCTATTTTGACTTCCAGCAGCAGCCTGGAGTTTTAAGCTGAGGCCTCTTCCATCACTTGCTACCTGAGCCTAACATGGAAACGTCTCTGTTCAGTTCTCAATAATAAGGCTAGACCTGTATTTTGGCTATCTCATTTCATATAATAGGTAGAGGCTCATATGATTAAAATGGTGACCCATGGTTATAGACAAAGGGTTGAATGGACTTAAGTGTCCATTAAAAAACAACTCCCACTACACAAGCCCCGACTACACACAGACAACTAGAGCCCTATTCAGGGATTTTAACTTTAGTGTTTAAAATAGAGAGGGGAAGAAAGGATGAGCACACCACCATTGTTCTCTCTGTCACTGTCAGCCTCTGTTATCTTCACTGTCTTCCATGTGTGTCAGACAAAAGTGGGGATCCTTTTCTATTTGTGTAGGTGATGGAACCGAGATACAGCTAGTATGTACATCCCTGCTCTCCCTCCTTTGTAGAACTGTTAAACCTTAAAGTTTAATTGTGCCCTAATAAGTCTTACACACCACTGAGAAGGTTTTCAATGAAGCTTCTCAGAGTACATACAAATTTGCCATCGAGGCTACATTTTGCTTGTTTCCACCCCACAGCAGTTTCAAGGGGAAAAAATGCACCAATTCTTAAGTAAATAAAGCACATTTCCCCACAACTGTACCAGCTATTTATGCCTGAAAGACTTGTGACAAGTGCATAGCTACTGTATTTTGCCATATGTACAGAGTGCATGAAGAAAATGGCAGATACCCTTACAGGTACAGAACATGTACGTATGCCATTTCCTGCACTGAAGGGATAAGCTATCATTATTGCACCCTTTTGTAACTGTGGGCTCCCATATGCTGGTAGTGTGCACTAACCAAAGTGCCAATTTATCCTTCTTCACCCCGCTACTAAGCAGACAGGTTTACAAACCAACATTTAAGGATGTCCTCAATATTTCAATGTGGAACCATGTAAGAAATGTAATTATCTCCCTTCTAATTGGGGAGGCATTTAGTAGAACACCACTTATATTTCCTACATCCCAGAACAATCCTGGAATAAGAAATTTAAAACAGCAAGGCTCATCTGTCTACTTCATCTGCCACTTAGGTGGTCTTCTGGCTCTTTAAAGACCAACACATTTATTGTAGCATGAATTTTCAAGGATTATGGTTCAGGAAATCTCATGAAATAATACATTAGTCTTTTAAGATGTCATGGGCCTCTTTTTAATCAATCCATGAAATGTGGACATATGTGCCCAAGAATAAACCAAGATCTTGATAAGAAACAAGCATGTATATATTTGGTGACAGGCAATAACACTGGTCTACAAGCTGACAAAATAGCTTTTCAGAACTAATGCCTGCCATTTGCAGTTGTGGTTTTTAGAAATCCTTAAGCACATAATTTAAACCATCACTATCTGATGGGGGGACCAGCACTGCCTGCCTTCTCTCCCAAATATGCCAAGGACTGGTACATCTTTGTGCCCATTGGTTGCAATTGTTTCTTTCTTTCCTGGAAATTAACCAAGAACTGGCAGCTGATACCTTGGGTACCAGCATTGATCCACAGACTGACATTCATAGGAGTGATTTAAACAACATAACCACCAGTGAATAATAACAACTGCAATTAGTTCCAAGGGGTTTCAAATTTTGACAACTATTTTAACTGACCATAGAACAGTCTAACCCATTGTTCAGAAACGCCACCATCTTATCAGCTAAGAAAGTCTCCTTTAAGGAAGTAATCACTGTAATTCCCAATGAATGTATGTGTATATTTATAAGAGAATCATAAAAAAGAGATGCAAGTCAGTTGCCAATTTGGCTGAAAGTCTTAAAATATGGCTGAAAATACCGGTATGTCTTAAATATCTTGAGGGTTGTAGATGTTGAATTTTAGCATTTATATCTTCCAACAGATTTTTTTTTAAAAAGTTGGACAGTTTTATTGTTCTTCAGAGAGCCTTATTGTAGTTGACAAATAAGTAACTTTTCCCTTCAATACTGCAAGCTGATCAAGCAGTCTAAAAGACCAGCATTGTTGGCAACTGTACAGAAATGTAAATGGGAGAAGGGGAGGGATAAGAGAACTCACAGTCCACACTGTCCTGTATAGTTCTCTCTCATTGGCAAAAGCCACACACATATTACTAAATGGATGGAATGCTACCAGAGGCTTCCAGAAGGCCTTGGGCCAAAACTGCAGTAGAAATTGGCCTATAGAATGAATGGGCCAGTTATCAGGAGTAAGACCAGCTGACGGCTATGGACAATTAACAGCATTTGTCAATCTTCACAATACTGGCCGTGGAATACATCATTCTCAGTGTGTCAGCCTCTAGTGTTTGGCACCTGAAGACCCACATGGCTCTGAAACAAAAAACAGCCAATGTTCACTGCTATCATACACAATGGTGTATTATATCCATACTGGCATGACTACAATGAAACTGCTAATCAATGTCAGTTAGCTGGAACAATCGTGTTAACATTAGCACTACCACTGCTGAAACAGGACGATCAAGTTGAAGCTAACAAGTGTCAGTTTGCAGTGTCATATCAGTCCTAAGAGGTAATCATCCAGGGATAGCAGGATTTTTATGCACAATGATTTAGTTTTAAATGAAGGCTGGTTTGGCATGCAATAGCTGAAAGCTCAGCTTTATGAGATGTTGTGCTTTTAATATGCATTGCAAATATTTTATTCAACCTCTTGCACTTCTTGGAAATAGGATGCTTTACCAAAACCATCCCCACAATCCATCTTTTTTGCTCACCCCAAACCATATGGCATTTTTTTTTTCCTTTCCAGAGAAGCAAGGTATTGAGGGTGAAGTGAAGTCCAAATAAATGCTGGCTCCTTTTTCTCTTTTCTTTTCTTTTCTTTTCTCTTTCTTTCTTTCTTTCTTTCTTTCTTTCTTTTTTTTTTTTTTGTGTGTGTCTTTGAACAAGAAATGAAAAAGGGACTGGAACAATGAAACCAAAACAGGATTTCATTAAATAAATTTATTTGTTAAAATAATTTAACTCCAAATACAACTGCTGAGTCTGCATTGAGTTCTATGTACAATCTGACTTATTTTGAAACCTCTTGATTTAAATGACTGACACCTTACAAAATGTGCTCCATTTTTCCAGCTATCAGTTGTAACAGAGCTCAATTATCAACTGTTAAGTATCTTTATTCAACTCTAGGATATCCCAAACTGTCAATTATTACACCTAGTTTTCAAAAACACACTGCAATCCCTTCTTGAAACCCTGCTCAAGACTGACAGAGGAATTGTGCACATTTAAATTCCTGCAGTTGCTAAATTTTCTGTCATGGAGTTTGGTAATTACAGTCCAATCAGTGCTTCAGTTGCATACTGGCGAAAAGCCATGAATCTCTTCACCCTAAATGGACAACATCTTTAGGCAGCATGTGTCATGTTGAAAATAAATACTGGTAAGTCTGTCTGCCCACAGAACCTAATGCTACTTTTAAAACAGGAGTGGAATTAAAGGGGTACTTAATCTATTGTTGGTCCTACCAGGAGAGGAAGTCCAAGAAGTCCTCAAAAGCTGCTATCAGTAAGTGGAAAGCTGTGGACTGGGTGGGTGAGCAGGGGGAAACTTATCCTTAATAACTTTTAGAACAAATGCTGGTTTGATCTACTTTTCTAAGAGGGGAGGAACATGTTTTCAAAAGAAGTTGAACATTCTACAACAGTATCAACTTTTTTAAAAAGCCAGCTGCAGAAAAATACAAAGCTCTACAAGAATAGCTAAAGAACAGTGGGTCTTTGGATCAAATGATAATTTTTAAGGCATGTTATACCCAAAATAATGGACTATCATTGGAATCTGATTGGGATACAAAAATAAGCAGTCATCCTTGACAAGCAACTTCCATGATCTACAATGGCACTGATGCATGCCAATATGACACACCACTATATCTATAAATGGAGAAACACCACTATGGCATTTTGTTGGAAGGTTGCAAGGTTTACATCTAAAAAGTGCCATACATCCAGAGGCATAAAGCCAGGGTTGTCAAGTGGCCCAGTTGAGAGGGAGGCTGACCATCACCTTGCCTAGTTTCTTTAAGCCTACCTTCAGTATCAGCCAATGAAAACTAATATAAAAGACAGATGCATCAAAGTTATGGCTAGAAGAGCAAGAACCTCATCAGCACCACAGGAAGAGAGGGAGGAATCGACACAGCACTGGCACTGCTTGGATTGGCACTAGACAACTGGTGACACCAGACATATATTTTATCTGTGATTTACCCTTTCACTGGCCTAAACATATGACATGAGGGGAAAATCCAAGTAAATGTGATTATCTGTAGCCTTTAATACCCCTTCTGCTGATTTAAAATATTTTGATTAAGTATACCCTTAAGTGTCCCACTATAGCCATGTAAGCAGGATCCAAGTAGCAAACAGCTTCCTGAAAATTATATATTTCATACAATGGTTATACTGAGAACACACAAAGTTTTGTCTCTAAAATAGCAATAAAGTGTTACTATGGAAGTTCTCTGAATTGTTATTTTGTTGAAAACCACCATGTTATGTAAGGACCTCTATATGAAAACCATGCCCATTTTTATCAGAAATTCCATGTGTGCCTGTCATTCATTTTACTTATGACTACATTAACAATCTGACATGCAAAACAGGAAACTCTTTTTAATCAAATCGGCAAAATATGCAATCAAAATTAAGGTTCTATTTGCTTACCTCATTCTTATCTGAGAGGTGAGGCTTGTTATTTTCTCAACAGACAAATCTACAGCCATATAACATTCCTCAGATATTTCAGGGAGTGTGAATTGCTGATAGTTTCCCTCTCCCTGAACACATGCAAGTTGTCAATATGAGATGTACTAAATGTGCCACAATTTTCAAGGCTGTTCAAGCTGCCTGGGGAAGAATTACATTTCTAGAGTAGGATTTCATGTTTAGCATTACACTCTTTGTTTCTTGATTATGAAAAAAAATCATGCAAGGACTAAGGCAATAGTGGCCCATGATCATCCATCATTATTAGTAAATCACTAGAACGTAAACTAAATGACAAGTATTCTGCTGTGTAAGAAATAAAGTGGCAAAGTGTTGTCACATGTTTTTGAATTTTCTTCAAACACACTTTAGATTGCAGGTTGTTTTTCTGCTGATGGAGGCAAACATCTCAGAACTCAAGTTCATTACAGCATTTGTAAAAGTTTCCACACCCACCCACCAATACATACACACACACACACACACAAGACACATACACTCGTCTCCACTCATCTACACAACAAACTATACGGCTACTTCACAAGACTGAGAAACCAAATGGTGGGGTGGCATTTGGACCACAGGCTCAGTGATATTGCATTTTAAAGGCCAAATTTAATCCACAAAGGTCCAGCTCAACATGATCACTCCAGCATTTCAACCTTAGACATTCTGATTTGAAACTTCCGTGATTGTAAGACATCAGAATAGATATAACAGGTGCTGTTAAGTCATGCAAATTATAAAGTATTTCACTGCTATGAAAATTAAGATCAGAGGCAGAGCACCATTTCAAAACAATGTTTTCACTCACTACTTATCACAGCAATAACCAGGGCAACAGGATCACTGTATGGCAGCATCACCTGACTAGCATGTTGGGCAACTGAAGACAAGAACCCCTTTCTTGCTCACATACAGAATTACAATATTGTGTATTCAACTTCTGAGCCAAAGTTAACTTCACACAGTTATTTCATGTAATGAAATTGCCAACATTAAAGCTATAAAATGGCAAATTTGAATTCCATAGGTTAGTTGGGAATATCACATCAAAGACATAGCCCTTAAAGGCAAGAAAGAAACTGGTATCCTTAAACTGAAGAATGCAGGATGCTCACAGTCCCCACGAGATTTCTGCAAGAAGGAACATCTGGATACAACATGGCTTCATTTTCCTTACAAGGTGGTACTTGTTAATGTGCTAAAAACTTTCCTCGTTAGTAAGGCTAAGCAATTATTTTTACCCCCATCACAGTTGCTTCTTCCTGGTTCAATAGAGATGAACACATTGCCTGCTTTGTAACAGAGGGTTTGTTTGGTTTCTTGACTGAACAGCATCCAAAGCAATCCACTATGTCTGAGCAGCAAAGCAGAATATTTTAACACATTCCAATGTCCTACTGTTCTCTTCTCAAGCCGTTGGTTTTTTTCAGAGCTCCTTACTTTACTTTCAAGTAATGATAGAATATTTTCCTTTTCACATGATGGAATCATAGAAAATAATCAAATTTAAGTGGGGGAGGGGGAGAGAACTACATCAATTTGCCAAAACTCCTACTAACACTTGTGTCAAAGGTGAGATTAGCATATTTGACTGAGTGAACTTGGCCACAAGTGACAAGTCCTGAAATTCAATATGCAGACACACACATTTTGTTAACTTTTACTTATCAGTAGAGAATATGTAGAGTGCAAAGGGTCTTTGCTGGTGCTCTCCTTTTCACCATCATCAACTCTTAGCTTAGAGCTGTAACTGTCATCTGACAAAGCCAACACACATTGTTTGTGCTCACCCTGTAAAACTGTTGGCTGTGCCACAGAGTTGCAGGTGTAGGAGATGTGCTGCAGGTAAGTGATGCTTATCACCAATTCTTTTGCTACACAGATCAACTTCAAGGTTCCTTTTAGAGTTAATGTCATGACTCCACTTTGGATTTATCACAAAAGACCCAACTTTAAATCACAAAGTGAAGTAGCCAGTTGTATAACCTTACCAAAAATACAGCCAATTGGGTCCAATTCCATCATTCAGAATGCTATTGTATATTGCATGCAGAACAGCATGGGTCATCTTTATCTGGCTGAGAGGCATAGTTCATCTGTCTGACAATCTCTGCAAAGAGCTCATCCACCATTGTTTTACTTTTAGCAGAAGTCTCCATAAACGGGCAACCCCATTCTTCGGCCAGAGCTCTACCTTCACTCGATGACACTTCTCTCTCACTCTCCAGGTCCACTTTATTTCCAACCAAGATTACAGGCACCTTCTCATACCTGCAATAAGATGCATAAAACAAGGTTGAAGTCCTTTGCAAGCTTTTTTTTTTTGGGGGGGGGGTAGTAAAGTAATATGAAGCCTAAGACTGGAAAGATGGTAAAAAGGCAACTTAAGAAATTTGTTGAACCATTTTGGGGACCTCTAACACATTAGAATAAATACAGTTACAGTTGATATATAGCTAAGTTCCAAAATGGAGAACATAAAATTGATTTTATTCAGTACATAATGCCAAAACTCTCAAAATGTTCACAGGAAACAGGACAATCCCAGATCTCCACACATTCAGTGGACAGTAGGAATGGAACTCTGTGTGCTTACAAAACATATAAATATGGACTCTGTAGATACCATTGGGAAATATAACAACCCACAACTGTATACAATAATAATAATAATAATAATAATAATAATAATAATAATAATAATAATAGTAAATTTTTATTTATAGCCCGCCCCTCTGCGTGGCAATCGGAGCGGGGTACAACAAGTTTAAAAACAGAACAGAGTTAAAAAAACCATTCCCACATCCCATAATCCCACCCTCCCATCCCCTTAAAATAGAATTAAACTACAAACCAAATTAAAAATGCCACATTAGTTAAAATTAAGAATAATTAAAAACATACAATAATACAGGAATGAGAGATAACAAATTAAGGACTCATCTCTCAGCTAACAGTTATTCCGGGAAGGC
>JAIPUX010001232.1:36340077-36352778 GCA_020142125.1 Phrynosoma platyrhinos
GGGTGCGTCTTATATGCCGAAGCATCTTATATGGCGAAAAATATGGTACTGCCCTAAAATTAAATTAACATCCATTGCACCATATCCCTCTATCAGAGTTAACCCAGCGTAAATAATGAGCTAGTTCTACCCTACCAGATGGAATACTAGAAGCCACACACCCTTAGCATTTAGGCCACATGAGAAAGGGCAGTATATATTTTGAATTCCTCCAAGCAAAGGGGAAATTTCCAGACTAATTATCCTGGCCAGGATTTTAGGACCTTCTGACTCCTGCATCCCCATCGTGGCCCCATCATGTTGATGGATGGGAAATGCAGTAGAGGTGGTTTAGGGTACCGTACCTGCCCAAATAGGTTTAAGTTTATATTGTTATGTTTTATTGATGTCTATTGTAATTTTAATTATATGCTATTTAATGCTGTTTTAGGGGGCTAGGGTTGGTTTGGATAAAATGTTGTGGGGATTTTTACTGTAAGCCGCTTGGATTGTTGCCAATAAGCGGGATATAAATAAATTGTATTATTATTATTATTATTATCATTATTATTATCATTATTATTATTATTATTATTATTAAATCTGATATAGTGACAGGACAATGGAGTTAGCCTGTACATCCCAACTTCACACGCACCACATGTTATTTGGATGTATTGCTCTGGACAGCTTTTTGGACTTCTTCCTTCACTTCCTTGTATCAGTTAAATCTGAATTAGACAAACTATGGAAAGCATCATTTGCATGCAAATCAGAATGTGCAACTACACTCTAGCGTGGTCTCCCATTCTGAGTTTTGGAGCAAATAAATGATGGTTTACACAATCCAAACACATAAGGAAATGGAAGTGTGAAAACCTAACACTTGGGCGCAGGCAACCATACTTATTTGGCTGTGAAACCCTAAAATGGAACACTGCTAACCATAGTTTATGGCTAAGTGAGGAAATGGCTCAGTAAGTTTGCTGGGCTTACATTTTAGTGCAGTATTACCCAATTTGCACCTCCTGTAACTAAACCTGAATGCAATTTCTGAACTTGTGATACAACCTGCAAAAGAAACAAAACAGACACTGAAAAACATTCCCATTTGCACAAATGTGTAAAGCATGCTTTAGTACTTTTAAAAGGGAGCACACACAAAATATGTTTTCATTTTAAAGAGCAAGGAAAATCCATTTGAATCTCCATGTAGGGAGAAAGGCTTACAATCCAGTACAGCGCATCTACACCATGTGCAGGCTCGCCATGCATGGAACTCAAGGTCACACATACGGCAAGCCCAGCATTTTCAATGGTGTGTGCGTGCCACAGAAAACAACAGGACTTGAAGTCCCACTTTTTCCCTTACGCGGAGTGTGTGTGTGCGCGCGCGCGCTCTGGAACGGATCCCGTGTGTACGCAGGGCACACTGTATGGCTTGGAGCTGGAACAAACTTGGTATGAATTTCACAAATTAAGAAAGCCAAGGTTCTGACAGATTTTCATTTCATTTCAGCCTTTTCCAGGTACTATTTTCCATTGTCATGATTGTAATCACAGGTGCAAGGAGTGTCCCTACTGCTTCAAGAGGTATATCGGTAAAAAGGAAACCATGGTGCACATGAATAGGCTTTTCCTGTGGTTTGAAACCCTGGCCATAGGTAAATTTTCTTCCCTTTAACAAATTTCCCCCAAAACACAGGCAGTGGGAGAGAATACATCGCTCTGCTTATCTTCTGTATGATTATGACTGCATGGAGGCTAATGCCAGAAAAGGGCTTTTGAGACAATGTAAAAAAGTTCTTGGGGCTAGACAAACTGAGAACACTTGAAGTGAGAAATGCCTCCTCCTTTTCATTAAATAAAACAGAAAGCAAAACACAGACCTTAGGATTTTATACTCTTTACATATTCAGTCTTTCAAAATGTAATCAGAATAGTCAAAAATACCTTGCAAAAGAGGCAAGATTGCCACAAGGCATAATCTGGATCTAAAACAAAAGATTTCCAGTCCTGCTGAAAACACAGGCTGGGCACTCAAATCTGTCAGCCAACCTTCCTGTGCATGCATGCACTCCGTGCAGCCCTCTGCCTAAATATTGTAGACATAGGCATGATAAACAAGCAGACAGCTTACAAAATTGAGTCATCCCAATTATTCTGATGAACAATGCAAGGATAGGAAATCCAGCTGCAACCCCTCTAGAATCCTAATTTTGCCACAATGAACAGTTTCAGTGTTCCACCCGAAAAATACAGCTTCTTTTGCAAGAGTCCAAAGACTTGTCATAAAAGCTTCAATAAGCTAAGTAACAGAGCTGCTGCCAACACCTCTACAATAATGATGCACTTAAATGTTCTAGGACAAACAACTGTGACATTTGATGTGTGCAAATTAATAGGAAGCTCCCACTTCAAAAATCAGACACCTGGTTTTGGAGGAAGAACATCTGCAGCTAAAATCATTTTTGTTCTACGTGGGTAAGTCTTTACTCAGCATATAACCCAGCTATGTAATTTTGCTAACACGATGACAACTTAGACTGGTTATATGTACACCTTGAAGTTAATTATTTCAAATCAAGTATCTAAACTAATTTATATTTTATTTTTTAATTACATTTCAGCTAGGTAATCACTTCTTTTAGAAAACTAGTACTAGTAAACAGGAGATAATTACAATACATTATGCTTGTTGCAACTACACTAATGTTTCAACCAGGTGAGGATGCAAAAGAGTAATTCCTCCACCTCTGAATAAGTAAGCTTCATACTATTTCCAGGAAGTGGGGCAGTACCCAGCGCAGATACCAGGACAGGTCAATGAAGTGTCAATCGTATTTAGCAATACAAAAAGCAAAATAAATAATCAACATAGAAATCTAGGGTAACAACCCAAGCCACCAACATGCTATATCTGCATTTAAGAGTTTGCTTATATTTATTATCAATATGTGTTCTTGCTATACCATCAGCAACAAATCTCCCTCTAGAAATTAGGGGAAAAAACCATCAAGGTTGATTATAAGTACACATTTGCAGCCTTTTAATTCTGTTGGAACGGTTTCAGAAGAGGAAGGCAATGCCAATCAACCTGTCAGAAAAGTGTGGCTCCCAGGAGGAGGGGCCATCACAATCCTCCATGCCTCTAGCAGATCACAAGAATTGATTTAACACAACTGGCCTCAGCAAGTTACACGCCCCTTCCTACTTTCCCAAATCAAGACACATTATTCAGAAATGTACCAAGTGCACAGTGTTTCCAAAACATTTAAATAATTAATAATAATAATAATAATAATAATAATAATAATAATAATAATAATAAGATGATGATGATGATGATTTATACCCCACCCTTCTGCAAAGCAATCGGGGCGGCTTACAAAGCAGGAGCTTAGGAAAGATTTTACATCTGCAGTCAATCCGTGATTCATGGTTGACTAAATATTTTTGTTTTAATGCAGTGCTGCAATGCAGAAGTTAATAGCACTAGGACAAAAAGATGCCGTGACATGTCCTGTCAAGCAAAGCGGTTTTATGCCATGGTTATATATGCATACTACAAATGTTGGTATACACAAGAACGACATAGTTTTTGGAAATAATAAATCCAGACATGCCTCATGATGGGTATCTAAGCTCTGCATGCTCAGACTAGTTAGGGATCTACAGCAGGAGAGCTGCTCATTTATGGTGAGGAAAGGGGGCACTTGTTTCTTTTTAAAGAGGCCTGCTAATCTTGAAGTGCAACTGCTTACATTTTAGCTTCACTTACACATTAAACTTCAACTTAAAGTACTTATTCATTTTTCAAAGCTAGCAATCACAACTGCTTTGGGGCATAATTCCTTCCTTTATTTCAGGAGGGAGGCATCCAAAAGCAGACTTAGCTGGGAATTGTAATTCTCAGACAAGAAAAGTCCCTATTATGATGCCGGTTTCTTCAATATATGAAACAACACTTGGCTGAAAACAAATTTTAAAGGTCACAAATCTATATATGAAGCAATTGCTTGGAGGTGCAGCTGGCAGACGTGAAAATGGCCACCCTAAGAACATAGCATAGCACAACTTGAATATGGCACAATGATCGCTGGCCTCACTCTCTCACCCCTAAGGTTAGTTTAAACTGGAGGTGGGGAAAGCATAGCCTCAGGACTACATACTGCCCCAAGGCTGTTTTTGTGGCGTCTGTTCACTCCAGACACCCTGGATTGCCCTTCTTCTGGCCAGAAAGAGGTTGAATTGTCTCTCGGAACAGCAGTACTACAGCAGTGGCAATTCATCTTTTAAACAGATTACAAAACCCTGCACTGTTTAACATTTGGAAAACTGTTTTTCAAAATCAGAAGTGAAAATCCAATATTATGACATATTCACAAGGGATCTGGAGAGTCCCAGGGCAAAAAAAAAAAAAAAAAAAATGACACTCCTCCACCGCACTTTATCCTCACAATAACCCTGTAGGGTAGATCAAATTGAGACAGAGACTGACCTGAGCCACCCAGTGAATTTCAGTGGGGACCTGAACCTGGATCTCCCAAGTCCCAGGCCTACATTCTAACCACTACAGCAATGATGGTGAACATATGGCATGCGTGCCAGAGGTGGCACTCAGAGCCCTCTCTGTGAGCATGTGTGCCATCAAGCCAGGACAGAGTTCACCAGAGTTCATTACTAGAAAGCCAGAGGGACTTTGCAATAAGTTGGTTTTGGGTTGCAGTTTGGGCACTCGGTCTCTAAAAGGTTCACCACCACTGCACTACATCATAGAGGCACTGGTTATCCACAATTTGTCAGTCTGGGTAATACGACAAGCAACAGTAACCTAAAGTGAAAGCAAAACCTTCTAAACTCTCACATCCGCATGAGAAGAACAATGAACAGCATGTGTCTAAAGGTCACTGTGGCTCGGTCAAATAGCACCAAGCCACAGTGAATCCAAACAGATGCCAATATTAAAACTTCATTGCGCACTCAGAATGTATTCAGCCTATGAAAAGATCTGGTCTACTACACAATTCCTATCAGAACACATCCTAGTATGTTTTTGACACCACCTGCTTTTGAATCTCCAAATTATACTGGACATTTGGGAATATTCAAGAACCTTTCCTATATGGAAGGAGAAGCTTCACAAGTAATTTGAACTAATACGCTGTCCAGAAAAGTAATATTAGATAAAGCCACAGAGATTCTATGATGCTTTTATAGTGAAACACCCAATGACATGTAGCAACTGTTTAAAACAAACCACACAAAGCCATATATTAATCAGAGGTCCAAAACACAGTACAGAAATAATCCAGTTTGGGACTGCTTTTACTGCCCTGGATCAGTGCTAGGGAATCCTGGGAACTGTAGTTTACTGTTTCACCAGAGGGCTCTGACAGAAGGCTCACAAAACTACAATTCCCAGAATCCCCTAGCATTGAGCCAGGGCAGATAAAGCAATCTCAAACTGGATTATTTCTGCAGTGTGTTTTGGACCACAGTTGCATTTCCTTAAGCAATACCTCGATCTTTTCACTTTTAAAAAATGAAGCCTTTTGTGGAAAACCAACGTGAAATATAAGGAGCACCATTACTATGCCACTGTATATGGTGGAACTGGAGCATCCACTGATTTTGATATCTTCGGGAGGGGGGGCAGCTGGACCCCAAACCCAGCAGATACTGCGGGCCCACTGTAAAGGAGAATTGAAATGAACACTTTTAAACCACAACAACTGTTGCTTGTATAAGCCAAGCCTACTTAAGAATGACAAGTTAATATTCAGTTAAGAGAAAACATTTAAAGACTGGTGATCAGGTAGGCAACCTGAAGGAATAAGTAACCTTATTTTCCTCAAGTGCTGAAGTTAACATTCTGACAGCGGCACATACTTTTTTCTAAAAAAACCACGAACACTTTTATATTTCATTTACTATAAATCCTGTGTCATATGATTTTTTGGAGAAAGGATAGCAAGATACAGTTGTCCCTCCCCGTTTGTAGGGGATCCGTTCTGCACACACACCCGCGAAAATGGTGTCTCGCAAATATTCAAGCCCCATTGAAAATGATGGTGCGAGTGCTCATAGTGCACGCAAAAGAGCGTGTGCAGTAGCACACAGCCATTCTATCCCTCCTCGCTTGTTCCTTCCGCAAAGAACGAGACCGTGGACTCGAAGT
Source organism: Phrynosoma platyrhinos (assembly GCA_020142125.1). NCBI lineage: Eukaryota > Metazoa > Chordata > Lepidosauria > Squamata > Phrynosomatidae > Phrynosoma > Phrynosoma platyrhinos. The sequence continues at coordinate 36,346,238 of JAIPUX010001232.1, forward strand.
CTCCAAACGGGAGGGACAACTGTACAGCATTTATTTTACTGTTTTAAGGACTTAAGCTTGACTGCTTCCTTGAACAGTTGAGCCCAATTAGTCCACGATAAAATATTTTCACCAAGCAGCTTTTATCTTGAGTCCTGCTTTCTGACATGCAGATTTCCACTGTTAGGTCAACTGAGGACAAATCTATGCAAAACTGTCATGAACTAACCAACGTCTGAGTCAGTGTAAAGTGCGTGGAGGTGAGCAGGTTTGCAGCACGAAGACACCAGTATATCAAATGCCAGTAAAATTAGCTTTTATAGCATGGGGTTAATGGTTTCTGAAGCTGCATCTACACTGCAGAATTAATGCAGTTTGTCACTGCTTTAACTGCCATGGCTCAATGCTATAGAACACTGGGTTTTCTGGTTTTGTGAGCTATTTTGCCTTCTGTCAGAGAGCTCTGGTGCCACAAGAAACTATAAATCACAGGATTTCATAGCATTGGGCCATGGCAGTTAAGGCAGTGTCAATTCTGCAGTGTGACAGTAGCCTAAGTTGCCTCAAGGAACTGTAAATGTACAATAAACTTTGTCCTGAGGCGCTACTAAACGGAGAGCTATTACTGATCACAATTTAAAAAGCACTTCCGTTTCTTCATAATTTTTCTGTCTTGAAAAAAAAAATCAATGGAAAAATGCAGGCGGGTTGCAAGTGAAGACACTGTCACCTGGACCTCATATAAACTTCCATCAAGGAGGCACTGCAACTGCACAATAAAAACAACATCATGATACACTTGTGCTACCTGCAGGAGTCACTTGTGCTACCTGCAGGATGGGCATGGGGAGAGAGTTCGGCTAAAGAATAGAGCGTGGCATTTTGAACTCATGGAAGAAGAGAATGCAAAGAGATCTTGAAGCACCTTTGAGACTAACTGTGCAAAAGATGTTGTAGCATAAGCTTTCATAAGCCTAGTCTACCTTACAGTGCACAAGCTCTGGGGGCCAATTTCTTCCCTTTGGTCCCCGCCAGAGGCCATACAAAGCCCAAGAAAGTTGAAACCCTCTACAAAAAAAGCAACTCCAAGTCCACTTCTTGTTTGCAAAGGGGGAGTGAGCAGGATTTTTTAAAGGTTAAAAACTGTGGAGAGGTGTTACAATGTATTTAAAAGGGAAGCACTTTTCCTAAAAGCTTCAATTGTGGCAATCACCTTTTTTCACCTAGATGGCTTTTAGCAGGGAGTTTTAGGGACCACAAAAATAGTTGTGAGAGGCAAGCTACCTGCAGTCTATAATTCCCAGAGGATCCTCTCTTGGAAAAGGCAAACAAAAATATGGCTAGAGTACTAAGAAGCCATTAGCTCTGATCAAACCTTTGCTGATAGATTAGAATCTGTGAATGTACCCCAATTCAGCTGCCCCCAAATATTTCTAATCCACTTTTTAAAATTCCTTTTTTCTACAACAACCACCTTGAGACAGTGACAGAATGTCCTGGACTTTAAATGTTCTGATTTTTTTTTTTTTTTTTTGTATCCTGACACTTCTAATGTTAAATTTGTGACCAACATGCTTATGTTTATCTGCTTATCTATGGTTGTATGGAGGACATGCCACTCACCTCATCCTTTTAAGTATTCTTTACATCAGGATAGACAAAGTGTGGGCCATGGGCCACATGCAGCCCCAAGGGCCATTTCTCTGGCTCACCCTAGGGAACTTTTTAAACAAGACAAAAGCCATCTATCAATGGGGTGGGATTGGATCTGGGGGCAGAGGGGGCACAAGGCTTGAAGGCCCTGTTCCCCTTCCTTTTCTTCCCAAAATGACTGAGTCCACAAAAGCTTGTGCTGAAATAATTCAGTCTTAAAGGTGTCACTAGACTCCTTCCTTCTTTTTAAAATTTTATGAGTACATGTAATCTAGGTAATATCTAAGTATGTTGTGCAACTCTTTCTCTTAGCATGAACAAACTGGAACTAATTCATGTTTTACATATAATTCAGAATTTATTGCCCAGCCCATCTTTCCCCACGGTTGTGATATCTGGCTCTGTACTGCATTAAGTATATTTTCCAGACATTTAGGTGGGTGGTAAGTTGTTTTTTGTTCCAGTAAAAATTAACTGTAGTTTTAGATTCTGATATTTCCATTTACAATTAACAAATGTACTATCTCATATTTTAAAAACTCTGAAAATCTATGTCTTAATCTAATTGTTTTAAGCTTATCAGTAAATCTGTAAATTGTTTCTGCCTATCAATAATATTGATCATAATTTTTCAAGCTGCACAGCTGTCACTTTTATACAAATAATTTTCTGAAGTGATCCTGGAAACATTCACACACAAAACAGTCATTGAATCCACGGGGAATCTAGGATACTCTACAACTATAATGTTACTTAGGTTGCATCTGCACTGTAGAAATAATCCAGTCTGTGACCGCTTTACCTGCCATGGCTCAATGCTAAGGAATTCTAGGAACTGTCGTTTTGTGAGACAGCCTTCTCTGTTAGAGCTCTAGTGCCACAACAGACTACAATTCCCAGGATTCCATAGCACTGATCCATGGCAGTGAAAGTGGTGTCAAATTGCTTTATGTCTGCAGTGTGGATGCAGCCATTGGGCCTAAGCAGACTGCCAGAAATAGTGCACATTAAATTAAGGCACTGCCCTGGCTCAGTGCTAGGGAATCATGGGAACTGTAATTTATTGTGGCACCAGAGCTTTCTGACAAAGAAGGTTCAATGCCTCAGAAAAAAATACAATTCCCATGATTCCCTAGCACTGAGCCAGGGCAGTGCCTCAATTTAATGTGCACTATTTCTGGCAGTCTGCTTAGGCCCTTAGTTAGCAATTTCACATTAGCTTTTCAATGCACAAGAACTTCTGCAATCAGTTCAAAAGCGGAACATTAACATTGGGTCACAACTGCTAACACTGACCTCTTTTTGGTCTTCAATATGGCATATTGACAGAGGCTGCATCCACATTGCAGAAATAATCTAGTTTGATACCACTTTAACTGTCATGGTTCAATGCTATGGAATTCTGGGAACTGTAGTTTTATGATACATTTGAGTGCCACAGCAAACTATAATTCCCAGAATCCCACAGCACTGAGCCATGACAGTTAAAGTAGTGTCGAACTGAATTATTTATGCAGTGTGGATGTAGCCTAAGGGCTAGAAAATGGCAAAGTATCAAAACTATCCCTTGCACACTTGCTAATAGTGGGAACTAATGAGTAGGTAGGTGTTTGCTGACTTGCTTAACTCAAATTAGACAACTTTCAAATGCATTCTGCAGAAGTAAGACATCACTCAGTTCTTTTAAAACACTGGCCATTCCCGAGGCATTTTCCAACGCACTTGTTTGCTCTCTTGGGCACTGCAAGACCAAGGGGGGATTGTTCCTGAACCCTTGATGACTGCTGCTATACTCTAACAGCGGAGTGGGAACTACTACCATACTCAGTGCAAGTGGCACAGTCCAGAAACAGGAACTTCAGCATAGAGGTTATGGATGCTTCTGTCATAAATGCCCTTCTCCATTATATCTCTTCCAGAATGTAGAGGATGTCTATACTGTATACAATAAGTAAACTACCACATCTATTTTGCCTATCAGTTTATTTTTTTGACATTTCTGAAGTTAATCATATAATCAAAAACAACTGATATTAGAGGCAAAGGAATAAACTCCTAGATTATCAGTATCAAATTTTCATGTTTCATATTTCAAAGCTAGCCACAGGAACCATTAAGTGTATATATACTCAGAAGGCAGTAAGTGGCATTCTAAGGGCCAAAACACACTGCAGAAATAATCCAGTTTGAGGCTACTTTAGCTGCCCTGGCTCAATGCTAGAGAATTCATTTAGCCTTCTCCATCAGAGAGCTCTGGTGCCATAAGAAACTACAGTTCCCAAAATTCCCTAGCACTGAGCCACGGCAGTTAAAGTGGTCTCAACTAGATTATTTCTGCAGTGTGTTTTGGTCCCAAGACATGTGAGGAAAAGGGTAACTCTCCACTACTAAAAGAGTGTAAGACGTCCTCCCCCTTCCTAAAGTATGGAATTGCAACACTCCAGGTGACTTGGGAATTCTAGTGCATTGGAATAACAATATTACTAAACTTTCTTGCAAAATTTTACTTTAGCAGGGCCAAACTTAACCTAAGCTTTATGAATAGATTCCTGAAGATAATAAGAGCTAAAAAGATTGTGGCAGAAAGGTTATTTAAATGAATGTGGTGACCAAACTGTAAAGAACACAATTATCTGCTGTAGTGAAACCTTCAACATAAATTTCTTTGAAAACAATTGCATCACAACAATCGATACCTATACTTCCTACACTGAAGAAAGAGAAAGCATTAATGTTCTGAACTTTCCTTTAAGTATGCTATGACATGCCTGAAATACATAATGTCACAAGTGCTTGTCCAATGTTGCTGTCAATTTTCTGTTGCATTCTTCTGTTAAGGCATATTCATATCTTCTCCTGAGAGACATATCCACCACTCGTTGCTGTACTAAAACTCAGAGCCCTTAAAGGTAAAGGTATTCCCCACTGACAAGGTTGTCAAGTCGTGTCTGACCGTAGGGGGTGGTGTTCATCTCCATTATGAAGCCGAAGAGCCAGCATTGTCCATAGATGACTCCAGTGGTCATGTGGTCAGCATGATTGCACAGAAAGCTATTTACCTTCCCACCGAAGTTGTACCTCTTTATCTACTTGCATTTGCATGCTTTCAAACTGCTAGACTGGAAGAAGCTGGGACTAGTAACAGGAGCTTACCCCGAACTGCCAACCTGCCAATTTTGCAATCAATAGAGTCAGCGTCTTAACCACTTGAGCCACTGCATCCCCTTTACTTTTTTACTGCTATATTTGTGCCTTCATAACTCTCCATCCCCATACTACAAATGGATAGATGATGGAACTCTAAGACAATTTTATAATACAGTACTACTCATCTGTATCTTTAGCAGAACAAGATACCTTGGCCAGAAGAACCTTCAGTTATTTTTGTTAAGTTGATTCAAAAAGTGGCTCTTTAAAAGCTGACACAATCTTCCTGCAAAGTTAATGGAAGACAAGAGACAAGGATTTAAAAACATAATTACGCAAGAACCAGCATCTTTCAGGTTGCTTCATGCTCTATAAAATTCAGTATTTCCCCTTTTCTACATATATGGTTATATAATTGTCTTGTCACTACATTTTAGAGGAAGGAATGGGCAAAATCATCTCTTGATTATTCTTGCCTTAGAAAACCCTGTGAAATTCATGGCTACCATAAAGTCAACAAGCAACTTGAAGGCTCAAAGCAATTTAATCAGATCCTATTTTTCATTGTAAAATTCAACCACCAAAGCTTTGCCAATGAAATAGAAACATGGTGAAACAGAACTATGATAATTTTGCAACATGCCTAAAAGGAGCAAATCCACATTTCTCAACTCTGTGACATGTAATTTTGGTCTCATGAACTGGCCTAGAACAGCCATGGAGAATGTGTGGCTCTTTAGATGCTAGTTGGGCTGCATCTGCCATCATTTCTCATTACTAGCTATGCTGGATAGGGCTGATGTGAGTAGTCCAATAGCAGCAAGACAACCAGACAGTCCCAACCTCTGGTCCAGAAGCAGCAGTGTAATTTGCATTGAGACAATAGTTTGGTGTGTTATAGTATATCGCATAATGAAGAGTTCAACAAGAATGATGCAGCCTACATTCCATGTCGAATTCTGTATCTATCCAACTGCATGGCACGTCTCCATGGCAAGTTACCAGTATTACTGTCCCCCAAGGAAAATATCTGGCAGACCTATATAGGTATCCCATTTTACTGGTCACATCTCTGAAGAAGTAGGAGATAGAGTGGGAGTTGGAAATGCACCTTTACCAGGTTAGTAGCAAATGAGGCTAGCTATATTGAGACAACTTGCTCACAAGTTGCTATGCATCTTGTTCACCGAGAACATAATGTACAGTAAATGTCACAGATTTCTCCAAGGATATAAGAACAGAAGCATCTTCAATACAACCCACTTGCACACCCTTCCATAATAAACAGAAAGTAATTTCCCACCAAAGCAAATATAAATACTGTATTTTGTAGGGAGAAAGTATATAGATTATCGGGGACAAAACAGTAGCATTCTACCATCTGTATAGCAGCAATCTGGATTCTGGCCATTTTTATGTGCCATGACTGGTTATCTTTGATGTTAATAAAATCTATACTAATGATTTTGACACAAGTTAGAGAAGGAGCCACAGAATTTTCCCAATAGTGTGCAAAATTAAAGAGTTAAAACTACCGTAATGCATGATTTGGTGGATTTTTGTTCTTTCACTGAACTATAAAACTGCTGAGAACATACCCGTATTTTCCGGTGTATAAGACGACTGGGCGTATAAGACGACCCCCAACTTTTCCGGCTAAAATATAGAGTTTGGGATATACTCGCCGTATAAGACGACCCCACTCTTCCAGCGCACACCAAACAAAAATTTTAAAAACATCAGATTTGATTTCAATTGGTAA
>JAIPUX010001232.1:36364074-36380965 GCA_020142125.1 Phrynosoma platyrhinos
GCAGGTTCCTTAGTCATCCATCCTGGTTTCTTGAGACACCTCCCATTCAGTAATGAACTGGATGAGGACAAACAAATTGAAACTTTTTCCAGGCAAGAAAAAGGTGCTCATGCCAGTCATCTGAAAGGCAGATCAGTGAATAGGGATTCAGTCTGTGCTGGATGGGGTTACACTCCCCCTGAAGATGCAGGTCTACAGGTTTGGTGTGTTCCTAGATTAAATCCTGAACCTGAAAGCTCAGGTTTTAGCAATAGCCAGGAGTGTATTTGCATAGTTAAAGCTTGTGCACCAGCTGCACCCATTCCTTAAGGCAGGTGTAGGCAACCTAAGGCCCGGGGGCTGGATGTGGCCCCCCCCCGAGGCCTTTGGACCGGCCCCAGGCCAGTCCTGCCACCGCCGCCACCACCGCTGCCCCCCCGCCACCGCCGCCACCTGCCATGATGATATTGATTATTGTTTTTATTACTTGTTCTTGGGGTTTTCTTGGCAAAAATTTCCACAGGGGTTTTGCCATGGCTTTTCTGGGGCTGAGAGAGTGTGCATGCATATTTTTAAAAATTTTTATTATTTTTTTTATTTTTATTTTCATTTATTTATTTATTTATTTTTGGTGCTTTTGAGGGACAGCAACCCGGCCCCCGGCTCAAAAAGGTTGCCTACCCTGCCTTAAGGCATCAGATCTCTCCGCTGTGACATATGCATTAGTTACATCCTGACTGGATTACTGTAACACACTCTATTTGGGGCTGCCTTTGAGGAGTGCTCAGAAATTTCAACTGGTCCAAAGAGCTTTAGCCAGATTACTAACTGAGGCTGACTACAAGAAACACACAACTCCCTTGTTGGAGTAGCTTCACTTGCTGCCCCAGTCACAATTTAAAGTGGTGTTTTTGATTCATAAAGCTCTATACAGCTCTGCTCCGGTTTATTTGAAGCACCTTATTCTCCCTTATGAACCAGCCTGTGCTTTGAGATCTCCTGAGAAGGCCCTCTCTCTGTTCCACGACCCTCGAAGGTGCATCTGGAGGTTGCCCTAACTTCCCAGAGAAGTTAGACTGGCACCTTCCTTGCTTTCTTTTCACAGCCATGTAAAGACTTTCTGTTTTGACAGGAATTTGATGAATGATTATATAAGGCCTCTCTCACCTAAATAATACACTGGATTCTGCTAATTGTTGTGATGGTGTGGGTGTGTCTAATGCTATATGTTTTAATTTGGCTTAAAACATTTTTATTTTTTAATATTATTTCAACATTTGTATGTTGTAAATTTTTAATTTTTTTTAAACTTGTAAGCCACTTTGAGTCCTGGAGAAAAAGCTGGGATGGAACTAAATACAAGGAGGAGGAGGAGGATACAAGCTAGGAGACAGCGCAACAGTTTGCTTTTGCCGGAGCCTACTCGGAAGGGAAAATTCTGCCTCTTTCTCCTTTCACCTTACCTCCACCAAGTTAACTGAGAGTAAACTACTTTTGGACTTTGAAGTCAGTTTGTAGAAACTGAAGTAAGCAGTGCATGAATAAAGGACAGAGAAACAGGGACATTTTAACTCTGCTGCCACAGCAACAAAATATACAAATGAAGAAGGAAAGGGAAACTAGGACATTTTTAAAGTAGCTGAAAGGGGGTGGAGGACAATAAAGAATTGGGATTGCCAAATCAGTTAAGTTGGAGGATATGACATAGATCAAAGAAGTAATTTTTATAAGCACTTATGCTGTTTATTGAAGACTAGTGTGGCATTTTGGTGACTCGCTTGGTGAGATCTGGTGCCTATCAACACTAAAAAGACAAGAAAAGTTTAATAGATCAATTTCCCCACAGAATCAAGGGAAATGTGATTGGTAAGAGTGCTTTGAATTCTATGAAACCCTTTTCCATCAGAGAAATATGGTTCCCAGAATAAGTTCAAAATCTTTGCTCAGGGAAGTATTAAGAAAAAAGGAAAGTGTACAATAGATATTAACCACCTACCTGTTCTTTGTACACATTATTTCCTTGCATGAGTTCAGCCTTGCTTCTGTGTTTCCAAAAAGAAGTACTGCTTTTATTTTAACAGAAATTATTATTTACTTGAAGCAAAACTCACTGTTGGGTACTTCTCCATAGGTATTATGCTTTCGGTGATGAAAAATAAGTCATTTACCCTGACTGATTTACTGGTGAGTGTATAAAATATAAAACACATCTAGATTAAACTGCTTGGCCTATATGAGCTAACATACCATTTTCACTGTCATTGTCTTTCAAAAAAATCAGTAATATTGCAGTGATATAAATATATCAGAAATTGTATGTTAAAAGGATGTGTGTGCATGAACATACACCTTTCCTGTGTATAGACAATGGAAATTTTACCTGGCAGCTCACTGAACAGTGTATATTTTATCCTATGCTTACATCTCTCCTACTGGGGAACAGACTTCTCTGCTTTGTGAGTGACAGAATCTGTAGGCTTTCAGATCAGCATGAAACTTCTTTTCCATTTTAAGTGGATTTTTCAGGTTCAGATTCAAAGCTTCAATCCTGCTGCCACAGCATCAAAATATACTAAAATTGGCTGCATAATGTTCTTTCTTCTTAAGTACTATATATGTAATCTCACCCCACTTACTTTATACCAGGGGTAGGCAACCTTTCCCCTTTAAGGGCCAAGGGACTTCAGTTCCCAGAAGCCTCAGCCATGTTGGCCAATAGTCCCATGTTGGCCAATAGCTCCTGGGATTCTGGGAGCTGAAGTCCCTCGGCCCTTAAAGGGGAAAGGTTGCCTACCCCTGCTTTATACTATCAGTGATTTTGAGTATATAGTTCTTGTTCTTTAGCAGACTGTGGTTCTTGTTCTTTAGCAGACCCTATATGGGCATCCAGGAGCGGCCAGAAGCCACTCCCAACCCGATTGCCCTGTGGCTGTAGCGAACATACACTGTGAGTCCAAGGGCACCTCCTGCCACAATCCCAAATGAACCATGATAAGGTCCTTTGGGGGTTGGTTTTGGGTCACTTTAAGCAGCCCCGGGGTGGCTTCCGGGTGCTCCGAGAGCATGCGTTATGTAAACGGCATACCCCCTGAACAGCTGAAAGCCATCCCCATCTGCCCATCTGTTTCAGGCCCATAAATCTTTCCAAAAAACCCACCTTCTTTTAAAAACCCACACAGAACTTTTTATTCTTGATGAGAACATAGCTAATAGAAAATCTACTTTTTCTAAAATAGCTCTTTAACAATTTTGATTCAAGATCTTACCTCACAGGAGATGACAACGTCACTTTTTCAGCATCTCTTTTCCTCTCAAAATCATATTTTGGTAGAAACCAATGATCAGCTTAATATCAGATAGGTGTTCTGTTACCCCAGAACAGTCATTCTGTTACCCCCGTCACCCCTCATTGATCTTTGATATCAAATTGATATCAAAAAGGAATGTTTTAGGCAGGTGCCAAAAGGGGCATCCCAGCACAGGAAATCAGCCATACCATATTAGGAAATCTGGATGGCTCAGTATGGGACAAGCCAAGGCACTTAGCTGAGATGGGATTACTCAGGATCAAAATCAGCATAATCCCTTCACTAAGGAGTATGATGGTGAGTGCTGGACCTGGTGATTGCTTGCTTACCACAGACAAAGTGAGTTTCCTTCTGGGAATGAAATTCTTTTTGTTTGAGGACATTCACTCTGACTATCTGGTCATTTCTTCATATCTCATTCCATTCTTCTCCCCTGGGAAAGTCATTTAACTCCTGAAACACTGCCTCGGGACCCATTTTGTGTGCCTGAACAATAGCAATTTGGTTTAGTTTGAAGCCAGACAGAATCTCTATTTGATTTCAGCACTTCAGTAGCCAGCCACTCCACATATCAGGGATGGCTACTGAGCCATCCTCATTCTGGTGACCCTGACATTGGAGCTATGCTTCAGGATTGGTATAGTTGTGCCGGTTTACAGTCCTGCAACATGCTATCTTTTACTGCTGTTGCATTGTTAGATTTTGTTTGTGTGAGAGAGAATATACTTAGCATGTGTGTTGATTCTCCCTTTAATAAATAAACTAATTTGAAACCTGCTTTGGGAGTTCTCTGGGTTCAGAACTGGTAAACAAAGGCTTCAGATCTTGTACTGAAGCCCTCTTGCTGCTTCCTATTGAGCTAAATCCATTTCTCCATTGAATACAATTTGTGGGTGTCCTCTCAGGATCCCTTGCAATTTAGGTAACAATTCTTTTAGTTTTACGGTCTGCCTTCTTTAAAGCTCTCAGTAACAGTAGTTTGCTTTATTTTGAAAAGCTTGGTGGAGAAAGATGATAAACATGAGGCTCAACATGTAGGATTTTTAAGGAATGTGAGAACATGCCAAGTCAGACGATTGGTTCATCTAACCATTTTGTGCCCTGTGGTTATTGTTGTTAGATTTCCAAAATAGAAATAAAGGAATGATATCAGCACTGACAAATTCATGACTTGCAGGCAGTGAAGATATTCAGACAAAAAACCAGCAACAAGGGATGTTGCATACTTTAGAAGGAGTCAATGTAACTGCCAACTGCAGCAAGAAGGCAAGAAAGGTGCTACTGGCTGGTAACTCATTATTCAGAGATATGTAGGCACCTGTGTGCCAATCTGACAAAATGAATCGGTAAGTATGCTTTCTCCTTGTTGCATATACTTAGGATGTCACTGACTATTAGTTAAAACTCATTAAGAACACAGATCATTACCCTTATTTGTGCGGATACCAATGACACTGCCAAGAACAACTTTGAGCAGATCACTATAGATTATGAAGCTCTGGGCAGGAAGGTGAATAGTTTAGAGGTGCAGAGGTGCAAGTGGTATTCTAGCCAATTCTGCCAGTGTAAGTTAGAGGACGACAATGAAACACAAAGATACTAAAAGTATCTACTGGTAGGGTTCTGCCAGGTTGCTTTATTTAAATGTCCATGATCTTTGCTTCTTATACAGAAGATTACTGCCTAAACATGGCCTGCACCTCACAAAGGCTGGGAAGAATGTCTTTGGTAGTAGCATGGCAAGTGTGATCAAGAGTGATTTAAACTAAATCCTTGTGGGGTTGGAGATGATAGCTCAAAGAACAGAACAGATCAATCTGTAAACACAAGGATGTGAACTGTAGAGGAGAAGCCGAGGGTGAGAATGGGATCAACAGTAAAATGTACCATAATAAAAGCCAAGGCTTTAGATGTCTATAGACCAATGCATAGAATTTGGAAAACAAACAAGATGAGCTTGAAGTCTTAGTGTAGGAAAGTAAATATGACTATAGGTATTAGAGAGTCCTGGGGGGATGAATCCCATGATTGGAATATAACAATGGATGGATGTAACCTATTCTAAAAGAATCGATCTGGCAGAAAAAGGAGGGGGTATGGCATTATATGTCAAAGACATATCCACTTGTACAGAAATTCATGAGAGTGATCAGAGTGGTTGAGAACTTTTGAGTAAAAAGAAATGGAGAAAGAAAAGCAACAAAGCCATATAACCAAAAAGAGGAAGTGGATGATGCTTTTCTGAAACAAATCTCAGAAATGTCAAAGATGAAAGAATGAATAGCTATGGGGCAACTTCAGTTATCCTGATAGCTGCTCAGAGACTAACTGTACTAAGCATAGACTATGCTATAAATTTCTGATGTCTTACAGATAGTTTTCTGTTTCAAAACGTAGAGGAAGGAACAAGGGGATTGATCAACTATCCTGGACTTCTGTGATTCTATGACAACCAGGAAGCAGCTGTTAGCAAGTTTGTGTTCTACCTATATGCCAAAATAATGTAATGATTTTAATTAGCTTAGGGGTGAAACAGAACAGGCTGTGTTCAGGGCATGCACTGTCTAAATGCCCAGCTCTGAACGCAGTCCAATGGTGGATCTTTTGGCCCATCTGTTTGGGGCTGTAGACATATCTTTCTCTATATGTTTTAATGTGTTTGTAACTGTTCTAAATTAATGTTTTTAAGTGGATTTTTACTTAATGCTTTTAAAAGTTTTGGATTCAGAAGGTTTTAGCTATTTTAATGTATAGTGTAAGCCACTTTGGGTCCCATATGGGAGAAAAGTGAGATATAAATGAAATAAAAAGATAAAATTAACATATTGTCCACATTCATAAGTCACACGATGCACATTTCTGTCTTTATGAAGGGCTCACACCACAAAATATGGGATTTTGGAGGGGGACATCTTGTTCAGCCTATATAAAAGGAAAAGCTTTCCAATGCTCAAAGAGGGGACATTCCTTATAATAAGGGACACCTGTTAGTCCTATAATGGACAATCTTTCCAATACTCAAATAAAGAACATTCCTTATAATAAGCGACATCTGGCAACCCTATCTGTGACTGACACTATATCTCTCAGGCTTTAGATAGACGTCTTTCCCAACCCTTCGCATGCCAGGGATGGAACATGGGACATTTTGTATACAAGGCATGTTCTCTGCCATGGAGTTACAACAAAAAAAGTTTTTCCTCACTCTTAGTAGACTATCCTGTCACTCTGACATTCCAGTATTTGCCATGCTATATACTGATTATAAGCAATGCCTACTAGAACATTCAGTGACATTTCAATAGCTTCATTCTAATGAGAGAAATGAGAGAGTTGACTCCTATTCCTGAATGCTTTGCAATATACGTGGTACTAATGAAAGAGGAGGATGTCATCAAATAAATTTCAATTTGATATTTCCAGATTTCTCAAAGGTTATGAGTGTGCATAAAATGAAAATTGATTTTAAAACTTTGGTTGCCTTACATTTGGTACAAAAATAGAAAAGAGCAGTTTTCAAAGAATTCCAGGAGGTGAATGGTATTTAGCAATAACAGATGAATAGCTCTGCCAGGTTCCTTTATTTAAATAGCTGTAGTTATAATCTACCAGAACTTTGGATGTGAAAGTGGTTCACATGATAATTAACCTCTAAAAAGCACACAGTTATTACCTAAGAAAGTTGTCAAAAATTTATTGCTTTTTTTCCTCCTTCTGTTTTGTGTTGAGTTTTGTTTTTTTCTTCCTCCAGAAATGCAGAAACCACGTCAGCAGGTTCTGTTGCTATGTTGGTCCACTACCATTTTTTCTAATTTCCTTTCTATACCTATTGAGAAGTAGTAACAAGTGGGATTGCACATTATTTGTATTTCTTAATCAATATTAATTTCCAGTTGCTCATTAACTGAACATATAAATCATAGTTTAGAAGTGTTTATGACTAGGCCATAACAACTCTGCAGGTGGAGTCAAGTTGAAGAGGATAATATTTGTTTCTCTTTCCTTTTCACCTTTCAGCCAAAGTGAGAATTCTCAAATGAGATCAGAGAATGATCTAGGGCTATTGGCCAACATGGGACTATTGGCCAACATGGCTGAGGCTTCTGGGAGCTGAAGTCCCTTGGCCCTTAAAGGGGAAAGGTTGCCTACCCCTGATCTAGGGGGGAACCCTAGCACCCATTTTGCATATAGAAGATCCCTGGCATCTCCAAGTATAGCTTGATGACATTCCTGAATAGAAGCTAGAGAGTTGATTCAAATCAGAAGCTACACCACTGCACTTAATGAACCAATGGCTTGTATTAGGCAGTTTCTTAATAATAATTGAGGTGGGGAGGGTCTTACAGATGTGGGAAGGAGCACATCATATCCATTACTCATAGCACCTGCTGAATTCAAAGAGCACCCATTTTAGCCCATTGCAATAAAACCCACAAGAACTCTTGCAACAACTTGGTAGGCTTGGTATATGATATGGTATATGATTATGGTTGTTGTTGCCGTTCCCATTCCCTAAAGACACCAGATCCCATCCGACCTTGGAAGCTAAGTAAGGTAAGTGCCAGTGGCATCACTGATGTTGGTGTCACCTGATGTGGGAGTGGTGAACTGCCTTGCCCAGTCCCCACCAGCCTGCTCACTCAGACCATTGCTGAGGGGTTCATGCTGTGGCCTCTGGAGTCCCCAATTGGAGTCAGAGAGCAGTCACGCCAGATCCTGAAGGCAGCCCCCCACCCAGAAAAGGCTCCCACTTGGAAAAGCCCCTTCCACCCTGAGAAGGTCCTCATCCAGAAAAGGCTGCAGCCTCACAGGACCCTGAAGGCAGCCTCCTTTCCAGAAAAGGCCTTCAAGGTCCAGCATGGCTGCACCCACACCAGACCTTGAAGGCAGTGCCTCCCTAGCAGCCAGTGCTACTGAGTGGGGCAGTGCTATGAACTCTGGAGGGCCCATTTAGGGTTTGGTGTGGCTGCTAGGCAAGCAGGAAAGCTCCCTTTCTCACTCACCCAGTAGCCATGCCAGTCCTTCCAGGTGACCCCCCTCCATGGTGTCACCCAGGGTGGTCTGCATTCCCCACTCCCATAGTGACACCATTGGTATGCTGTAGTTAGTGCTTGCATGGGAGACCACCAATGAATACCAAGTACTGTAAACTATGGGCTTTTGCAGACTCTGTATTTTATTGTGGCATCAGAACTCTGACAGAGAAGGTTCAATGTCTCAGAAAAAAAATACAATTCCCATGATTCCCTAGCACTAACCCTAACCCTTAAAGTGGACTCAATTTGCACTATTTCTGGCAGTCTGCAAATTCAGAGGAAGGAAATGGCAAAACCTTGTTTAGGAAAACCCTGTGAAATTTGTGGAACCAGCATAAATTGAGAGTTGACTTGAAGACACAGAGATACACACACAAGCCTTCAGGGACCAGAGCCTAAATAAATCTTTAACAGTGCTATAACACTCTTCCTTTTTTCTCTGACAACTCTGTGATACACTAGATTACCGCACTACACTCTTATAGTGCTGCTATTCCACTTTAACTGCTCTGTTGCGTTCTGAGATTTGCAGTTTAAGGAGGGGGCATTTACAATTCTCAGCCAGAGTGCTCTTAGGCCTCACTGAACTACAAGCCTCAGAATGCAACAGGAGGCAGACAGGGCAGTAATAGTGGAATAGCAGCACTGTAAGAGTGTAGTGCGGTAATGTGGACAGGTCTCTTGACTGGGATTACCACTGTAATCCCAAGTAGATGTGGTTAATACAAAAGCCAACCAGTAGTCTAGTATCTGTCTAGTATCTGCCACAGCTCTGTGTTAAAAATAGAACTGCTTAGATCTTTCAGTAAAGGAATCACAGGATAGCTATCAAAGACAATGTGCATCTCTTTTGTGAGTTTGACTGCTATTTCTGCTTCACCAACTTCTAAGAGCTTTTATGCTTAAATGTAATTCATCTCCTGTATGGGGGGAAAAAACAGATTTTGATGTCATAAATGCTGTATGTGCTAAATGTCCTAGGTTCAATCTGTATCACTGATGTTGATGTCACCTGGTGCGCCCACCCAGACCAGCATTTTGGGTAAGAAAGGCTCCAGTCTGACACTTTGGAGAGCTGCTCCCAGTGTTGACCAGCCTTTCCCAATGGTGGACTCCCAGAAGTTGTTTCCTACTATCATACAACATTGCCTATGCTGCCTGAGGCTGGTTTACGTATGGGCCAAGCTAGGTTGGCATCGTGATTGTAAGCCAACTGTGGAAATCTAAGAATGAAAAAGACTGTACACACAGTACCAAACTAGATGAGCCACTGATCTGACTGGATATGTTTCTTACAGGATAAGATCTTTGGTTGCACATGTTCAGCTTCCAGTTTACTTAAGTGAATTTGTTGTTTCCCCACCTTCACCACTTCTTTCTCAGTCCAATTGGATGATACAGATAATCTAATCAAGGACTATGAATGTGTTCCTGTAGAGGAATCAGAAATAGTTGACACTGGCAACTTTTGAGTTCAAATGTTTAAATCCTAGTTCAGCAATTCCTGTCAACATTCTGGGGATCTTTAGCTAATAAACGTGTAACAGCCAGCCTATAAGTGATTAAGTGTTGAAACATTTTTGGTTGATTTCTCAATCATTTCAAGTGGTACAGTCATCAGTAATGTGAAGTTTTGTTGAAGAAATAGACTGAAGTGGCAAGATGTAGGAAGTTCACAAGTTCAGACAGGAAGTTAAGCATTAGTAGAGGATGATTCACACCATATTTCACATCTGAATGAGACAGTTGATCAAGTCAGTGCCCAGCATGCTATCTATAGTGCTTTGAAATGAAATTTATGTAGCAACAATACTAAAGTACATGAGAATGCTTAACATTATAAGATTAACAGATCTATTAGTTTAGTGTGGAACGGAAATAAAAATATGTTCAGTTCCTTCTCATCATATTTTGATCAAACTTAGACTGGGGTGTTTAGTGGCCATAAAATATGCTTCAGAACATAATCCAGAAATTCAGTAAACACCTCAATTCAATGTAGAGTGGTTTAAAGGCCACCTAGGCCCCTTTGACAATTCAGAATATCAGTATTTGGGGTTTCCAATTGGTTGCCATTTGAAATAAAAACATGGCTATAATTTTTCCCCTTTTTGCCAGAACTGGGTGAAATTCTTAGGTTTACTCTCAAGCACACATCACAGAGGGGATGTTATTTGCCAAATAGGTGGAGGGAAGTTGTTTGCTTTCTGTTCAGTTGGCACCAAAGCCACCAAAATGCAGTAGGACAGAGTGAATGACATATATGGAACATAATGTGGTGGAGGTGGAAGGCCTGGAATACCCATATTAGCTATATTATGTTTTAATTCATACTATAAGTCATTTGGGCATCATATTGGGAGACAAGTAGCATATGAATTAAAGAAACTAATAAATAAATACAGTATTTTCCAAGCAAGAACTTTTTCAACCAACCCCCAGTGGATACCAAGGGCCCACTATATAAGGGAAAGGTATCAGTTATGGGAAACAGCTTGAATGGTACTGCAGTTATGGATTTGTAGCCTAGAGTTATAGATCTGTAACTGTTGTGCATTAAATAAGACTACATAAATGCCCCCCAACCCCACCTTACAGATCATAGCAGCATTAGGCAAATAAATCCTTTCAGTTGCTACTCAGGATAAAAGGAGGATATTTCAGTCCCCCACCACCTGAAAGGCAAGCTGCATCAAGCAGAAACAAGACCTTTGTTGCAATTCATGGTTGCAGCTTCACTTGCAAGGACTGGGCCAAAAACGTCGTCGTCTTTGCACCCTGATCGGCAGCTGAACGGATCTCCTTGCCCAATTGGCTTCTGGCTATTAAGATGGATGTAGGGGCAGGGGTCTGGCCAAGAGATGTTACTTATTTAGTTACCGTATTTTCCGGCATATAAGACGACCCAGCATATAAGACGACCCCCCATTTTTCCAGTCAAAATATAGAATTTTAGCACCTCTATCCTCCTTATCCTTATACCCGGCATATAAGACGACCCCCCCACTTTAACCACAGATTTTGCAGGTTAAAAAGTAGTCTTATACGCAGGAAAATAAGGTACATATACATAGCTAAGTAGCTGCTGTAGAATGTTGGTGATTGTATCCTTATGTGTATCTCCTAATTTGTGTTCATATTCAGGTTTGGTCTACTTTGGAGGCAACGCAGGGCTCATCCAGGCTGATCAAATGTGTCAGAACATGCTGGTTTTTATTGCTATATGTACCACTTTTGTTTCTGAGATCCAAAAGATGCCTCTCTTGTCCTCGTGAATTTCCTGGTAATTTCTGTTCACTACCACAACATTTTACTCCTTAACTGAAGATGAATTTTTTGTTGTCCCAGGACATTCATTTTGAATCCCAAGCACTTATTGTGAAATTAGTTTCATTTTGGTTTGAGGCAGTGCCTTCTCTATTCAGTGACCTGGGTTAGTCTACTAAAGTCAGCCCTCCACAACTTCAGCTTTGACTTTCAGATTTGATTGCTCACAGCTGCCCCTATTGCTATGCAGAGGGGTAGGGCATAAATAAATTATTATTATTATTATTATTATTATTATTATTATTATTATTATTATTATTATCATTATCATTATCATTATTATTATTATTATATTCATATGTTCTCCCTAGGAATCTCAAGGTTCCCCAACCTTACTCTGTGGTCAACTTCCAGCAGAAAAACAGCTCTCTAGGAATCTCTAGGGTGCTCCAGCAGAATTCTATGGTCAACTTCCATCAGAAGTTGACCATAGAATTGTTCTGGAGGACCTAGATATTCCTAGAGAGAATATTTCTCTTAGTATTTGGTGGAAGTTGACCATAGAGTTCTGCTGGAGAACCTAGAGATTCCTAGAAAGCTGTTTCTTCAGGTTAAAATAGATAGTGTTTTCTTATTTGTAGTTTTTCCACTTTCACAGGGTTCCTGCGCCCTTAACATCAGCAAATGCAGAGGTCCCACTGTACTATAATACTAGAGTGCCCTTTTAAAAAAAGAATATCTTGTTCTGGAATACTTGATAATTTTTTACATCTCCCAGTTTCAAAATAGTGAGTCTAGAAGCAACGGAGGAGAAGGAGATGTGAACAAGAGAGGGGAGGGGGAGGAGATCAGGGAAAGGAGTTTGGAAAGGATGGATTTTATCCAACTCACCAAAACTCACTCAAATAACAGACATATAAGGAATGTCAGGGAGTCGATGGAAGAACAACAGCAAAACCGTCAAAAGCAGATACAAAACAGCTCGGCACCACACCCAACAACACATATACGAGCCTATACCTAATGTGGGCATCTCCAGAAACTGACCAATCAGCCCAATTCACACCCAGATATGAACCTGGATGTTCCTACTTCTAGTCCTGCATTCTGTCCATATACCAGGGCGTTGGGGCGGGGGGGGGGGGACGGTCTGTGAACTAGGTGCAAGCAGCTTTCTCCCTTTCAATTTCCTTCTAGTTACTTTAACAATTGTGTCTAAGTGTATTTTTCTGGGGAAGGGGTCCATAGGTTTCATCAGATTATCAAAGTGGTCTGTGACCCCAAACATTTAAGACCATTATCCTAAACCATAGATATGTAGTGGGTATAAACTGGCCAGAATACTCCCTGCTGCTTCCAGAGTATTCTGGTCCCAGAGCTGCCCTGAATTCCCTCCATTACCTCCACATTTTGGATCAATGCAGGATGGCTATCTATACATGTGTCCCACTGTGCCATCTCCCACTAAGGTAAAAAAACAAGGCACCCAGTGTTGATAACATGGGTGGGCATCTTGTTTTGACCTCGGAGGGAGCAACTTTGCACTAGCAGCACCACGGAGTGCATTTGTAGACAGCCACCTGGTATTGTTCTGAAATACTCTGAATTTTCCTGAAAAATCCAAAGCAAAAATTTTTACATCTTGGTTTAGGGAGGGATTTGGTGCGGAACTGGCCTCACATTATGAAGACAGTCCACACTCAAATTGGGGCTTTAGCCCTGCCTTGGGAAGACAGGTGCTTTGAAGGTGAGGGGAAGTTGGTTCGGTTGACAAGTATAGACATGCCCATGGTGATGGTGGCTAATAGTAGTTCTTCTATTGAGGCAGACTTTTAAAAACCCAAAAATCTTTG
Organism: Phrynosoma platyrhinos; assembly: GCA_020142125.1. NCBI lineage: Eukaryota > Metazoa > Chordata > Lepidosauria > Squamata > Phrynosomatidae > Phrynosoma > Phrynosoma platyrhinos. The sequence goes on from JAIPUX010001232.1 coordinate 36,377,518, forward strand.
CTATTTCTGCTGCGTTATTACATATCTCTTCTGGTATAGCCTCTATGGAATTCATGAAGCAGGATGGGTGGGTTGGTCTATCCAAGTCAAATGTGTTCCAAATGGGGCTTGCAAACACATCCTATAAGAGTGTATATTTGTAGTGGGTTCTACAGCAGATCCAAGACTATGAGGTGTGTGTGAGAGAAAACTGGCAAGATTTAAAACAACCATTTTGTGGGCTGAAAAACAACAACGTTTAAGTGTCCTGTGTCATTTCATTTAATATGGAGAGTGGCCAGAACTAGGTAACACACATACAAGTTCCAGATTCCTCCGTCTCTCATGATCTCTGGACTCTGTTTGGGTGATTCTGAGAGTTGTCTTCCAAACAGTAAATTTCCCAAGCTCTGGGCGTAGCACCCTTGACATTGTGTTCATTAGGGATGTGAAGAAAGGAAAGGGATGACAAGATGACAATTGAAGAAAACAAGCAGGAACTGTGGCTCCTTTCCTCCCACAACACTGTGAGATTTCAAAGTATAAGTCTAGTGCCTGTGGAAAGAAGTGGGAACCCTAATTCGTATCTGTAGGGTGCTGGGCATTTTGTATTTGGGGAGCAACTCATATGCAAAAATCAATCAAATGGAACTTGAGGCAAACGAGTTCTTTTAACACAACTACACACAATAAGGGAATAAGAGAAAGGAATTTTGGCCAAATGCGGTAGTCCCTTAGCTTCAGCCTGATAAATTAAAATGTGACTTTAAAAAAGAAAATAATAACCACAATCTGCATAGAATTCAAAGGTATAGCTGTGCTAGTTTGTAAAATCAATATGCAAAAGGATCTTGTAGCACCTTTGAGACTAACTGAAAGAAAGGAGTTGGTAGCATGAGCTTTCATAGACTTCAGCCTTCTTCCTCATGCATCTGAGGAAGTAGGCTGAACATATATCTGAGGAAGTAGGCCCATGCTACCAACTCTTTTCTTTCAGTTAATCTCAAAGGTGCTACCAGATCCTTTGCATATTCATAATCTACATATGCACTCTATTCTGTTACATCAGGGGTAGGCAACCTTTTTCGGTAAAGTCCTCATCTCCGTTGGGCTGAGGGGGGGGAATGGCGGCGCGCGCGCGCTGCCGCCACCTCCACACGTCACGGCCGCCATTTTGATTTCCAAAATGGCAGCCGCAACGCGTTTGTGCATGTGCAGGAGTACTGCACATGCACAAACAAGTCGCAGCCGACATTTTGGAGAACAAGATGGTGGCTGCGGTGAGCGTGGCCGCATGGATGAGAAAACGCACGGTGGCACGCGGCGGCGGCGGCAGGGGTCCGCCTGGGCCGGTAAGTCTGGCGACGAGGGCTGGAACCGGCCCAGGGGCCGTAGGTTGCCGGCCCCTGTGTTACATAGAGGGTAAAGAGATATGCAATTAAGTATGCTTTTAAAAACATATATTCATGTGTTTTTAATTGTGCTTTAAGTGAATATTGTAAAAGTAGTTTTTTAATAGGACTTATAGTTTAATGTTTTTTTAAACTTTTGTACTGCAACTATCTTAGCTGTTTTGTTTTAACTTATATTGAAAGCTGCTTTGACTCCCATTTGGGAGAAAGGTGGGATACAAATCAAATATCAGTTAATTGCTGGAATCCTTCATTCAGTGTAAATATGTATACACTTAATTACATAGTAGAGGAGTGAAGAAATCCTGTTAGTGAATTATGAAGATGCATAACAGGACACTAATCAGAGTGTCCAATGTGCATTGGTGTCTGGTAAGCATTGGGACCAATGTGAGGTGCATCAGTTCCATTGTGCATTGGTCCCTTTGCCAGCTCTGCTACAAAGTTATGTAACGGCAGTGCTCTACTAGATGTGGATGTTGCACATCTTTGCAATGCTAACTCCTGCTGCATGTGCCATTCCCATACAGGATTACGCAACTTACATACAGATTCCAGCCAATAACAACAACAATAACAATGTTGGTGTTGTTGTTATTTTAAAGTCTAGAGGGATACACCATTGATTGTCAAAACAAACAATCTCAGATGCCCTAAAGGAACACAAGATGGCACCACAGCTGAAGATTTATCGTATTTTGTTCTTGACATCCTTGTCATGTTTCACAGCAGGATGTGGAGCAGTTAGCATCTGGCACAATGGAAAGTAACTTTGTCAACCGGCATCAAAAAGATTACACTTTGTTGTATCTGGGCCATGGGATAATTATACCTAATATGTGTAAATTGCCATGTGGTAATGGGGAAATTGCCGAAGAGTTGGGTGTAAGCACATTGAGGGTGTAACCATTCCAAGCGTGGGAACCAAGCTTCTGGGCTTATTTTGAGAACAATGCTATGCATGCCAGGGCATTATGGTATATCTCTATGTACATTTAAATATATGGAGACAAACCTAATGTAGGAAGGGCCACAGAAATATATTACAGAACACCTCCACCCAAAAGTAATATAGCCTGTCATCTATTTACGATAGTTTAGAGTCTAAAAGCTTATAGTCATCTCAGTTACATACATATACAACGATAGGAAAGAACAGAATCTTGTCTGTTGTGTTTCTCCCAATACACATACAAAATGCCCTTAAGACTTTCCACTAAAGGTGATTGATTCATCTGTTGATTTTAAGATGACACCGCCAGGTATTTTAAGGATCTGGTATCTTTCTTAGGAAACAGATATAGCAGAATGGTTGTAGTGTTGGACTAGGACTTTGGGAGATCAGGGTTCAAATCCCATAGGAACTCATTGGGTGACCTTAGGCAAGTCACACTCCCTCAGCCTAAGGGGAAGCCAATGACAAACTTCCTTTGAAGAAATCTTCTGAATACATCTTGCCTCAAAAACTCTATGATAGGGTTGCCGTAACTTGGAGTGAACCTGAAGACACAGAGCAACAGTTCTTTCTTAGAGGTATCATTGCATGGCAAAGATTTTCAGAACTCAGCAGTTGGTCAGGACCACAATTTCCAAAAAGGTTCAGTGGTCTGCTGTTAGATATGTTTAAGATTAAAACTTAAAGGTCATATTTAAGTGAGCATTTGAAGAATTTGTTTTTGGATGAAATCTTGGAGCAAAAGGACTAGTGGTGGTATCTCTTGTGGGAACCAACAGCGGATGATCTACCATCCCTCCACTTTTCACATTGTATATTTTCTGATCCGCCTTTGGTGGCTGGTCCCATGGCTATCTCCAGAGAATCAAGTGTGTCAACTTTTCAGAGCCCTTCTGCCCAAGCTGCATGCTTTTTGCTACAGCAGACATATGACTAGGGCAGTGGTTCTCTAATATTTTACCCTTTATATCTACATGAGGTCATTGCTTCCCCCCTTCATGTATATGTGAATCAAAATGTTTTGCTTAGTTTGCGTATTTTCATTCTCATATTCATGTATATTCATATTTTAATATTTTATAAGGAAATCATAGAATCATAG
>JAIPUX010001232.1:36381065-36400014 GCA_020142125.1 Phrynosoma platyrhinos
TTTTGAATTTTGATCCTGTCTTCAGGGGTATTAGCTACTCCTCCTAAAATTGTTCAAATTAGGGCAGCTTTATTTCAACAAATTCAACACTTAGCACATGTGTAAATTTTACATTTACTCTCTATCTCTCTCACACACACACTTGTATGCACCAGTGATCACAGATATGCACACACCCAGATTGAATCTACACCGCAGAAATAATACAGTTTGACACTGCTTTAACAGTCATCCTATAGAATCTTGGGATTTGTAGTTCATTGTGCCACCAGAGCTCTCTGATAGAGAAGGCTAAATAGTTCACAAAACTACAAATTCCAGAATTCCATGGCATTGAACCATGGCAGTTAAAATGATGTCAAGCTCATTATTTCTGCAATGCAGCTGATTCATTATTTCTTTTACTCATATACAGGCTCATTTATTCTCAAACAGAAAGCAACACAGAAACATTCATTCTCAAGGCAGTGATGGGATGGGTGGGAGAAGAAGTGGTGGTGGTTTGGGATGGGTCCCACCAGTCACCATGATCCAGTGAGTTACCCACTCTCATTTTCCTTCTCATCCTCCCTCAGGGAGAGCTGGCTGCTCCATGTGTCCTCCTTTCTTATCCTCCAGGTCAGAAAAAGTTTGGGAAGCACAGGAAGAGGAGGAGGAGGAGGAGAGATCAGGGCTTCCAAGTCTCATACCCTCCTTGAGTAATTCTTGTGCCTCCTCCCCAGGGGTCTCGCCGCACCATTTGAGAGGCATTGGACTAGGAGATTATGGTCCCCATAGGCAAAGTGTGGACTGTAGGCATGCCCCCTACTCTTCTTTGCATCCTGCCCCACTCCCCTAGCTCCAGAGAAAAATTGAGCAAAAAGAAGTGTGTATCACTCCTGGAGGCCTTCAGGAATAATAATAATAATAATTCAGGAATGTTGTTGTTGTTGGTGGTGGTGGTGCAAGCATTTGTTGTTGTTGGTGGTGCAAGCACCCCGAAAAGTGAAAACAAATAACTCTGTCAATAACCGTTTCAATACCCACCCCATTTCTGTTTTCCTCCCTGCCGAACAAGATGTGTTTTGTTTTTCAGCAGGAGCTTGGGTAAAAATGTGGACCCTGCCAAATGGCTCATGCATGCCCTCCATAGATCTCCAGCACGGATGTGTGGATAATAACCACAAAGAGGTAATACAAGATGAAGAATATCTCTTACTCAGTGTGACATCTTTCTTCTTCATGAAATTGTTCATTGGATCTCATTATAAAAGGTAAGTATATTTATTCTGAAAAGTACAGTGGATGCCAGCTTCTGCACTGTTATGAGATATTCTCTCGTGCCACTGGCAAAACATGTACTGCTTCAAATAACTGTATTCCTCAGAAGAGTAGATGTTAACTTGTGTGAAATGGACCAGAGAATTTTATTATTATGTCCAGAGAGCTATCAGGAAACAAAAGGCCTTTGCAGACTGCCAGAAATAGTGCACATTAAATTGAGGCACTGCCCTGGCTCAGTGCTAGGGAGTCATGGGAGTTGTAGTTTTTTTCTGAGACATTGAGCCTTCTCTGTCAGAGAGCTCTGGTGCCACGATAAATTACAGTTCCCATGATTCCCTAGCACTGAGCCAGGGCAGTGCCTCAATTTAATGTGCACTATTTCTGGCAGTCTGCTTAGGCCCAAAGTTAATTAAAATGTGGTGACGTTTAGGATTATTGGCACCGTTTTATGGCTGAATGAGGTAAAAGCTCCTAGTTCCTCTATGTCTCTCAGATATTGCTACTATTGTTTTTTAAATTAAAAAAAAACCCAAATACTCCCCCTCCATAAGGGAACCCCTATCCTTTGGCTCTGCAGTTCCAACCTTGTCCTTTTTCTCTTAAGATCTCCATCATGATCAGGTACTTGGTCCACAAGATGACCACTGTACAGAACAAGTGGTTGTGTTGATCAGTGGGTTGAAACATGACTGCTCTTCCTCTTTATTCTCCCTCTTCCTCCCTCCCTTCCTCTCTCATACACACACACACACACACATTTACAAGTTATAGCAGGACTTTCTGGCTGCTGTCATCTTGAGCACACTTTGGTTTAGAGAAGCCTTGGTGGAAGTTGAGACACCCTGTCATAGCAACTTAGTGTTTCAATATTTCTGCTTTTGTAGTTACTCAAATACATGTTTTAAGTGATTAACTGCATCCTCCAGCCTCTAGGATCCAGGATCCAGAAAATACTCACCCAAAGTTCTGTTCGATACCTGAAATAGTTTTATATGCATATATGTAGGGTGGGCATATATGCACGTACACACATACATTAAGGAAATGTAAGAAAGCATTGTTTCTTTTCCCATTTGTTTATTAGGCATCTCCATTTCTATTTGTCCCTTATACCTAAAGCACCTTAAACTCTGTGGTTTCTTTATAGCCTTTCCTTAGCCTCTTATTTCAATTTACCTGACAATTCTACCCTGTTCCTCAATCTTCTTCTCCTCCTCCTCCTCCATCTACTTTCATTGATGTTCCTTTCTGTTTTTCTTACTCTGAAGAGAACTCTTCCTCTAGATGTACCATACCACTTGGTCTTCCTCCTGTCTCTGTGTGTTTTTCAAGTCTTAATTGATATGTTCCTTTCCACACAGAAGCCACAATTATTTTGACAACTTTGTTCCTGGAGATGCTGGTATTCAAATAATAGTTTCTAGGCCAGAAGCACAATAAAAATAGCATACTGGTTGATCCCAATCAGAGAAGGGTGGTGCTTCTTCCAAGTAGTTTCACAAAAACAGCAAGAGCTCACCAATTCTAAGCCGGAGAATCATTTTAAGAAACTTGTGCTGGGTAGCAAGAGCCTCCCATATGGAGCAATTTTGAAATTTTTTACATGCCTAGTTTAAATAGACCATGCAGGAATGAAGCTCCAAGAATGCACTGGTTGCCTGATATTTGGAGGAAAAGCAGGACAGTCCTTGGTTTTTGGTATAATATGACCTATGAATTAGTATGCAGGACAGCTACTCACTGCTTCCTCTTCAGACCTGCCCAATTTAGCAAGTAGCAGAGCATGAGTGTGGTTGTCTATAAGCCACTGGTCTTGTGGCTGATTTTAGATTCTCTATTTCTCCCCTTTTTCCTTCACCTGGCCCATGGGTAGGCAACCTGTCCCCTTTAAGGGCCGAGGGACTTCAGCTCCCAGAATCCAAGGAGCTATTGGCCAACATGGGACTATTGGCCAACATGGCTGAGGCTTCTGGGAGCTGAAGTCCCTCGGCCCTTGAAGGGGAAAGGTTGCCTACCCCTGAGTGGCCTAACACACTTCTTAGCTGGGTTCCTCACTGGACTGGACAGTGGGGTATCTCTTATCATCCTCACTGCTCACCAGGACACACAGCCAATGGTGGGGATATGTCTTAAATGGGTTTTATGGCCTTTCACCTCCAAAAGTAGCACACTCAGTCATGTGTCCCCCCGCCTTTTTGGATTGCATCCTCACTGGTCCTCATCTCCATTTGGAGCAAAACACACACTTTTCTTGCTGCTTCAACAGGCTGTTATAGACATCATTTGTGACTTATGGCGATCCTATCACAAGTTTTCTTGACAAATTTCTTCAGAGGGTTCTGTCATTGCCATCATCTAAGGCTGAGAGAGTGTGACATGCCCAAGACACCCAGTGGTTTTACGTTGCTGAGCCAGGATTCGAAACTTGGTTTCCAGAGTCCTGGCCCAATACCCAAACCACTACACCACGCTGGCTCTCTTTACAATAATGGCAGAGATTGCTTTTCTTGCCTGATCATCTGAGGAAGAGTCAGCTAGCCAATGTTAGGGGCACCCATAGGCTATGCAGGATGAGTGCACACACACATACACACAGATCACAGACTACTCCAATGCTTAGAGGGTTCTTTTGCTTGATGCAAACAGTATTATCACCTTTGGGGCACTTCAAGACAGCTGCTTTCACAGCACCAAACTCTAAAATAGAAAGATTAGCTCCTTGGCATTGGAGCTAACAGCCATCAGCATTGCGGTCAGTCTGGCTAATGTGGCAAGCCTTACCCCTAGAGAGACTGCACTATCTAGTAGCATCCTAAATTCCAGTACTTCCTTTGATGTTTCTTTTGTTACCTGTAATTTTTTAAATGTAAGATTTGCTTTCCCACTTTTGCTGTTGTAATTTCTTTGCTTCTCAATATGTTACAACAAAGAAATAACACTGAGGCACTAGAATCATTTTAAGATGCTTTTTTTTATTATTTCCATGGTTGCACATTGGGTAATTAAATAATATCTCAACAAACTCATTAAGTGGGTATTTAAACAGGCTGCTAAATAGTTACAGTACATAGAATAGAAGGGGTTTACTTAACTGTTAGCGAAAGTATGCAGTGTAAATGTCGCCACTGATCATTTTGTATGGGCAAATTAAGGTATTTTGGTGAAGTGCTCTTATAGAAAATACAGAGACATCTCAAGTAACTTGAAATTATGTCCCAGCTTGTGTACTTGCTGACTATATTGGCCCATTTCATGGTTGAGTCAAGGGAGTTATTTAAAAATAAAAATAAAACCAATAAGGTCAATTTACCATCATTAGACATTCTTTCCCCAAAATATAAATGAAGTTTGGCAAATAATATTTATACAGAAAAATAGTTTTAGATTTTTCCAAATTCAATGTACTCTATAAAATTACTCTATAATAAATAAAACCCCATGTACTTAATATTTTATATTTACGCTAATTGATTAATCAATATTATTACAGATTTGAAGCAAGAGGCACAGAGATTAAACAAAGTGCAGCCGAGCATGGACAGAGTGTAGTATGACTTTGCTTTTCTCAAGACAATTTTATCTGAAGATGAATAGGTGCAAGACGTATTTGCAAGACCTCTGTACTAGACAGCCTCACTGAACTAAATAGGGTTAGATTATCTTTGCAGGTGCAAATTAGAACTGGCATGCAGGTTCACACGGTTAGTTCGGCAGACAGATACATTCTGATAAAAATCTGGTTTGAGATTCAAGCCAAAGAAAGAGGCCAGAACAGCCAAGTGAGGCAAGCAACAAACCAAAAAGATGAAGTGACATGTTTGATTGAGATGCCCAAAGGGCTGAACTCAAGATACAGATCCGGGTACCTACTCCTATGCACCCTGTTTGAAGAGAAGAATATCAGGACAGGGCAGGAAGGAAGGAATACTACATGGAGAACAGGGAGCTGGCTGGAGCACAGATAAAGGAAATTCAGCAGTGGGCAAGGCCTGCAAACAGAGAAACATCAGCAAAATAAAGTAAAGCAGCAGAAATCAGTGGGTTAACGTGTTATTGATAAGCTGTAGGAAAGCAGGTAATGGTTTTAGCCAGGGCGGCTACATTCAAGAGTGGCCTGTGTAGTTTTCCTTTCTGCAGGTACAGCTTTCTCTGCCTCTACAACCTCTGTGACTCATGCTCTTAAACTGTGAACTCAAACCACTTATTCCAGCTTAGCCCCATTAAAATCAGCAAAACTATTCTGGAACAAATAGCTTAAGGGTTGACATAAATATTTTTAACATGTAGGAACAGAACTTATACGCCAGTACAGCAGAACTCTCTTTTTAAAAATATGTTATCTTCTTTTTTCAGGAGGAAAACTCAGATAGGTAATGAAAATTTGATCATTAATGGATAGAAAATAATATTGGAGTGATTCTAATAAAATAATTGTTTAAACATAATATATTCACTAAAATGTTCTTTCTACACTTTAAATATTTAAACAACATATATAAATCGCCATTTAGTGTTGTCCAATAAACTATCAAATGTTTAAATGGATCATTTTTTTAAAAAAACCCAACAACTACAGATGTCAGTAAATGGCCATGTTACCAATCTAGTTATAATGACTGAGAAAATTTACAAGTAAAAATAAAAAAAAGATACATACTCTTCACAAAATAAAACAAATGCAAGATTACAAACACTATGTTTACCATCAGTTTGAGGCCAGAGTGTTCTGCCCTTTAGGTGATCAATGCTAGTGTTTTAATATAAACAGATGAGACATTTGAAAAACAAGATAACACTGAAAAATAATTCCATTAACCAAAAAAAATCAATTAGTGCTTCTGTTCTTTCAGAGTAGGCAGTGCTGCCAAAGCTAAAGATTTTAGAATCAGTCTGAAAAGGCTAAGTTAAAATACTGCAATCATTTATCATTTTCACATGGAAAAATCCAGATGTTTAAATTATACATATTTCCATAGGACAGCTGCTTTTTTGTTTTATAAACAATAATTTAAAAACCATGTACTTATATGATCTATGTGCAACATATAAAATGTGAAATGTGACATATTTGGTACAATAGTGTAGGAAACAAATTTTAAAAACAAACCTCCTACATTAATCAAATGTATATAATTACTTTGTAAATCAACACAGTATTTAAAAAAGTAAACATTAAAATCTGTTTTGTCCATATATATGTATGTGTATATATAATATGTATATAGTTGTATTAAAGATATCTTATTTCTGTGACATAAAATAAGCTTTTAAAGAAAAAGTTAAAAGAACTAGTTTCTTTCTCTGTGCTGTAATCCGGTTACAACTTCTTTAACCTGATTTTAAAAATACGGCAGCAATAACAATGGATTAAAATGAAGCTCTCTCTACATCCTGTTTAGTATTTTTTAATTATTTAAATTAAAGTCACTTACCAGTTTTAACAATGACTGCATTCAGTTTGAGTTAAATCAGAGTATCATGCTAATCTTTTCACCTACAGCCCCATTTCTTTAATTGGGAAGAAGTTATGTCATAGCAAGTTCTTTTTGGTAACCTGATTGAAAATCTGAAAGTTTAATCACTTGCTGTATTTTCAATTATAGACCGCAGTGTCACTTAGTTTCAAGTCTGGTGTGGCAAAATTTAGGCACTTCTGCAAAGGCTTCTTTTAAAAAATATTTTTCTCTCTCTCTTTGTAAAATAACATAGTCAAGACTTTAGGGGTATGAAAGTCATACCGTGCAAAGGTTTAATTTAATTCTAGAATGCCATGATTCTGGTACAGCTTCTCCGTACATGTCCAAAATCAGCTCATGCGCATCTCTGCAATTTGTGCTTTACCTTGGATCCTTTATTTGGAACTTTCAGGTGGTAATGTGCAGGAATACCGGTTTCTGCTTTCACATCACCTCCTTTGTCTTGGCATCAACTGCCCAGTAGAGAAGTGAGCTTTTTAAGAGAGTATAAAATTGGCAAAGGGTTAAAAGTTAAATCTGCAGTTCATCTGTATTGGCCAAGATCCAAAGACCTACCATGGTGTATGCAAGGTCTTAACCACCACTGTGATTTTGAGCTCCCACCCCTTCAGCAAGAAACTATTTTGCCCTATCAAAAACTACTTTTGAAACTCTCCACCCTTTCAAAAAGTAATTCATCATGCAAAGTAGGTGGGGTGCTGTTTTGACAAATAAACATCCAACATGACCTTGTCCATGTGGAACTAATCATGTGGCTCTCTGGACCCTGGGTTTAGTGGCCAATGTACATTACTTATTGCTAACATTGAAAGATTCAGAAATTTGTGAACCCTATATATGAATAGGACTAATTATATTAGCTATAATTATGGTGGTAAGACAGTATTTCTAAGAAGTAAACGGTGTTGTAGAAAACTTTTAAAACTAAAATGTTACCCTTTTATGTCTTGAACCATCACAGCTGGCATCAGGTAGTTAACTAGATTAGTTTAGAGTATACTAAGCATACCATATTTAATATTCATATATGATATAGCAGCACTAGCTCTTTGTGTTTGTGATTTGTCCAGACGAACAAACTCTTTACTCAGCATGCAGTTTGTGGCAATTCTATTGAGGAAGAGACAGGGTAGTATGTACAGTAACAATGCTTTGCTGTTCTCAATGAGGCCTCTTGACATTCCATTCCAATCCGGTTGATTATTTCAGGATTATCTGTTAGAAGAAAAGAAAACACTGTTGGATGTGCTATTGAATTTTCCCCTCATTTTACATTAATACACATTTTTTATTTTTTATTTTACATTTGTGCTACCTCAAACTGTAAACACAGAGATTCATTTAAGTTTTTTTTTATCTATTGCATGCAAGCATTTTACAGTAGAACTGTTTGTTCATTTCAATGGCCGAGGGAGAAATGTTGAAGAATTTTCCGATAGATTGTGCTTATCATCTGCAGGACAGATGCCATCTAAGCCATTTCTATGCCCTTAATCCTTAGTTTACTTAACAGACACTATGAAAGGTAGGGTACACTCAGATTATCCTCTCTGAATGACCCTAAAGTAGGACGCAACCTAGAATACCTCTGTGCCATATAATTTCTTCTTTAATATACACTTCTGCTTATACTCATGGTCTGGCATTGGTACTCAAAAACAAGAAAGCTACAAATATTAAAAACCAGGACTTTTGATTTCCAAAATGTGAAGAGCCATTCCCATGGTCACTTGTGCTCAGTAAAAACTGCCTCCAAGTGATTTGGCAGGAATGAAATGGTAGTTTCTTATTTCATTGCTTATGTGGTTAATGTAGTACAGCAGGCTAGTAAAATTTGTTAGTAACTTCTGTGCACCTATTTGCAAGGCCAACTGACATTAATATATCACTTCAAGACAACAGAATTTATTGCAACTCTAATCAAAAACTCTTAAGTTTTTATCACTTACATCTCTACTACAATGGTGTACATTTAATATAACACAACATATCTTTTAATCAGAGAAAACTTACTACCTCAAGAAAAAAAAATATTTGCTATGTACTAGAAAAGGATTTATATTTATTGGATGAGAATTACCTTTATAAATAAACCAATGATATAAGAGTATCCAAAACTAAAGTTAAAGTGCCCAACTGCAGCTGAATAATACATTTGTTTCTCTATATTTGCAGGTTAAGCATTCACCAGATTTGATTATTCATCTATCACTGTATTTGCCGCTGCCTCCGCTACTGCTCTATATGCGATTGGAAAAAAATGTTCATTTTAGGTATTTATAGTTTGTCCAGCACAATTTCTGCTGGACACCAAACACAGAACTGCACTGGAGGGCCAAGAAATGCCTAGAGAGAACATTTTGCCAGAAATTGACCACAGAATTGCACTGGAGAACCTAGAAATGCCAAGAGGAGTGTTCTCTCAGGTAAAAGTGTAGCCAGCCTACACTCATGGTTTTTCCAGTTTTGTGGAGATCCTACGTCACTAACTCCTGTGAAAGTTTAGGATTAACTATATAAACAAATATGTTCAAGCTATTATACGTGCTTTCTGCAGATAATCTTACAATATTTCATTCATCCCTTATGTATTTTTCAGAAATTAACTTGATGGTTGATTTAAACTTGATTAATTTATTGTGTAAAAGTGATTGTAACACTATTATAATATTATAGCTAGCGTTAAAGAGTTTTGGGCTTTGTACTTTTCCTGTCACTATTTTTTTCGGCTGTTGATGCTTTTCCTTCTCTCTGCTGCATTTCCTATCACTGTACCACTATATACATTGCCATTACTTTAAAAATACTGCTAGAGTTTGACAGTAAAAAAACAAAGATGAGGAGGTGATGTATCAGGATGTCAACCATTGCCTCTACTATATACATCTATATGTCTGTGTATAATGCATCTGCAAAAGCTACTTTTCTCAAAAAGAAACAACAGTGTTGTTGATAAAAAACCTGGACCTTGTCAAAAGTGTCATCACCTGAAATTATTGATTGATGAGATTGGAATTAAGAATGCTGCTCTGCTATACTCATGAAATACATCCTGTTTGTTATTATTGTTACAGTGGACCCTCAGTATCCACAGGGGATCTGTTCCGGATCCTCCCACAGATGCCAAAATCTATGGATGCTCAAGTCCCATTGACTTCAATGGTGGCACAGCCATGCCAACGTTAAAGACAATGGTATTTGCTACAGTGGCTCCTCCACCCTTGGCTGCCCATTTCAAAGCTGTCCAGAGCTCAAGGAGGAGGAAGAGGAGGAAGTTAAATTTCCACTGCTGCTGGTGTCTCGCTATGGCACCCTCCCCCTTTCCCGCCACCCAGAGCTGGACGGCTGGCTCCAGAGCCCCTCACGGCTGGAGGCCCTTCACCTTCCTTCTCCTCCGCTGGCACCCTTCCTTCCCTCCCCATCCCGGCCATGAGGTATCGGGGCTGCTGCTGGATGGATGGCCCTTGAGGTGGTGGGCAAGGTGCCTCCTGGCTTCCTCCTCCTTGTTCTCCTCCTCCTCGGTGAGGGTGTCTGAGAGCCCAGGAGGACAGACCCCGGCCTGGTCCCGACAGCCCCAGTATGGGAGCATCTTCCTCTCCCCGCACCTGCCACCTCTTTCTCCTCTCTTCTCCTACTCCTGCCACATGCCACACCACCTCTTCCTCCTCTTCCTTCTCCTCCCACCTTGTGCCACGCCACCCTTTCCTCTTCCTGCCACCACACAGTGTCTTCCTCCTCCTCCTCCTCTTTCTCTGCCCCCCCCCACAGGCTTGCCATCTGCGGATGCTCAAAGCTGCAGATGGCAAGTGCACAGATAAGAACGGCCCGCTGTATTTCTGTTACTGATTGACTGATTGATGATGTTCACACCTGTATTTTCTTTTGGTTATTCCAAATCAATAAAGGTTTTCTTTTCTTCTTTTTTTAAAGAATTCAACAAACAAGTTATTTGCTTATCTCATTTAAATCAAAGGATCATAAGAATTAAAAATGATGGTACACCCACAGGAAACCTTCCATGGGCACAACCTGATGGACATCTAGGTTTTCTCACAAAGGTATACCTGTGTCATCTACCCGGGACTGTACTCTGAAATAACTCAAACATTTTCCTCCACTCTGCCCATTTTCTTAAATTAAAGGCATCCTTCTAATTGCAGATTTAAATATGTTAACTAACAAGTAATCAAAGGCTATAATGCAAAGTCTGACCAAATCATAACAATATGACTCCATGGAAAACCCATCAATATAACCATACTCCAAGTTTAAGTTCCAACTACAGAGGTAGAAGAAGAAGAAATGGAAAGATTCTATTCTGGAGGAATACCCAGGAAGAAAGTGACCACACACCAAAACAGGACCTCTTGTTAATCATAGGCAATGGGAATGCAAAAGTAGGAAACAGGGCAGAAACAAAGACTGTCAGAAAATTGGGCCTAGCATCAAGAAATGAAGCAGAGTGACTGAATTATGCAAGGCTAACAGTTTCTTTGCAGCAAATACATTCATCAAGCAACTAAAGAGGTGATTGATAGATAGGTGACCAAAGAGGTGACTCATAGAAATCAAATAGACTACATAATTGGAAACAGAAGTGTTCATCATTGGAAGCATTCTCTCTGCAAAAACAAGACCAGGAGCAGTTTGTGGCATAGATCATGAAGTACTACTATCAAAAATTACAGTAAAGCTAAAGATGAACCAAAAACACCCCTGTAGAATTTAAAGATAATGTAAACAATTAGGTTTGCACTATTAATTCTAATTGACCAGGAGCAGGAAGAACTAGGGACATCATTAGGGAGGAATGCAAAAAGACACTATCTGCAGATTAAAAGGAAGAGAAGCCTCAATGGATGACAAATGAAACTTTTCAAGCAAACATGGACAAGAAGATCTACTGTATTAATCAAAGAAGATAAATAGAAGATGAAAAAATGGGAAGAACAAGAGACCTCTTCCACAAGATCCAAGAAACCAAAGGGAAATTTAAATCAAGAGTAGGGATGTTATATGACCAGCAGGGAAACACATTACATGAGCAAATGCAATTAAAAAGCCAATTGAAACAATACAGTGAAGAACTACAGAATGATTAAAAAATAATTGTGCAAAACTGAATAACAGCTCTAACTTTTGCACCATTCTTTCTGAATCCCCCATATATAAAAGATGAAAGAATGAGAGATTGATTCAAGGAAAGATCATTTGAAGATGAACCTACAATTTGATAAAGTTATGTGGAAGCTGCACTCAGAGCACTTGGGAATAATAAATCACTAGGAACAGATAGCATACCAATAGAGCTGCTTCACGTTACAGAGACAGAATCTACTCTAGTTATTACTAAAAACCTGTCAACAGATATGGAAAACAAACAAATGAATCACAGTTTGAAAATGCTCAATATGCATTCCAGTCCCCCAAAAGAGGACACCATGATATGCAGTAACCACAGAACCACTGTCTTAATCAGGGGTAGGCAACCTGAGGCCCGGGGGCCAGATGCGCCTCCCCCCGAGGCCTTTGGACTGGCCCCAGGCCAGTCCTGCCGCCACCATCGCTGCCGCCGCCCGCCATGATGATAATGATTATTGTTGTTATTACTTGTTCTTGGGGTTTTCTTGGCAAAATCTCCACAGGGGTTTTGCCATGGCTTTTCTGGGGCTGAGAGAGTGTGCTTGCATATTTTTAAATATATTTTTATTTTCATTTTCATTTATTTATTTATTTATTTATGGTGCTTCGGCCCCCCAATTGTCTGAGGGACAGCAACCTGGCCCCCTGCTCAAAAAGGTTGCCTACCCCTGGTCCTAATTTTCTATGCAAGCAAAGTGATGTTCAAAATTCCACAACAATGACTTTTAACATATATGGAGCAAGAAATGCCAGCTGTCCAAGGTAGGTTCAGGAAAGGAAGAAACACTAGGGATCGTAATGCAAACAGACATTGGATTATGGCGCACACTAAAGAATTTCAGAAAAAAACTCCCTGTGCTTTATAGATTATAGCAAAGCCTTTGATTGTATAGATCATGAAAAACTATGGATTGCTCTTAAACGTGTGTCATAACACTTGATTGTCAGTACAAGAGTCTACTGTCAGAACAGAATATGGACAAATGGGATGGTTTCTAATTGGCAAGGGAGTCAAAGCAAGGTTATGTCTTATCACCCTATTTAACTTGTATGCTGGAACGTATCATACACAAAATAGGATTAGACTTGGAAAAAGGAAGTGTGAAAATTGGAAGAAGCCAATCAACAATTTTGATTACTGAAGAAAGTCAAGGAAGAAAGTGCAAAGGCAGGCTTACAGTTGAACATTAAGAAAACAAAAATGACCACAGATGAATTACATAACTTTAAAATGAATACTGAAGACATAGATTCCCCATGCCTTGACTCAGTCATTAATCAGAATGGAGACTGCAGTCAAGAAATCAGAAGAAAGCTAGGAATTGGAAGAGCAGCTATGAAGAAACCAGACAAGATCCTGAAGTGTCTTTTAAAATTTTTATTTATTTATATATTGAATACTTAAGTTATGATGGTGCATGGATCATATTTCCAATTTCTATGCATAGTTATGAAACCTCAACAGTGAAAGCTGATAGGAATAAAATCAACTCATTTGAAATGTGGTATTGGAGAAGAGTTCTATGGATGCTGTGGATTGCGAAGAAGAAAAATAAGTGGGTCCTGGAGCTAATCAAGCCTGAACATTCCCCAGAAGCCAAGATGACTAAACTAAGGCTGTAAACATACTTTAGACACATCATGAGAAGACATGACTCACTAGAAAACACAATAATGCTTGGCAAGGTAGAAGACAGTAGAAAAAGAGGAAGACCACATTACAGATGGATAGACTTAATCAAGGAAGCCACAGCTTTGAGTCTACAAGACCTGACCAAGGCTGCTGCTAATGGGGTGACTTGAAGGTCTCTCAATCATAGGGTTACCATAATAAGTCAAAGTCAACTTGATGGGAATTAACAATAATCAAACAGTGGCATACTCTTTGGGGATAGGTGACTAGGCGCTGCCTTCACATTTACTAATTCATATGTAACCACATTTATGGGCCTAGGTAGCAAAGGCAAGCATGCCAGAAGTTCATCTGCAAAAGATTTTGCCAACTTTGGATATGGGGAAGGAGAGAGGAAAGAGGACCACAAGATTCAAAAAATTCGCATGTTCTACAGAATCTCTTGGGAATGAGATCCAGACTTTTTGCTCAAGTTACAAGCTGCTGTTTGCTGTTACATTTGCTACTATTGCAAGTGTAGGATATTCAATATACCAAAATTAAAACAAAGCAACATGCTGACAGAGACTTTGGCTGGCAGTGCCAAAGCCATGGGGCCTTTACAGACTGCCAGAAATAATGCAGCTTGAGTCCACTTTAACTGCCCTGGCTCAGTTCATGGGAATCATGGGAATTATAATTTATTGTGGCACCAGAGCTCTCTGACGGAGAAGGCTCAATGGCTCAGAAATTTCTATGATTCCCTAGCACTGAGCCAGAGCAGTTAAAGTGGACTCAAGCTGCATTATTTCTAGCATTCTGTAAAGGCCCATGGTCAATTCACTCAACTAGATGAACAAGACTTTTAACTACTTTTCTAATGTAGATTAAGAATGTGATTTGGGGTTTTTTTGGCACAGAAAATGCTATATTCTGTGAAAAATAACCACATGCAAATTTTGCATTGAATAAGTCTATCACTGTGGCACTTTCTGAGCAGGAAAAGCTATCTTTCCTGTGCAGAAAAGTTATCTTCTATTCAGAAAATGCTGTTTTC
Organism: Phrynosoma platyrhinos; assembly: GCA_020142125.1. Lineage (NCBI taxonomy): Eukaryota > Metazoa > Chordata > Lepidosauria > Squamata > Phrynosomatidae > Phrynosoma > Phrynosoma platyrhinos. The sequence continues at coordinate 36,395,617 of JAIPUX010001232.1, forward strand.
TCTGCAAAGCAACCATGTGTAAATTTTGCACAGAGTGCAAACTGTGAAGATTCTCAGCAGCCCAGGATTTTTCTCATCAGGGTTTCTCAAAATAGATATAACATATTTCAACCACTTTCTGAATTGTTTTCAAATACCCTTTCCATTCCTAACTTAGACCAATCAAAAAGAGCAAGAATGTCTAAATTTAAGAATTACAATCTCTGATTTTAAAGATGATGCTGGCCATATTCATTTGACAAACCTTTTTAAATAAACATTTTAAAGAAACAAATTTATAGTAGAGAAGAGGAGTAAGGTCCATTATTATTTATTATTATTATCTTACAACATGGTCAGCTTCAATTCATGTTGGCAACTATCACTCTCATAAAAAAAATTTTTTTTGCACAGATTTATTTTTTATGTATTTATTGGTACCTTTCAAGGCCAATTATCACATTTTTCTCATTTTGATAATTTACTACAAAAGGTTGAAATTTGAGGGGGCATTTAAAAAAAATATTGATTTAAATTGATTTAATTTCTAGTCTGTTTTTCTTCCAAAAAGAGACTCAGGGCCTAAGCAGACTGCCAGAAATAGTGCACATTAAATTGAGGCACTGCCCTGGCTCAGTGCTAGGGAATCATGGGAACTGTAATTTATTGTGGCACCAGAGCTCTCTGACAGAGAAGGCTCAATGTCTCAGAAAAAAATACAATCCCCATGATTCCCTAGCACTGAGCCAGGGCAGTGCCTCAATTTAAAGTCCACTATTTCTGGCAGTCTGCTTAGGCCTTCACTTAAGGAAGGACCATGATCAACAGAACAAATGCTTTATATGAGGAAAGTTTCCAGTTCAATCTCTAGCTTCTCCGGTTAACATTTCCTCTCCCCAACTGCACCTACTTGGTTAGAGTTGCTATAATTCCCTTCCACAAAACCAGGACAAAATGTAGGAACAAAATGTAGGGGAAAATGTAGTACTTTCAGAAAAATGGAGGACAATATCAAAGACATTACTAAAATAAAAAGAATTAATGCACATATAAATTCATGCACCGGGGCCCAGGTGGAGCTGGAGACTGCCCTTGCCAGCCGTGCTAGATCTCCTTGGCGTTCACCTCAGCAGCACCTCACCCAGGGAGGCCTTGCTGCGCTGGATGTCCTGAGGCTCAGCTGGTTGAGACCCCACACAGCTGCGCCAAGGAGGCTTTGCCATAGCCGTGCCCCCTCTCCCTCCCTGAGCTTCCCCTTCTTCTCTGTACCTGGAAGCAGGCTTTCTCCTTGCGGCCTGGGCCTGCCTCTGTGCAGTGGAGTGCTTGGTGCTGGCAGCAGCTGCCATCTTAGCCGCCAGCCCATACACCGCCTGAGATCTCACCTACAGTTGAACTATTACAGTTGAACTATTACAGCCAACTATTCCTGCTTTGTTCCAGGCACATTTTTCAATCTCCAGTCTGACTGGAGATTGACAAAATGTGGCCTGGAACAAGGCAAGAATTCAAGACTGGAGGGTCTAAAATGCCCAGCCAGGCTGGGACATTTTTTAGGCCCTCCAATCCGGAATTGTTTCGGTTTTCCGGGACGTAAGGCAACCCTATACTTGGTGGGTGAAAGGCGACGACACATTTATGCCTGGTATGCCTTAAGAGATGGAAAACAGGAAGCTGATGGTGATGGGGCAGGACAGGATACTGAATACCCATTATCATTCTGCTCCCTTCTTGTTTCACTGTTGGAGACAGGCTGTGAATTTTGCTTTGTTGAGTTACCCTATGGTATCATTTGTGGCTCAAGGACGATTTCTTTATAATGTTTCAAATTGTTTTTACACCAGTTTAAAATGGTTGTTTTATACTGTTCGAAATTATCTGCTCACCTTGTTTTCAGTGTCCTGCCCTGATATCTTTACATATGGGGCAGGATATAAATATCTTAGTATAGCACCACTGCACATACTTGCTCCTTTAGGGCTCAAAGCACTGTACTTGGTGTGTGCCTAAGATCACCTGAACAAAGCCAGACGATTTATATGAAGTAATGCAGGAAAGTTGTTGGGCGTTTTGTTGTTTTTTTCATTTGAGTGCGTGGTCTGTGAACAAGTAAGGCTAGAGCTGTGACTAGACCTCTGCCCCTGAGCCAAGACAACTTGCCCAGTAGGCTAACTTAGAGGGCTCTTTTCCCCTTCCTCTTTCTTCATCTTGGAGAGGGTCCGCACTAAGGGGTGTGAACTACTTAGACACACAGTTTTGCCATGCAGACTACTTGTTTTATAAACTGATCAAAGGTTTTGTCCATGTAAACCAAACAACCACTTCTTGTATCTCCTTTACTGGCTGTAGGTGATGCCAACAACTGGTAAGAGCTGCTGCTGACCAGGACAATCCTGGATGACAGGACTTGTGCCAAACTGGAGGGGATCACTAGCATTGCCTTAGTGCTGCTCTGCAAGCTTACCAAGTCTGGTAGGGCAGGCAGCAGTACCCCTATGATCAATAATGAAGGTTAGCAGCAAGACCCACCCAGTGCTAAAGAATTTTTTTTTTAGTAAAACAGCTGCAAATAACATGGGCATCAAGAGGCATTCTGGGGAAATTAACAAAGTTGTGGCTGCAGCCATCTCAGCTGGCACTTCTCTTCAGAGCACCAGGCCTTTCAAAAAGAAAAGAAAAAAAAGATAAAGATGAGGATTAAAAACAACAACAACAGAATGTCAGCATTAGCACTATTGGGCCTCAGCATCTGTTCCACCATGTTGGACCCAAACACAAGGCTTGCTGGGTTAAATAAACCAACTATGAATCTGTAGAAATGCAGCTTTATATCTATTCAATTATAATGGCATAAATTTAAAAGTTCAGCACAAGTCCTGTGATGGAATCAATGCTCAGAAATACTGCTATAAATTGCAGGAAACTTCAGATACGTTCAAGTTTAATCCTCATTTCTACTATTTACCATGAAAGGCTGGGAAATGGCCAAAATTGATGTCTTTTAGGTATTTTTTTGAATATATAGCTCTTTTAGGTATTTTCTTGAATTTTCTTGAACAACATTAAAATAATTTCCTAATGTGAAGGGAATAGTGGGGTAAAAAGAAATTATTAAGCCCACCAGTTTTTCCTTCTCACCCCTAAATTTTATAGCTTTCCAGTTTCCTTCTCATGTATTCCAATAAATTAATTGTTATGTTTATTGTTATAACAATATAAGACACTATTAAGGTACTTGGGAATGGAAGAAAATAGATTGCATAGGTATGGTACAGTGATGGATAAGAAGCTGTTACAAGAAATATTGGCGTTAGCTAAAGACTAAAAAGTGCAACTGTCGATGTTCTAGTAATGCAAGTGAGATTGCAAATTTAACATTCAGGACTAATGGTGAATATTGATGTGGAGAAGCGATGGCAACATAGGCTATAAATAGAATGGGTTGTTTGTATGTGGCTACATTTTCTACGTTGTTTCAGGAAATTCACAACATTTTATTTAGAACACAGGAAATGCTTTATACATCATCTGACCATTGGTCCATCTAGCTCAGTCTGCTGCCACACTGCAGAACTGATGCAGTTTGATACCATTTTATCTGTCATGGCTCCATCCTATGGAATTGTGAAGAGTCTGTTGTGGAACCAGAGCTCTCTGACAGAGAAGGCTAAATAGCTCACAAAACTACAAATCCCAGAATCCCATAGCATTCAAACATCGCAGTTAAAGCAGTGTCAAACTGCATTAATTCTGCAGTGTAGATATAACTTCAATGTCATCTTCTGCACAAACTGGCAGCAGCTGAATATGTTTGTAGACAAGGGTCTTTTTCAGCCCTACCAGAAAATGGCAGGGATTTTTTGGAGGCAAGAGGCATGCTCTTGCCCTAATATTTAACATTTGTATAGCATGTGCAAGCACTGAAAGTGCTTTACACATATTATCCAGTCAAAATCCTTACAACAAATCTGTATGGTAAGTCACTATTATTACCCCCATAATCCCTTCAAATGGGATAACTGAAGTTCATCCCATCTACGATTGACATAACTCACTGCTTCTCCTTTGTTTTCAATAATTTCACTCAAGTCATGGTAATTAATCATATAACAAAAAGCAAAAGTAGAAAAAATGTAATTTGGTCAATTATTCAAGGACCTTATTTAGCCTTTTTCTTAATCATTAATAATTATAACTGCCAATATTTACTATTTATGATGACAAGCTGTTATTTGGGGCAATTGTGGAAGAAAATATCAGTCAGAATTCACAGGACTGGATCCAAATTTAGGTGCAGACAACTGAGGTGGCAGAAGTGGCTTTCCTTAGTTCTGTGTCAGCCTCTCCAGCCCACTGAAGATGTTACACAGAGGATTTGACAGATCCTGCTTTTACCGAGATGAACTGCAGCATAATGGGGGG
>JAIPUX010001232.1:36402219-36433593 GCA_020142125.1 Phrynosoma platyrhinos
TGGATGGCCCTTGTGATCTCTTCCAACTCTATGATTCTATGATTCTTTCCTATCACTCACTCAAAGGCTGTGGAACTCCCCTAACAAAGAAACACCCTATTTGGCACTTAAAATGGGTTGCCATAAAGGGAGCTTTTAATCCAGGTGTATTCTGCCTTTTGAAAATTCATTTAAGTGTTTTTAAATGTATATTTATATATGTAAATGTTTTACTATATCTATTCTATGCTGTTAATTTGTTCTTGTTTGATTTATTTTATTTCTGGCCATCTTGAGTCCCACTATTTTGTGAGTAAAGCATGGTGTAAATCTAATAAATGAATAATACATCATATCAATATGATCTTGAATCCTGTTGAATTATGCTTGTCTTCTCAGGTCTCTGCAAATGTGATGAATGTCCTCTCTGCTCCTTCATCTTCCTCATTCATAAAGTGGTTGAACAACAATGGGCCCAAGACTGACCCATATGTCTCCTACGCCCCATTATTGTCCTTCCAGGATAACAAGGAGTCACTAATGAACGCTCTTGCGGGTGTGGTTTTTCAACCAGCTACAAATCTGCCTAATAGTATTATCTGTCCTACCAGACCAGCTTGTCAACAAAATCTGCCTTACAGAAATGAAAATATACTACCTCCACAGTGTTAACCCATAAGTTTCTGCTACTGCTTGCTACATTTATTTTTACGTGTACAAAATAAAACACAATACAGCCTGGAAATCCCAACCCCCAAATTAGTGGGATTAAAATCCTATTAGCTAAACCAGTTCATTTTCATTAGGAAAATTACACAAACATTTCTAAACTTAAAATGGGACCTGCTGCTCTCTTAAAATCATTCACAATCTGAACATGAAGAATAAAAACAAAATCTATTTCATATAAATTGACTTTGAAATGTGGGTTTCCCTTCATACTTCTGAAAGTATGATACAGATAAATATTCTTTTTAATTATTAGTAAAAACAGGTGCAAAGTACCATTATTGAAAATCAAAATTTTTCACAAATGTGAAATCAAATCTTTACAAATGCCTTTTGTGGGGTATGTTTCAAACACACCAAGAAAATGCAAATTTACTGACTATATACTGCGAACTTACTGAAAATATGTGTACATTTTACATTAAAAATAGGAAATACAGAAGACGGTTAACTAGAATGGGGGTAGCAGGGAATGCCTCTCTGCCTCCATCCATAGTCTTCCAGGAACGTATTTTTGTGGCCCTTAGATATAGACTATATATCGATTGGTTACCCTGTACCATGGATCCCTCAATAGCCCCATAAGCAAGAATTTTATTTCACACCTGAAAAAGAAGAGGAGGGGCCATAGAAAAGGAAGAGGAGGAGCCAAGCATAGATACTTGTCCTATAGCCTTCCCTGCCTCTTATGCAGCAGTCTAATCTTTAAAAAAAAACACCTACTCCAGCTACGAAGACTGCACATGTACAACAGAGTGCTAATCTGTTATAATTGGGATATAAATGTTGGTCCTTACTTTGATACATTCATTTTCAGCAGTGAAGGCTGAACACCCTCAGAAGAGTTGTTCCTTCCTCTTACTCCAATAAGCAGGAATGGCGCAATCTTTTCAGAGCTTCCCATAATGGGAACAACCTTCCCGCCCTCAAAGTCAATCAACAGCAGAGCTAAACTTGTTCCAAGAAGAAAAGGAATAGAAAGGCTAGTTACTATGGCTATATACACTAACTCTGATGCCAACCTAGGATTGCCACTGGATGATCATCTTTCACTACTGGAAATGAATGTATGATAGTTAATACCAACGCTTTTATCCCCAGCAGTGAAAGGGAGAAACATCCACAGATGGCATATACTAGAGCCTTCCCAACAAAGAGAAGAAAAATGCTGGCATCCCAAGAGAAGTTGTTGCTTCACTGTGTGTTGGAGTACATCCATCTACCAAAGGAGGCTTTGGCAGTGGAGCAGCAAAAGTATCCAATTTCTGGGAATTTACAAAGGTGGCTGCCCTGGAGCTGTCCACATTAAAAATTGGTGGTGCTCTTGATGGAATGAATGACAACCTTTCTGGGCAAAGGCACACCCAGTGACTCAAAACTGATTGAAACCTAAACCCTGAGCCATCTGCTGAGTGAGGAGACCAATACCTTCTTGCCCATGGATCATGGCTGGAAATAAACAAATAGAGTCAGGGGAAAATGTACTTATGCTCTTTAAGTGAACAGGGACGCCTCTGGACATCCAAACTATGCCAAATCTTTTCTAATGGCTTGGTAGGAGAAGGACAAAAGTCTGGAAGGATTACTTTCTGAGACCTGTATAGGGAAGAATTCATTTTAGAAATAAGGGTACGCTCCGATAATGGAGTCTGTTCTGATGATGTAGAGTTCTTTCCTTGCTGGGAGAACACCCAACTCTGAGATCCTGTGGACAGAAGTTAACAGCAGTTAAACTTTCTAAGATAGATATTTCAGTGGCACATTGCATAGAACAGGGGTAGGCAACCTTTCCCCTTTAAGGGCCTCGGCCCTTAAAGGGGAAAGGTTGCCTACCCCTGGCATAGTTCAAAGGGGAAAACTGTAAATACCTTTAAGATTGTATGCAGACCCCACAAGGGGAAGCAAAGGATCATGGATAGAGAGATGAGTGATAGGCCCTTGAGGATTGCAAATATGGGGGTAGGAAGACAATCTCTCCTCTAGTGAGGGGATAGAAAGGAGATGATTGCTGCAATCTGCATTTATTTGGTCTCAATGTTTTGTAAAAGCACTCTTGCAAGAATTACAAGGTTGGAACATAAACTTTACTATTTCATGTTTATACTATCTGTGGAAAACCTCTGTAGGAATATTCATAAATCCTATTAGCTAAGCCATGTCTGGATGACATAATGGTATTCACAAACTTGAATGACTACCTAGCCTCCTAGCATGCTCCATTCAACTTCCGCATGTGAAGCTGGAGCCACTCAGATCAGGATATCTCTCTCTCCCTGAGCCAGGAGGTCCAGAGTGCTGGAAGTGCCATTGAATCTAGGGCCATTGGTATGATATTGGAAAACCAAGCTCTCTACAATTAGGTTGGAGCTATGACAATTACATTGGCCTCTTTCAATCTTATGTTAGCATCATGGGCAGCAATGGTGTTAAGAGGATGGTTGAACATAAATCCTGGGTATGTCAGAGCATTTATCCTTTTAGTCCCTTTAGACCTGTACCGTGACAGAAATCTTCTCAACTTGTTATTTATTGGTAATATAAAGATATCATGTCCAGGGAGTCAAAACATTTTATAATACCCTGGAGGTCCTCTGGCTGGAGAGTCTGAGCCAGTCTGAGTTCAGATTGCCCTAAAATGTTCTGCCTCTCCGGATGGAAGGTGAGATTCTGCCCAAGGTAATAAAAGGGATGCCTCCCCATGAGAATGTGGGACCAAGTCTCTCTTTGGTGATTTATGCAAGCAATTGTAATTGCTTCTGATGAGGACTGCCTGACCTTGCCCAAGGCTGGGAAAGGCTAGGGGAGCCAACTTGACTACTTTCCATTCCAACCAGTTGATGATGTAAGTGAGATCCATGGTCTCCATCTGACCTGTTCTAAGTCTTGGCTGCAGTGGGCTCCCCAGCAGGATATCCTGGCATCTATTGTTACTTGAAGTTTTGCTGTCTACTAGATTGTCCCCTTCCGGATGGCTGGAAAGACCTACTATCAGAGAGAGAACCAAGCCACTGGAGGCACTCCTGCTTTGTAACAAATCTTTTTAGTAAGAGTTTTTTGTTGTAAGAAAAGGGAACCAGGGCAGTGATCTGGTACAGATTTGCAGCTTATGGTTGAGACAAAGAGGATTTAAAGATGTACTATGTGCATCCTTAAAGAGTATTTAAGAATATATTGTATCTGATTCTAAAGATAACTTTACCAAAGAGATGATTTCTCTGATGGCCTCTGTTCATTCTGATGGCTATGCCACTTTGCTCAACTATATGATCATGATAAATATTAATAATAATAAAATTTATCTTTATCCCACCCCTCTGCGGACACAACTGGGGTGGCTTACAACATTAAAAGTACAATATAAATACAATACAAATTCAAAATTAAGTGTTGCATGTTTCCAGATTTAGTCACCAATATACAATTTTAGCCACCAACATACAATACCACTTTACATATATTTTTATATTTTCGTTGCTTGTTTTAGGATAGGATGCCCATTTGGTTAGAATTTAGGTTGTGAAATTGGGAAATTTTAATAATTCATAGCTATACAGTTTTGGAACAGGTGGTCTGTTTTATAGCATTTCTCTTTTCATCTTGTGTTGAATATGCAAGAGTGTGTATTTTAAATTTCTTCTTTAAAATAAAACAGATCAGTGCACTCCTCCTCTGATAGTGTTGGGAAGGGCAGTTGGTGCCAGGTTTGCCTTCAGAGGCTCTGTCTCTGGCTCCTCCTCTGATGGAGCTGAGAAGGGCAGCTGGTGATAGCAATCATCTCCTTTCTATCAACATGCTCAATCTACTGAAACAGAACCAGCTCACTCTTCCTAAGACTGACCTGAAAACCATGGAAAGAGAGGGAATGAAGTACCTTCTGCATGTCTTTTAGTCCCTATTAAAGATAAACAGAATGGATAAGCAAATCACTGAGATATGGATAAATATGAAGGTCGAACTTCTTCCAGGGAGCCATCAAGGCTACCATAATCTCTTGTGAATATTCTTGGGGACTGATTATAAGCCAAATAGTAGGGTCTTGTATTACTAGTACAAGTTCATGTAGGCAAAGTGGAGAAATTGCGTATGGGAATGGTGGAGCTGATACTTGGAAGTAAGTCTCCATCGAATACAGAGAAGCTACAAAGTCCCCTGGCTTTAGAGAGGGGAGGGTTCCATTGAAAATTTGCTTCTTCTGATGAACGAGTAATTCGTTTCAGATTTAAAATAGTTTTCCATTATCCATTTCTCTTGGATACAATGAAGAATATTGGACAGCATCCCTTATACCATTGAAAAGATGGCACTTTCTCTAGGGTTTCAGTTTGGAGCAGACAGTCAACTGCTTTATTTTTTATGGGTTTTTCAGGTTGTGTGGCCATGTTCTAGAAGAATTTCTTTCTGACGTTCCGCCAGCATCTGTGGCTGGCATCTTCAGAGAATACTGCTTCCCTTCGAAGGTGATGTTAGTCTGGTTTCCTGGACATCAGTGAATAATGAAAAAAATTGTGAAGCCTATAAGAGCGATTAGGTTTCCCTTTCCTGGGGTGTTTAGCATCTATTAATCAAAAATTCCCATACATCACAAACCACTGGAACCTTCCCCTTACTGAAAGACCTCTGAACCTTGTGCTGAAGTCTAGAGGCAGAAAAGGGTTGTGACCTTCCAGGGTTCTGGGAGGGCTGATGCTTAACTTTGTACCTATAGATACCACTATGGTCAATAGAATCTGTTGTCCCTACATCTAAAGGTAGAGTTGAAGTTAGAATTCTAGACAGACCTGAGTGAAGAAAAGGAGGAGTGACCTTGTTTGTTGGGCTTCTTCTCCTCCTCTGCGCCCCCCCCCCCGGAAGATGAGATTTTCTTTTCTCTCTTTCTATAAAGACAGGCTCCAGGAAATCTCAAGCAATTTAGTACTTAGAAAGGGCGTAAACATTAGATTCTGCTTAGAACATGAATCTACAGTCCAATCTGAACGAAATTTGCCTTCTGAGACACAAATACATCCCAGTTCCTGGAACTATGATGAATAGCATCCAGGCTGCATTTGCTGTGAAGGAGATACTTTTAGTACTTTATAAATTCCATGTGCAAGTTTAACATTGCTGTCAGAAACCTCCTTCAAAGGTTTCTCTAGCCACAATGGATATTGAGGCAGAAGCCCTTAGGGCCAGGGGTGAGGCTTCATATGACGCCTTAAGAACAACATCAGCTTTCTTGACAGTGTCTTCTGCATCCTTGGTGTAAGAGACTAGGGTAAACACCAGAGCATTCATAAAGGGAACTTGTAGTTTAGTTATGGTATTTGGGGGAAGATTACCGGTATAATATTTCTTTACACATCCTCGGTATGACCTATTGGTGGCTAACATGTCCCTTTCTTCCCTAACTACAGGTATGAAGTCCGTTGGAAAAGTAATATCTGTAAGGGGTACTACCATGGGGAAGAATATCCTGGGACTGTTGTGGCTTTGAGTCTTTTTCAATAGATTGTTAGTCCTCTGGCTGGAAGAACTAAACGGAAAAAGAGAGAGAGAGAGCTGCTGAGACTCTATCCTCCTCATGACTCAAGAACCTTCCCTCTTCCACATTTAGGGCAGGAGAGAACTGTCTGGATTGTCCTCTTTGGACAAGTGGAGTACTCTGGGGCCCTCACAAGGCTGTTTTTTGAGATTCTTTGCCAGTGAATTGTCTTTGGAAAGGGAAGCCTTAGCATTCAACTTGGAAAAAACATGCTCTGTGATAGGCAAGCTGGCCTCCATGTGATTTGGTGGGAATCTGCAGTGGGCCAGAAGGTTGGTGCAAGACATTTTTCACACCTTAAAGCATGCAAGACATTTTTCACACCTTAAAGCGTCTCCTCTCACTTGCAGGGACACCTGATGTGGCAGGAAGACAAGATGCCTGCCCAGTCCTGGAACCTTCAACTAAGACATGGTTGGTTGCAGCCTGGTGGTAGAGGCCATGATTTAAGAGACAAGAGCCTGAAGCCACACCATGACCTGGAGCACTTTTGCCATGATGACAGGAGAAGGGTATCAAACAGTACTCATAGTAGTCTCCAATCGTTGTCACCTCTAGTTTTATGCTGGTCATCTGCGCTGTAAGGAAACTGCAGGAGAAATTTTCCCTCACCAATCTGCCCTGAACTGATTACTCCATTGCCTCACCTCTAATCCACTCCTTAGCTTGATACTACTGTAGTGTAGAAGGACCTGAGAGGGAATGGGTCCCTGACATTCCAGGGTATCCTGGTACTCAGCATGTGAGGAATGGGATATGCCTGGCTGAAAAAGGATCTCCCTGATGGGGGAAAATAAGACGCTCATACCTGACAAAAGGGCAGACAAGATGGGGAAAGAAGGACAGATGAAGTTTTTTACACACACATCGTTTTTCATGAAGAGGAGAGAAAGGATGAGGAGCTAAGAGCAACATAGAAAGATAATCTAATGGAGTGATAAGAAGGATTGAGACTGACCTTTTCAGGGTTGTTTCCACTAAGAGATGCTCTGAAAATTCCTGCCCATTACAACTGGAAGGAGGAGCAACCCATCTGAGGTTGTTCTCCTCCCCTTTCACTGCTGGAAAATTGACCTGATGTTATGACCTACATTTCCAACTGCCTCTAGAATATATTCATGGGACACCAGAGTTTATCTAGTGACCATCCAGACTCCTTGTATGTGGATTCCACAAGTATATGTATTCAGGCCCAGTTCTCTAGATCAAATCTAGAATTCTCCCTCCCTCAAAACTGAGGTAATATTAAAGACGTGGTCTATAAGAGCAATGGCTAACTTGCACCAAATTGACCCCAATGCTTTCTGTATTAGGAGTTGAAAAACGAAGTGTGGGTGGTACATATGATACAAACCTCTCCTATTCTCAGCCAGACAGTCATAATTTATTACCGTCCATAGACCCAAAATTTAGGCATTCAGTTAAGATATACAAATTCTCAAAATTCCCAACAATAAAACAAGAGGTGAGGAAGTTGCCAAATAAACTAACTCAAACTCTAATTTTAACTCTAACTGTACTTTTTTGCATAGTGGGTTCTGATCCTAGCTGCCTCAGAGAGAAATCTGGCAACTACAAGAGTGACATTTGGGCATTTATCTTCCAGCAAGAATTTTACATAAAAAAGGTCTTGGCTTGGCTTGTTGAATCTTATTGTAAAGACTACAGTACATTAAAATATGTTTCATAGACTAATTTCAAGTTATTACATGGGCATCTTCTTTCAGTGAAAGGGACACTGGAAAATCTACCACGAAGTAGTTCTACAGAATATACATTGCACCTACCATTAGAGAAAAACATGTGGTACTTGCCAAGAGACAGGTTCACCAAATAATTGGTTATATGGAAAGGGCCATCATAATGTATATGCATCATACTACTACCTATTCACTACTTAGCCACAGTAACATCTGTTACCCTCCTCGCTGTGATGAGATTGCTGGCAGTGGGGCATATTTCATCTCTTAGTCCTCTAACATACTGTAGTCTAAAGATATAAAATTACCTCCTCAAGCCATTCACTGTGTCAAGAATGGGCTCTGTTATCACACTATAGGTTCCAGCCTCTGAAAAAACCTCTCCTCTCTGACAGAAACTTCTGTGCCTCCTTCTGCATGGAGCATCCTGCCCCACCTTCCTAAGAAGAGTGATTTTGGAGCAGGGAGGAATCCCTGTTTTATCTCTGATCAGTGATTAGAGAGAATACAAGTGTCCACCAACCTATCTATCCCATAGACAAGAGGTTCTCCTCTCCTGCATTATGTGCATGTTCTACTGGTAGGCTTTTTAAAGCACTGTACTTGCAAAAAGAAGTTCCTGGAAGCTGTATGCATAAAGTTCCACTATAATAACCCCAGGTAAGCAAGGGCGAGCCATAAGCTACATTCAAGAGAGGAGACAACATGAAGTGTGTCAGAGAGAGCTTAGAAATTGTGGGTAGGGCTTAGAGAGATAGATAGCTGAGGCTTTGGGACTGCTGCTAGTTGATTGTGGTATTATCTAAATAAGTGGTTCATTAATCATCAAGTAGCTATTCATTCATCATTTCAAAACAGCCTAAGACATAGGGGGGTTGCAGACTGCCAGAAATAGTGCAAATTGAGTCCACTTTTAGGGTTAGGGAATCATGGGAACTGTAGTTTATTGTGGCACCAGAGCTCTCTGACAGAGAAGGCTCAATGTCTCAGAAAAAAAATTCCCATGACTCCCATGCACTAACCCTAACCCTAAAGGTGGACTCAATTTGCACTATTTCTGGCAGTCTGCAACCCCTCATATTCTGGGAAATTTTAGTTTCTTTGAATTTTCCACTCGTAGCATCAATTCTAAGTGTTTAATATATGGCTGACACTGGAATATGTTTTATTAACACTGGTCAACTATGACAAGTTCTGACTTATATAAAATATATTTTATATATTTTAAATTATAACCTTATGAGAACTGTAATTTTAACATGATTAAGATATGGCTGATTCTAATTACTGACTTTATGTATTGAAGTCTACTATGTTTATTGATACTGTAAGCAATTTGTATTATGAATTTGTTTTTATATTTTTGTTTCACTTATGCAGTTCCTTCAGTTCACATTATGAAGGCATCCACCAAAATGTGCCAGGCAGTTTACTATTTTATTACAGTTCCTTACATGTTTCAGTACCATTTTGTGGTGCAGAAAAAGGCCAATATACTATTTGATCTGGGAAAGCATAATCTTCACCAGCATACTTAGCTGGAGCTGAACAGCTACTCCTTCTTTCCCAGTTGCATGACTGACTAGCTGTGAGGATACTGCTTGGCACTGTCTAGCTGCTGTTGCACAGCCAGGGAAAAGGCATTGCAAAAGAAGGAACTGTTCACACAATGCCTGAAAAAGTATCTACACTGCCATGACCCCCAGTTGTGCCAGCACAAACCAGCAAGAGGATCAGCAAAAGTGGAGCATGGAAAGAAAAGAAAGTGGGGCTATGTTCCTTTCTTGTACATCGGGGGTAGAAAAAATGTGTACCAGAAGCCAGGACCATTTTGTGGCCTCTAAGCCCCCCCCAAAGGGTACAAAGAAATTGTCCCAAAATGTCTTCAAGGGTGTGTGGAAGACATTTCCACTATGTTTGGGGCCCTCAGAGCCCCAAATGCCCTCTAGAGACAAATTCTGGGCCCTCTTAGACACATGTGAGGCCTTTTTTGACATAGAAATTGTATAGAAAGTGATTTCCACTCACTTCCTGTTTTAACAAAGGCCTCCCCCCATGCCTCCTAGGGCAAAAGTTTTTTGTGGGGGCAGCCAATATGGTGAAGACCCTTCAAGATTTCATGGGGGGGGGTGTTACAATTCTAAGGGGCTCAACCCAAAATGTAGTTAGCTGCTATTACAGTAACATTTTAAAAAGCTATTTAATCTGTTATAATGAAAAAGGAATTCAATTTCACTTTTTAAAGAGCATCAGGATTTTACAAATGTCAGCCTGTGGCACAAAGCACACTTAAAAAGGGAGGCCACATATCCTCTGTAACTACAAAAGTAACAAAAGCAGTTAAGTCACATTACAAAAGGAGTTGCTTTTCAAATTACAATCATATGTAACTTGCTTACTCCAAAAGAGGAAATAATTACAAGTAACAATTAAGTAATAACTAATAACTAATATTTTACACTACAGTGGGATCTGAGCATCCGTGGACGAAAAGCCCTGTTATTTTCAATGGATGTATTTTCAATGCACTGCCAACTGGGACAATGGGACTTGAGGTCCCATGCTTTCTCTTATCTGCAGGTATGTGTGTGTGTGTGTGTGTCCCAGAACAGATCCCCACAGATACAAAGAGCCAACTGTATTGATAATGACAATAGCAAATAGTACCAAAAGTGTAGTACCTATGTCAAAATTACTTCTGTCTCATAAAACAAAACCAGTTAACACTAAGACACCAAAATGGAAGGCACTTTGCCAGGGGAATGATAATGCAAATCCAGAACAAGAAAGAATGTTGCTTAGAAAAATCCACATAGTAAAGCTTCTACTTAGTTCACTGTGGTTACACACCAACAACCTCACTTCACTGTTATGTTTCTGCTGTTTCCAAGCATAACTTCTGCTTCAAATGGACTCAGACAGCTCAACATCTGTCTTACATTCCCAGCCATTATTATCTTTGTTAGCATTTTCCTTATAACGTCAAACTAGCTCTCAAAATGGCTTGCAAGTAAGAGAATTTTGCCAGGCAAAAGACGCAAGACAAAAGCCATCATTTTATGAAAAGACAATAAGGATTTGCAAGCTAAAAAAGCAAACATATTTGTGAAAGAGTGAATTAGTTGTTTTAGAATTTGGTAAATCACAGTTTTGAACAAGATGGAGTAATGATAAAACAGATTGGGGAGATCTGTATGTTCACAAGTATCTTTTTAATATATAAAGTTGAAAATATTGTGAGAACAATCAGTACCGTATTTTCTGGCATATAAGACGACCCGCTTATAAGACGACCCCCCCATTTTTCCAGTCAAAATATAGAGTTTTAGCACCTCTATCCTCATTATCCTTATATCCTGACTGTTCAGATACATGAAGCGGGAGTATAAGACGACCCCCCCCCCACTTTAGCCACAGATTTTGCATGTAAAAAAGTAGTCTTATACGCAGGAAAATAAGGCAATTATCAATATACGTACAAGGAAATTTTGTGCTTCTGTGTGAATGGGAAGTCATTAATTCATCTATTCACTCACTCACTCACTTGAATTATATTCCAGCATTTCCCCCAGATTTGCAATTTAAGGAAGCTTATCATTTAAAACAAATATAATATAAATAAAAACACATAAAGAATTAAACCACCAGTAACAAATCTTGTCAAGAAACCCCCATGATAGGTTCACCTGAGGATTGCTGTAAGTCAGAAACCACTTGAAGGCACATAACTGAAAACATTTTTAAAAATGTAAAACAGGCATCAAAAGGGGAATATAAAAAGTACAATAGTCCCAACCTGCAGCTTTCACCTTCTCTGCCATTTGTTGTCATTTTGTGTGCCTTCAAGTCATCTCCAATAAGATTTTCTTGACAAGATTTATTCAGAGGAGGTAGGCAATTGCTTTCCGTTGAATCTTAAAAGAATATGATTTGGCTATGGTTGCTTAGTGGATTTCCATGGCTGAAAGGGGATTCAAACCTTGGCATCCCAAAGTCCTAGTCCAACATTCAAACCACGATACCACACTGGCTTCCCCATTACTTCTATCCTAACAGACATTCTTCTCCCGCTTCATGTATCTGAACAGTCAGTCTAAATCAGGGGCGGGAATTATACAACCCATGGGAAATACATGACTACAATCCCCAAGCCTCTCCTGACCAATTCTTTTTTTTTTTTTTCCTGGTTGAAAATGGAGAATCACCATTCCAGGTAGTCTCTAAAAGCAGTGACTGTCTTCTGACCTTGCTGGGTGGCAACAAGGTCACTACTTATTTTGCAAAAACAAAAATGAACTTACAATCACTGTTTCTGTTTTGTTTTGTTTTTTTAAAGTGGGACAAACACATTTTCTGAGTACCTTGGAGTGGTGATAGGATGACAAAATTAGTTCCTGAACTCTCAGAGCCTTCTGTACAGATTTAGCAGATGTAGTACTAAGTAAGCAAGAAAAGAATGCTAGAGAACTGGAAAAAGGACTCAGTTCAATTCACTTGATTCCTGAGCTAAAATCTCGCATCTTTTTAAAGCTAAGAATGAAAACGAATACAAACTAGAAATAGAAAAAAAGGACCCATAAGGACTATTAAACCTTGTCTTATATTATGTATCTGTGCAGACACACATCCTGCTTGGAGAACTTTGAAGTTCATTTTTTGTTATTTGGAGAAAGAACAGAAACAGTCAATACACAGAGATATTAACTATAGAACAACAATTATTAGCAGTCTAGGGAATTACTAGTACATATGCAATTATTGGACAAGTTTGATTAGACTTCCCTCATCTAATGGTAATAAAAGCCTTCCACACAATCATGGTAAGCACAAATATGAATGATTCCCAGCTGCTAAGGGCAGCTGATTTTGACCTTTTGGAGCTTGTTTCAGCCTTTAAGGAAAATATCAATTAGTTAGTTATACTTACTGTATGGAGAAAGAGTAGTCAGCATTTGAAACATGATTTAACACATGTTTAACCCCCACCTCCAAATTCACAAATTAACAGCATCATTTCTATATATCTAGACCATCACTAAAATGACTGCACATCATTTGGGTTAATTACACAGTGTTAGAAACAAAAAACAAACAGCGCAACGTTAGACATAGCTACACCATTATTTGCAATAAATGTTAACTCTAAATAAGTGCAACCTGTCCATAAATACTTGCTGGAGAACTACTTCAAAATAAAGTTTGATGGGTAAAAAACATGAAGAAAAAAAATTCTCCAGGAGAATTTTTTTAATAAGTACCAGCACTCATTTAGAGTTTGGGATTTGTGAAAGAAAGCTTTAAAAGGAGCAAACCTGATTGGCTGTGGCTGTTGCGGCGAAGGGGACACTTGTTGCAGGAGTTGTTGTTGCAGAGACAGTGGCGGACGTAGCGCTGTGCATCATGGGTACTTTCAGGAGGGGAGCCATGGAAGCAATGAACAGGAGTGTGTAGCATTATGGCAATGGAAGTGGAATTTTGGCATGGTGAGAATCAGAGCAGCAAGCCATCATGGGTTAAACCAGCAGATGGCATGCAATCACAATGCAAAGCAAGAAAGCGTGGCAGAGAAATAAAACAAAAGGGAAAATAGCTTATTACAAGTACAATTTGAAGGAACTTTGTCACAGTTATCGGCGATTCCCAGAAAATAACCCCAAATGATTAATTCATCATTTTTGGTATTTTAATTTAACACTGTGGATTTCAAACAATGCTTTCGTGAAAATGTCCTATCTGTTATGCTGACATATGGGCTTTTTCATCCTAAAATTCCAAAATTATCGTAATAATGGGTTTTCTTATCAACATTTTAAAATCTTACATGATAAAAGTAGGATTATTTGGAGTATACTCATTTTGAATTCACTTAGATTTCTGAATTTATTATTGCTAGGATTGAAATTTGATATTGGTCAAGCAGCAAACGTGTCTAATGCACCTCGCCGTGCCACCATTTTACACTTTGATTTCATTTCACCTCAGTGCTCAAACGCAGCTTTAAGAGGCCTCTGGACTGCAATTAAGAAGGTTAGGAAGAAAGGAACTTTATCCTGTTTTAATAGTTAGGATCCAATCCATTTTTACCCCCCACAACCCTTTTTATTTTCAGAGCACTCAAGTTTTCAGAGCACTTAACAGATGTCACTGTTGTGCAATTATCTTTCCTTCAATCCTATCTTCAAACTGTTTGATGAAGAGAAGATTCTGGATATCCTTATATTTTGTTCTTATGCACGCTACCATACTATAATTTCCTGTTGCTATCTTAATCTCAGGCCAATCTGAGCTAATTCTCTTCCTGGCTGTAAACAGGATGTTACTATATTTTGACAGTTACTTCTTGTGATTTATTTCAAAACAGCTTTATTTTTTACAAGTCATACTAAAACCTGCAGGAAGTACCTGATGAATGAAAGAGACAGTACTCTTCCTCACTCAGTTCATTTCTGTCACTACCCTCCACTTCAATGAAGGAAGAAATATTCTACTAAAATAATGGTTCTTCCCAATTATTTTAACTGTGTCACATCTCTTAAGGCTTCAGTTCTATTCACACTTCTCTGGAAGTAAGGTCCACTAAACATAGCAGGATCTTGCTTCTGTGAAGCATGCAAAATAATTTGCTCTCTCTATACAGGCTCTGTGCAGTTTTCAGTAACCTACTGCCCTGTTTTTCAATCAGAAGCAATTCTGGGTGTAACAGTCTTGCTCTATTTCCAACTTTCATCACTATTGTCCTGTAGTTTTTCCTCCTCTCCCTGCCTGCAATAGTTGCCCTCTCCCTACCTGTTATGTTTCCTTTTGTTATTGCAAAAATGAATGTACAATGAGAAGCGTGTTCAAGAGATTGCCTTTAAAAGCTCTTTGGTATACTGTTGCAATGTTCCCTCTTCCATCAAGTCTTTTTTCCATTAGCTCTGTTCACATTAATTTGACTAGCTTATTCCCTTCCACAACATGCTCAAAGCAGAGAATACTAGACCTCTTTTTTAAACTTGTATATGGAAAATATTAAATTACAAAGATTAATTAAAAGAAACCTGGTATGGTTTTCATGTTTTCTTCAATAAAGTTTAATTATGCCTGTTTGTCACCTGTAGGGTGCAGGGTGTCATATTGGCCGGCATAGCTTGTTTTCTTCATACCAAGTGCCCACATGGCAGGGAGAACCAGAGACTAAAGTTTGAATGGAGGGAACAGGCTTTTGAAGCTGACTGGAGGCTTCACTCTGGTCCACTTCAGAGGCACATAAATAGCACCTGATAGCTTTGAGCCAGCAGTTGCCAGAGGAACATCTTCCTACCTTCTCTCTGAGGCCTTGCTATAATTTACACTCACATTTCTTGTCACCACTTTGGCAGCAGTTTGGGGCTGGGGCTGGATGCAGTTGGTAGAAGATGGGATTGGTGTGCCTGTTGGATCCAATTTTTGATGGTCTTCTTAAAGAATGTTTAGGGTGTAGAAAACCAGGATCATGTCCAGTTTGGGGTGAATAGCCCCATCTCATCCCTCGGTAACAGGGGACTCACTGTAGTGCAGTTCACCCAAATGCAATGGCACAGCTATCATTCTGGAACTATATGCAGTAGGCAGATTGGGATGACCTAAATGCCATTGACTAGGAGGTGAATGGCAGATAGCTGGATCCAGACCCATGCCAGGCCAATCTTCTCCATCTGTAACCAATAAAGCTGTGCCTTTTTGATCCCAACAAAATGTGCTCTGTGTTTAATTGAGCAAATGAAGACTCTCATCTAGCCACTAGTCTTGCAATTTATTTTATCTTTATTTGATTTGAAAGAGGAATGAAGTATCATGCTAAATTATTCTGTTTCATTTTTATAGATAAATTGTTATGCTTTTATTGGGATCATAGCACATAAAGTTTGAGTAGTTGAAAACAACAGAGGCATCAAACTAAAATCACTTACTAAATCTGATGCGTTGAATAAAGAAGTGAACTGTGTGAATCTGTTGAACACATTTCTCTTTTGCAATTTTTTTAAAAAGAAAAGACAAATGTGATGTTTTAACGTACAGGTTGTAACCCTATACACACTTATCTGATTGTTAAGTCCCATTTAAATCAGAAGCACTTACTTCCAAGCAGATATGTGTAAGATTGCACTGTTAAGGTGGTTTTATTTAACTTAAGATGAAAAATTATTGAGGCCCAAGACTTGTTTCAATTTTTTTACAGCCAGTATTAAAATCATCCCAAGCTTCTGGGAAACGCTGATAAAACTTTCTTACAACACAGCAAAAAGAAGAAATAGGCACACCACTATGAAACTTCAGAACACTGATGAAATTAGACTGCTTTTTCAATATTTTATGATTTAATCATGCCAGCATTATAAAATATAGAAAGAGATTTTTTAAAAAACAGAAAAGCAGATTGGAATTCATGATATTTGGGCTTTTTGCAGTGGATTTGTAATAGCAAGAGATGTTGCATCTAAGCAGCAGGGTTTTTTTGTTTTATTTTTAAAACAAAGAAGTTCAGCAATTTAACAGTTTAAGCCAAAATCCAAATGAACAACCAGATTGAATCAATTGTTTTAAGTTATGTTTTAGTTCCTCAAAACAAAGGAAGCTACAGAATACAATTAAAAAAGAGACCAATAAAGAAGTTTGAAACCTACCAATACTGGTAGCAGGTGTCATGCACAAAACTGACCCTGTGTGTCATGCAATGATAGGTGAAAAAAAGTGAATAAAGGGAAGAAACAGGTTAGCTGTTTAGAGTTAACATTCAAAGTGAGATCCAAGCATCCCCAAGGATAAGACAATGAGTTAAATACAACTTCAGAGAGGTCATTCTTAGATTTTTTGCTATTTTAAAACATTTCTTTTCATAAAAGAAATATTAATAAATATATAATGCAATGTGCATCTAAATCTATGCAGCAAATACTTCAATATTTTATTCCAGCAACAAGACCTAGCCCTTGAAAAGCAATCATCCTGAATAGTATGGATTACCTAACAAACATCAGTGTCCTACTAAGTTCAGTGAGCAATTATGTTTAGTGTTGCAGTCTTATGATGTATGTAATAATCTGTGGAAAGATTTAGGAGTAGGCCCTGCTGAATTCAATGGAACCTCCTTCTAAATATACATGGTGTTGGGTTATCTGGCCATTTGTTCTACAAATTTTGCTTTCAATCAGGGGAGGGTAATATATGGCTCCAGGCTGTTTTTCACACCCAGCCCACTCCCATTAGTGTAAACATTAATAATGTAAATTTTGTTGTTAACTGACATCAAGTGAACTTGAATTATGGTATCTTATGTTTTTTCTTATTTTTTGAATGTTACATGTTACAATATATTTTTAGCTGCTAAATTTTATAGCACAGTTCCCTATGCATGTCTACTCAGAGGTACGCCCACAGATTTCAACAGGATTACTTAGGAATGGAGCTTAAAAATACTAGCAAGTCTGTCAAGTTTGATTTATTCTTTAACTTGTAATTTTAAACACATTTACAAGGTAAAGAATAATGGCCACTAAATGCAATGGCTATACTTCCAAATACGTATGCATAGATTATGTTGTTAGTGTGAATTTCATT
This sequence comes from Phrynosoma platyrhinos, assembly GCA_020142125.1. Classification (NCBI taxonomy): domain Eukaryota; kingdom Metazoa; phylum Chordata; class Lepidosauria; order Squamata; family Phrynosomatidae; genus Phrynosoma; species Phrynosoma platyrhinos. Next base: position 36,419,728 of record JAIPUX010001232.1, read on the forward strand.
TTTCTTAATATTTTATGGTAACTCGGAAATCACTTCCTCTACCCTACCTCACTGTTTTCTAGACCCTGATACACAGGAGAAATAAATATAAATATAAAGTATTTTGAAATCAGTACATGTCCTGCAATTTCATAAATTAAAATTTCCAGGATAACTTTTTTTAAATAATCCTATGTTAATAAACCCAATTTAAATTAACAATAGCAACAACAACAGAGCATCACATACAAATGGCTATGAATGACCTTGGCAGGAAAGATCAACATTAAGGAAAAGATTTAATGTTTCTTTTATTATGCTCAATTAAAAACAATCATTTAAAGAAAAGCATTTCTACTGCATCTGGAATCATGAAACAACCAGGCATGAAAGGCTGTGCTAACTGTGTAATAATGAAGCCTACAATCCACAATTATTTTATTTCACTGTTATTCTGGAAGAATCAATTAAATGACTAGCATTTGGGGGCAAGAGATTGTAACATCATTAGTGGACAATACATATAAGACATAATGGAAAACAGAGGTACAAAGACAGAAGGAGAGCACGTTACTCCACATTTTCCACATGTGTCAACCAACATTTCTGTCTTTAAAAAATCCAGATGAATATTTCCACCATATTTCCATCAGTCTTAACATTCCATCAATCTTAATGTCACTTAAAAGAAATTTCAGGATTAAATCTTCCCACTTTCATCTAAGGGTAATATATTAACTGTTTCTGCAAATACAAGAGTACATCCATATCATTTTAAAGAACAAGGAAGACGCAGGAACTTTGTTCCTAGAACATACTACACACTTCTATTCATTTAAGAACTCAAAATGAGTTTACACCTAGGGCCTTTTCACATTACAGAATTATAGTGCTATGATTCTACTTTAACTGCCATAATTCTATCCTGGAGTATGTAGTATTGTGAGGCACTGGAGTGTCCTAAATGCCCCTTTCTAAACTACTAATCCCAGGATACCATAGGACAGAACCATGTCAATTAAGATGGAATCACAGCACTATAATTCTGTACTGAGAATGGTCTCCTGGTTCATACAAAAGGATATGTATGACACTACTGTAGATTAAAACCACTGCATGTGAAAAATCCATATTTACCAATTACATTATAGTCAAGAGGTTATTTTGAAACAATGTGTTCTACCTTATTTTCACTACATGGGATAATTTACCATACATCTTTTATAGTTCTGGTACTGTGTTTTTCTAGGAGACATTGTAAATTACACTCTAGATTTCCTATCCCCTCCCACATTATCACTTAGGTGAGAAAAGTGCAGTCCGTGGGTCACATGCAGCCCCCAGGGGTCAAAAAATATTTTGACAGTTTACCAAAATATAAACTGTATTTGAAAGCTGGGAATTAAAATACATGTGATTTTTGTGTATTAAATGATAAACTGGACAGAACAAACAGTTGCAACTGATACAGACCAGATACCAACTAATTTATATGTCTCTATATACAAATGTATCAAGAATGCATATAGCTATAATTCACATAGTGGGAAGAAGTGAATGAGCACAGAATAAGGCTGACAATTTCTTTTGGTGCCTTTTAAATTTTGTCTGCAAATGCAGAAAACAATTTCTCTTGATAGCTTGCTGATACAGGCCTTTGCAAAGGATGCAGTCAGGGCATCTTTATCTTTGGTACATTTTCACTTTCATCTTAACAGCAAAACCATTTGTTTGGGAGGCTCTTAATAGAAACTGTTGGGAAATTGATGCTTTAAAAAACAGGTTACTATGGATTTCATATGGGTTATTATGTCTTTCATATAAATGTCTTAAAATATACTGTAGGATAATGTAGGACTATAATATCCACAGTTGCTAGTCATTCAATCATATATTGAGATATACGGTAAATGCAAGTGCTGCAAGCATTGGGTAAAATAACATCTTGAACTCCTTCATGAACTTCATTCTTATTCTACTGCCCACTAAATAACATGAGTGTAAGAACTACATACAAACAAATAAAGCTTTTCCAACAAAGAATAAAGACTCCTGGTAATGATTTGTCAGTATTTGTTACTCATACTCACAATGTCGCTCCCTAGATACTACAGAAGTTTGTCCACGTTCAAATGCAACACTAAACCACAGCTTAGTGTTATTTGCATTGGCAGCAGTGAGCTCACATATGGATCTCTTTGGGCTCACATATGAATCTCTTTCTGAGTTGCAAGGAGTCTAGAAGCCTATTCTTTCAGTTTTAAGCTAGCCTTAGTTTCTTGTGTTCAGTTTCTCTGAAAGGAGAAGCTGGGAAGCATCCACTACCTCTACTAAACCATGTCTCAAATGATTAAACTCTGTTAGTCTATATTTTGCTTTGTTAATAGTCAGATAAGGACCATAAAACTTGTTTTTTAAACAGCCAAAGCTGCTCTCAGATTTTATATTTATCAATAGCAAAGCAAATGTGTGTGCATAGCAAGATGGTGATGGTGGTGGTGGGGATCACATTTCCACAAAGAAATCGTCCTTACATGTTGATCTACAGAATGACGCATGTCTAGTTTGTGGCTTCCTTCTTGAGGGCAGCTTCTCTCTATTTGAAAATATGGTTATTGTATTCTCTTCCAGAAATGGAAGATACATCCCTATACTACCAGCGCAAGTTGCCAACAGAGGTTAATGACAGCGCTTTTCCTGGCAAATTTATATTTGCCTGCCTTATTATTTGAAGAGCTGGTGCTACCAATTACAATTACATTGTTAGCTGGTTCTAACAACTGCATTAGAGGTGAAACACATGGAAGATCTCAATCGCTACTTCACTAACTTTCTTTAACAATGGAACTGGGGGTGTTATTTAGTGTATCCGTGTATCCCTCTGTAAGCACTCCCCTATATACAGTTGCCCCTCCATTTCCGTGGACTTGGCATCCGTGTCCCTCACCCATTTGTGAGTGGCAAACAGACGGGGACAAAATGGAGCACGTGCCCACAGGCGCAAGCCGCCATTCAAGCCAATGGGATTTTCCGTTTTTGCAGGGAGGGGGGTCTGGAACAGAGCCCCTGTGAAAATGGAGGAGCTACTAAATTTCTGAATTAAGACTTTGCATTGCTTACACAAGCAGGCCACTCATGTGTTAGGGGTCAAACAGCTGCAGCAACTTGTGTATGAGGTGTAATGTTTGAAGTCATACTTGAACTCTTATTTTTTTTGGATTCCATCCCAGACAAAATGCAGCTATGTTGCAACATTCCTTCCATGTAATTAATGATCATGTGGAGGGGACTCCAAGTCCCAGGGAAAGCTTATGCACACACAGCATCTTCTCTGTGCCAGTGTCATCCCCACTGCCTCAGAATCTGTACATTGGGAAGGCATTGGCACATGGGAGGCTTCTGTAGTCTCCCTCAGTGATTTGGAGCCATGATTCTGCATGGGAGTCTATGCAAACACACAGACATGTTCCTCCTCAATGGAGTGAGCTATGGAAGTGGCTAGCAGATGTGGTCCCAGTCTCCTCTTCCAGATGACCTTTAATAACATGGAGTATAGCTCTGTAAAGGTCCCATGGGTGTGATATATACGAACATCTGTTATCTACCATACAACCTGTGGGATACCTATACAATAAAAGATGGACTGGCAGCTGATGGCTCACAAACCAGTACTTGTCCAGGGTTTACCACTTGTATCTGAGTAGCACCACTCTGCCAGAAAGAAACCCGAAGTTACTGCTAACTGACAACTCAGGTTCTTTCCTTTGAATGAATTTTAGATATAATGAACTGTGATACATTCTTTTTCTATAATTTATCCTGCTTCTAATATCCTGGTTTTGCAAACCATTTACAATTTCCTGAGGTGACAAAGAACAATAAGAAAAATGGAATGAAAAAAAGGGCAGGCCATACAATTTAATGTTAAAAGTATAAGAGAATATTAAAAAGTCATATTCTCTTCCAGACCCCATGCTGTATTTGGTTAGTTGTTTCACTTAAGTATATATATTCCCTGCCTATACTGTTTTGGATGGAGAAATATACCATCAGTTTAACATTTCCAGCAATATTACAAGTTTGAAAAGTAGCAAGAAGGCGGATATGGAGTAAGAATTTTATTCTAGTTGAGAAACTGAAAAATTAGCCATGCAAGATAGTGCTTGAACGACAGACCTAGTAATTACAAATACTTAACATACTCAAATTCAATGGATTTGAATGTCTGCTTTTTTTCTTCCCTGTGGGTTCTTCTCAATTCTCAAAAACACCTGTATAGAAATGTGTGTTGCAGAACACATTTCAAAAAGGCAGAAAAGCTACAACGACAAGTACTATGCTCTTTTTCAAGAGGTGCTATGACAGATATCAAAAGAGACTAACAAAAAGCAACTCCTGGAATTGTTTAAACTTAAAGCCTTTTTGACACTACTCACAAACCTTTTTCAAATTTAAATACTCAGAAATATTAAAAAATAAAAAACCCATTCCCTCCTTAATTTCATGAAAGATATTAGAAAAGAATGAAAGCACAGTGAATGTGATAAACGTAAGAAGTTTTCACTGCTGCTGGAAAATGCTTTAATAATTTTTTGAACTCTAAGAATAACATACCTGTTGGAATAAAGGCTGCATGTTGTTGCAACTGTGCACTAGCCAGAGCCTGTTGATAGTGCAAGAAACTGGGATTAAAAACAGCACTGGCACCATTACTTTTCTCAAGTGCTTGTCTCTTTGGTAAAGGATGAAGTACACCAGGAGGAAAAGCCTGTAAATGAAAAAAAGGAAACAAAACATAGTGAGTGAGATGGAACTTTTTACAGATTGTACCATTTTTTTTTACTGTATTGCACTATAAAATTTAACAGTTGAAGATGCTTTGCCATGCACATTAATTCAAAACAACGATGTCAAATGGATGGCATTTTTTTGTTATTGACATTTGGCACAATTAAACTAAAATTATAGCACCACAATAATTGAAACAACAACCAAAAAAAGTTTTTCAAGACAAAAGGAAGTTTAGGGGAAACAAAAGCTCTCTCTTTATATAGGGGTGAAATAGTAGTAGAAGAAAAAAAGCACTTGTATTTTATTACAATGCAAATATGAAAGGTATCTACTGTTTAACTATATTAACTGGCATTAAATAAGCATCTTCAATTACAAATGCAGGATTTTTTTCTTCACGTCAACATTTTAATAAATACAACGATGAAATGTTGTTAGAAAGAAGCTGCTATAACTACATATGAAGACAAAATTGCTAAATACGGAAATTATTTTTGTAAAATTAATACGACAGTTCAGGTAACACTAAAATTATTTGCATCTTGGAAAAGCTACATGCAAAGCAAAAGGTGAAAGGTCAAAGTACCAGGTCTACAGTTGCCTCGAGAGGTCGCTTCATTGCTTTGGCAGTCGACTGAGTCTTTTAATAACAGGCAGCGAGCACATGATGGCAGTGGGCCAATGGGATTCAAGCGAATTAACATACAGGTAAACAGCAAGCAGAGGTGCATCATGGGAACGGCATTGCATTGTGGATAGGTGAGAAGGAAAAAAATATTCTGAATGCAATATACAACATACAGAACACTAGGCATGCACAACAACAAAAATGTTTTGTTTTCTAAAAGAGATGAATATTACACCTTGAATTAGTACTGAAGCAAAAAATGCATCTACTATACCTTAGTTAAAAGCATATAAGAGAGTAAAATATAGATGTTTGAAATTTAGGAAAGTCGAATAAAACAGCAGCTTGCAGACACCATTAAGCAATTATAGGCACCAGTAAGCATTTATGCTAAATAAGAAAGCATAGTTATTTAAAGGATTGTCCTAAATGAATTTTTGATAAGTTAGTTAATGCCATGTTAAAAAGCAAGTTAATTTCCAAAAACTAACATTCAACATCTAAATCACTGAAAGATTTTAAACCAGTCTTCCCCAGCTTAGTGTTCTCTAGACCTTTAGGAACTTAAAGTCCCATAATACCTGACCACTGGCATTGCCGGCTAAAGCTTAGGGAAGCTGTAGTTCAAAAACATCTGGAGGGTGCCATATTGAGGAAAGCTGATTTAATGGAAAAACTTGTTCATGTTCAAATTTAAAACATTATTAGGAAAATGAAAATATTAATGTGCATTTATTTTTAAAATAAAGATTTTGAAGTTTCCTTTTCTGGTATATTTAGTAAACATTACTTCTGATTCACTAACTTATCATCAAATTCGGCATGGGTTTGTTTCAAGGGGATTTGCTATGCTGAGACCAACAGCCTGGTCTTCTTCCAGTGAACTTACCACATTAAGTCAAGAAAAATTGTACATTATTACAAATTAAGCATTTTGTTTTGTTTAGGGTTTTTTTTTTTTTTTTTTTTTTTTTTTTGTAATTTTAGGTGTTTGGTCACACAATCTACTTCCAGGTTTTCATAGAGTGGAACAATAGGGAAACACATCTCCTTGTGAATACGTTCCATTTTCTGATCAGAACAGAAATCTTTTTTAAAAAACAAACAACATTCCTCCAACTAAGTACAAAAAGCACAGAAAGCTGCCTTATACTGATTGAGATTATCTGTCCATGAAGCCCACTCTTATCTGCTCCTTTCAGAACTGACTTTCCAGAATATCTTTCATAATATTATTTTCTGGCCGTATACCCAATGTAATTTCTAACTGGAGTTGCAAGGAATCACATGCGAAGCAACTACCACCAAGCTATGGACCCTCCATATTTTAGAGTATAGCTTGATTACACTCAAAATGGGGGAATGAGGGGGGGCTTTTTCACATGATGTTTTTCTGCTTAGCAAAACCATTCCATACATCTGAATTCTATTTGCATATTCAGCACAATAAGTATTCAGGGTCTTTTTTTCCCTTTGCCATAATTCTATGCTTGGAACAAGAACTTAGCCTGATTTTTCTAAATCATCCTCAAAATTGACTAAATCTGCTACAAAACCATGCCTTAATATAAACAGGTAAGAGAATGGCTCTGAGCTGTCAAGTGGGTGCCTGCAAAGGGCTCTTGCTCCAACTAGATCACTTACATGATGATCAGCGTTTTCCTTATAAACTACAACCCAAAAAGCCTAATATTGGTATATTCTCTGTGCATTCCTTTATTCTGGCAGAGATTTGTGTTGAAAAGCAGATCTGTTTTTTATTCCACCCAACCCCAGTTGAAAAACTGATTTACACTACTAGACTGAAGCAGCTTCGGCAGATGGCTACTGGTGTTTGAATCCTTGGGCTACCCTTGGATGAGGTAGCCCAAGAAAAAGAGGCAATTGAGGGGGTGAAGGAAGGCCTGGTCCTGGGTATGGCTGACCCAGTATCCTTTCATATCCCTATATCCCCATAGTGTCCCTTATTTTTATTCAGCAATGCTAAGCTGCATTTTAGAACTACCACGTAAGTGCTTCTAGTTCATATTTTATTTCCATGGTTAGAGAGTTAGTTCAGTAGATCCTCAGACAATACAAATGATCACTGTGAAAACTGTAGAAGATTCCCTTTTACACTCAGTGCTTTCTGTAGGTGACTTGCTATTTATGACTTAACAAATCTTTACCCTCATCCACTTTCTCTTATCCGCTTTAGTATTCCCCTGTTTACACACTGCTTAACAAAAGAGTTGCCCTGCAATAATCAGGCTTAATTCACTTGTTTGAGTCATCAGCAATGGTATATTCGATACATAGGCACCTTTCTGTACTGCATCTCCTTTTTTGTTTCTAGTAGTGTACAGACCATATATAAAGGGCCAATCAATGAAGAGAGGATGCACAGCTGGCTCTGTCACATAACAGATCTGATGGTTTTTGATTGCTGCTGTTTCATTACATGAATTCTGTACTGGTCTGTGCTTCTGGAATACACCTAACATTGGCACTAAATGCACTGTCTGTATCTACATACACAAGACAGAGCCCCAAGCCACATTTTTTTAGTTACCTTATTTTCCTGCGTATAAGACTACTTTTTAACCTGCAAAATCTGTGGTTAAAGTGGGAGGGGGTCGTCTTATACGCCAGGTATAAGGATAAGGAGGATAGAGGTGCTAAAACTCTATATTTTGGTTGGGAAAAATGGGGGGTCGTCTTATACACCGGGTCGTCTTATACGCCGGAAAATACGGTACTTGTTTTTATCTTCATGCTGCTGAATGCTTATTTTCTTAAGATAATTTCTGTTGCTTGTTATCTGACCCTACTACTACTAATTTGATGACAGCAACCAATATAAAATGTATCAGAAAGACAACTTTCAAAACATTCCAGAAGTAAGAAAACTCTGATGAACAAACCAGTCATTTCAGCACTTCTGAACTGAAGGAAGTTCCTTTTGGAAAGATATTTTATCTAGCCATTTGAGTGGCATTCCTGACAGTCTTGAGGACAGCAATGTAGATTGCTGTGTGATTAGCTCTGCATGCATGCTGATGTTTTCAGCATTACTTTTGAAACTCACTGAGATGCAATGAGTTGCTTTTAGAAAGAGTTGAAAGCCTCCATGTGCCTGCAAAAGGCTTCCTATGCACTTAAAGGGGCTCTTGGGTCTGTGTCAAGATGCCACAGTCAGGCAATAAAGGAAGCTATTCAACAACATCAAGAAGTAACATAAGGAGGTTGCATTTTAATATAAAGACCATGACCCTTTTGATGGGTTGGTACTGTGACAAAGCTACCCTAGGCTCTTTCTCTCAATCTCTCTCTCTCTCTCTGCTTCCTTCTTTTCTTTTTTGGATGTTGTCACTAATCTTGTCATCGCATTGTGGTTCAGTCCTGGCTTGGAATACTTATTCCTAAAAGAGCTTAACCTGTGTCAAAGAATTTGCAAGCTAACACACTAAATGGTGGCATTTCTGCTATGTTGCTTCCATTTTTAATAAGGTAAGCAAATCCCGCATGCATGGGCTGTGAGAAGACAAAAGAGAGTTCAGGATTATAGCCTTTTTATTTTTAAACTTCATCCTAACAAACAAATGCATACGTTTGTTTTTCCTTCCTCTCTAACATTTCAGGCACTGCTTTCGCAAGGTGAACACAAATAGAATTATTTGAAACTCCTCCACTGCCACAAACATATTAAGCATGCCCCAAACACCACCTTGCAAGTCCAAGTCTATGTTGGTAGGAGACCAGCTTATTCAAACTTCCTAACATCTAAGTAGTTTAAATCCCTCACCCACAGCCATTTAAAAAATTAAAAATTATTATAGGAAAGTGTACAATGAGACTGTTAGCAAGTTATGTTCCAAGAAGATGCATATTGTGCTGATATTGCTAAATTAGAAAGGAGTATTGGTTTGCCAGATTTCATGTTGCTTGGTCAGGATTAACAAATTAACACAAAACCATATTCTGGGGGAGAAGTTTAAAATAGAACATACCCTTAAGCAATCAAGGCTGGCTTACCCAAAGCAGTAATTATGCAGCCCTGCATTATTGCACTTACCATCACTGTAGCAGCTGCAGCAGCGGCCTGAGCTGCCACTGCAGCCTGGTTGGCTTGGTGCTGAGCAGCTTTGATTTTGGCCTGCAAGTGAGCAGGAGGGTGAAAATATTTGCATTTCTCCCTCATGCAGCGCCCCTTTATGTAATCCATACAAACAGTTACGGTGTTGTCATTTGTATCAATCATTGTGCTGTCTGCAGGATGTGCAAAGCGACAGTCTGTTTCGCCCCGTGCACAGTTTCCACGCTGGAACTCCCTGCAAACCTGGTGCGCAAAACAATACTCATTATGCATACTAGAACAACAGGGGAGTGGTAGGGCAATTATATACTAAACAAATGTACAAATGTTATGATGCAGTTTTGGAACTGTGCTCTAGATCAGGGGTCGGCAACCTACAGCCCACGGGACACACCCGGCCTGCCGAGGCCCCACAACTGGCCCCCACGGACCCCCACTGCTGCCGCCGCGCGCATCACACCGCCATTTTGTTTTCCAAAATGGTGCCCGCGGCTGATTCGTGCATGCGCAGGAGTACTGTGCATGCATAAACGAGTCGCAGCCGCCATTTTGGAAAACAAAATGTTGACCACAGCACCCGCAGCAGCGGGAGTCGGCAGCGGCAGGGGTTGGCATCGTCGGCGGGGGCCGCATGCATGTGCCCCGCCATTCCCCCCACCCCCACCGGCCCGTGGATCCTCGGACCGGCCCCAGGTAAGGGGAACTTGTCAACCCCTGCTCTAGATCAAACAACTTTTGCCCTTTATAAACTCTACTTTTAGATCCAATTTATAACATGAGTCCCACTTCTGGTTCTGTATCTTGAATGTACATTTGTCTTTATATACATGCATTCTCTCATTCCATTCTCCATCATTTTTTATTCCCAGAAGGACAGTTCCTGTGCCATTTGTTTAAGGCACCTTAGGCAAAGTCATGAAAACACGAACTGAAGAACAGAAATTTAGATTTTCCTAACTTTTAAGCATTAGGAGAATTGTTTAACTATTAATGTGTCCTCACAAATTTCCAAGCTACTTTAAAGTTGCCTAAATATTCTTTGAAAGCCAAGAATTTATATGTATCTCCAGAAATACAATTAAATATTCCACTGCTGCTCCTTGTCAATATCAGTAGAATCATTTAGTAGAGATTTGAAAGAGGTGACATTTCTATTCTTGGCTGTACACACAACAGCAGTACTGAATAATATTAAGACAGAATTACGCAATGGAATCATCCTTTCAACTCACTGTCTCATCTTACATATCTTATCTAGAGATTGCCCTATCACATGCTAGATTCATACCTAAGCATTCTGCACTTCTTACAAAATCAGGGTGGAAGCTTACTTTCTCAAAACTGTATCTAGCTTGTCTGAGAATAAAGTATGCAAACCTTATTGTATGTTTAATTTACAATATGTTTGCAACCAATTGAAACTTAGGATGTTTCCCTGGGTTTACTTTTTATTTTTTATATTTTTAAAGAGTTTTTTTCCTTCATGAAAAGCCTCCAACATGAAGAAACCATCTGAGAATCACACAATAAAACATACTAATTACTCCTACGCTCCTGTTACTACTTCATATCAGAACATATGCAACGCCTATGTTCAGAAATAACTGAAGTTAGACTAATGCTTCACTGCATTAAAAATCCCAACTAAAATCAATTTGTTCATAAACTTTTGGTACTAAGTATCAAAGAACTGCATGCATTCGCATAATGGTACTTGCCATACCTCCAGTTTATCTGTCCTGAGGAGTTTCTGTGTCGTAGTTGACCCAGGGACTGTAACAGGGGGATTTCCTGGAACAATGACGGGTGGCGTGGAGACAATTTCAGTAGGAACTAATCCAACCCCAGGAGTGACAGGTGCTAAATACGGTGCAAAACTTAGTGCTGTGTTGGATCCTATTGTTGGCCCTACAGGAAATGAGGGCTGAGAGAGGGGAATGGAAAGAGATGAAGAATAAGCATGTGAGTTCTATACTCAAGTTTCAATGAACTATGAACAAAAATTCTAAACAAGTTCTATATTAAGGTCTATCTATCTAAATTGGTTTCAGTTCATCTCTGGGTACATCATTTTTCAGGGAGAACCACAATACCTCTTACTACTCTAGGGACTTGAGGGAATTTTGAAGAAAATAATTACTTTTGTTTAGATATAAACCTACTGAGCATTCATATGTCCTGGGTCTACAGTTATGAAAATACTTGTAACCATGCTTTGCATTAGGACACAAGTGCAAATGAGGTATTTTCTGTCAAATACCTTAGCCTTAACAGAAAAATAACATAGACTCCAAAGGATTCTGACACTGATATGAAGAAATATGCATGTCTAAATTTACATTCTACAACTGGTACACCATAAGGATTTCTGTAAACATGTCAGTGTTGGCTTCTCTCTGTGTGTACGCACATGTGCATGCACACACACCATAGAGGAAATAAAAAAATCAAGCCTGTGAATGAGCAAAACAGACTAAAGGCTGGAATAGACAACCCTGAAGCGATGATTTGAAGCCGTCCTCACCAGAGACGGATCAGGGCCATGGCAAACACATGCCACAACCCCCATCTGCCTTCAACCTGGCCCAAATACGAACAAAAAAGATCTTCTGTTCCCAGCCTTGCCACAGCCCCAGGGCGGCTTCAGGATGCTCTGGCGGCATGCAGAATGTCAACGCCATTCCACTGGAGTGTCTTGAAGCCACCCACGTATAAACACTGCACTCTCAAGATGCCCAGAAGCTGGCTTAAATGGGCTGTCTGTTTCAGCCCTAGAATACAAGCCTGCAAATTAAGTTGCCACAAACAGTACACCTAAGAGTATTTGACACAATCTTTATATATCCCACTGTGGGAGAAAGATGGAATGTAAATCCTGGAAATAAATAAAAATAAATAGATATATTTGGCATAATTCTTCTGGAAACCAGCAAGAACAACACAGAGCCCTATGTATTCCATGTAAATTACTCTACTAATCAGATACACAGTTAATGACACATGAAGGTATTACACATTTCCTGTGTAAAAGGACAAACAGCAACAAAGTTACATACTAAGGAACTCACAGGCATTATCCAAACTCATGCTATCCCAAATGAAGGAGTACATTTTTTTCTTCTTAAAGTTTAAACTAGTAAGACTATTTTGCTTCAATTCTCCAGATTTAGATATCTCAGAGCTGTATTTTAAATAAGTAAGTAAATAAATAAATATGTTTGAAATGGGGATGATAAAAATGCTAAAAGGGAAGTGATACGGAAGCTAATGAAAAAGTTTCAAAAAACAACAGTGCAACAGATATTAAAATGTTTGCTACCTTAATTTAGGATTTCCACAGTATATACTAGATTTTTAAAGCAAAATTATTCTAGAATAAGGGCACATTCACCAACATCCATACGCTCAATAAGAATGCATACAATAATGTTGTATAAAAATATAAATTATGCAGATTAGCTGTAGCTCTATGAAAGTTTTCCCTTGTAATCCCCATTGGAAATAAACTGCTTGGTTCTAAAACTAAAAATCTCAAAATAATTTTAGAAGATTATATATTGAAAAAAGGCATTACTTTTTTAAATGCACAAAGATGATCTAGGTTTCTTTTAATCCTGTATAATTTAAAATAGCAATATTGTAACCTAAGATTTAAGAAGGAATCACGAGATGCTCAAAATGTACCAGCCATTTCTCATGTTAGCAGAAACTGATTTATGAAACATTATCTGCCATTTTGTTAGAAATACTTACCATTGGCTGAAGGGGTGTCCCTGGGAACATAAACTGCATCTGCTGTGCAAGCATCGCTGCTGCTGTTTTCTGCTGGATCAGATTGTTTCTACCATTAATTTCTAGCTGGGTTTTCAAATGTGTTGGTGGATGAAGGTATTTGCAGTTCTCCCGCGTGCAGCGCCCCTGGGAAATAGTTATAATATTACTCATTTCTGGAGATGTTACTGTTACTTCATCTTATAAGGCAAAATATTACTCTGTCAATAAAGCATCTACAATGGCTAATGTTTCATGGACATGAACCATCTTCGGTAGTACAGTGTTCCCTCCACATTCCCTGGGGTTAAATGTGAAGGACCCCCATGAATGTGGAAAAAATGCAATTAAAAAAACATTATTCTTTTTACTTAACAGAACACCTCTCCAGGAATCTCCAGGTCCTCCAGTACAAGTCTGTGGTCAACATCTGCCAGAACTTGATCACAGAGTCATGATGGAAGCCCTACAAATCCCTAGAGAAGTGTTTTCTCTAAGAGCTTCTAGGTTCTCCAGCACAACTCTATGGTCAACTTCCAACAGAACTGGAGGACTTAAGAGATTTCTAGAGAAAACTTATTAATCAAAACTGCAAATAATCAAATCCACAAAAATCAAAGCT
>JAIPUX010001232.1:36441726-36452375 GCA_020142125.1 Phrynosoma platyrhinos
GGTAAATCTCACAGATTCAACTGGTCTATTCTGGTTAGAACTAACAATATAATTTAGGCAAGAGAATATAAGAATCCCCAAAAAATGCTAGCTGAAATAAAGTCAACATAGTCAGACGTTAGGCAACACTTACAAAATGTATCTAGCACAAAAGAAAGGAAATGGTTAAAAACATGGGTGGTAAATTATTTCAAGATAAATTCCAGAATACTGTCTAGCTACAGCACAATTCTATGCATGTCTAGTCCATGCTAGTAGGGCCCATTAAGTGTAATATGGCTTATTGTACAGGATTGAAGCCTAAATCCCGAAATTCAACTCCATTTATTTTGATTCAAACCTGGCAGCCAAGAGGGATACAAAGATGGACAAAGCATTGCAGCATAAAGCATGTTAATTTCTGTCTCTTTGCCATAGTCACTCTCTTACAAGATTGGATTGTTTGTTTCAGGCTACTCTTTCTGACATTTAATTCATTTGTTGTTGTTGTTGTGTGCCTTCAAGTCTTTTCTGACTTATAGTGACCCTAAGGCAAACATGGTTTGCCTATTGCAGGCTTTTCTTGGCAGAATTTCTTCAGAGGTGGCTTGACATTGCCTTCCCCTAAGGCTGAGAGCATGTGACTTGCCCATGGTCACCCAGTGGGTTTCCATGATTAAAATTACAATGATTCTTCAGATTTGAACTGATATTAGAAACATTTGGGTTAAAATATGAAAAAGTTTCAATTGTGATTTATCATTAGTCCTTTGAGTTTATACTTTTTTCACGGCACTTTTGAAATTACATCTCATCTAAAAATAACTGATTTACTTGGGTGGAATATTTTTCTTCCCCTGTTTTTCAGCAGTGCGTGGTAGTAAAATTATGATGGATGAGTACCCTTCATCAGAAGAAAATATTCATGCTGCTTGATCTTTAGGCAACCTTTGGATTTGAGGGTGGAACCATGGCACTGTGGATTTCAAAGAGTTTACTTGACAGATAGACAGAAAGAAAAAGCTCGGCTTCTTCAAGTTCGCTGGTGGAAAAAGAGACATATAATTGAGAATAATTTTTCTGTCATACTAACAGAACTGTCTCAACAGAATTATTACTGTACAAAAATGACCACAATGCTGGTTTATTAGCAATTAATAAGTGACAGCAATGTAACCACCTCAATGTACTCTTGTTTTTTGGGGCAATGGGTTTTGAAATATTTGACTGCATCCTAAAATCACTTGCTAGGGAGTAAGGCCCTGTGATCAGAGTAAACATGAATATGGAAGTACTGTCATCAAAATATTAAACTCTATTCATGGTACACTCACTGTATAATCAAGAAGAGATAAGTAACTCTGAAGCAGTATCTGAAAATTCTTTGGCATTCCAAAAGAGTTCTAGAGTTTCCAGCAAAGTTCAAGTTAAGCGTCTCTTATGTGAAATTGAGAAATCAGAAATACTCCAAAAAAAAACCAAAGCTTTCTTCATAGGTGACTGAGATAGTGAAATATTTACTTTCTAATTATTCAATGTACACAAACTTTGTTTCATGTACAAAATTATTGATAATATTGTATAAAATTACTTTTAGGCTACAAGATGTATATGAAACATAAATGAATTTTATGGAAGTGACACTTTGCATACCCTTGTTTTAAGGCCAGATTGACAGCTGCTGGAGAGCAAGACCCACTGAATAAACATGACTACACTGTAAATTAATTATCATCTAATGATCAAGAAAATACCATTTTTGAAACATTTATGCTGTTACCATACTGCAGAATTAATGCAGTTTGATACTGCTTTAACAGTCATGGCTCTATCCTTGGGAATCCTGGGATTTGTAGTTTGTTGTGGCACCAAAGATCTCTGACAGAGAAGGCTAAAGATCCCACAAATCTACAAATCCAAAAATTCTACAGCATTGAGCCACAGAAGTTAATGTGGTGTCAAACTGCATTAATTCTGGAATGTAGATGCAACCTCAGTTTCAAAATAAGTCATAATCTTAAACTTAAAAAGAAGCAAACATGTTGTTGCATTTTGTAGTTCTCTTTAACAGAATTTATGGCAAGATGCACACTTAATTACTCATTTCAGTATAAGATGACAGACTCTGCTGTTAGTGGAAGGCTACACTTTGAAAGAAATCTATAATTATTAAGACAAGCTGTTACAAGTCAGTGAATGTGTCTTTATATCTTGATGTTTCTACATCAGGAGCTGCTACTAAGAATGAAAAACCAAAACCCTCCTAATAAATAATTCTATAATTTTATGAATAGCATTTTTGACTTCTTCTTGCAATTTAAAGTTACTAGCCAGCAAAAAGAAAGAAACCCCCCCCCACAAAAAAAACCCTTTACTAGCCTACTAGGGACTGACAAGGAAGAGACAGAGACCTCTGTCCCATGGGCAAGTGGCCTGTTGCATTTCTATGCCATGGGAAAGAGGGTCTTTACCTCTTCTTCCACTTGGCTTCCATGCTGGCCATAGAGAAGAAATGGAGCAGCAATCCATCTTCATTATTCTGCATGTAATGTCTTGTTACCCTGTTACGGCTCCCATCCTTGTGCCTACATACAAAACATGAAAACTGCACTCAAGTCTTTTCACATTAAATCCATAATGTTATTTTCGAATGCAGTGAATTTGTATAGGCAGATATTTCCATGTGAAGGGGAAAAATAATGTGAAAAACTATAGTGAGTACACTATCATCCTTTTGAAGTATTATAAATATGACAGAGCTCTATTATAATGCTTGTGAAAACTGGGAGAGGAGACTAGCAAATCTTCACAAGTATTAAGATCTAACCCATAGGTCTTTGTTGTTCTTTTGCTAGGTGCCTTCAAAATGACTCCAACTCAAGGCAACTCTGTTACCTATTTGTATTCATCCAGAATAATCTGGGAATTCTGTGCTCCTATTTTATGCACTTCATCTATCTCTACCATCAATTCAGTTGTGAAAAATGTATTACTCTTATCTTATTGTTTTTGTGTGCTTTCAAGTCATTTCCAACTTATGGCAACCCTAAAATGAGCCAATCATGGGGTTTCCTTGGAAAGATTTTTTCAGAGGAGGTTTGCCATTGCCTTCTCTTGAGGCTGAGAGAGTGTGCCCAAGGTCACCAGGTGTGTTTAATAGCCAAACTGGGAACTGAACCCGGGTCTCCAGAGTCATACTCCAATACTCAAATCACTACACCATACTGGCTCTCATATTACTCCATCTACCAAATATGAAATTTTTCCTTCCCATTTTATGGAAATATATTATTTTGCATTTATCATCCTTATGTGTATTCAGAGTCCAGCAAACAGATGTCTGAATAGGGAGGCACTGTGCAATCTTGCACATAACTGCTCAAAAATAAGTCCCATTGAGTTCAGTCCGGTTCGACCCACAGATAAAGTGAGTACGGCAGTGCAGGCTAAAATGGTAAATCTCTAACCAGGGACGTTTGATTTTAAAATAATGTTTTTTTTCTGACTTCTAAACCAACACATGCTGCCTCACAGCCTGTAGACTGTGCTGTACATACTGTGGAACAGAGCTGATTATAGCATGAGAAAGGAGAGCTGGGATTCTTATATTCCCTATGGAGTGCTGTTTCTATCATATTTGCAGCACTTGGTAGCAACAAGAAAAAAAAAATCTGCACTTAAGTGTAATTCTATGTATGCAAATGTAAGAAGCAAAGAAACCCTTCCTGCACCAGTGGCTTATAGTCCAAAGATGCGTGTGGCACACCCCAACACTCTGGGACACATATGCACACACACACACACACACCATCACCAGTCGGATCACGGGAATGGGACCTGTTTTTCTCTATATAGCTTTAGTAACGCCAACCAATGCTGAATCAATTTCAGACATACAGATGTATGCCTACATGTATTATCTCTGTGTATAACAGGAACTACAATGTAATTCTGTATTCAATAAATAAATAAAGATGAAGAAAAGGTTGTATGAAGATCTAACAGCTAAGCTACAGCCTCCGTGGATTTAAGGTGTTGTTGACAGAACAACAATGAGCAGTGGCTCAAGTGCTTAAGATGCTGACTCTATTGATTGCAAGATCGGCAGGTTGGCGGTTCAAAGCCTGGGTGCTGCATGATGGGGTGAGCTCCTGTCACTAATCCCAGCATCTGCCAACCTAGCAGTTCAAAAGCATGCAAATGGAAGTAGATAAATAGG
The DNA here is from genome assembly GCA_020142125.1 of Phrynosoma platyrhinos. Classification (NCBI taxonomy): domain Eukaryota; kingdom Metazoa; phylum Chordata; class Lepidosauria; order Squamata; family Phrynosomatidae; genus Phrynosoma; species Phrynosoma platyrhinos. Next base: position 36,445,925 of record JAIPUX010001232.1, read on the forward strand.
TACCACTTTGGTGGGAAGGTAAATAGCTTTCTGTGCAATCATGCTGGCCATATGATCATGGAGTATTCTCTGACAATGCTGGCTCCTTGACTTAGTAACAGAGATGATCACTGCCTCCTATGGTTCTTGTCAACAGGAAATACCTTTAACTTTACCTTTTGACAGAATTGTAAATCACATCACAAATGATTTGGGAATATGCTTGAGTTTGTATTTCCCAAAAGCAGAGTAAGGCAGAAGACTCATGAACTGCCTCCAATATGACAAGAGCGCAATAATTTATGCCACCCTAGTTTGCCTGTGGGGCTGGTTAAGCCCAGGCAAGTTTTAGTGGATAACTATGCTTGCAATGGGAAGCAGTCTGGCAAGTCAGGTTAGTCTCAGTTCCATGAGTTACTCACTGCCAAAAAAAAAAGTGTTGCTTAAATAGGGGTACAGTTCCTTATGTAACCAAGGCAATAAGGGTGTATTTTTATTTATTACAATGTTTTAAAACTGTTTTCATGTTTGTGGGTATCAGAGTACAATAAAGAAGATGGCTAGACTTGTCATAAAGCATGTAATAAAAACATCATCAAAAGAAAGGCCAGAAAATAAGAAAGACAAAAAGTAGAAAAATCATATCCAACTTTAAAACATCTGAGCAAACAGAACAATTTGCTGATGCCAGCACCATAGGAGGGGTATACCATAGCCCTTAAGGGGACTTTCTTCCCAGTCATCACATCTGCACCTTTGGAGAAGAGCTTCTCCTAACCATCTCAAGTCATAGACCAGGGGTAGGCAACCTTTCCCCTTTAAGGGCCGAGGGACTTCAGCTCCCAGAATCCCAGGAGCTATTGGCCAACATGGGACTATTGGCCAAAATGGCTGAGGCTTCTGGGAGCTGAAGTCCCTCGGCCCTTAAAGGGGAAAGGTTACCTACGCCTAATTTAGGGCTTTAAAAGAAAGTGCCAGCATCTTGAATTGGGCTCAGAAGGAAACAGACAGCCAGTGCAATCCTTTCAGAAACAATGTGATAAATGATTGTTGTGGTCCAATTGCCCCTGGCTATTTCTGGTAGCCACCTTCTCCAGTAGCTGAAGTTTCTGAATCATCTACAAGGGCAACCTTATGATCAATACATTATAGTAATGAAAGTAGGGGTTACCTGGTTCCATTATGGTTGCAACCACCATGTTCAGACTATCCTCGTCCATGGATAGGAATAACTGGTAAACGAGCCAAACCATCACTGTTTCCTGAATTGATAAATCACATGGAGACCCCCTGAACAGCACTCTACTCTCCTTCTGTCTGTGGACTGGCAAATGAACAAATGCCACTGCCATCATGCCCACTTTGGCTTTGTAGCATGGCGGGAGTCCAGGTCTCCTGGTTTCACAGATCATCATGCCACCTGCTTGCATAAGAGCCTATGCAATTATTATGCTTCTCATAAGAAAAACATGCTTACAGCCAACCTCATGAAACTTTGGTCACTTGGGATTGCTGGTTTTGCTATTAAACATTTATTTTTTTATTATGCCAGATCTTTACTGGTACCATACAAAAACCTAATACAGCGTGTGCACCTTATGCGGGCTCACTATATGTGGACTCAAGGTACCATGTTATTTCGCTTACATGTGGGGGGGTCCTGGAACAGATCCCCCGCATATAACAAGGGTCCACTGTACTCATATCCTATGCCCATCTAACTAACAATTTAAAATGGACACAGAAAACAGTGGAGGAGAGTATAGGGATTGCCAAAGAATAATGTCTGAAGCTACTGTAAGTGATAAGAGATCCAGGTTAATGTGGCATGACAAACTCCAATTTGAGTTCTTATTGGCAGCTCATGACAAGCTAAAAGCAGAGTCTGCAATATTAACAAAATATGCTTACTTCCAGGGTCCTCATCAGAGCTAAAGCATCTCTAAAGAAGCTATTGCAATTCAATACCATAATCCACGGATTAAGGTCATTAATACTATACAATGACAATTGTTTGCAGGAAGGACTGGTACAGTATGAAGCCGGCATATTTTCCTGAACAGACCTTTTCTTTTTCTTTGGGCTGTTTTTAATGTTGCTTCTTACCCATTTAACCACCTTGTTCAAACATATACAGCTTTTTAGAACAGGCACATACACAAATATCTTGGCAGAAGGTTATTTTGTAAGCTTATTCAACACAAGATATATATTAACAAACTAGCTTCCAGAGTTTTGCTGCATAAGCCTCATGGTAGTGATTTAACACGTGCATTTCTTTAAATGTCTTTGTGCATATCCTAACATCTTAGAACTAAAGCTTATTAAGTAAAACCTATAGAGTACTACTGGAACAAGAACAGTGCAGGTCATATCAAGATAAACAGGAATAAGACGAGGAGTACCATCATAACACACGTCTACTCAGAAGCATGTCCCAGGGAACTCAGTGGGACTTACTCCCAAGTACATGAGTATTGGCCAAAGCCTTAAGAACATATATTTCAGGAGAATCCTGGAGATAAATGTGGAAGAATGACCCTTTGAAGAATTTGTATTTAAATCTAAAATATAAAAAAAAAATCAAACAACATTGGCCTTGGCTATTTGACAGACCCTTTCCCCTTCCTTTTCAGTTATTGGAAGTTACCTGGAAAGGCCCACCTAGCTCCGTGCTTTTGGAGCCTGGCCTGGTGACTCTTCCCCATGATATCAGACACAGATTAATAATTCTTATTTTTAGGCACATATTGAAAATGTATCTGTTTTGCAAGTGTTCTCAATGGAGTCCAGCTATATCATCTACTTTTATGGGAAAGTAAGGGGTGAAACAGATGGCCCCAAAGGAGCGGCTTGCCGCCGCCCCTTTGATCACCAGGTTGAGGCCACAGCAACTGCATGCCACTCCCCCAACCTGGCATTTTTCCAGCACAAAAAGAACTGGTAGAAAACTCGAAAAAGGCGCCACCATGATTTTTCTGGTTTTGGCAGATTGCAGCATCTAAACGCCATGCTGTCACAATGTCACTGCTGTGTGGTTGCTCAGGGCAGCTTCATGGCATGCTCTTGGTGTCTTGGGGTCATGCGTTGTGCGTACGCCATGCCCCCAAGCCGCTAGGAAGCCAGCTCTTTTTGCTGGTCTATATTGGCACTAAGTGTCTCTTGATCCAATGTATTTTAAATATAATATGGACTCCTGCAGCCAGGCTAATGTCTCAGGACACTGCAGTATTATTTGCTGTATCACTTGGTTTTGTTGTTGTTTTGAAATGTCCAAATGATTCTAGTGTCATCTCAGATTATTATTTGTCAATTTCCAGAGACAGCTGTAACAGTTTGTTCCCACTCTTGAGTGCAATTTTTAAAATTCCAAGCACAAAATTAAGATATAGTACTATAATGCATCTGTGAAATTTCCCCTTTGCACTATGACTTCATAATTCTAATAGTCTGATTTTTTTTTTTTTAATCAGAAAGGAGAAAATTTGTTCGTCAAAGCATAGGACTATCTCGCCAAACCACATACTAGTCTTACAAAACCTTTGGAACAGCCCTAGTGCTACTAAAGTACAAATCACTACAAATCTAAAGTACAAATCACTACAAACAGCATCTACCAAAAAGTAGACATGGGGCAACAACAATCACCAAAACTCAAGGAACTATAGAGTTAGCCCTCCACATTTGCAGTTTTGATTTTTACGGGTTTGATTATTTATGGTTTTGATTAATGTGTCCTCTCTAGGAATCTCTAGGACTGGAAGACCTAGTTGGAGCCCTGGTGGCGCTGTGGTTAAATGCCTGTACGCAACCACTCACTCACAGACCACAAGGTTGCGAGTTCAATACCAGCCAGGGCTCAGGCTAGGCTCAGGCCTGTATCCTTCCCAGGTCGCTAAAATGAATACCCAACTGTTGGGGGGCAATGAGCTTACAGTTGTAAACCGCTTAGACATCCCATAGCGTGATATGAAGCGGTATATAAATGAAGCTGCTTTGCTTTGCTCTAGGTCCTCCAGTCCAACTCTGCCACAAATTGACCATAGAGTTGTGCTGGAGAACCTAGATGTTCCTAGAGAAAACACTTCTCTAGACATTTGTAGGTCCTCCAGCATGATTCTATGATGAACTTCTGGCAGATGTTGGCCACAGAGTTGCACTAGAGGATTTGGAGATTCCTAGAGAGGTGTTTTCTCAGGTTAAAAGAATAGTATTTTTTATTTGCGGTTTTTTCCACATTCACGGCAATCCTTCACCCCTAACCCAAGTGAATGTGGAGCGACTATCATATTATGAAAACTCATACTTCTTGAGATGAATCTGAAAAAGACATGTTTAATGTTGGATACCCTTCTGAAATCTTCAGGAATATGATCAGTTTATAAATATTTGTAAATGAATAAATAAAGAAATAAATTGAGATTAGAAGTATAAAGGATCCTTGCAGATTTTCTCATCCTTGACAAGGAAGTACAGTATATTGAAACACATCAAGACACCCCACTGAGAAAATAGTCAGTGATCACGATACTTTTTGTAATCTGGGATTTTTTTTGTTGGTTTTGTTTTGTATTTTTTTTTAAAAAAAACACACATTATTTTTTTCACCGAAAAGGTTTGGAACAAAGTGAGTTCTTTTGTGCAAATTTTTTTTGCAAGAAGTCCTGAAGTGCAGAAAATCATCTAAAATGTACAAAAGCTCTTGTAATTTCACCTTCTAGGAGGCAATGTGTTTAGATTTGTTCTTACATACAAGAATGAAATCAATAAAGATTTGCATCATCATCCTCATTTTAATAATGCTCACATTGGATGTAATGGCCAAACCATATCTGGCCTTCATGAATGGTGTCAGATCCATGCACTCCTCTCCTACTAACATGTTCTATTTTCTCCTGCTTTGTGGCAAACCATGACATATTATTACCTTCAAGTTAGACAAATTAGGAGTATAGGTAGCCTCAAAACAAGAAGCAGAAAACATAAAGTGTGATTCCAGTATTGGTTTGGAAGCCAAATTAGAAACTAACTTTTTCAGAAGAAACATATTTATCATGGTTTGCCACAAACCAGGAAATCATAGATAAACTAGAAAGGAGAGGAGAAGTAGAAGCACATATAGGCGTGAAGCAGTTCATATAGAAATATAGGTATAATTTCATGTCAAATCTAAACTTTCAAGCCATGATTACAGCCATTACTTTGTAGGCTGTTGCACAACAGAAATGAGAATGAACATATGAACATTTACGTTTGGTGCTGAAAGGCTAAAAAAAAAAAAAAGACAGTGTATGAACTAGAACCATATTTTTAAGACTAGTAACGCTTTAAGAAGATATTCAGTGAAAACAGAGATAATGTTGATCCTTAAGATTTCCTTATTTCTTCCATCATTTTGTTCTTCCAAATATAGCCCTCATTATCCAAAGCAGTAACTATCAGAAACCTCCAGAGAACTCATAATGTGTCCCTTATAGTCATGTAACTACTACATAATAGAACTTCCCTCTATTCCCGGGGAGACACTTGACACATAGTTAATGTAATGTCAGCACAGGTGAAGCCTTTTTAAAAAATTTCCCAGGATTTTTTATTACCTGTACAGGATTTTATGCTACTTTGTATTTGATAGATTGTTGTTTCAAAGCTTAAAGGTTGTGTTCTTAACATATTTTGTTTTAAATTGATCAAATTGCTATTTTAACTTTTGTAAGAAACCGTGGGAGGTTTTTGAGGATAGAGTACAAAGTTTTAAAAACTAACAAATACTGAAATCAACTGTAAACTCCTATGGGAGCTGTGCTGTAGCTTTGGTTCATTTTCAGTGCTTTACCGTGCATTTATAACCATCCCCTTTAAACTTACAATATGTAATATTGCAAGGACAATATGCATGCTGAAGTAGGGTTCTTGCTCTGGAGTACATCCTTCTACTTACCCAAGAAGTGAACAGTGCCAGAAATCAGGTGCTTTGGCCCCAATGATGAAATCAAGTTACATAAGCAATGTCTATTCACACTGTCATATGTGAGGCTCCTGCCTCTTACCGAAAAGCTCACCTTTTGGAAAGGTGGACAGACACCCTCATCTCATAACTCATTATTAAATAATCATTATTATTATCATAACAAATGTCTGGTACTGAGTCATCTCTCTGGCAGGAGGAGAGACGGCTAAACATTTCCAGGTCAAAAGTTTCAAACAGAACACTTCTGATCAATCTGAAGCGAAATGGTAATTGCCTCTTCTAAGATAATGTGCTGAGAATTTGTTGCTCTTGTTGTGCGCCTTCAAGTCATTTTTGACTTACGATGACCCTAAGGCCAAGCAATCATGGGGCTTTTTTGTCAAAATTTGTTCAGAAAAGGTTTGCCACTGCCTTCCATGAAGGCTGAGAGCAAGTGACTTGGCCAAGGTCACCCAGTTTCTGTTAAGGAAAATGCAACATGGGACATACAGTGATAGAAATAAA
>JAIPUX010001232.1:36457746-36476357 GCA_020142125.1 Phrynosoma platyrhinos
ATAAACATACCACCAAATATACTTATTTTACAAGTATAGGATCTTTTTGTATCAAATTTGTACCCCTGTTTTTCCAACAATAATTCAAGGTATATGAGGCCACCATAGATACAAATACAAAATGGACAACAGATACTAGAAATTTAATAAAGCTTTTTTGGCTTCCAAAAAATACTTCATGGGGTTGTACAGTGAAATTTCAACTCAGCAATTACATGAGAATGAGCCTAACCAAGCTCTAATTTTTATTTTAGAATTTCAGTCTTACCTTGTTAGAAAAGTAAATAAAATTACATTCAGGCCACCATATAATTCAAGACATAAACTTTCCTATGGAGTGCATCTGTCTGTTTTTCAATCTTAAATAGACACCACTATGCACACAATCATTACAACTGAAAACATGAAGGGAGATGGATGAATTGGTAAGAACTCATGTAACAGACATATAAGTATCTGCTCAACATTATTTTTATTCTTTTTACACTACAGAATGTTTTACCCAAATGAATTGTCCAATCCTGTCATTTCCAGAACTTGTGATCCTTTGATGCCCTGAGCACCCACCTACAGATGAAGCTGACTATAACTTTTCTGCAGCAATCATTGCTTCCACTCAGAACAAGTAATTCTGCCATATTTTTGCATTACCTACCACTGAATCAATCACTACCAATGCAAAAGAGTCGCATCAGAATTACCTGCTATTAGGACACAAACACATACCATGTCAGGAATGCAGTTGCCACTGGCAACCATGAAACTTCTCTAGATAAACATCTACTGAAACCCTGCATGGCACAAGGCATCCATCCCTTCTCTACCATTCTGTGCGCATTGCAGAAACTATGTGTGTGGAGGGAAGGGGAGGGGAAAAATCTCTTGCTTTTTATCAGGTAAGAAAGATCTCCAAATCCTTGCCAAAAATCTTCAGCATATGCAGAAGAGCAGGGGCCAGCATCTGATCTTATAGCCAACAGGTGAGGGCTTCTCACTATTTTCTAAGGATGCAAATGCCTTATTTATGCTGAGATAGTGCTCCTGCTCCTGTGTCTTCTGGAGCTCAAGAAAGGAATGATGTGGTGACTCATTCATAGAGTTATGGAAGCACCGAGGGCCAATGAGACACAACGATGAAGGCATCGCTAGCAGCAATATCCATTTTAAAAAATACATGGAGGGTACATGGGGAGCAATTTTCCCCAAGAGCACACTGCATGGGAAGATTTACCCCATTCCACGCTCAGCATGCTCATAACCAGGGGCAGGCAACCTAAGGCCCGCCATGATGATATTGATTATTGTTGTTAATACTTGTTCTTGGGGTTTTCTTGGCAAAATCTCCACAGGGGTTTTGCCATGGCTTTTCTGGGGCTGAGAGAGCGTGCATGCATATTTTTCAAATTTTTAAATTTAAAAAAAAAATTATTTATTTATTTGTTTGTTTGTTTGTTTTTGGTGCTTCAGGCCCCCCAATTGTCTTAGGGACAGCAACCCGGCCCCAGGCTCAAAAAGGTTGCCTACCCCTACTCATGACAAACATCACTCCCTACTATCAGCCCTAAGAGATAAATTTCCAAGCCCACTGTACTGCCACTCTGGCAAAACTCAAGGCCTTCCATGCCTAGAGTTTCCAGATTTTGTTTTTGAATGAGTAATACATCCAACAGGCAAGAGATAGTATGATGTTGTGGTTTCAGTACAGTACAGATCTCTGTGAGACCAGGGTTTGGATTCTCACACAATCATAAAAATCCATGGTCAAAACTTTGAGTAAGTCACATCTCTCATCCTCTGAGGATGGAAAGCCTACTCTGAATAAATTCTGCCAAGAAAACCCCTTTGGGTGCCCATTAAGTTGGAAATGACTAGAAGACACATCTAGTATTTTGGAAATGACTAGAAGACACATCTAGTATGACCATTAGAAGCATTACAAATCATGTGTGGGTGTGGGTGTGGGCGTATGGGTGTGGGTATGTACACACATACACCCATACACAATAAAAAAAACCCAACTAGAAACACAATATCAAACACACAAGATAAAACCATACATAAAACTATAGCACTGATGCTAATTGTATACAGTCCTAGGTGTCAATTATCCTATTTTTTTTATGATTGTCATTATTCTACCAAAATTTGGCAACTCCATTAAATGAGTATAAAACTCAGCTTCTCTTCACAGCATTTTGAGTTTGCCATGGCAACACTAGTGTTACACCAGATTTTTCAACACACACCTATCAAGTTTGAATAAGAGATGCTTAAAAAAACACCACCACCTATCCATGCATTAAGAATTCTGATTGACTACACCTTCTCATCAAATATAATGCAAAATGTATATGTCTACCTTTATATTTCCTCAAGAACCTAATATTCACAGCAAACACAAATGCCACACTAAAGATAAAGGTATTCTACCCTGCTCAACAGAAACAAATCATGGAGAATCTGCAGAACATGTAATGAGGAATAAGGTAACTTGACTAATAATCTAAAACAACAATATTTGCACATTTAGGTACAAATTCTTTGAAGTATCTTTAAAGTTTATGTACACTGTGCAGATAGAAGCTATCTGAGGAAGTACCAAATCTATGAAAGCTTAAGCTACAAATTTCAAAGGTGCTACAAAATCCCTTTGCATCTGATATTCCAGACTAACACAGCTATATCCCTGATTTCCACCTCCAGGAAACTGGTTCGATTTACCTAATAATAATAATAATAATAATAATAATAATAAATCAACATATTCTGTTGGAATACACACATCTTGTAATACAGGCTTGATTCAGAGGTTATGATGACCTGACTTTCAGACAAATGTTTGGAGACTGGGAAGGGGCATCACAGTCTTGCACATGCCTTCTTCTTCCCTATCCCCTTTATGGGCTGCCTCATCACTTCTTTCCCTGGTTTGTGATAGCTATCAGTTGCCATGGTATTCAAATAACAACAATAATAGGGCAAGTATAATAGACCATTTCCAAACCCACATCAAAACTTGAATTCTAATCATGATTCAGAGGCAAGTTGTAAACTCTTTAGAAAAAATGTATCATGCTAGGTCTACTTTGCCTATGGGCTCAGTCAAGTCCAGTCAGGATTTTAATAGATAATAATGCTTATAAAGGAAAGTGATCTGGCAAGTCAGGTTATTCTCAGTGCTATTAGGGACTGACTGCAAAAAGCCAAATTGCTTAAGTGAGGGTATACTTGTTTATGCCTCAGAGGCAATGGAGATAACTAAATTAATTTATGAAAAGAAAGAAAATGCAAACCTGAAACAATTCTGTTAAGTAGAAAATTGTGCAGGACGCTATGATACAGAGTTTTTATGTTTCCAGACAGAGCTTGGAAAGCTACTTTTTTTGGACCACACCTTCCAAAATCCTCCAGGCAGTCTTCATGCTGGACTGGGGATCCTGAAGATGTCATTTAAAAAACTTTCCAAAAGCTCTGTCTCTAGATCTCACACCCACATTTATCCCTAGTAGCCGACAAATTACCAAAGAACTATAAAATTCTTATACAGTCCAGACACTTCTGATGAGTGGGTCCATGTATTTGCTCTTTCACAAGATTTTGTTACAGAAATTTTGTAGGTGGCATAGGATCTCACTGTGAAGAAGTGAGTCAGTAGCCACAAAGGTAACTTTTCACTTGTGCGTGAAAGAACTCAACCCCGACTTATCTAAAAAAAGCAAACCTAACTAAAAAATCCTGAAACTTAATTATAAAGCTAATTTTCTGGGTTTTTTTAAAGATTTCATTTTTAAGATAAAAAGCATGGCTGTGCCAAAGTTAAGGTCTTTTAGCTCCTATTGGTTTCAGCTGAGGTTTTTAAAATGAATGATTAACTCTATTAAAATCAATTGATGTGTTTTCAACAACTTTCCAATTAATCAGAGCATCTATGAAATGTTCATGTTTGCCAGAATATTTTTCATTTTTCACATTTGTAGTACCCTTCCCCAACATGAATCAAATACATTCTACTTTGTGGCCTCATTATGCCTTTACAGTTTGAGTCTCCTTTATCCAAAATGCTTGAGACCAAAAGTGTTTTGGATTTTTTTCAGATTTTTGAAAATTTCCATAGATAGATAGATAGATAGATAGATATTTTGCAGATGGGACCCAAGTCTAAGCATGAAATTCAGGGCCTTTACAGACTGCCAGAAATAATGCAACTTTAACTGCCCTGACTCAGTGCTAAGGAATCATGGGAACTGTAGTTTATTGTGGCACCAGAGCTCTCTGACAGAGAAGGCTCAATGTCTCAGAAAAAACTACAATTCCCATGATTCTCTAGCACTGAGCCAGGGCAGTTAAAGTGGCCTCAAGCTGCATTATTTCTGGCAGTCTGTAAAGGCCCTCAGTTATGTTTCACATATACGTTATACGCATGTCCGAAGGTAATTTTATGTATAATATTTTAAATATTTTTATGCATGAAACAAATATTGTATACACTGAACCATCAGAAAGCAAAGGTGTCACTATTTCAGTCACCATGTGGAAAATTTTGGAGTACTTTAGATTTCAGAATTATGGATAAGAAATACTCAATCTGTCTATAAATAGTTAATGAAGTCAAATACGTCTGTAGAGATTTTTATTTTTCTGATTGGCATGTCTAACTACTGTACTTTTGACACACACTGTTTACATAAGTATGTTCTTCACATTTTCCTTGCAACCTGGATTGAATCACAGAAACAACATAAAAGATGCCTGTACATTTTCTTGTGCTGTAGTTTCTAAATAGAAAGCATTCATTACCTCCGTGGTTGACAGATACGCCCCAAGAAGGGTCAATAATTACAGAGCTGGAAGTTGCCACAAGTGTTCCAGCCTAATCTCCTACCTAACAGCAGGACTGCCCATTCACTAGACCTGGCCGCCCAGACTACAATGTGCCACAAGCAGAGCGCTGACGCACGGCATGAAAGTCCTTACACAGTAATAGCTCCTGATAATTCAAGCCAGAGGACCAGAGCACATGCTACACAGGAATGAAACTCCTGCCTAACAGTATCCAGCCTATATAGCCTGGCAGAAAATTCCTCTCTGAATAAGTCAGATCCCAAGAGAGAATAAAGCAAGGAGTCAGCCAAACTGGATATCCTAATGCAGGGGTAGGCAACCTTTCCCCTTTAAGGGCTGAGGGACTTCAGCTCCCAGAATCCCAGGAGCTATTGGCCAATATGGGACTATTGGCCAACATGGCTGAGGCTTCTGGGAGCTGAAGTCCCTCGGCTCTTAAAAGGGGAAAGGTTGCCTACCCCTGCCATACCACAACGTTAAGTCACACATTACCTTCTTAGTGAGGGATTAGGTCCCTCTCTGCCTATACCAGGGGTAGGCAACCTTTCCCCTTTAAGGACCGAGGGACTTCAGCTCCCAGCAGCCTCAGCCATGTTGGCCAATAGTCCCATGTTGGCCAATAGCTCCTGGGATTCTGGGAGCTGAAGTCCCTCGGCCCTTAAAGGGGAAAGGTTGCCTACCCCTGGCCTATACGTTCCACTAGAACTGCAGTGCAAAAATCTTTCTTCACTAGTAGCCTATACCACCAACAGATGCTCTGATTTGTCCAGTACTCTTGCCAAGGGGAATTTCTTAATGTCTATTTTGATTCTACCATTTCTGCCCCCCAGCGCCCCATGCTGCAGTTTCCCCCATTTGCTCTGGCATGGATTGCTTTTCACCAGGCAATTCCCCTAAGTTCTAGCACTCTTTGTGCTTGGTCCTCTATTTGCTAGGTTGGCAGTGAACGTTGCAAAACAAATAATCTATGAATCTTGGAGCCACTCCAACAAATCTTTTCTTTAAAAAAAAAAAGATGTTGATGTGTTTGTTTTAACAAAATTCCACTTATTTAGATTATAGATCTACAGCCAATAATTAGCCATTGTTTTTAATAAATGGATTGCTGTTAATGTTCATTAACCATTTTGTTGTTGTTCTTGTTGTTGTGTGCCTCCAAGTCATTTTTGACTTATGGCAACTCTAAGGCTCTATCATGGGTTTTTCTTGGCAGGTTTCTTCAGAGAGGCTTTGCCATCAAGGCTGAGAGAATGTCACTTGCCCAAGGTCACTCACTGAGGTTTTTATGCTCAAGCAGAGATTTGGACCCTGGCCTCCAGAGTCATAGTCCAATACTCAAACCACAACACCATGTGGGCCCACCTTATTAACCATATATACATATATATGATTAATAAGTAGGTTAGGAATATTGAATTAATTGGATAAATATTCAACCAAATTAATCAGTTAATAATATCAAAAGTATAACTGATACTCAATGATGCAAATAAAAAAAATTATTTAAATAAATATTTAATAAAGAAAAATATTTAAACCAGTACATTTATGTATCAACAATTGCATCCAGACAAATTTATGAAAAGAACATTTTCAAACAGATAATACTGTGTTATTTCACTTCTTATTGTTCTCATTATTGTTAGGTGGCAAACTATACGACTTTTAAACTGGCAGTTTTGTCATTCCCATGTGTTTATTACAGCTTTCAGGAGCATCAATCACCACTCAGTCACCAGTCATCATCCAAAGTGTTGCACAGTATGTTCTGTGTATGGAGTTGGCCTCCCTCCAATTTTGTATACTGCTGGGCAAGAGCCATCTGAACTTCGAGAAATGTAAAGTCAGTTTGGAAAGCAATGCACGAAGGAAACATAACAGATACCTAGGTATTCCTAAATGCACACCCTACATTGTGATGATTTTTTTCATCCTAATTTCGAAAGGGCAGATTAAGGCTGCTGCCACACTGCAGAATTAATGCAGTTTGACACCGCTTTAACTACCATGGCTCCATCCTATGGAATTCTGGGGCCTGTAGCACCAGAGTTCTCTGGCAGAGAAGGCTAAATATCTCACAAAACTACAAATCCCAGAATTCAATAGCACTGAGCCATGGTAGTTAGAGCAGTGTCACATTGCATTAATTCTGTGGCATAGATGTAGCCTCAGAAGAACAAAACAATGTGTATTAAGCTAAATCTTCCTGCAACCTCTCCCAGAAATCAAATATTCAGTTAGGGTAGTTATTATCTCTCTTCCATTAGGACTTAATACCACTTATTCCTCATTTAACATACATAGTACATAAAAATATATTGCAAGTTTGGATTGACTAAACATTATATAAAACTATGTACAAGTGCACATTTTCCAATGAGACAGTCTCAAAACCTTTCTGAAATTATACTAATGTTGAAGTGAACAGAAGCACCTTGATAAATCATCAAACACGCACTCACATTAACATTTTCTGTAATGCCAGACAAACTGCTTTGCAAAACTGCTTTGTTTAGCAGCATTTAAATAATATTATTTTCCAGCCCTGAATACATTGTAAGCTTAAGTGTCTTTTGTTTTAAGTAGAGAAAGCCTTCGAAAAGTGGAACTTCATATGAAAATATTCACAACACATCACAAATGACTCCCTGTTTACACCATTTATTTCCTCCTCCCCACACCATAACTTTATAGGTGCTATGTGCAGAGAAAAGGAAAGTTTTAATGCATGGGAAAGGTGTGGAAAACAAACAGTAGCAATGCTCATAAGTGTTTCTAATAGCCCCAGATTAACATCTTGAAAATAATACAGAAGGCAATGACATGAATTTCAGATTCTGCCTTTCTAACCTCAGCTTTCTGTCCTTTATAGAATTAGAATATTCCACCCCAAACAGTCTTCTCTAACATATAAGTATTTTCTTTAAAAATATATATATAAATCCTTCATCTGCTGCTTGCAGCTAATTTTTATCAAACAGGCTGATACATTTCTGCATGGTGAAACTACAGTTTTAAAAAAGTCATTACTCCCTCCCTATTAAATTATTCTGCTGGTTGTGTATTGTTCTCATTAAAAATGTATATAGATGCAGTAATTGTTACTAACCTGCCCTTTTCGGCTTTTGGGTATGATTCCTACTGTATTTTCAAGTTTGAAAGTGACTAGAAAAAGAAAGATGAACTAAGGTAGTATATCAAATAATGCAGAACTACTCTGGAAATTTGCCATTTCTTCAATTAAAAAATATCTCTCTTACTATTTATGATAATTTATTACATTGTACTAAAGAGCTCTGTTTTTTTTTTAAAAAAGACCCTCAATATTTCAGTTGTAAACCTATACACCCTTTCCTGGGAGTAAGACCCACTGAACATGATGAGGTTTACTTCTAAATAAACTGGAATAGGACTGTGTTACTACTTTTGTTAGATTGGCAGCCCCTTAAAACAGAATATTTCAAATCCACGAATTCTCTTTAAAGCTCTGTTACAAAGTTCCCCGAGTCCCCTTCCAAAATATTGTAACTCAGAATTCACTAACACAATTTTTCAAGAAGAAATATTAACTCTGCAGGGTCTGTAAAATATTTGTGGGAGGGATTGTATATAGGACAGACACAGAATTATTAAAATTGCTTTAAAGTGGCTTTTCTTAAAACACACAGAAACACACAGACTCACTGTGCATATGAGAACTCTTTTCTCTGACCCCCCCCCCCCCCGCAACACATATGGTATGCAGCATACTGCAGCAAACTCTTTAAACATTCAGTAAAACAAAATCAGCCTTTTGCCTACCTTGTACAGCTCTGCCTGTTCAACAATTCAATCAACCAAACAGAACCCTCTAATGCAATAGTGGCCATATCTTCTCGATTGCATCATGACGATGAAAAAGTCTCCTGTGAAATAATTATTGCTGCTTATTTTCTCCCGCCTCTCTGAAAGCCATATGCCTTATCTGGGGATTTTCCTTTGGATGATGAAGCAAAGGCAGGCTGAACACAGTTGGTGAACGACTGCAGCCCTTCCTTCTGGCAAAATCCCTCCCAGAATACTGTAGCCAATCACACAGACATTCAGTAGCTCGACTGGTCTTAAACTGGTTGGAATACAGTGATTGACACGGCAGCACAGTTTGCCTAATGTGCAAAAACAATGCATCCATGCCAGTGAAAAAGGAATCTCCCTCTCCCTGGAAAATGGTGTTTCTGAGAAGGCACAACAAAAACCTACAAGAAACAGAAATGTAATGGTATGCCACCAGACGCTAAAACAATGATTCATTTGTACCATGATTACAAGGAGCTTTAAAAGAATACACACACAAGAGATGCACACAGAATGCAGAAAATAATTTGTTTTCAAAAAACAAAGCAGTGCTTGAAATTTAACTCCACTCCTCAGAAGCGTTCCTACTGGTATTTACAGGCCAGCTCCAGCATAGAAGGGTTGTGGGTAGCAGGATGCCATCTGTTGATGCTGAGATTTGTTCATGCATATTAATTCAAGTACTGTAACCTTTATTTAAAAAAAAATATTGCTAGGATGAATCAGATGACTTCAGACTACAGGTTTACAATTTCCACACTGGTATGGAAATTGCATTTCTTTCTTGTGAATATATTTTGCCACAAACACATCATGCTTCAAACTCAGTTCCTCTCTCCTAGTTTTAAGTAGAGGCTGCCGATTTATTATTTTTTACTGATACATTTGGGCACATTAAGTAATGAAAAGGAGACATATCTACAACATGGGATGCTAAGACAAATGCTGAAACGATTCCTACAGAGAAATATACATGTTTCCATTCATTTCCATGTCTTCACTTTTGGACTGCTGAATGACTCTGAACTTCAACAATCCAACACTGAATTCCTGGAATGAATGAAAATATGTCTATAGAATATGCCAAGAGTGCAAAATATCCTCATACCAGCTGAAAAATGAAGAGGTTTCAATAAGTTGTAAAATCTGATAAGGATGTGGACTTCCTAACTCCTCAGGGAGATAACGGAACTGTTGGTTAGCACAGTAAAGCTCATACAACAGTTTGCAATAGTGCATCTTTTTAATTTATAAACTAACGTTCCCAGTATCTCCCAGCTGGCACTGGCACTTGATTGGGGGATTCTGGAAGTTAAGGTCCACAAAAGAAACTTTTCCATATTCTGGGATCCTCTACCTAACTGTCCCCTTCATAAACAGTTGTAAGGAAAAAATAGTAAGTGGCCTCTACTGATCTAATCTCAAAGATCATGCAGGGTTATTGTATGTGTTCAGAGATACTTCAATTAACAAAGCATCTGAGAGTGAAGTTCCTTTTTACAAATCTTTTTACCAAGTTCTCTTTTCTCCTGGATGCATTTTGGAAGAAGCCTTGATGCAGTTTCCAGAAGGTTCAAAATGTTTTTGTCTACTCATGGAAGGCTTAGCTGACATGGCTGTTTGATTGCACATGTGCATATTATTGGCTTCAAATAAAAAGTTTGCTGAAACATCTTTGACTACTTTTTTGTGAAGGAACCATGCTCCTCTGGTACCAAATTTTGTTAAAGAAGTAATGTCCAGGAACACATCTACTTTGTTACCTGAGGTATATCTGTACTTGAGAGTAACTATGATATTGCTAGTTAACAATAATATTGAAAATGGCATAAGAATGGGGGGGGAACCAGATAAAGGTAGCCAAGACAGTCTGTGAGTAAAAATAAAATCTACAGCTGGACAATACCTTTATTAAAACAAACCCCAAAGAGTACAAGCTTCTGAATTCCCCTAGAACTGTTCATCAAATTAGAGGGGGGGGGGACACTGAAGATAGAGAAGAAAGTTTTTTAAAAAGCTTTCTTCCAAGGCAAGCCAAGTGCACACATCTAACCAATCCAATAAAGTGACATCCTCTTTTAGTGTTCGGGGTGGGGTGAGACACCCAAAGTGGTGAGCTGGTTATCTAATAAATCCCAGCCTACAGTCCCTGCAGAGAATGCAGCCTTCTTTCTTCCACTTACTTCTCTGTCAAGGCAATCCTAATTTTTGGACATTTCTATCTCCCTCCCTCGCATGACCTGGCAAGGAAGTCTGGAGCGCTTGCTCAGTTGAGACAAAGCAGTATTAGTGATCATTTGGTTTGTGTTTGGGCTTTCCAACTAGATGAAATCAGGTAAAAGACCAAAGTCAAAAGTAAGTAGAATAGTTGCCGGATCCATCACCACAGGAGCAGCAGGTCCACTCTTGATTTTGCCAGCCCTCCTCCTGAAGCTGCTCTGAATTGCACAGCAGCTCTGCCAGTGTGGAAACTCAGAGGAGCTTTGGTCCAGCGCTGACAGAGATCCCATATAACCCAGAGCAGCTGCAGGAGTAGGAGTAGGCAAGATCAAGAGTGGATTGGTCACTGCCACAGCAATGGGTCCACCAGCTGCTCCTGGATATCAAGCATGTAAGAACTTACTTATGACCTCACAAGCATCATCAATAACATTTTGATTACAGTTCCATTGGTGAAGGGGTGGAATAGCTCCAAAGTAACAAAAACAAAGGGGTACACAGGCTGGCTGGAATGACAAAGGACCACAACTTCATTGGTTTCAGCTGAAGAGCAACCTTGGTCAATGGATCCAGACATGAGAAATCTGAAACCACATGAGTCAACATACAAAAGAGAGAAAACTGACATTTTAAATGTATGCGTTTTGTTGAATTATTTCTTCTTCCTTTGCAGAGAATACAAGCTACTAAACAAATCACATTTGGAAGGGGATGAAGGAAGAAGAACAGTGAAGATCTTGTTGCAATGGAAGAGAAAAGTGAAAATAAGGCATGCATTTCAGTAATCTTTTTTTTTTTAAAAAAAAAAGACAAAACAAAACAAAACCTCAGAGATATTCCAGAGGCAGGAGAGATGAAGAAAGCACTTCAAGAGAAGAAATATGAAATGTCATTAGGTTAATAAAAAGCAGAGAAGTTGAAACAGAGCACTGAAATGGCATCAATACTATACAAAGTGGTAATCCATGGACCAGAATGGGTCTGTGAGTCACTGGCCCCTGATTCCTGGTGAAAGTTTCCCAGAAAGAAGGAAACAGTTGCAGCCAACAGGGACAAATATGGTACCACTGCCTGCCACATTAGTGTGTGTGTGGGGGGGGGGGGAATTCTGGTACCCCAGATCACACAACCTAAGCAGCACTGGCAGTAACAACAGTCCTTGTCCAAGACGACTAGACTCTTGGTGCTAACCAGTCCACAAATGTAAGTCTTACAGTCTTTCCAGAGGATACTTCATCTTGGACTTTGATGAGTTTCCTAAAGGGAGGAAAGTCTAGACTTGCACAGCAGTCCAATAACGACTTCCATATATTCTGACACTGTTTGTAGTTTAGAGGCCAGACAGGCAGAGCTTGGGATGTTGTTGGACACCTTCATCAATGCCTGTACTAGCAGAGAACAGCTTCCCATCTTCTTTAAAGATGGCAGGAAGGGGGGGGGGGGTCAAAAGGGGATCCTTCACATGCCTTAACAAAAAAACATTGGTGAACAGGAACGACCTGGAAAACTTTAGATCTGGCTCCAACTCTCCTTTTGCGAATGTATGAAAGTATGGTGACTAACATCTGGCCTACCTAGATGGGATGTCTTTCAGTGAGATTTAATGATCTAGTGATAGCACTGTAGCAGCTTCAGAAACTCTGGTGGGTGATCTGGAGCGAGGAGCTCTTGCTCCACTATGCGCTTTAATACTTTCTTCAGACATTCCTGTGAGAATTGCTGGACTTTCTCTTGAGTGATTCCATCCTCAGCCTGAAGAAGTCATTGAAAAGCAGCAAGACAAGCTCACCCCCTCAATTTTCTGTTTCACAAGGATAATATTTATGAAGCACTTAAAAACCAACTAAAATTGTAAGCATGAGCATCCCTCCTTATAATTTAGACCAGGGGTAGGCAACCTTTCCCCTTTAAGGCTGAGGGACTTCAGCTCCCAGAATCCCAGGATCTATTGGCCAACATGGGACTATTGGCCAATATGGCTGAGGCTTCTGGGAGCTGAAGTCCCTCGGCCCTTAAAGGGGAAAGGTTGCCTACCCCTGATTTAGACCCATTGTATAATGGCAGGATTGGACATCAGAAAGAGCTACTAGACAATAGCATTTGACTAGTGCAGGGGTAGGCAACCTTTCCCCTTTAAGGGCCGAGGGACTTCAGCTCCCAGAAGCCTCAGCCATGTTGGCCAATAGTCCCATGTTGGCCAATAGCTTCTGGGATTCTGGGAACTGAAGTCCCTCAGCCCTTAAAGGGGAAAGGTTGCCTACCCCTGGACTAGTGAGTCCAGCAACCATTTGCAATCATAATTGAAAAATATCAAGAGCAAAAGAGATAAATCCAGTAAGATTTATTAGTGCACAATTACTTCTATCAATTCCCTGAGAAAATATCTGGCCAAAACAACAGGCATAGTTACAGTGATCTACTAACAAAAAACTTGATTTGCAATTATCAAGGAAGGCCAAAGCATCAGATATTTTTGAAGCTACCATCTGAAAACCTATTCTACTACCTTGTAATGAGAGCTAGAAATGATCGGCCACTAGCTGACCAATCAAATCAAGAATAGATTTTTGGGAGTGGGTGGAAAGTGATTTTTGAGCCCATTCAGCTCTTTGCCATATGAGTGAGATGCTTTTGCCTTTGACATTAGGAACCCCAAAATGTTATAATTTCAATGACTCAGAGGGGAAATCCCTCTTTTTGATAAATATACCATTAAATGGAGGTGCTGATAAAGTGGCTTTCTTGCTGCCATCAGGTCTTAAAGTGGACTACAGAGTAGCTAGCAAAGGAATGCACCAGTACCAATGCACTAGTAATTAATGGACTGTGCATGTGCAAGCCCATCAGACACTTCACCACTTGATGGCACTGAGTACCATGTGACAGCCAAGGATGCAGGCAGAAAAGCATAACTAAGGTGCAGTGCTTTTAAAAACTATTTAGGTCAGAGTCAGATTGTGCCAGAAAAAGACAAATGCCCTCCCAGAGGGCAGCAATGTGTAGTCAACAACAGGTAACTGTACAACTTTGCCAATACTATTTTCTCAACATTCAGGGTTGTGGTTTACACTCTGAACTGTAAATAATATCCCATTTCTGAGCTGAGAGTCCAGGATCATCACATGCTGAGCATGAGTGTTTTAAACTACTGTTACTAGGTGTCCATCTCTCCAAATGAAAATCTTTGTGTCTTCTTTTACTATCCACAGCTGGCATGCACTCATGTGCAATGCACAATATGCTAAAGAGTGATCAGCTTTTTGCTTTACTATACATGTACCTTAAAGTAAGAGCAACTCGAATCAATGAAATTTACTTCCACATAATGTCCTTAGGTACCTGAGTTATAAGTACTGTAAAAAAAAAAAGCCATATGGCACTCTGTGTCACTGACTGACAGTCTATTCACTGATATAAGCTTAAAAGAGCAAGTTATTATATGAAGATTCTCTTAAGTGATATCTGCATCTTCCTTACTGACATTTTCCTGTACAAATGTGTAGAGGGAAGTTGGTTTTAAAATCCACCAAGAAATCTGGGAGAAGAAGCATGCAGTAAGTTGCAACCTGGATGAGGTTACTGAGTCTAAAGCACAGTGAAAGGAATAAATGAGGCATTAGTTCTTCTACAAGCTGAGAAACTTTTTCTTTATCCATACCTCCTTGCTAAGCTAATACTGTAGTAAAAATACAGACCACAGAATGCACAATATCCCTTGTTACACAACCAACAAAGAGGTACAATACCTCTGAATGTATGGCAAACAACATCCTTGTTATTTATAGTCAATGTAGTATAGTGATTTGATTGTGGGACTAGGACTCTGGAAGGCCAAAATTCATATCCCTGCTCTGCCACAGAAACATACTGCGTGGCCTTGGGTAAATCCAACTCTCTTAGCCTTAGACAGAGAAAGGCAATGGCAAACCACTGAATAAATCTTGCAAAGAAAACCCTAGAATAGGGTTGCCAAAGGTCAGAATTGACTTAAAGACACATAACAACAACTCCTATAAGGCCTAGCTAGTATATCCAAGGAGGTGAAGGATGGGGTTGCAACCTAACAACATCTAGGAATAATGCATTTTGCCTACTCATAGCTAATGGTTGCAGGTCCTAAGGAAATCTACTGAAAGATTGTGCCAATAAACTAAAGGACTTAAAACAATAACCCCTGTTAATCATCTTCTCACTTTTCTGGAATATAAGCACTACTTGCACTCAACCTGAAAGAGATTCCACAGCAACTATACTGGGCTACTTATGCAACATCTAAAAATACAATTTAATGAAGAAAGAGTTACTACACATGGGCCCTACCCATAAGCAATTATTCTTAGTGTATAATGAATTCAGAACTTCAAAAGGTACACCATGAGTCTAGACACAGCAATTCAAAACATGAGAATATTTCATATACACAATGTATTTAATCACAATTTTGTTCAGTTTGATCTGATTCAGCTTTCAAAAGTTCTAATGAGTCTTTTGAAAGATTTACATTTACTTACACTGCAAATTTTTCACCGCATGAGAAATGTAAAGTATTTAATTTTAATTTATTTTATTTTTAAAGTATTTTATTTTAACTTTAATTTGGAAACAACTCTTAGACATTTGTCTTCTTCCATTAGATATGAGGGATATCTCCTTTCCACCAACATGTTTTGAAGGGGTGCTTTGCCTACCAGGCCCTCTCATAAAAAATGTAAATATTTACTATAGAGTATGTAAACATAACTAATGTAAACACATAGACTGTGCATGACTGTGTCAGGAAAACTGTGGGCTGGACCGTCCAAACTAATGTGGACCTCTTTCCACCCTGCCCCCCCCCCACCGATTTGGGAAAGCAGAAACTATACCTATGCCCCATAAACCTAAGCATGTTTACACAGAAATAAATCTCTGTGACTTTGATGGTATTCACTCTTTAATAAGTATAAGTACTGGACTGCAGTCTTAATTGCATTTTCATAAATGTAATATTATCCACCATTCAAAACTGTATTACACTGTATACATTTGGCCTTAATGGGATTTTATGAATTCTGAGCACCTAAAAATATGGACGACGACTCTGGAGACCATGATTACACTCCTGGCTTGGCCATGAAAGCCACTGGGTGACCTTGAGAGAGTCACATTGTCTCAGCCTCCTTTGAAACCTCCCCTGAACTAATTTTGCCCCCCCCCAAAAAAACATGATAGATTCGCCTCAGTCACCAAAAGTGACTTGAAGACACACAACAACCACAATCTAACATGTATGTGTAGTCTCGCCTTTGAAGCTCTGCTTTATGTGTTCTCTTGTGGTCCCTTTTTTGTTTTTTTACTTCACCTCCTAAAAATTTATTTTACAGGGGATTCTTAAAAGAGGAGAAGGAAAACGTTTTACCGCCTACCTCCATTGGCTTGATTTCTTGTCAAATCTGTCAGTGACATTGAGGAATGTTACTTTTTTGCATCAGCCGTGCAACACACTAAAACTACAATTGAGAAATGTGAAACAAAACACACACACACACACACACACACACACTCACACAGGGCCCCAAACACCTTGCCAACAAGCTCTCTTCCCTGCTAGGGCAAACTCAATCAAACGCAAACATTAGTTCTGCTCGTTGGTGCTGCCTCCCAAACCCCAGGTTGCCAACTGCTGAGTTAACAAAACTATGAATCAGCACTGAACCAAAAGTAATGGGGAGAGAGTCAGTCACTTTCTTTCCACACGTTCCAAGAAGCGTGAAACTTGTTCTTCTGCCCTGGACAAGAAGCAGGCACGTCACTTTCTCCTCCTTCTTCTCACAAACCCAAGAAGAGACACAACACGTGCCTTATCTTTTGAGAAGGTAACGCTTTTGTGCATCTGATACTGTGGGCTGGACCGTCCAGGCATTGGAGTTACAAATGCTCTTCCTTTTGAAAGAAAGGAAGAAAGGAAGAGGGAGAAAGAAAAATTGGGGAGGGAAAAAAACCTGGGTCAGCTTCCCTTTTCAGACAGGATTGGTGTTATTGAAAATAAACCCATGGTGGGGGGAGGGTTGTTGGAAAAGAATCAATTCCTTTCCCACCGCTATAGAAGATGCACCAAAGAGGAAAGGATTTGGCTGCTAATGCTGCTGCTATTGTTATTATTATTATTATTATCATTATCATTATTATTAGGACTCTGGAAGCCAGATTTGGATCCCAGCTTGGTCATGGAAACCCAAGGCATGACCTTGGGCAAGTCACATTCTCTCAGCCTCAGAGGATAGCAATGACAAACCACCTCTGAACAAATTTTGACAAGAAAGCCACATGATAGATTCCCCTTTAGGGTCACTAATGAAAAACATACTAAGAAATTGGAAGTATAATTGGAAATATAATTTGGTTATTAATCCGTAATAATCCTGCAATTGCACTAATGGTTATCATACAACATCAAGATGAAATGTGACTAAAGTGCCATTATCCCATGAATAACCAGGCAAGAAACAGCAACAATCATTCACGGGATTTTCCCGCAAATGACTTTTTGATGTTTATTGCCTGGTTATTCCCTGATTATTCACAGGATAATTGCTCTTGTGTTAGACTCATTTTAATCGTGTTTTAATGTCAATTGAGTGGTTTTCACAGGTTAATTACTGTTTAAACTCCTAATTTCCTCCCATGTGATAAACTGTATGATAGGTTAATTGTCTTAGGGCTGTCATAAGTAAGAGGTACACAACGATAACAAGAAATAGCAACTATTACCGTATCTACGGAGTTTCTCACATGGGATGGAAACACTCAAATCCTGTGGATAAATGGGTTTTAAACCTGTGAATATCCCACAATAGTGGAATTGTTTTCAGACAATGTCATGCAACTTTGGCATTAATGCGACATTAATCTGTTCCAAAAGTGGCAAAATTGCGCCACTTTTTAACTTCAGGATTTTCCCGAAGTTAAAAAGCGGCACAATTTTGCTGCTTTTTGAATAATGCCAGTCGCCCAATATGTCTGCTCTTGCAGGATATTCATGGGTTTAAAACCCCATTCATCCATGGGATTTGGGCGCTTTGCCTCCTGTGTGAGAAACTCCATAGTAAAAAAAAAAGTACAGCACGATGAAAACATGAAAACAGAATGCATGACAAGTATTACCCTATCTTAGTTTTTAACAAAAGAGCACAGTACAATGAAAAACATACCAAAGCGACCATCAAAAAATGTAATTTATTACAACCTATGACCCTATCCAATTTAAGAAAGCACAGTACAATGAAAAGCATACCAAAGTGACCATCAAAAACATAATTTATTACAACCTATGGCCCTATCCTATTCAAGAAAACACAGCCCGGTGAAAAACAAACCAGTGGCCATGAAAAAAACCGAATGTATTACAACTCTCCCCTAATCCTATTTTAAAAAAGCAAACAAACACAAAACAATGCAAGGTACTGGTGTGGAAGACACACCAAAGTGACCATGAAAACACCATTTATTACAAACCTATGACCCTACCCCTATATTAAAGCACGGCACAATGAATTTCACTTCATTAATTTCATATAGATATAGAGATAGAGATATAGAGATAGATATAATAAAAAGACAACCATGAAAGGACAACGCGTGGTGAGCCAAGGAGGCTCTAAGGCGCTGCGTAAAAACCAAGCCCCGGGCACCCCGAATAAATTGAAACAAAATGAAATAAAACGAAATAAAACATG
>JAIPUX010001232.1:36476457-36487434 GCA_020142125.1 Phrynosoma platyrhinos
TTTGAAGGTTAAAAAGTAGTCTTATACGCAGGAAAATAAGGTATTCTTTTCAGTTCTGGGAAAAAAGTAGGATGCAAATAAATGTAATTAATAATAATAATAAGACAAGGAGACAATTATCAGATGAAAATGACAAAAGAATTGAGTAACAAACTTACCATCTGTCATTGGTTCCTGTATCTACAGCTAACTGAAAAATTCAGAAAAGACATGAAATTAGAAGGTATAAAAACTAGTAAGATAGAATTGGAAACTTTCTTGCAAGCTGGAGACAAGCAAATTTTTTAAAAATTAAATATGATGATAGAAGTAGAAATGGAACAAGAAGTAAATATAACATGAATAAGTGGGCTGAGAACATCAAACACATAGTTCTATTGGAACAATGTGGAAAGTCTTGGTATAAAACCTTAACTTTTACAAGAAGCTATGGTTCAAAATAAAATTATTCTAAAATGTTTTATAGATGGTATTTAACACCAGGAAAAAAAAGCCAACGTGTACAAAACTACAAAGGTCAACTGTGGAAATGTGCTGGGGAAAAGGTACATTTTTTCATATGTGTTGGCAGCACAAGAAAATGAAAAAAAAATGGAAATAAATAGATGTTATGATAAGAAAGATGCTGAAAATTGACTTCCCAATGAAGCCAGAAATGTACTTACTAAATATGTTAAACATGCTTGACAACCAAATAGAAAGAAACATTGGAAAATCTTGTTCTATAGAATAACAATGGCCAGACTGATTTATGTTCAAAATTTGAAAAATATAAAAATAACTTCAGAAGAAGAATGGTTCTTGCAATTATATGATGTCTGAAATTGATAAGCTTTACTAAATTATAAAACACATTAAAACAGTTTAAAGAAGACTGGAAATATATTACATCTATGTAGGAAAATAAGTGGGGAAACAGCAGTAGTAGATTTTGAAAAATGATGTGAGAATTGAATGAAAGGGGATAGATAAGAACTATAATATGTTAAGAATGTAAGAAAATTATATATTCATGTAGAACCCAATGCTGAAAGACGAAGGAATTTAATTTATTTGTGTGTGTGTGTCAGTACAGTATATATTTAGGTAAGTGTATTGGAACAGGTTGTGTACGTTAAATAGTCAACGGCAGTTTAACTTTTTGCATGTGTTAATGAATATGTGTTGTCCTTTTATTTATGTTTATATCTGACATAAAAATAAAGTAACATAATTAACAACAAATACAGCACACCACTTCACTGTGTATGTACATTCAAGTTGCCTGTTGACTTCATGGCAACCCAGTCATACCATGAGTTTCACACCCAGAGGTGGTTTTGCCAGTTCCTTCCACTGAAATAGAGACTACAGATATTTGCTGGTGGTCTCCCATCCAAGTACTAACAAGGGCTGACCATGCTTAGCATGCCTTTTGGATATTTAGAGCCCTTTACACCAACTACTATTTGCTTACTTAACCTTTATGTTTCTGTATGTGTGGTAACAATACCAATTCAATTCTTTTCAGTTTCAAGCTATAGCAAAACAATATGTGGAGAAATCAAAGCAGGGAGCAAATGCTTCTGAAAGGTACTGTAATTATTAACATTGCCCATTCACAAAATGATTGCCGATAACACAAACATCCTGCCATTAAGCCGGTCAAATTAATACCTGTAACGTGATAAGAAATCCTCTGATTATAGACCAGAACATCTTGATGAATTGTAATCCAACAGCCTCTTGCTCTAATCTTCCCTTGTGAAGTTTCTTTGCTCTGAAATGGTTATTTAAGAGCACTGACCAAGTGCTCTAAAAGACAAGTTTTGCCTACTGTTCTTTTTTCCCTTTTCTTTTTTTAAATACTGGTTGTTGTTTTAAAGTCATATCTGTGTCCGTACCTGAGAATTAAAAAAACAAACTGAGGACTTTACTCTTTTGAGGTTTCTACTGTCAGCCTTTTCACTGAAAATCCATTTAGTGGGTTTTACCTATATAGCACCTAAAGTTTTTTTCCAGATGCAACAGTAGAGAAGCTTCTCTAGAAATTCAATATTCTTTGCCTCAAAAGGGGACTGGTAGCCTTACACAGGACAGAAACAATGTGGATCTCAAGGAAAGTTATCTTTTTTATTATTGATAATGGAGTTAACCACTGCATAGGAACCCTGGTGGCACAGTGGTTAAATGCCTATACTGCAGCCACTCACTCATAAACCACAAGGTTGCGAGTTCAATACCAGCCAGGGCTCAGGCTTGACTTAGGCCCAGGCCTTCCGAGGTCGCTAAAATTTAGTATCCAGCTATTGGGGGGCAATGAGCTTACAGTTGTAAACTGCTTAGACACTGCATATCATGGTATATAAATCAAGCTGCTTTTTTTGCTTTTTAAAATTTTATTGCCTGGTTTTTAGGACTTTTGTCTCCCAGTGCCCACATGGCCAGAGGCAACTGGCCTCTGCCTGCATTGATACTCTCCTCACCATCTTAACTGAGAACAACAAAAACATCTAGACAAAATATAGGCCTGTGACTCTAACATCGCCATTGGTGTTTTTGTGTTTTTAATTCTCTTGTATGATTTTAACACTTTTGCCTGATGAAGATGCCAGTGGAACTTTGATTGCTTGCATGATGCATTTTATGTATTTTTGGTTGACCCAATAAGGTATCACTGTTTGGGGGATTTTTGATGTTGCCGTATTTTGCTGTATGGCCAACCTGGCTAACCCTGGATACTTACAATCTATGGAATAAGAATACCCTGCACCTTCTTTTGCTGCCGTATGAACTTCACAGCTTCCAGCCTCTACCATTTGAATGACACACACACAAGCCAGTGAACTGACCAGTAGTCAGCTTTTAGTCTTGTTCATCTTCCTCCCTCCGGTGCCCACAGAGGATTCCTAATAAAAGAAGCATTGACAGCCCCTTGTATTAGATAGAGTGAGACAGCCACTGCAGGTATTTGTGGGGGGTTGCAGACTGCCAGAAATAGTGCAAATTGAGTCCACTTTTAGGGTTAGGGTTAGGGTTAGGGAATCATGGGAACTGTATTTTATTGTGGCACCAGAGCTCTCTGACAGAGAAGGCTCAATGTCTCAGAAAAAAAATTCCCATGATTCCCTAGCACTAACCCTAAAAGTGGACTCAAGTTGCACTATTTCTGGTAGTCTGCAACCCCCCTGTATGTGTCTAGAAAAGGCAGCCAATTGCTTCTTATTTCATTTATTATTATTTTAGTTTTATCGCAAAGGATGAGGACAGGCACTTCTGGGGATTTCTGCCCCTGGTGCCAAAACATAATGGAATAATGCTTCTGTGGCTTGGGGCTTGAACCTTTCACAGAATTGTAAATATTATTTAGCATCTCTGATATTATTTCAGCAAATTAGAAGCTGAAGATGATCATAGAGGAAATGGGATGTTACCTGGAAGCCTGTTGTGAATCAACCAATGCACCTTCAGCACTGTTCAGTACAGTGGTAGCTGTCAGCACTGCTGCTGTGGGGATAGCAAAGTCACTCTTAATTCTACTGCTTCTCTGATCTGAACTCTCTCACTTCTGGATCTGGACTGTCTCTCTTCAGATCTTAGCCATCACTAGAGCTCTCATTCAGCTTGGAGCAACTGTGGAACAAGTAGCAGTAAGAGGCAGATTGGATTCACCATGATAGACGCACCAGCCATGCCTAGTCCAGTACATTTACTGCTAACCATTTCGGGAGTAAAATTATTTAAGCTGCATATAAATTGTAGAAGTGTTTCCTAGGCTATCTGATGTGGTGGAACCTGGCAAGTGTGCCAGGGACGAGCATATTGGTGCCCATTGGCAACAATTGTTTCTTTCCTGGAAGCCCTGCATGGACCATCAGCCACTATTTTGCAGCTCAGCACTGGTTCGTGGACCACCACTTTGAGTAGCACTGGAGTAGAGTGTTATATTGACACATACATTATATTGACACACAATGTTTGTCTCCCTCCTCTATGAATTCAGTTTTTTTTTAATTATTTACATGTACAGCTTTACTGTTGGTGACCAGTATCATATGTATTTAATGTGTGTATTAACATTGTGTGAGTCCTGCATATCATTACTGCCTTTTTGCAGAAATAATGAGAGCAGACTATGGTCAGAGCAGTCTTTGCTATGGGAGGTGGGTTGAATTTGCTCTTCCACCTCAGGCAGCAAGGAGCTAGCAGGTTATTGCTCCCTAACTTTCTTAACAAGTGGGACCTGGGACCAAGTAATCCTTAGCTGTGGTTACTTGCTGCTCCTTCTTTTGTGGCAGGGGTAGGCATTTGTAGCGACCCTATGATTTGAAGGGCAAATTGTCTCCTTTGTAAAATTTTTTTTTTTTTTAAAAAAGAGTTATTGAGGGCCTTTGCAGACTGCTAGAAATAGTGCAAATTGAGTCCACTTTAACTGCCCTGGCTCAGTGTTAGGGAATCATGAGAATTGTATTTTTTTCTGAGACATTAAGCCTTCTCTGTCAGAGAGCTCTGGTGCCACAATAAACTACAGTTCCCATGATTCCCGAGCACCGAGTCAGAGCGGTTAAAATGGACTCAATTTGCACTATTTCTGGCAGTCTGCAAAGGCCCTGAGTTACAGTGCAAAAGTGACATTTCACTGATCCAATCATGCACTATGATTTTTTTAATTAAATGGGAGATATAAAGGAAATACTATCTACTGTTCTGATATGTCTCAGAATTAAAAAGAAACCCACTTAACTGTGGAAACAAAATGTTGCAGCTAGTGCCAGGAACTGCCAGAGAATAGTCCAAGAAATCAGAAACAGCATTTGGAAAAGAACTACAGCAACAAATACGGTACCATAACTTCCTGACACATTTACCCCATCTGGAGGACCCCATAGATTTGTTTGCTATAAGTAGTCCTTAAATAAACTGGCCTGGAATTTCCCAAGAGACATTTCAGAGTACTGTATACTGGAGTGAACGTCTGTTTTGACTTCTGTGAAGGTACTGAAGGGCTGCACCAATCTAGCCTGTCCATTGGCTTCCCTCAGTAGGAAACATTATACAGACTTACAGTTCAGATTAGGAGTTTGAACAATGATAGTCTTCCTAGTTTTTTGGTCCACTGTGGCACCAACTTATTTCCTGGCTTCATTCCCTTGAGAGTGACCTGTGGCTCAGTTTTGTCAATACATCTTAATACTAGAATTTGCAGTTCCCTGAGAGAGCTAGCGTAATGGCCCAGAGCAGGAAAACTACAATTTCACTGACCATTAAGGAACTAAAGTATCACTGAAGTTTTAGGGAAAAGATTTGGGATATCTATGTGGGGTCTTTGCCCCGCCTAATACACCATCACCAAGACTTTTCAATAATCCAAAGTGATGTTCAGTTAATGATTTCTCATCTCCATGTTCAGTTATGGAAATAAATAAGACAAATACAGATCAAAATTAACTCAATTAATATTTGTTGTCATTCCCCCCATTCCTTATAAACACTAAAAGATACATTTATTTTGATCACATCCTGAGTTATCCCAGGCATATTCTCAGTTTCTACAGGTAGATCTCCCTGCTATATGTGAAATAATTCATAAACCTTTTATCTGCTGCCTTGTTCCCCCTATTAATGTGACTTAAGTGGTCAAACATGGGTAGGCTGTCAATTGTTCTCATTCCTTCCTTCTTCATTCAGCAAAGAAAAGGAGGCAATACTAATACTAATAATAATGATGTTTGTTTCACTTGGTGAAGAACTTCAACATGTCTGCTACCTCGAGGATTCTTGGATATAGATGCCCTGGTGGTTTTTAGATGTTTCATTTGTGCTACTGATTTAACATTAATATGATCAACATCTCTGCAATTCATTCTAAACATTCTAAATAGGCCATTCGAAGCAGAACATCCCTCCACCATAGCATCCTGTCATTATTTTGTACTGCATGCTGCTATCAACAACACTTTAGTAAGGCTGAAAATTGAACATTACTGTCTTTGAATACAATGAATGATGTTAAATTTTGCTGTGCGAGGATATTTAGAAAACAAGCTAATTAGCTAGAAACACATATTTGTGTTGGTTTGTGGACAACCAAATTGTGCATACATTTGTGCATGTCTTGTGATTCTATGTTGTTAAACTGTTACCTTAATGGTGCTTCTTTGGGTCAGCATTTTTACTAGGGCCAGTGAGCACACTGTGAAGCCACAGTTGCATACTCTTCATTTGCCCCAAATGCCTCTAGCACCATTGACTGACTGACTGACTGACTGACTGTATAAATTGCATCCTCTGTCTACTTTGTGCACAGGGCGATACGCAACAAAAAACAGTAACAATTTCAGATAATGTTATGTGAACATAATGTTAGACTGCTTCGTAGCTGTTTTCTTCCTTCATTTTCCTTGTCTCCCTCCATTGTTGAAATGAAATTTCCATGTCAATATCATGAGTATGTCTGAAATATGCTCTCTTTGAGGGTAACTTTGGGGAAGTGGTACTCAAAGCATATGGCTATTGAGTTGTGTGCCTCTTCAGCTGTATGTCCTATTTCTGGCTATTGTAAACACAAGCTTTTCAGTAAACAATGTCCGCTGTTGCAGATTACACCCATCAGTTCTATGACTCTGTTATGGTACCTGGATGTCTCCCTTAACACAAAGTTATCAGGGAGGCTTAAAAATAAACACTAAAACAATACAAAAACAATAAACACAGACCATAAAACTATAAAATAACAAATAAAAAAACAGACTCCCATATAAGGAGGAAGGATTTTAAAGGACAAAAGAAGTCCTGTGAAATTAGTTAAAATATTACGTTCTTTGAGAAGTGGAGAGCCAGTTAAGGAAGGGGCTCATATCTACCTTATTCTGTGGAACTGTGACTTATGCATAGAACTAAACTTTCATAAGATTTGAAATGAGCCTTAGTGAATGGTGTGGGTAAAGAACTAAAACATAGTTTGAAGTGTAACTGAAGTCCTTGAGTGTACTAGAACAAAGTCAATTTGGAACAAGTGAAGTAATGTACACGTAACAACAAGCCTTGAGAACCAACTACTCAAAGATATACTATCATAGGTTCTTTCTGTAAATCAAAGTTATTTTCTTCTTGTTCACAAAGGAGTGGCTTGAAGTGATATATAAGTAACAACATCAAAAACACGCTACCAAGAATATTAAAAACACTTAATAGTAGAGAAACTGAAGTCAGTGGGAAGACCAAGGATTAGAGAGATAGTGCTGAGGAAAGAAAAACCTCAGACTATTTAGGATAAGACAGAAGAATCGTGTGTAATTCAGTGGTCACACATGTACACATGGACTTTAGAGCATGCTGTGGAACTCCTATTTATCTTCTTTGGAGGGTTGAGGCCAAATATTTGATCTATGAGAGGATATGAACCAATTATCTTCAGAACACATATGTGTGTGTGTGTGTGTGTGTGTGTGTGAGTGTGTGAGTGAGAGAGAGAGAGAGAGAATAACAGACAGACACTTTAACATAACACTGCACACTAAAAGCCCTTTGGCTGTGACTGATGCCTCTGTATGAGGGTCTGTGTTTCATGAACATCTGCTGGGATGCTGTATACACCAGGCTACTTCTGACAACATCTGTTGGCTCCCTCTGTGTCTATGTGGCACGTGGGTATTGTTTCCAAATAAAGTGTATATGAGCCTTTAATACATTAGTCATGCCACCACCATATCAGCAGTATACCTCCAGCCCTGGCATAATATGACTACAGGATTACTGTGCCCATCAAAATAAGCACACTGGTCAGCATCCTGTTGGTTAGTCCCAACTATAATAGCCTCTATTCAATCAGTTGTTGAATAGTGAGTCAACATCTAGGTAAATCCCATTGATTCAATGGGTCTGTTCTAGTTGGGACTAGCAATAGGAGTTAGGGCATTCAGTTAGTGCTATGCATATTTTGTTAAAGTTAGTGGTACTCACTTTCACCTTGGGAATCTCCTTTACATGTACATGTGGACGACAACCCCCCCCCCTTTCCCGACTAGTAGTATATAAATAAAAATATTTTGTTTATTTAGTGTGCGTACTTTCATTTGCACATGCATGTGTATTCATATTTTAACCTTTTATAAGGAAATAACACTCTTCCAATTGGAACAGTTTTATTTAGGTAAATTCAATATTTAACTCAATGCATAAAAAAGTTTGGGAAGAGGAGGAGGGATCAGAGACTCCAAGTCTTATTTCTGCATAACCATCTTGAGCAATTCTCATGCTCTTCTGCGAGTCCCACCCCACCATTTGAGAACCACTGACTTAAAGTGAATTCCATTGTTTTCCCCAGGGCTTCCTTTGAAATAAGCATGACTAGAATTGTAATAATAATAATAATAATAATAATAATAATAATAATAATAATAATAATAAAATTTATTTATAGCCCGCCCCTCTGCAGAGCAATCGGGGCAGGTTACAACATATTAAAACAGACAAGTTAAAACATTCCCTCATCCCATAACCCCACCCTCCCATCCCCTTAAAACAGAATTAAACTAGAAAGAGAGTTAAAATACAACAATAAAATATAACAATAAACAAAAACAATAAGACAAGGAATTGTAGCTTTAGTCTTATTGATTTCAATTAGAGCATTTCTTTTAAAAAACAACAACCCTTGATTCTTGTGGATCCCATCAACTGTTGTTCTTCAGTGACTTTCACCAAACTGTCCTCATTCTGGTTTTTAATTATTTCATATTTCTTAGTGACGGTTCCTATATTTCATCTTTCTGACACAATCTTTGACTGCACAACATGAAGGGCGCAATCTGGTTTGATTAAATGACTCCCATCAAGGTCAATGAACCTTTCAAAAGCATAACCTAGCAGTTTTAGCCATGCTATGCCCATGGTTTTGAAACTTTGTTCTGCCCTATTATATTCTAGTGATGTCTCTAGATATACGTA
This sequence comes from Phrynosoma platyrhinos, assembly GCA_020142125.1. Lineage (NCBI taxonomy): Eukaryota > Metazoa > Chordata > Lepidosauria > Squamata > Phrynosomatidae > Phrynosoma > Phrynosoma platyrhinos. Next base: position 36,485,386 of record JAIPUX010001232.1, read on the forward strand.
AAGGTAAGAAAATTAACATAAGAAACCTCTGACTGAGAAAATAAGGCAAAGATAAGTGCATTGGGAAAAGTCTATTCTGCATCACTTCAGTTCTGGACTTGCTAAAAATGCTTCTAAATGCATGAGCTATTTCTTAATGGGTGGAACAGATGTTGCTGATAACATTTTAATGGCTTGTTATTATGTAAAGTCACTCAAACTGCACTTCAGTTCACCTTAGCAAAGCAGCTAAGGAGGGCTTTTACCAAAAGACAAAAATGGCATGTGTGGCAAGCCTATAAATACGAATAATCTGTAACACTGAAACACCACACTTTTATACAGAATCCTGTTTAAAGCCTGCTACCCTAGAGAAATTTTCCAGTATATGGAACACAATCCACATTCTACTGGCACACAGCCAATGCACACAGTTCCATTTATTTTAATGTTCTGGGTTGCATTAGCATCAAGATACAGCCTGATTCTGATGCTGCTAAGATATCCTGGAGAGGGGGAGTGCCCACCTGGTATCCAGGTGCAATAACAAGTAAGGTTTAATAAGCTGACCATGCCATTTCATGTGGACTCTTAACTCTTTGTCCTCAGAAGAAACCCTTAATTATCAAATGGTTTCTGTTTCTTATAGCACATTGGTAGTTTTCTCATGGTTTGTATTTGATTTTAATTTGTAAGACGCATGGATTGGTTTTCCAATAGTCGGGGTATTAAATAAATTTTATTATTTATTATAATTATTATGTCACAGGATCCTGTTTAGGAACAGCACGTGGGAACCGCTCAAATGGTGCCTTGGATTAGTTCACTTCTGAAGCTCTCCAAGTAGATTTGGTCACTTTACTCCCTTTTAGTAGTTTCTATGTTCTTTATATCTTGCTGGCCTGGTATCTTGCAGAGAGCAACATCAATAGAGAAAACATATTTTAAAAGATAAGGATGATTATGTATAGTTTTCCAGACATTAGATTCATGCCAGCAGTTATGAAGCACTTGGAAGTGAGTCATTCTGAGCTCTTAGAAAGTTTAGCCTCAAGTTCAGCATAATCATGTCTCTCTGACATCAGGATTTAAATGAACCCAACAGTGATGATTGGGAAAATAATGTTCTCTCCAGCTATAAAGAGCAAACTAAATTGTGGAAAAGCACTCTTAACAAAAAACATTTGTCAAGCTGCTGCTTTTATGTGAAGGAAGAAAGAGCAATAGCACCTTGCCAACTCATGTGGTAAACATGTGTGGCACACACAGCTTGAAAACAAATCAGTGCAGGGGCTTCATTTTGAATAAACATTCCCCTGGATTATACAGAATTGCGCAAACTAGATTCGTGGTTCTTCACAATGAACCATGTTCCATTTGTTTGTTTCTTTTCAAGACAGCTACAGCTCAGTCCTTAAACTGCTCTGCTCACATGCACTTCTTATTAATTGTCTCTGGAGAAAGTCTGGAGGCCTTGCCAACTTCCTCTCCTTTAAGCTCAGACTCTTGACTCTCAACTCTGCCCTCTTCTTTTCTAATCAGCTTACTGGCTATCTCCTATCAACTCTCTCTACATTCAGTTTGTGTACTAAGCTCCTATTCCCAGCCTCCCTCTTTGTCCTTTATTGAAGAGATTATCCCAAAAGAAAGAAGGCATCTTCCTTCATCTGCATCTGTGCCATAACATTGCCTAGTTTACAAGTCTTTTCTCTCGAGTGCTCTTTGCTTGCTTCTTTTCTTGTGCAGTTCTGTTCTCTGTGTTCTTACTCAGAAGAATTAAGTCCCATTGAATCCAGTGGGGCTTAAAACTTACAAGAGGGTAAACGCCATTCAACCCAAAGTGACTGGGGTGAAATATCTGTATCCCTGTTTTATATTAGGAAAAGGCCTATCGTTATGACAGGTGTGAAGCTTAGGGAGGGTCCAGAGGTATAGCTATTGGGGGTAAGGTATTGACCCCCCCCCCAATAAGAATCCTGCCTCCCCAAATCAAAACTTTCCTTCAGTCTCCCAATTTCTAGGATTGCGGTAACTTAAATTTTCACTTGAGCATTTGGAACTACAGTTTAG
>JAIPUX010001232.1:36495491-36506779 GCA_020142125.1 Phrynosoma platyrhinos
CTAATGGTGATAATTACCTGAAGGAGGCTGCTCCAACAATGAATGAAGGTGGATAGACTCAATCATTATGAAAGTAAAGGACAATGGAAAGATCCGGGACTCTAGTCAGAAATCACAGTAGCACAGTGCCACCTTGAAATCTAGCCAGACCTGAATGGGCCTGAGATTTTGGGGATCATTTATACCCTTAAACCTAGCTTGAAGTGAAGAGTTGCTATTGTATATCAAAGGGATTCTGATTGCTATGCTTTGAAGTAGACAATCTCCAAGGAGAGGAGATAGAATGTTGTTATCTCATCGTCAGCTGAACACATCCTGACTGGCACTCATAAATCCTCTAGGTGTGAATGTCCTGCTTTGCAGCTCCTAAGCCTGGCCTTTTTGATCTGCAAATTGTTGTAAATGTGACCATTTTGGTTGCCTACGTGATGTGCATGCTTTGAGTTCATGGCAGTAGAGGCTCGTCCCAGCCCAGGGCTATGGCAGGGACCCAAGAAGGGGTCTTTATATCAAATCAACCATTGTAACAGTTTCTAGATGGTCTACGCTAATTCCATTGAATGAATTGATAGCAGCTTCAGGCAATCACTGAGAAGCACCTTCAGCCTGTGTCTAAAATGCAGAGTGCAAATGTACAAGTGGAGTGGGAGTGAAACTAAGAAAAAATGATATAAAATGAAACATAAGATATATCCCTTGAATGTCAACAATTTAGAAAAAATAACAGACTAAGGGCCTAAGCAGACTGCCAGAAATAGTGCACATTAAATTGAGGCACTGCCCTGGCTCAGTGCTAGGGAATCATGGGAACTGTAATTTATTGTGGCACCAGAGCTCTCTGACAGAGAAGGCTCAATGTCTCAGAAAAAAAATACAATTCTCATGATTCCCTAGCACTGAGCCAGGGCAGTGCCTCAATTTAATGTGCACTATTTCTGGCAGTCTGCTTAGGCATTAATTTAGGTATCTCATTAATCTCTTCATAACATAAAATAGATAAAACTAGTTGCTGGGAGTTAAAGACCAAGCAAACAGAACAAATCCTCAAAAATCCCGAAAATGAAAAGATCAGGTTTTTGTTCGAATTAACCCCCTTTTAAATTCGAATTTAGTTATCAGACGAGGCGGAACAGGACAAATCCCGTAAATTAAAGACTTCCGCTCATGCCCGTTTATTTCCACTTTCTCCCCGCAACTCCCCGTGTGATAATGTCCCTAGAAGCATCACCCTTCTGTCTAAAGAAAAGTTAAAAATCAAGGGAACTCAAGCTTCAAGATCCAAAAGTACAGTATTTAGGACAGTGTTTCCAAAAATTAAAATCAGAGTCACATTTTGCTTCAAAACTCAGAAAAGAAAGGCATATTATTTTCTCTCCCTGTCATGTACTGGAAGAAAGAGCAGATGTCTATTTCATAACTGAACGATTGCCTAACATTCTGCATTGTCCTTTCTTTGGGGCTGAGAGAAGGAGTACAGTTGTCCCTCCGTTTTTGCGGGGATCCATTCCGCCGCCCCCAATGAAAACAGAAAACCACAAATATAAACCATAGGCTTGAATGGGGGTGCGCACCCATGGGCGGCCATGGGCACGCATCCTATTTTATCCCCCTCCATTTCCCATCTGCAAATGGGCAAGAGACGTGGACTTGAAGTCCGCAAAAATGGAGGGGCAACTGGGGAATCCTCACTGTTTTCTCTTCAGATGATGTCATGATCGTCACAATAATGTTGTGGTCCTGTGGTTGAAAGAACTGGATGCATCCAACCTTGTCCCTTGATTTTTCAAAGAACACTTCATATCCTCTCATGGCATGTTGGAATGCACAGACACATCTCAGTTTAATAAACTAAGGGCCTTTGCAGACTGCTAGAAATAGTGCAAATTGAGTCCACTTTAAGGGTTAGGGTTTGGGTTAGGGAATCATGGGAACTGTATTTTATTGTGGCACCAGAGCTCTCTGACAGAGAAGGCTCAATGTCTCAGAAAAAAAAATTCCCATAATTCCCTAGCATTAACCCTAACCCTTAAAGTGGACTCAGTTTGCACTATTTCTGGCAGTCTGCAAAGGCCCTAAGATAATACACAGGCCTTGTACATGTGCAGGAAATCACATTATGCAAGAAAGGCGCAAACCAGGAATTCTTCAATTAACTGGTTTCCTGTTTCATCCAAACAGGGGAAACTGGGGTAACAACTTTCAAATAAGGCAGGATATTGAGCCTGGCTTCAGATTCTGGCCTGTTCTGAAGATAGAGTTTTCTAGTTCATTTCAGATGACATTGGAAACTGTAAGTAAAGGAAGATTTCCTAGTTTGTTTCCTCACTTCAAGAAAGGGAGGAGCAGGGGAGCTGTGTGCATGGCCTGTGGCTCTGGATGATACGATTCTTCAAAAACAACCATTGTTTTCCAAACACTGGTTTTGAATGTATTGCCAGCTTATCTTCTTTACGTGAAGACAACATTCTTTCAAATAATTCCCCCTAAAAGCTGGGATTTTTCAGAACTTTTGAATGCTGTCCCTTTTTCAATTCTACACCACCAAATTTCAATTTCTCTGCATTATAACTATAACAGGCATATCAAACTATAACAGGCATATTTTTGTAGCTACATGAAAACATCCATTTCCATATTAAAATGTGTTTGTATATATGCACACATATCAATTTATCCCATAAATTCTTGTAGTCGGTGTCGTTTCCCTCACCTTTAATGCATGAGAAAATAAAGCAATAAAGTAAAACAAAGCAATAAAAGCAAGGTGCTTCTATGTGAATTTCTCTCTCTTAAATTTAAGTTGCCTTGACACTATATAAATACAAATAGACTTAGAGGAGTATAAACATAAGTGGAGTTTCATTTCTTCTCATCCTTATTCTAAACCACGGAAATTCAGATACTCAAAAGAAAACTTTTTATTGATTTTCTGGGGGGGGGGATTAATCAACAAGTAATATTAGGGCTAAATAAGATTTTGATATTGTAAATAATGGCAATCTGTATGATTACAATGGAGAGAATCAAAGACAAATAGGGTTAGAATGCAAGAAGGAGGTTTCTCATTAGAAACATTGGGTGCATCTAGACTACAGCAATAATGCACTGACACCACTTAACTGCCATGGCGCCATCCTACAGAGTCCTGGGATTTGTAGTTTTGTTAACCACCAACAAGCTGGAAGAGAAGGCTAACGATCTTGTAAAACTACAAATCCCAGTATTCCATAGGATGGAGCTACAGCACTTAAAGTAGTATCAAATTGCATTATTTATACAGTGTAGATGCAGCCCAGGAAAGGATCCTTCCACTCATAGCACTCCCATTCCTTAACCAAAGAAAATCTTCCAGAGTGGCTTATGGAGATCTACAGTGAGACAGCCCCTGTCCTCAGGTGTGTGGTCTACATGACAGAACACCCACTCCGCCAGCAGGAAGTGGAGAAAAGAACAAACTCAAGCATTTGCTTTTACCTACTTATAATGACAAGCAGAAGCAACCCTCCAAGTATCCTCATTTAGCAGGGATAGTCCCAATTAATCTGTTATATCACGGTTTCAGCTGTTTTTAAAATGTCCCAGTTTCTTTCTCCTCCCAGTTTTGTCTCAGCTTACTTCAGTTGCTGTAAACTAAATTAAAACTAGGTAGAGAAGTCTTGTCCTTCTCAGTAGGCTGTTAGCATACCCGACACCCCCCTCCATGCTGTATACAGGGTTTCATATTTTGATATCTACATCCAGTCATGCTTTAACAGGTCACAATGACCTTTGGAATACTAGGAAGTTTCCCATAAGAAAGGCATGTTAGCCGAAAAACATATGGATGATCTAGATCAGGGGCAGGCAACCTTTCTGAGACCTGGGCCGGTCTCCCGTAGCCCAGGTCTCGGCTGGGCCGAGGGAGGGGGAATGGCGGCGCGCGCGCTCATGCGCGCACGTGCACCCTCCACCACCGCGCGCGACCCCCCGCACACGCAGCCGCTACCGCAGCGCGCGCGTGGCTGCAGCCATCGCCGTGCATGTCGCGACTGCCATTTTGGAAATCAAAATGGCGGCCGTGACGCATTTGCGCATGCGCAAGAGTACTGCGCATGCGCAAACGCATCACGACTGCCATTTTGATTTCCAAAATGGCGAGCGCGGCAAGCGCGGCCGCAAGTGGCAAAAATGTGCCGCAGTGGCGGTGCGTGGCGGCGGCAGCAACCTTCGGCCTGGGCCGGTAAGTCCAGGGCCCAGGGCCTTAACCAGCCCCTGGGCCGTAGGTTGCCAGTCCCTGATCTAGATGGTACTAAATGAAGGCTAAATGGGTTTGCTGATCCCTCCATCCTGCCCCAGAATTTCTGCATATCCTCCCACACTGGATATAAAGGTGGAGTCATTGCACTAAGGTGAATAAGACCATATCTCCTACCTCTCCCTTGCCATGTTCCCAGCCATCTTTCCTACCCAGTATCTTGGGGTTGTCCCAGATTGAATAAATGTGTTGTTAATCTGGAGTTAATCAGTCAATATTGCCTCTTTTGTCAATCCCATGAGAAAAGAGTCAAACACATTGTACTTTGTGTGAGAACATTGAGTACCCCTTGAGGGCAACAAACAGGATATAAATATCCACACATGTCCAGCTTGCAATTGTAGTGAGCAACCTCTGGAGCTCTGTCCAACCATCTAGAGCCTCCTCCTCCTGTATCACACTCAGACACTGTCTGAGCCACACCCCGCTTTCCATGGATTCCTCTACAGGACAGCTAAATATCACCCCCTCTACCATCCTAGAGAGTCAGTGTGGCCTAGCGGTTTTAGTGTTGGAGTATGACTCTGGAAACCAGAGATCGATTCTTAGCTTGGCCATGAAACCCACTGGGTGATCCTGGGCACGCCATATTCTCTCATCCTCAGGGAAAGGCAATGGCAAACCTCCTCTGTACAAATCACGCCAAGAAAACCGTGTGACAGGTTCACTTTAGGGTCACCGTAAGTTGGAAACAACTTGAAGGCACACAACAACAACAACAGCAACAGCTATCATCCTAGCTATCTAATTTTCCAAATCTCTACTTTGGTTAGCCTTGTATGATATTTCATATTGAATTGGAACTGTATGTTTAGTTGCAGTCTTGAATACTTCTAAATCAAACTTAATTTTATTCACCAAAGCTTGAAGTTAGTACTAGTTAGTACCCCTGCCCTCCCCTCCCCTTAGGAAACAAAGCTTAGGCAAAAACAAACTGTTGCAGCCTCTCCAAGCTTCTGTGTATATTCTTATTAATAACCTTGGCCATGCTTTGAGATTGCAGAGTCAAGTATTGCTGGTCCCTCTCAGGAGAACTGATGAAATGGCCACGCTTCTCTTTCTCCTTCAACTGCAAGGTGACCGTTAATGAAGGAACCTGACTTCTTGGGAGCTAGGGCTCTGAGAACTGCATTTGTTCCCAGTGCACAGTTAGGGAAACACGATGTTAAAATGGACAATATTCATATGCAGCTGAGGGGATTTTGCAGGCCTTGGTTATTATGAAAGCTACTCCTTGCTGAAATTCCTTCTTGTACAAAATCCCTTCTTTTATGAGGAGGCCTGTCCACTTCTGCATGAAGCAACATTATGCTCAATTGAAAGTACTGATTTTAAGCCCTGGAAAGTGGGTACATAAAGGACTGCCTCCCTCCCTCATTTGCTTCTACATATTCTAAGCTCGTCAGGAAACCTTTGCCAATTGATATGTGAGAGAGGGCATATTGAACCCTTTGTATCTGTGGGGGTTCTGTACACACAGATATACCCAAGGATGCCAAAAAACGTGGGACCTCAAGTCCCATTAGTTTTAATGGCAGTGCACTGTGTGCCTAGCCACGGCAGCATGGCTGCATGTACACACTGTCATTGGGGTGAATCAGACAGGGCCATCCGTGGATGCTCAGATCTGCAGGTGGCAAGCCCACGGTTGTGGTGGGTGGATTATATTAGTTAGCATAATATGGCATTACACAATAGATCCACTCATCACAGTATTGGTATCTGTATGGTATGTGTCTGTCAGTGGATGAGTTAAGTTGGAATTGTTTCCTCTTTTCAGCTGCTCATAGTTTTTCTTCCTCCTCCTCTCTTCCCCCTGAAGACTAGAACTGAGAGAAATATTTTTGTTGTTGTTGCTCATCATACTAAAGCTGATCTCCCCCCCCCCCCTGTTTTTGAAAGCAAACACAATGGCAGGAGAAAAAGAGCCCACCCTAGAAAGTTCTGCAACCCCCTCCCTCCTCCTATAGTGCTGAGACCAACACATTTCATTTGTTTGTACAGGTTGAGTCTCCCTTATCCAAAATGCTTGGGTCCAGGAATCCTCAAATTTTGGGGTTTTAGATTTAGATTTTGGGGTTTTGTTTTGTTTAGGATTTTGGAATATTTGCATATACATGAGATATCTTGGGGATGGAACGAAGTCATGAAATTCATTTATGTTTCATATATATTTTATACACAAAGCCTGAAGGTAATTTTGTACACAATATTTGTAATAATTTTGTGCATGAAACAGTTTGTGCATATTGAACCATCAGAAAGCAAAGGTGTCACTATCTCAGCCACCCATGAAAAAAGTATTTTAGATTTTGGAATTCAAACTAAGAGAAATGCAACATGTATTTACAGCTAGGAGACTGATGTAGAAAAAGGAGATGGGGAATGATCTCTTTGGAATTTAGTGAAACTATTTCTGAATGTGTTTATGTTAATTACATTTATTATGTTAATTTCTACTCCTCTGGAGCTCTGTACAAAGATTTCTCAAATGCATATGTAAATTCTGAAACCATCTTAAACCACTGGAATGCAGAGGGACCAATTCAGATGAGAAGACTGGACGTACCATACCGGGCAGGTTGGATTCAGTCCATAGAGGGTTGTTTTCTTTGTTTGAATCAAGCTGTTTCCAATGTATATAATTATGCCAATATTTAAAATATGAGATTTTAAAAGATAACGATGGCCAGAATTCTATATCAGCTACTTAGGCTGAATCAACACAAAAGCTGTATTCCAGCTCTATTGCATAGTATCTCTGACCTGGTTTGATCCCTTTACTGTCACACATACCTTGTTTTAATCCAAACTGAAATCAATTTGGAAAGCAATGCAAGACCATCATTAGATACCCACATTGGTGCAACTGGGTATTTCTACTGTGTGCATGTGTTCACCGTATCGGTTTATGTCTAGTCACACGACCGCAGTAGTTGTGGGTTGTTTTGTTTTGTTTTGTTTTGTTTTGAAACACGTGCACATTTTTGCTTAATCAACAGCCTTTCTTTTTCTTTCATTCAGAATGCCACCTGTGCTTCTATAAAGTGAAGCTGATAGAACAGTGGAAGGTGAAATGCCAACCAACTAGTAGGTGCATAAAAACACTTAAAAGAAAAAAGAAAAAAAAGACAACACTTTTTCCAGATGCTGATACAGATACTGATCCCACTTTCTGTGATGGGAACAATCAGATGACGTAGGTGACTACCTGACCTAGGTGACCACCAACTGGCCCTACAAACCTTCCATCCCTGATTCCATTGCTATCCCAATTTGGGGGTCAAACCACACATTTTGAAAAGCTGGTTCTTCCCCAAAACAGTGAAGTAGACTGGAGGTAACTTCTAAGTAACCTCTCCTCGCCCGATTTCCCCAAACCTTATAGAAACATTATTCTACCGCACTCCAATCAATGGCATAATGAATCTCCTTTTCCCCATGTAGTTGATGATATGTAGGTTTGGAAGACAGTTATGATCATGCCAATAGCGTCATAATTAATAATAATAATAATAATAATAATAATAATAATAATAATAATAATAATAATTTTTATTTATATCCCGCCCCTCTGCTAGGCAATCGGGGTGGCGTACAGCATTTTAAAACATCAAAACAAACATTAAAGCAGATACATTCGAATCCCATCCCTCCTTCCTATTCTAGGCTGGGTGGTGCTTGGCCTAGTGTCTCTCCCCCAGATGACATCAGATGGTAATGGAGGGAGGGCTCTTCTTCTTATTCCAGGCCCGATGGTGCTGGGCCTAGTGTCCTCTCCCCCAGATGACACTGGATGGAATGGAGGGAGGGCTTTTCTTCTTACACTATGACTAAGTAGCTCTTTTATAGGAGATTATCGCACAAGCATACAAATGTGACTTACCTCTCCCGAATCTGGGATGCATCCAGGTCCTATCGCATGGCTTTTGTCACCAAATCCACCATCTGGATGCAGCCCGAGTGCAGCCCAGCTTACTGAACTCGCTTCGTGGCCATTTTTGAAAAGTCGGAAGCTTTGGAAAGAGGGAGTCAGACCAGGAAATGTTACCTAATTAAGTATTCTTAGTTAAGTGGCTGGCCAAAATAACTATCCTATCTCATTTGGACTCTTTATTCTTAGCAGCCTTTTTCAAATACCTGATGGCTAATATATGACTTCATGGTATGATTGCAGCTTCTGTCATGGATCATACATTGCGTCAGTAGTGATAAAATGACAGAATCTCATAAGCTGCTGGAGCTTACCTGAGGACTTCTGCTATGTCCCATCTATCACACACACCACTATTAAACAATCATTACCAGGAATCATGACATACAAAATCATATATGCAGGAGCTGTAATATATGCAGGAGCTGTCCCACTCATCCATGGAAGCCTACTGGGTGACCTTGGGCAAGTCACACGCTTTGCCAAGAGGAAGGGAATGGCAAGCCTCTTCTGAATAAATCTTGCCAAGAAAACCCAACGATAGGTTTGTGTTCGGATCATCAAAAGGCAGTGGTTCTCAACCTTTGTCCAAGGACCCCCCCCCCCAGGGGGAGACAATGTCCTCATAACAGGAGCCAAGGTAAAAGCTGGATGGATGGCTGGCTGGGCCAGCATGTTGCTGTTCATTGAACTCCAGCTGCAAATTGGTGGGAAGAAGCAGGACAAAAGTCTTCCTTCCCTGAGTACCTCTGAGCGAAGGTTTAACAGATGGTGTAATTGTTAATGATCCAGTGTTCAGGTTGTTGTTGTTATGGTTTTAAAACTTGAGCTAAGTCTTGGGAGCTCTGTGGCAGCCAAAGATATTTCAGGCGGGGAGGGGTCCCTGGTAAATGAAAAGTTAGGAACCATTGCCATAAGGCACATAACAACACCAGCAAAGCCTGTGTCCATCAGCACAACCTGTAAAAGAAACTACTCTTTTGCTGTTCTATATTTATCCCAAGTACCAGTATTAGGAAAGGAGGAACATTTTGGGATGCAGGTCCCATTGCTCTGTCTACTATCTTCCTGCCCTGCATAATTCTGAGCTGCACAAGAACTGCCCTCAATTTCTAGTGGCTGGAAAGAATCTCTTAGGGCGGCTGTACCTGCACTGCAGATATAATGCAGTTTGATACCACTTTAACTGCCATCGCTCAATGCTATGGAAGTCTAAGCTTTGTAGTCTGGTGAGATACTTAGCCTTCTCTGTAAGAGAACTTTGGTGTCATAACATACTACAAATCCCAAGATTCCATAGTATTCCATAGAGCCATGGCAGTTAGAGCAGTGGCAAAATACTTTAATTCTTCAGTGAAGATTCTTCAGTGAATAGCTATAGTGGAAGACCCGAAGAATCACTGCTGTAAGAAGCAACATCCTTAGCTGCACAAGAAGCTGTATGATGCGGCAGAAATGTATGATGGCAACCTTTTGGTAATAAAAAGCCATTGTTGATTTTCCAGCTTCCTTCCTTTGTATTATTAGACATCTATAATAACAAAATATAATGTCCATGTGCTTATGGCAGCCATAAAGTGTCAGGACATAATGCCAGATACCTCAAAATATTCCTCAGTGGAAACTGCTGTTATATATGGTGGGGGTGGGAATCTGCTCTGAATTTCACTCTGAGCTATAAAAAAGCTATCCAAGGTGCTAAACTGATTTTGGGAAGAAGGATCTACACTGTGGATAGTTATTTTAAAATTCTGACTAAATCCAGGGCTGATTCACTGCTCTGTTGGCATGAAGGCCAGCAACACCCCACCACTGATCAAAGCTGCAATGCCAGATTTCAAGTAAACATACTTAATGTGTTTGTGTGTATTTGTGTGTGTGCTAGAGTTTTGTTTTTTTTTTAAATGGGGTTATAGCCATAACAAATCAGGAAATCTTAGTAGACCCTCAGAATCTGATTTCATTCATGGTTATTGCCCAATTGGGGCAATACTTTCGAGCAGAAATTGCAAACAGTAGGCTTCTCAAAAGAAAGTAAAGGGATCCTGCCATTGCTCACCTGCAAATAATTGTTTTAAAGAGCTAGAAAATAGGGAAAGGTTCTTTGAAATTCTGCTGTTAGGTTTCCTGAGACAGAGGTGGAAGGGGGGAAAAACAGGAAATGGATAAGGATCGGCTGCTAACATTTCTGAGATTTAAGAACGTATAGGAAAGTGGGACAGGGTTGTGTAAGTTTCTGCTAGTGACATTCTAGCAGTTTAAAGAGCATCACGGATGCAGGAAGACAAGAGGCCTTCATAGAGTACTAAGTATGGACTCAGCAGCGTTTGATACACTTTAGTTAATATCACATACTGTAAATGGAGGAATCCAACCTAGCAAATCTTTTCTAGCAAATTATGCCTCCTCTACCACCCACACTACTCACCAGTACAGCCCAAGCAAGTAAGTATCTTACTAACATGGTACAAACAATTCAAAGGATGCAGACTATATCTAGGGCACCTAATTTATTTTATTAATCTAAATATACCTGCAAACTATTAATACCTGAGAGTAGCAAAGGAAAGAGATCTCTTGCTAAGGACAAAAGGAAAAGCAAGCAGAGACTAGCAAAGACAGGCAAGACTCAATATAATGTTTAGTAAATTGGCCAGCAGCCCAGAGTTTAGGTACTCCTTCAAATAGGCTGATGTTCAAGACAAGATTAATTAAAGGGCGAATGAGGACACTGTAAAATTCAAAAAGCACTGCAGCTATGACAGATTCATTCAGTTTTTTTAAAAACTGGCATCAAGTAACATTGCAGGAGTATGGTAAAACACAATCCAGAAAACAGAACAAGCTTCATTCACTTCAGACTCAGTATTATAGCCTAAATTCAGTTCCTACTCCCAACTAGAGTAGAATCACTGAATCAAGTACTGGATGTAAACTTATGTAAACCTGATTGATTGAACTATTTTTCTCTAGTTGGGACTAGCAGTTGGATTTAGGCCTGTGTATTAGTCTTCTGCTTGAGTCTCAGTGAAACTGATGTAGAAAGAGCAGTAGAAAAAA
>JAIPUX010001232.1:36506879-36519918 GCA_020142125.1 Phrynosoma platyrhinos
ATCAGTGCAGCCTCCACAAGGGGGAAGGTTCAGGGGTGAAAAATGGCAGCTGTCCACTGCTTCACTATAAGAATTTCCAAAACTAGAACATTTGGAACAATTTTGGTCATTTTTTAAACTGCCCAAGTTTAACTGAAGCATTAGAGAACCGGTATAAAATAACGCTGTGAACATAGGCTATGAATTTCTAACTCAAAACGTCACTGCAAGGCCTTTCACATGACAGAAATAGCGCCCTATGATTCCAGTTCAACTGCCATGGCAACATCCTATGGAATCCTGGGATTTGCAGTTGAAGAAGGGCCTTTACATAATGGCAAACCTCCTCTGAACAATTCTTGCCAAGAAAATTCCATAATAGGGTTGCCTTAGGGTCACCATAGGTCAGAAACGACTTGAAAGCACACAGAAGCAACCTTTAGAATTCTGAGCCTTGGGAGCTCCTCTGATCCTTCTGCAACTAAAGAGGATCCAGACATTTTCATTGTCTTGAGTTTTAAATTTTTATTCATGATTTTTTTTATATCCTGTATGGCTCTGTAGGGCTCTAGATAAGGGATGCAGTGGCTCAAGTGGTTAAGACACTGACTCTGTTGATTGCAAGATCGGCAGGTTGGCAGTTCAAGGCCTGGATGCTGCATTAAGGGGTTGAGCTGCTGTCACTAGTCCCAATTTCTGCCAACCTAGCAGTTTGAAGGCATGCAAATGCAAGTAGATAAATAGGTACTACTTCGGTGGGAAGGTAAACAGCGTTCTGTGCAACCATGGTGGCCCCATGATCACAGAGTAGTCTTTGACAACACTGGCTCTTTGGTTTAGTAATGGAGATGAGCACCACTCCCTATGGTTGGACATGACTTGACAGCCATGTCAACCGGGAATACCTTTACCTTTTATGGCTCTAGATGCCTTAGAGATCTAGAGGAAATGTAGGATATCAGTGTTTTCATTAATAAATTGACACACTTCATCCTAGATTTTTCAGGATTTTGACCCCATTCATCAGCACTATCAAGGAACAGAAGTATCAACATAGGCAGATTGCTGCATCCCCCAGTCCCAACTTTAGAATGGGTTCTCTAGTTTGTTCAACAGAGGAAATAACAAGGAATAGATTAATGTAGGGGTTCCCAACCTGTGCTCCAAGGAACCCTTAGAGCTCTGTGTGCATTTTCCAGGTGTTCCACAGCCGCTCCAGGAAAATGAAAGAAATAAAAATTGAATGAAATAAAAGAATAGGAATATATTCTTATATATACTCCTAAATGCTATTAACTTGTAAGACATAGGGTAGGCGTCTTAGGGCTCTGCCATAGAAATAAGGGCTCTGAGAGTCAAAAAGGTTGGGAACCCCTGGATTAATGTACGATATGTGTCCTTTGTGTCCACAAAGTATTTTTAAAAATGGATTTTAATAAATTTTGTAGCACAAGACAAGCAATACATACACACAAACAGAAAGATACAAGCAATACTTTGTAAGGGTAAGTTATACTGAAATGTGTACAGTTCAGATGAATTAATTGTCCCATATATAACCATGGACAGTGCAACAGCTATGTGAAATGCACAGCTGCAATGTGCAACTGCAATGTGCAGCATTGCTGCATGTGCAGTTCTGCTTCCACTGCTGTCAGCTGAATGTGTCCATTGCAGTGTGGAAAACAATTCACCTTGCATGCATAGGGTGACTTATGCAGGCACATATCACTAACATCATGCCAGCCAAAGAGGGACCCTATTTCTACAAATGAGGCAGCGTCTGTGTCTTCATTTAAATACCTGCACAGTACTTGAATGCATGAAAAGCTCCACATTTGCATGAGCACATGGCTCTCTTAGAATATATTCCTATGATTTATAACGTCCTTTATACTACAGAATATACTAATATTTGTGATTACTGGCCAAGTTCCAATATGTACTTGTGCTAGATGTCTCAGCTTCCAACCAGAATCAGCAGCCCACCCCCACAGACTTACAAAAATCTGGTTCAGAGGACAAAGAGACTCTTCAGAGCAGTCCTTCTGTACCATGGAGGACTACAGTGGAAAGGAAATGAGGAGAAATCCTAATTAAGATAGCCATGGACTGGAAACAAGTCCACCATTGGATCCTGGTTACTGTATTCAGGAATCTATATTCTAGAATGATATTTTCCCCTCTTGTTCACAATTTTATTTAGTTAGTTATAAACATTATAATTTATTGTTTCAGCAACAGCTTTCCAAGATGACTAATATCAGTTAAAATCAGACATAAAAAAAGAACAGACATGAATAATTAAAACAGGGGGGAAAGACCAACAGCACACATCAAAAAGTCAATAAAACAATAAAGCATAATTGTTTGGGTTTAGACCGAGCTATCCTTAGAGCAGATCTACGTAACTCAATGGGATTTGTCTATTATGATTCAGGGTCAAACTAGATTTTAAGGGAAAATGTGTATTCCTTTTCCTTACCATTCTTTTGAGCCAATGTGGTATTGTGGTTTCAGTGCTGGGCTAGGGCTCTAGGAGACCAGGGTTCAAATCCCTGCTCCATCATGGAAGCCTAAGTCACACTCTCTCAACCTCAGAGGAGGACAATGGCAATCCCCTGTACACAAATCTTTCTGAGAAAACCCCATCATAGGGTCACTTTAATGGCACCATAAGTTGGAAACAACCTGAAGGCTCATAACAAAATGCATTACTTTCTCTTTGAACAAGCTTTCCTTAGAGATACCTGACTTAGCCTCAGTGACACACAGGCCTTAGTTACATAGAATCATAGAGTTGGAAGAGCCCACAAGGGTCATCCAATCCAACCCCCTTGCCATGCAGGAACTCACAATCAAAGTATCCCCAACAGATGGCCATCCAGCCTCTGTTTAAAGACTTTCAAAGAAAACTCCACCACACTCCAAGGGAGTGTATTCCACTGTCAAACAGATCTCACAGTCAGATGTTCTCCTAAGGTTGAGCTGGAATCTCTTTTCTTGTAGCTTGCATCCATTGTTCCGGGTCCTATTCTCTGGAGCAGCAGAAAACAAACTTACTCCATCCTCAATATGACACCCCTTCAAATATTTAAACAGGGCTATCCTGATTGGATTATTGTAATCCACTCTGTATGGGGTGCCTTTGAAGAGTGTTCAGAAACTTCAACTGGTCCAAAGAGCCAGATTATTAACAGACAGATTATTAATGAGTAGTGGTTACAGGGAACACACATTGCAACAGCCATAATGGTTGCCAGTCTGTTTCTGTGTACAATTCAAAGTGCTGGTATTGACCTATAAATCCTTATATGGCTCAGGCCAGCCATTTGAAAGATCTTATCTTCCTATATGAGTCTACTCAAGCTCTAAGATCTACAGGAGAAGCACTTCTCTTTAAGGGGAGGCTCAGGAGTTCTCATCTGTGAGGATCACTGTCTGGGTGAGTCCATAGCTCCACTTCCCTTCTCTAGCAGAGACCAGAAATTTGGTCTTACGAGTGGCAGGCTGGCTGGCTGATGCCCAGATCTGATCCCATATATGTGCCAACTAACTGCAGCTGTAATAAATAAATAAATAAATAAATAAATAGTTGTGGCCATTTCTATTCCAGTTCTGTGCATGGTCATTATTTGGTGGATATTGATATTGACACTGGAAACATAATAGCTTCTATGATGCTGTACAGTTTTTAACCTGTTTTAAAGAATACTGTTTCAATCTTGATTTTGTATGTTTTTATATTATATGTGTTTTATTGTATTTTCTGTCTTTTAGCAAATGCCTTGAATCTGAGAACCCCCAAACCTGGTGGAAAGGCAGAGTATAAATAAAGTGATGAATGGATGGATGATGGATGATAGATAGATACCTCAGCAATGACACTTGCAAATGAAGCCCATGCTTACCTTCTAATGATCAATCACAAAACAAGATACTCATCTTTGCAAGATGTGGAGATGTGGAAAAGCATGTGCTATAACAATATTTTTCACAACTTAATGGAACACCTCTTCCTAAGACAGGCTAAGTGTACTACTGAGTTTGACCCGCACTGGCTCTGCCCTGTGTATATGAGTGAGTCTATGGCACCACATATCCAGTATATCTATCTGATGTTCATTGCTAGTAAACATTTCTGAGATAATTAAGCACATGTTATGCCCTTGCTTACACTTCCTAATCAGCAGCATGATATGAGTTATATCCCATTGAATTAAATCTAAATACCTTGCAGATAAGTGCATATGAGTGTTTTTTAAATGCAGGCTTCAAATAGCAAACCTAAGCTCACAAGAGAGTAATAGCATACAGCCAGAGGGGTAAGAACTGAGGAAATGGGAGCAAGAGGGGACTTGGGAGTTCTAGAGCAGTGGTTCCCAAACTTTGATCCTCCAGATATTTTGGACTCCAACTCCCAGAAGCCCTAGCCAGGTTGGCCAATATTCAGGAGTTCTGGGTGCTGAATTTGATAACATCTGGAGGACCACTGTTCTAGAGTCTAGTCCACACTGAGTCATGAACTTCACTGGGTAACCTTGAGTCAAACACTTTTCTTTCTCATTTTGACCTACCTCGTAGAGTTTTTGTGAGGACACAATTGGAAAAGAAGAACCATGCATGCCAACTGGAGGAAAAGCAGAATGAAAATGGAATTAATTAAATATGGATCAACCCAAAAGTAAGTCCCATGGGTCATGGAGAGGCACTTTCAAGAACTTGGGTACAGGGGTGCAGCCTGACTCAGTAGAAATTCCTTCTGAGTAAATGTGGATCCAGTTGCACACTTTATACTATACTGGATCATGTTCTTCAGATAAACATGTTCAGGATGACGCTAATGTGCAACACAATTTAACACAGAGGGTTATTGTCTTTCTTTCTTTATATATATATATATATATATATATATATAATAAGTGTATTGTACAAAATGATTGTGCTACTGAGAGAAAGAATGGAACAAAGGCATTTGTAGCAGCATTATTCCAGTTGAAGGGGAAAGGAATTAAATGAAAATGCTTCAAAATGTTTATTTGCCTCTGTAGCTCTAATTTTTAATGAGTAATGCCTCCTCTTTGTAATTTGATAGTTCTGGCAGACAGTGCTATGGCAACCAGGCTGGGGGAAAAGGGCGGAGGGGGAGATGTAGCATAGCAACCCTGAAGCTTTCCTTGGGCAAATACTAGCTTAAAGCACAGCAACATCCTCCCCCCCCCCTTCTATTTTAATGCCAGTTTATAATGAAGATGTGATAACATTAACAAAAAAAATACAGATCCACAGATCTTTGGAATATGGTCCAGAAAAGGAAATAGGTGAGAAGGCAAGATAAATTTAACTTGCACTCTACGTGAGGTACAAGCACTTTCAGGAACATAACAATCAATCAATACAATACAATCAAAATGGTTTATTAAAAAAACAGACTATGCCACACAATGCTTACCTTTATGATGCTGTATCTTTGTTGTGGCTATTGTCTTGGTTGCAATGATGACAGTACTGTGGGCCTGATGGCAGCATGCAGCGGTCAGCACAACAATTCGTATGAACTCCCCAAATGATCTGTATCTGTATCAAGTATCTCACTGCACCATTCACATCAGAAATCTACTTAAACTGTCCCATCCTTGATAGATCATTGGTGTTTTCAGACTAGAGCTTGGAAAAGCAACTGTTTTGGACCACAACTCCCAGAATGAACCAGCTAGCATGGCCAATAGCTATGATGGCTGGGAGGACAGTGTCTGGCTTTGGACACCACAGAATAATGACAACCTGGAAAATACCCAGAGAAGGACAACTAAGATGAAAAAAAGATGGAAGCCCCATCTTATGAGATATACCCTAATTGAGGGATTTGGATATGTTAACCTGGGGTAGGACCTTATCACACGGGTCTAAAGTAGTCGCATCCCCGTTGCATCCCCGTCCCATCGCGCTTCCTTTCCCCGTGCGATCACACGACGTCGCAGAGAAACCCCACCCATCCCGGTCGCATCCCCGTCCCAATGCGGCATCATGCTGCATTATCCGGCATCATCCACGTTCTTTTGAATTCCTGGTCCAAATGGGAATTACATTTCCCGCGACCGGAATGATACTGGGATGCTGCTGCTTTCTGTATTAAGGAAGCGCAATGGGACGGGGATGCGACTGCTTTAGACCCCGTGTGATAAGGTTCATAGAGAAGGCTGGGTGACATGATAGCCACCTTTAGCTATCTGAAGGGATGTTATGTGGAAGATGGGGCAAGCTTGATTTCTGCTGTTCCATATGGCAAGATCTGGTCCAATGCATTGAAATTACAAGGAAGGAGATTCTGACTAAGCATTAGGAAGAATTTTCTGGTGGAAAGAGCTGTTCAAGTGTGGAAGAGAGTATCTCATAAAATAGTAAATTCTAGTGGAAATTTTCAAGCAAGGTTAGATGGGCACCTGTCAGGGTGCTTCAGTGGTGGATTTCTGCACCAGTGGGAGTTTGGACAAGGTGGCCTCAATGGTTGCTTTCAACTCTACAATCCCGCAGATCATCAACAACAAAAATAACCACTGCCTCTATCACATAGACACACCTAGGTGATGCACATAATTTTATGTCCCTCTTTCTCTTTGCACTCTTGTGCTGAATCCAGTTTGGAGTATGACCCCACACATGGAAACCTATACAAGGCACTATTGGTGGATCAGTTACCTGGTTTGTTCAACTTGTTGTTTTATATTAGGTTGTATGTTGTTTTATATTAGGTTGAGCTGAGAAGACCTACCCTTTTCACAAAAATACATTGGCCAAAAATTACATAAATATTCATACTGGACATCGAGGCCCAAAAAGATATAGCTACCTTGAGTAAGATAGGCAATTTAAAATGGCTGAGTAGATACAAATGTACCTTTCAAAGAGCAAATTACTTAAAAACACAAATGCATAAACACCTAAGGGAGGTATTTATTCGAGCCAGATTCGATCAGTTAGACACCATAGTAAGATATGAAAGATTCACTGGTATTCCTTATAATGAGCGAACTTGTATTTGTGGAGATTGTGAAATTGAGGATTTATCCCACATTTTATTTAAATGTAAATTGTACCATCAGGAAAAAGAGCAATATCTTGATTTTCACATTAGACAAACTTTGTTTTGGGATATCCATGTTAGAATCTCATATTTTATGGGCGGTCAAGATTCAAAAATAACTAACAGCACAGCTCAGTTCTTATACAAAACGGTACAGTTAAGATCCAGATATGTGGGGTTGATTGGTGTGAATTGTAGGGGCGATGAAATCTGATGTTTGATGTTATTTTTTGTTTTACTTGCTAGGAAAATGGTATCCATTGTATTGTTTTTACATTGTTTTTACATTACTTTAATCATATGATATTTTATTTTTATTTATATGTATTTTATATATATTTTTCTTCATTCTTAATTTTAATTTTGTGTAACTCTCCTTGAATTTTATCTTGCTACATTCTTTTGAAATGGCCAATGGGCTAATCAATAAAAGTTTGATTGATTGATTGATTGATTGATTGACATAAATATTCCCAGAGTCTTAAAAGTAGAGAGGAAGCAATTGCCCTTCCAGCCAAAATGTTCTGTCTGCAAAGCTCTATTCCAGGGGTAGGCAACCTTTCCCCTTTAAGGGCCGAGGGACTTCAGCTCCGAGAAGCCTCAGCCATGTTGGCCAATAGCTCCTGGGATTCTGGGAGCTGAAGTCCTTCGGCCCTTAAAGGGGAAAGGTTGCCTACCCCTGCTCTATTCCAATCACAAACAATACCAAATTCAAATAATAGTGTATTTTTAAATTAAAAGAAGATTGAAGGAAAAAGCCTTCAATGACTGGCACAGTGCAGCATAATAGTTCTATATGTGCAAATTCATTGCAACTATTTATTCATCACTCCTACTATAGCTGAACCATTGCAACTTCCCCTCCCGCCCCATCATTCTGTGGCTGGTGGAGAGCAGGGAGGTAGATATCAGAGAAGCATCTATCTACATCCCTTCAGCTAGATCCAAAATGATTACATAATCTTCTGAGACCCACCAGGATCCTCTAGTGGTTTCAGCAGATGATGCAGTCTTATTGTACCTGGCTGTGAGGATGTAGCTAGATGCTTCTCTGATGCCCTCTGTACACCACCAGCCACAAAATGGCTGGGTGGGGCTGCAGTGAGTAAATGGTAAGTTGGTGAGGGGGGACTTGTTGTACAGGAAGGAGAGAATACCAACTTTTGCAATGATCAAGGAAATACATACACGGGTGTGAGGTGCAATTAGGCCATTAATAGGATACTAGCCAAGGTCTGTTTGAAAACCAGTGAAAATCTCCAGCATAGAATCTTTGAATTCCTTTTTTTTTAACCTCTGTACTTGAAGTGTAAAGTTGGATTACAGTTATACTAATGGTCTTAATGATATGATTTTGTCAGATCTGGCATTACATCATTTTACTGCTTTTGCTACATTTCTCCTCACTATTAATGTCACCCCATTACTTCTGGAACCTATTTTTCTATTGTTCAATTATTTCTACCCTTCACTCCAGCCAATGGATTTCAGGTTTGCAGCAAGCCAAGGAAAAACAACAACAACATAATTTTATACTGGAATGTACAATTATGTTCCAAATAGACCATACATGAGTCTCTGGAGCAATTTATATGTCTTCATTGGTGATACAGTCTACTTCTTGAAAAAGGTCTAATGAGAATAGCTGCACCAACAACACATTCTTAACACATATGCATATAATATACCAATGTCCTACATTCCCAGCATTCAAAGGCCCATAGAATTGTTCATTCTCCACTCAACCACAGTGGAATTAAATTGTTGTCATGTGCCTTCATGTCATTTACGATCTAAGGTGACCCTATGATGAACTTACCACAAGGTTTTCCAGGGCTAAGAGTGTGTGACTTATCCAAGATCACCCAATGAGTTTCCATGGCCAAGTGGGAAATTGAACTCTGATCTCCAGAATCATAGTCCAGCACTTAAACCACTACCATGCTGGCTCTCTTGGGAGTAAACCACCATTACAATATTTTAAGGCCATATTCCCTCATTTAAGCACAAACAGACTTTTTCGGTGGCCACTCCCGAGACTTGGAACTCCCTACTGAGGGAGACTAGACCAGCTACCTCCCTGTTGTGTTTCTGTTGGCAGACAAAGACCTTTTTATTTAGATCGTCTGTTGCCAACTTACCTTTCTTGCTACAGAATTCTAATTGGAAGGTGGCAGCATGTTCTTTTCTTGGGGTATTTCTTCATTGTGTTTTACTTGTGTTAATGATTTTATACACATTCTGTTTTAAGTTCATTCTTGAGAGACAAGAGCAATATCAATTGATTCAATCAATCAATCATGGTTTTAAAAAAAAGAATATAAACCAACAAAGAAATAGCAACATGTTCCAAAATCTCTGGAATATCCTGTCCACCAACCCCTGGTGGTGCTGGTTCTCCAGTTAGTATTTCTTACAAGTCTCCTACAATATATTTTTACAAAATATACATTTTAATAAAGGGTAACAAGTCTCTTCAGGAAGATGATTTACAATGTATATCTCTAATATTTATAATGGGAAAATGTGCTTCAAAGTAATCTGTCTCTCATTCCCCCATTTCCATACTTCCTCATTATGCATTTAGAGACAACTTTAGGTGTCTCCTGCAAAAGGCTGGGTGGGGCTGCAGTGTTGTTGTATTTGTCTTAGCTGATTTTTTAAAAAAATAATTTTCTGGGATATAATTAAATTTTGATAAGAAATCACAAATGAAGAGCCATGAAGCCATAAAGCCAAGTATAACACAGAGCAGTTCAAGTAAGTACAAGATACATACCTCTGGCAGGTATGTCAAGCAGCTGTTGTACGGCTCCCTGCAGAAGGTGGAAATACCTCCTTGGACCACTTTGTACCATGCTTAAATATAGATACTGACTGCACGATGCACACTCAGATGAAAGCTTCCCGTCACTTGTTGGATCAATGGTGCTTAGAGCATAAGTTTCCCACCACTTCCATTCTAGTGTTCACTCTTAAATGCCAGTGAAAAGAGTAGATTAGGTCAAGGGATTGCTGAATTTTGTGTGTGGTGCTCTCACAGTGCAGGACTGGTCGATCACTTGCTGGCAGGGATGGGGCTTTGCAATTTGTTATGACTGATGCAAAGAAAACCACAGCAGTCTCACCAAGATTCATAATTTTTCATTGGTGGTTATATACAGTGGTTCCTTAGTATCCACTAGAGTTTGGCTCCAGGGCCACCAAGTGGATACCAAAATTCATGGAGACTCAAGTCCCATCATATACAATGGGGTGGTAAAATGGCATCCCTTATATAAAATGGCAAAATCAAGCGTTGCTTTGGTGTATTGGTAAAAAAAACATTTTCAGGTTGTGAATAGTTTAGTCCATAGATGCAAAATCCATGGATATGGAGGGCCAACAGCAGGTATGGCCAG
Organism: Phrynosoma platyrhinos; assembly: GCA_020142125.1. Taxonomy (NCBI): domain Eukaryota; kingdom Metazoa; phylum Chordata; class Lepidosauria; order Squamata; family Phrynosomatidae; genus Phrynosoma; species Phrynosoma platyrhinos. The sequence continues at coordinate 36,517,344 of JAIPUX010001232.1, forward strand.
TAGTGGGAAGAAGGAAAGAAAATGTTTTTCTAAGCTTCTGGCTATTGTCAAATCTATTTATCCAACAGGAAAAAGATAAATACAAAAAGGATATATGTCTGTCTACCTACCTATATATCTGTATCTTCTTTTTGTACTTATTCTCTCTATATATACAGTATATGTATATTTTTGAACTGATCTCTTTTATTGGACTGCTAGAGAACAGAACTAACAACAGCCAGAAGTTTGGGAAGCCCTACACAGTATCCCCCTGGCTCCCATTACTGGCCCAATGTATATAGCTGCCTGTGGAAAATTTGTTGTAGTTAATCACCCTCAAATTGATCCCAACTCATGGCAACCCTGTGGATGAGACATCTCCAAGACTCCCTATCTTCCACTGTTCTGCTTAGGTCCTGTACATTTATGCTTGTGGGTTCCTTAATAGAATCTATCCATCTAGTCTTCTTTTCTTTCTATATCCCTCCACATTTCCTAGCATTATTGTCTTCTCCAATAGTCATTCCTTCTCATGACGTGATCAGAGTACCTCAACTTTATCACCTTGGCTTCCAGGGAGATTTCAAGCCTGATCTGTTCTAGAACCCATTTATTTGCCTTTTTGGCTGTCCACACTATCCTCAGCACTCTTCTCTTGCAACACATCTCAAATAAATTGCTTTTCCTCCTATCTGCTTTCTTCACTGTCCAGCTTTTGCAACTTTACATGGTAATAGGAAAAACAATGACATGTATGATTCTAACTCTTGCACTTAGTTGTATATCTTTACATTTCAGGATCTTTTCTAATTCTTTCATAGCTGCCTTCCCCATTTCTAGTCTTATTTTTTGACTGCAGTCCTCATTCTGATCAATGTTTGACCGAAGGTACAGGAACTCCTTTGCTATTTCAATTTCCTCATTGTCTAGGCTGAATATTTGTAGATCTTCAATGGTCATTATTTTTGCTTTCTTTATGTTGAGCAGTAAGCCTGCCTTTGCACCTTCTTCTTTGATCTTTCTTAGTAGTTCTTCCAGATCTGTGATATTTTCTGCTAGTAGTATGGTGTCATCTGTATATCTCAGATTATTGATATTTCTTCCTCTTAACTTCACTCCTCATTCTGTGTCCAACCCTGCTCTTCATATGATACTTTCTGTATAGAAACTGAACAGATAGTTTGAAAAGGTGCCGCCTTGCCTGATCCCTTTCCCAATTGAGAACCATTTAATTTCTCCATATTCTGTTCTAACATTAGCCTCTTGTCTTAAGTATAGATTTCTCATCAGGACTATCGGATGTGGTGACACTCCCATGCCTTTGAGGGCATTCCATAGCTTTTCATGATCTATGCAGTCAAAGGATTTGCTACTGTCTATAAAGTACATGCTGATCTTCTTTTGGAATTCTTTGGTACACTCCATTAGCCATCATATGTTTGCAGCGTGGTCCCTAATACCTCTTCCTTTTCTGAACCTTGCTTGTACCTCTGGGATTTCTCTCTCCATGTATGGTTGGAGTTGCAGAATTTTGAGCATAATTTTGCTTGCATCGGAAATTAATGCTATGGTCATTCTCCATTTGATGTATGTGAGAATGAAGGAACTACCCAAGGGATGGGGAACATGTGGCCATCCAGATGTTGTTGGATTGAAATTCCAATTATTCCTCAACCTTTGCTTTGCTATTGAGGGCAGATGGCAGCTAAAGTTCAATAACCTCCAGAAAGCCACATGTTCCCAACCCTTGCAGTGATTTATGAAAGTTCATTCCACAACAGCATGTCCAAATTTTAAAGTGACATTTAAAGCTGTTCAAGCTTTCATTTTGGTTAGGGACTGGGCAATATTCCTTCTTGGCCCATCACAAGCCCCAAGCATTCATTGGAGCTTGTTCACACACACACACACACACACACACACACACACACACATATATATATATATGCACAAACACATCCCAAAGATAATAGTGCTTGGTAAGGTGAGGGGAAATAGGAAAAGAGCCAGAGCACATACCAGATGGATGGTCTCAATCAGGGAAACCACAGTCCTGAGTCTGTAAGATCCAAGCAAAACTGTTGAAGATAGGGTGACTTGGAGGACTCTTATTCATAAGGTCGCCATAAGTTGAAGTCGTATTGAAGACAGCAAACAGCAACAACAAAATTTTAATACCTGGCTAGGTCTCTATCAGTTACTAGTGCAAATAAATGCTAGAAAGATTCATGATAAAGTATTTTTTTCTTTAGTCCCAGGAATATTGATGTTGTTGTTAACTGCTATCAGGTAGACTTCAACTCAAAAAGAGGATAGGCCAGAGGTAGGCAACCTTTTTGAGCCGGGAGCCGGGTTGCCATCCCTCAGACAATTGGGGGGCCCGAAGCAAAATAAATAAATAAATAAATAAATAATATGCATGCACACTGTCTCAGCCCCAGAAAAGTCATGATGGCAAAACCCCTGTGGAAATTTTGCCAAGAAAACCCCAAGAACAAGTAATAACAACAACAATCAATGGTGGGCAGCAGCGGGCAGCGGCGGGGGTCAGTGGCAGGACTGGCCTGGGGCCAGTCCAAAAGCCTCATGGGGC
>JAIPUX010001232.1:36525398-36537898 GCA_020142125.1 Phrynosoma platyrhinos
TATTATTATTATTATTACTTTCTTTATTATTCTTTTGCTGTAATACATTCATATACTATTACAGTCAAGTCTGGACAATGAAGTTTGGTCTCTCACACACAAAACAAACCCAGGCAGCAGCAATTAATGATGTAACTATTCTCTGCATTGTAGAGAAAACAAATATTTTTGCACAATTTTCACCCAGTTTTTCACATCTTGAAGTCTTCCAGGGAATTATTCTGCACAGAAATTCTTGCGAGAATGGTGCAGTTTTCACACACAAAAAGTTTTCAGACAGCCATATCTGTGGTTTTGTGTGTATATGACTTGCTTTCTGTGCGAAAAAAAGGCAATATTTTACAAACACATGCACATGCATACAAACATGCAAAACCCAGGAATCTGCATACATAAAATATGTAGCTACATTTTTTGTTCTCGGTTTTTTGCACAAAAACCCAGCAACGTTGCACCAAAAAATATGGCTGGAATCTTGTTGGGCAGTTACAAATGTGTAGCCTAGCGTTACACACTTGTGACTGTTTTGTATTTGTATAGCTTAGGACGTATGTGTTGTTGTGTACCTTCAAGTTGTTTCTGACATATGGCGACCCAAAAGCAAATCTATAACAGGCTTTTCTTGGCAAATTTCTTCAGAGGTGGTTTGCCACTGCAATCCTCTGAGGATGAGAGAATGTGAATTGCCCAAGGTCACCCAGTGGATTTCAATCGGCAAGTGAGGAAGTGAACCCTAGTTCAACACTCAAACCATTACAGCACACTGGTTCTGTAGAAACCATGAAAGTCCCCTAATCTCCACTTACCCAGAAGCTGCCATTGTGATCAAGGAGGGTCTGTTCCCCTGTTGATCAGGAAGCAGCTAGTTGATGATCCCACCCACCTCCTTGCACAAGCACTCTCCGGCACAAAGGGGGATTGTGTCAGGGGTCTGCTTCTGCCTGTTGCACCAGAGATCACTTACAGGAGGGTGTGGGACCATCACTCAACTGCTTCCTGATCAACAGGGGAACAGACACACACACACCCATAATATATTGCAGTGGCTGCTTCCTAATAGGTGGGGATTGGAGGTGATCTAGAAGAGGTCCACTGGCAGCACTGTAAATGTAGTGTTTATGGATATGTCAATCCCCATCCGGATTCCAACTCACATGTGCCTCTCTGGAAACAGTATCTTGTGCCCAAGGGAGCATGGTGAGGTTGCAACCTGCCACCATGATTATCTCACAAAGAATTCCAGGTATTTCTTCACAAAATGATTTTCTGAAATACTTCAGAACATGCAAGTATTTAGCAAAAACTGTATAAAATTCTCGTCACTGTGTTTTTTCTTCTCAACTGGGTTTCCCAAGTGCCAAGGACTCATTTTTCAGCCAGGCAATGAGTAATCATAAATATTCTTTCTGTCTTAGCAGCCGCTGTGGTTGCACATCCTTTGTTTGAAGGAAAGCAATTTAGAGGCATCCGAAGGCATTTCAAGGGTGAGGAAACTTTGATGCTTCAAATGTTTGGTATGGAAGCTTCCACGATCCCTAACTGTTGGCCATTCTGGTTGGCACTTTTCCAGTTGAGGTCCAAACTGTCTTGAGGGCCAGTCATTGGCCAACTCTGCTCTATTTGAAGAGTCTTTCTGGCAAGTCTGGTTTAGAGACAGGACCAAGTGTTTTGCTGTATGTTGTCCCTAGGCAACTCACATATAAATAGGACATTTAAGAAAGTTCAAAGTAGAACTCTCAGATTCAGAGAAATAATAAACTATTCAAAACTAAAAGGAAACTGTGGTGTGTTAAAGGTATCTGCAGAGCTACAGTTCCTGTGAGTTCTGGATGTCTTGCAAGCACTACAGTAACATACAGTAATCTCTGAAAAGCTGGTAACCTTCTTAGCCTAGATGAGATTTCTTTACTGATTCCACATAAGCATTGTTGTGAAAGGGCAGGGAAAAACAACTTTAATGCAGCCCAGCACAAACAAAAGCTGCAAACCACAGGACTACTGCTTTTAGTGGCAAATACTGTTAAACATGTGTGTGGGTGCATGAGAGAGAAAGAGAGAGAGAGAGAGAGAGAGCACCTTCAAGTCTCCCGATGACTTATGATGATCCCATGGATTTCAGAGGCAGTGGCATCACTAGGGTTGGCATCATGGTGTCATGATGACACTCATGGTGTCACCCCCAATTGACCTCCTCCTATAACCACATCATAAGAATCCCCAATAATGCTTTTTTGTACTAAAGTTACTCATAAATCACAATTCCCATATATCACTGAATGTAATGGTAATAGTTGTGACATAAACAACTAGCACAATTAAAATTATAGTTCTAAATTACAATATCATACACACAGCCTAAATGTATTTACATAGTTCCATGTGCTTAAAGTGAGAATTTGATCAAATGCAATATTTTTAAAGAAATTTCTTAAAAATATGTTTTTACATTTTTAAATTAAAAATTAATTTTTTGATATTTGAAATTTTAATTAAAAAAAACACCTGGGGCCTCTCCTTTCTCCTCTCACTGAGCCCCACCCAATTCACACCATCTCTAATGGGACACAGGTGAATGTCACAGCCTGTTTCTGCCCAAAGGCAGATGTTTGAGGAGCAACAGTGTCACCCCCTCTTAGGGTATCATCTGGCGCAGTCTGCACCCTGAGCACCCCCTAGTAAACCCCCAGAGGGTTTACTTAGGCAAAGAAGTCTCAGAAGTGTTTTGCCATTCCCTTCCTCTAATATAGTCTGCAGCACCTGGTATTCCCCTTTTGATCTCCCTTCCAAGTACTAACCAGGTCTGACCCTCCTTAGTTTTCAAGATAAAACAGGATCTGATGTCTTCAGGGTATTTCAGTCCTGTTAAACAAATATAAAGCCAATATAACTGTCTTATGTAAATATGCCCAGTCAGGAGTTAAGATTGTGCTGACAAGTGCCTGTGCATTTACTGTTACACACTTGTAGGCTCTGTGGTGACATTATGCTGAATGTGCATAAGGAAAGCAGGCAGAAGGAGTGGGTCCTGAGTGTCCAAGCCTCTTCACCAGACCACCGGTGCATTCACTTTACATGCATGTAATGCAGGGAAGAGGATTCAGGTTTAAAACCAAAGTACAGGCACTTCCAGCAGGCTATGCCCAGTGCTCACCAGTTTCTCCCTTAGCCTGCCAACTCTATCTCATAACAAGTTTTCACTTTACCAGAGTTGCCAGCAATATTCTTAACTTCAGAAACCCTGCAACGCTTCATTTTCCATTCATGTTAAGATTTATAAGGCAGAATGAAATACAAGCAACTGCGCGAAACACTGGACAACAGTACCCTCTAGTGTCAAAATCTTAGACTCACGATGATTAATCAACTATTGGTGATAACAGGGTGAACAGAGATAGGGCAAATATTGTTGGAGGTACTGGCATTTGTAGCAGTAGTTCTTAGGGTTAGTTTTTTTAAACAAAAAAACAAACTACAAAGACATTTTTATTATTCTGAACCACCAGCTGACAATTCCTGGCAGCAGATGGAACTTTTTATTCCCATCCTTTGATTGAATTTTATTAGAATTCCAACACATTGGACATATTGGAGGGAGACTGCCAGGTTTGCATACTGGACAGTTTCAAGTTGGGGGAGTGGGGAAAATAAAGCCAAAAGTAATTTTTCAGCTTCTTCTCCCCTCCAAGAACAAAAATGGTGTTGTTCAGGATTCCAGCTAGCCAGGCAAGCCTTTTCTCCCAAGATATTTCATTCCATTCACCTACCCAGCTGATTTTGTAACCCCCACTCCAACAATCAATAAACATTTCCTCTCTATTGAGCATGTTCAGACCTCATTGGGCTTGTAAAGGTAAAGGTATTCCCCATTGACAAGGTTGTCAAGTCGTGTTCAACCATAGCGGGCAGTGCTCATTTCGGTTACTAAGCCAAAGAGCCAGCATTGTCAGAGACTACTCTGTGATTATGTGACCAGCATGATTGCACAGAACACTGTTTACCTTCCCACCAAAGTGGTACCTATTTATCTACTTGCATTTGCATGCAATTTGCAATTTGCATTGGGCTTTTAGAGGGGCAGAATTTGTGTGCTTCCACAACTCTTTGGGTTCCCCCAAGCCTGCTGGTAACTCTGTCTTGTACCTGGAGGGTGCCATTTTGGCCACAAATTCTCATCATAATATGAATTTGTTATTTGTCTATATAATGTCGGTGGGGGCGGGGACGGGGGTGGGGGTGGGGGCAAAGTACCATTTTTCCAGAGGGCACAGAAAATTCTTTTGAGGGTATGAAAAGATATGGCAAGGGGAAGAGCAAGATAATCCATGGCCCAGTCCTTTGGGGCAGGAGCATAGAAATTTTTTTCACAATGGATGGGAACACACACACACACACAAAAAAAAGAGTTTCCCAGCAGAGCATAGCAAGATCTAAGGAAGACAGTGAAAGTGTGGCAGGGGGCATACCAAGAAGTTTCAAGTGGTCATAGCAAAGTATGGCAGAAATTTCAAGAAGGTGTAGCAAGATCCCAGGCTACTCCACCAGATGCATGAAGCTGGCATTCATGAAAGCTTATGCCAAATAAAACATATTAGCCTTTCAGATACCATAAGACCCTTTGTTGGTTTTGCTGCAACAGAATAAGAAGGCTGCCCCTTTGAAGAATTTAAAAGTAACCTGCCAAGCTCTGGAAAGGTCTCTAATGCAGACAGGAGGACCATTACAGTCCAGGGTGGCACAATCCATACAAAAGTTTTGCCACTGTTCAATTGGTCATGAGCGGAATGCCATAGACATAGAGCAGAATGTAAATGTAAATATTATTATTGGATTCAATAAACTGAGGATAGTGTTGGCATGCAAAATGCTAAACAAATTTAAAGTGTCACAGAGTTAGTCACACCCACCTAGGAAAGAATGTGCATACGGGAAAATAAAAAATGCCGAAGAAGTGTGCAATATAAACAAGGCTTTAGCACCATCAAGGACACATTTAAAGAAGGTCAATATGACAAAGGGTGGGGCGGATCTTGCTACCCTAGCTAAGACATAGACCAAATATGATTTGAACACTTTTATGCTTAGGGCTTATAGATACATATAGGTAAATTTATAAAGTATCATTTTTTGTCACAGTTGTGCAGCATGCATGCAAAATATCATTTTTTAAAAAAATCATTTATTACTGCCTCTGAGTTTGCCACAGCTGCAGAGGTGATGCATCCAGAGAATGATTTAAAACTCCTACAGCCTCCTCGGCAACAGAAAGAGATATTCCTCAGTATCATAGGCATAGTAGTGAGACTCAACCCCCAGATTCTGGATGCGCTCCCCCAGTGGCTTCATGAAATTGTTAAAAAGCAGGCAGATCCCACATTGCCTTGACCTTGCAAAACTGCACAGGCTAAAAGGCTATAGGTGTCTACAACTCCAGACATAAACCGTTTTGGCTTCCAATGCCTGAAATTTCCACCAAGCGTCTGGCATTGTACCATCAACTGAAGTGTCACAATTGTCTTCCAGGGCAGCTCCCAAGAAAACTGGAGTGTACATTTGCTAGATAGCTGTGCATTTTTGCATTTTTGTACACAGCATGCCTGTGAAATGTCAGAGTATATAAAATACCTCATAAGTAGGGATGTAATTCTTCACTGATTATCTTCTGGAAGGAAGAAATGAATAATTTCATCAGTTTTCTCCTGCAAAAATAATACGTTTGGAAATAATGCAGTTTTTTATACTTATTCACAATTCAGGACTTATTCTTTGCAAAATTTAAACATGATTGTTCTGCACAGAAAATAGCATCTTCTTCACAGGAAACAGCATTTCTTGTGCAGCAAATAATATTTCTATACAAAAATATTATTTTCTATGCTGAACATGCTGTTTCCTGCATAGAAAATCTTGTTTTATGGACAAAAGAATTGTGTGCATTTTGTAAGTCCTAAACTGTGAAGATTCTCTTCAGTCCAGGATTCTTCTCATCAGGATTTGTTGACACTTGAAAATGGGAGGGGGGGGTTGCCCCTTTTTGCACATATCCTTTCCATTTCTGCTAGCTATTCTAAACAAAGAAAAGTATATGCTGCTTCATAGCCACATTTATATAGAGAGCACCATGGTTCGTTAATTCAGTATTTTATAACATTATTCCCTAGGGTAGTTTTTAAAGAAAATGTAGACCATTACCATTTTGTACTACAAATTTTTCCATTAATTGCATTCAGAGAATGTTAATAAACTGGAATTCGTGTTCTTACATTTGCAAAGAGTAGGGCTAAAATGAGAATAAAATGTTGACCTTACTGGATTGGTCAATGAAAGTATTTAAAGTGCAATTAAATTGGAAGACAGACAGAGTCGTAGATATGTATTTGAGCTTGACCCTTTATACTATATTTATACCTCACTATAAAAGAGATATAATTAGCTTTACACATGTTTTACCAATCCAATGCTCCATTCCATGACTTCCCTTTTCTCATGACCTCACAAGGCATCAACAGCTATTACACAAAACAATGGAACATAGACATGTCATTGTATTCAAAATACATTTACAGGATTATTCACAGGAGCTTTTGGGCAATCCCCCATTCACACATGAAGCCAAGATGTCTCCCTCCCATGAAAGGGCCAGACCACACAATCTGCCCTCACCCCCAGCTACTTTAGCCTGCTGCCTTGAGTAAGTATGGGCCCCATTGTTTGTTAGCGTTGAAGAAAGATTAATTGTCAGTCCAGCTGGCTTTTGTGCATGGAATGGGAGAGGCACTATCTTGTTTTTCAGACCAGGAAGCAAAATAACTTGAACATGCCCGTTTCACAAAGTTAATAATCACTTGATTGAAACTGGAGGACTTAGGAGAAGAGGTTCAAATGGTTCAAGGTAGAAGAAGCAGAGAGGAGGTAACAACACTGAAAGACACAGAATTAGACAGTAAGTAGCCACCAGGGAACTAATGAGAGAACCTCAGAGAATAAAAATGTGCAAATCACCATGAGTCTGTCCCATGCATGTTCTGGTTCTATATGCACTTTCATCTGCCCTGCAATCTGCACTACAGTTTTATTGATTTCTTTTCTTCTGCCCTATTCCTGGAATTCTACATTGATTGCTTTGTGTTTTTGTGTTCATAGTGTACACCAATAAGCAATATATGTTGGAAGGTATACCAACAAGGAATGTACACTGAAAGGTGCATTACTCTCCTGTTTCTCTCCCTGGTAAACATGGTTGTGTGTTTTTGTTCAGGTCAAGGTGAGGTGAGAACAAATTTACATCCAGAACTGGAAACTAAATTGTGCATAGACATCCACTGACAACTGCAAGAGAATTTGTATGTCAGGCTGACCTGGCACTAGAATACAGGACTTTATGAGAAGGGAACACTGTCTACATATCTTGTCAATTGCATTGTTTTATAATGTGATAAGGTTTGGCCTTTGGCAGCTCACTGAAAAGAATTGTCATCAGCAGGCTGCACCAGGCTACTAAATATCCCTTTTTGTGTATAGGTATACACACTATGTGCATGGATATGTGTGTGTGAGAGAGACTGTGTGTATATACACACACACACACAAACAGTCCACACACAAAGAAAGAGAGGGCAATATTTCTCTCTAGTATGTCACAGATTATGTATGCATGTGTGTGTGTATGTATGTCTCATGCTGAGCCAAGAAAAAGGACTGCAATGAGAAGGAGGGAGAAGAGGAGGAAAATTTGTGGCAATGACAAATGGGAGCTACTTAGGAGATTATCACACAAGCATAAAAACGTGACTTACCTCTCCTGAATTCAAGTAAAATTTGGGCTGCATCCGGGTCCTATCGCATAGTTTTTGTCGCCAAATCCGCCATCCAAATGCAGCCTGAGTGTAGCCCAGCTCACTTAACGTACTTCGCAGCCATTTTTCAAAGTCGGAAGCTTTTGGCTTTTGAAAAATGGCTGCAAAGCAAGTAAAGTGAGCTGGGCTACACTCGGGCTGCATTCAGATGGCGGATTTAGCGACAAAAGTCATGCGATAGGACCTGGATGCAGCCTGAATTTTACTTGAATTCGGGAGAGGTAAGTCACGTTTTTATACTTGTGGGATAATCTCCTTAGTCTTCTTCACTGGGCCAGGTCAATAATTGCCTCTCTTCTGCAGATAAATTTTCAAAAGCACTGTAACACTTTGGAGATTATCGCATAATGATTAAAACCAGTTTACCTGAGCTGGCTTAAAATTAGAAGTGAGCAGCATCCTGATATTGTCAGACACATTTAGCCACCGAAATCACCACCCAGGTGCAGCCCGACTCCATTGTTGCTCAGAGGGGTGCTCCTGCGGACATTTTTCAAGCTAGAAAACTCCCAGCTTCAAAAAGAGGTGCAAGGAACACCCCTTCTAGAGGCAATGGAGCCGGGCTACACCTGGGCAGCCATTTTGGTGGCTAAATGAGTCTAATAATATCAGGATGCTGCCCGCTTCTAATTTTAAGCTGGCTCAGGTAAACCAGTTTTAATCATTATGTGATAATCTTCTTTGAGACTAAATTAGGGCAAGTCTCTGTGAATATTCCACTGACCAACTACCAATTCTGTCCACCCATTTGGATTCCATGGTGCTTCTACTTCCAGTCTTATGCAGTAGTTATTTTGTCAAAACAGACAATATCTGATGTCAAAATGTTCCATGGCAAATTTATTCAGTACCTCTATTTTTTGTGGTGAGGCCCTAATGTAAAGAGCATAATTTTAAAAAAATAAAATAAAAATCTAGTGTTGACTTCCTTTGCACTCTCATTATTCTCTCTCTCTCTTTCTGTATTTGAAATCATATTGATATTTGAGAAAGGCAAGCAGATATATAAAAGATAACAGAATAATATAGAAAAGAGTAAAATGGATATATAAAAAGATATATATAGGACCAAAAAAGCATTTATATTAAAAATTAGGGAGGAGACATGTCAAAAAACGTAAATTGGACTCAAGCTTACATGCACTCTAAATAGCCAGGAAGCCAGAATTATCCATACCCACACATACCTGTAGCTTTGACATCATAAGCATACATTTAAGGCTACCTTAATTGAAAGGAATATCTAACACAGCTGGAAAAAAACCCTGAAAGTAATAAATCAAAAGAAATTTCAACATATTGATGTCATCCCTAGAGCAGGATGTTGAATGAAAACACAAAGGGCTGTGATGGGTAAATGAACATACTTTGCTTAATTCCACTGTTGTGATTTATCCAGTTCCAGTCATTAACCAAATTGATACTGCAGGGCATACATATATATCACTGGGAAGATGTGAAAACACAAGCTGCCAAACCATTTTTTTAAAGCAGTGGATTGTTTTTGTAGCACAAAGGGCCTTCAAGATCTTTAGCCCTGCTGTCGGGCAATTATTCTGCACCAACACTCCTGCAGCAGTTCTGGAAATAAAGTGCCCCTCAAAACTTTTAGGACTAAGAGACAACTTTATGGAATTAATATTTTGGATGCAATCATACACATACTCGCATGGGAATAGAGCTCCCAAGTGGCACTTGGTTCTGGGTAGACTGCATTTTATAGCCCCTGAAGAAGGCCTTTTCTTGCACAAGCCAAAATGCATCAGGCTTTTAAAGGAATAAACAGTTGACCATCCAATAGCACATGGAGTTTGTCTTCTTTTTGTTTCCTAGACTGTATAGTAGATTGGATAGGAATGTGCCTCTTTAGTCAGGATCTGTACTCAAATCACAGGAAGGTCAGAGGATATCTGCCGTTAGCTTTTGTGAGGGGCTGTCCTTAGTTACTATTTTTTTAAAAGCTATGAAGAGAGATTTGGCTACAACTGGGGAAAGTCGGAGCTTTTGAATGACCCTTCTATTGCCTCCCAACCATTATTTCAACACTATCCAATATATCTTTCAGCAGCAAATCTCTTGTTGCTATATTACTTAAATATCTTTCCCATTATTGCTTCCTCAATTTGAAAGAGGTGGATGAGTAGAGTTAATATATTTCCCTGTCTCTTATACTGCCTGTTCTCAGCCCTCTTTTCCATTTGTACCTAAAGGGTTTATTGCAAGAAAGCATCAACGCTTGTTCAGAGGTACATCAGATTAAAGGGTGGTCAGCCCAAGTCATTGCTGTCTGAGGCAAAAGAGAAAATGATGCCCCACCCACTTCATGTACATAAGCCAGCTAGTTTGGTAGATAAATCTAATTTCAACATTTGTGATATCTGTGTTAGAGTTCCATTACTTTTTGGGGCCTGAGGCAAAGAACACGATGGCAGTCTCCCCTTCCATATACAGAAGCCAATCAGTCTGGCAACTTAATCGGGGAATGGGTGGCTCATACGTAAGTGGCGAATGTGCTGTAGATTTTAGTTTAGTCTTTAAGGAACTATCCACAATGTTCAATGTATTGTGGCAGTGAAGAATTCATCACTTTGGACAACTCCCTTAAATTTTGGATTAAAGTTGAGTGGATTTACCACTCCACTGATAATGGAGCTACCAGCTACCACTGAGCCAAATCTTGTTTCCAATAGTGATTACAGAATAGGTGTACTTCAAGTGTACCCGAGAGCAGTGGATACCTTCAGGGGGTACATGGAAAGGCCCTTGCACACAGAGCTCTCTCCTGCAGCTCCTCATCATCCTTAGTATCTGCCACCTGAGGCAGACACTGGTAGGGCCAGCCTTTGATAAAAATCATTTCCTGCACAGCTTATTTTCCTGTTCACAAAATTATCCCTGATCAATTGCCAAAGTTTATTCACCTTTCCCCCAAGATGCACAGCCCGGCAGAGCTCATATATTCATAACAGCTAAATAAGACAGGCTGTGAGCAGTTTCTGCTGCTAAGGGCGGGAAAGGCAAAAACTAGAAACAAACATTTATTGAACTCCACCACTTTGTGTAGAAGTCAACACAGGTTAGGTCTCCTCCCTTTCCAGATTACAGTGCATGTTTTATTTCCTCTCAGAAATCCTGGAAATAGATCTCAGTATAGTCTCTGAATTGACTCTTTGCAATCCAGCAGTTTTTGCACCCAGTGCTGACTGTCTTTGAATCAACTGCCCACTGAGACCAAAGCATGAAGAGGAGCAGAGGGGATCCACACCACTGACAGGTACCCTGAAGTTTCTGATGCTAAACTTATCTGCAGAAAGTTAATGCCTAAAGCTAAACAGGAACTTGTTCATAGGGCCCCATTTTTATGCAAATCATAATGTGAGGATAAAAATCTCATGCAAAACCCAGCTCTAAGGTAAATATGGATTTTTAATCTGGTGAACCCAGCTTTTACAGGATTGTGGCACTGCAGAATAGTACAGGCAAATTCATTTGGGATGCAGATGAAGGATCTGTGGCTCATTCAAATAGCAAGCTAGAATGAAAGAATAAGAAAAAGCCACCATTTTAGAATCTCAGTTTTATAGTACTTCTCTGTCACCATGTATGGATGCAACCTAGGCTGTCAGCTTGTTAAAGAAACTGGATTGATTTATTGCTTTAGGTTTAATTGATTAATAATTAGTTACAGTAATTTGCATGTGAAGAAGATAGTTTTAAGAGGTCACAGGAGGCAGCATCTTAGGAAAAACCATTTCATCCTGTATGAGAATGAAGGGGAGAGACTGGGAAATGTTACTTTTTGGACAACCACTCCAGGAATACTCCCCCACGCCACAACAGTGATACCAGTTCTGGGAACTGTAATGAAAAATGTGACTTTTAAAGCTCCAGTGAAGAGAGGCCTCTTCTTCTAAGGCGTTGTTTGCTCTCTCTAATTATAATAAAGTTATTCTCAGTAAGTTCTGTCTGGCTAATCAGAGGATGCCTTTTTAAGGCTATTAGAATATTTTTAAATCATGTAATATAATATCACTTCTGTCAGCCACCTCTCTAGATCCTAAGACTCTCCTCCAAATGATGATACATAGGTGGGCTACAAGAGGCAGAAAGCCTTTTCAGCTGTGGCATATCAGCCCATAAATCCCTTCCAAGAGATGCTCTCCTGATGCCCATATTACTGTATTTTCAGCACAAGATGAATACCTTTTATTGTCTCAGGCATTTAGAGATATGTTTTCAGTGCTTTCAGATCTTGGCACTATTTTATTTTGCTATTGAATTAATGTGTTGTAATACTTAGTCATTGATGCTGTTTTTATCTTATTTTTCCTACGTACTATTTTTCTTCACTATTCCACCATTTATATTTTATATATATTGTACTCCATGAGAGAAAACCTGGTTACTGATCAGTCTAAAAAGTATAACCAATATTTAAATATAAAAATAATTAATAAGCCCACTAAATATTAGGACTGTGTGGAGGGGCGCCCTGGTGGCACAGTGGTTAAAAGCCAGCGCTGCAACCACAATGTTGTAAGTTCAATCCTAGAGGAAGGCTCCAAGATCAACTCAGCCTTCAATCCTTTCGTAGATCAGTAAAATGACTACCCAACTTGTTGGGAGCAATTGGTTTACACATGGTAA